>CM031242.1:323848163-325048163 GCA_018340775.1 Taxus wallichiana var. yunnanensis | reverse complement strand
GGCCTACCAGGAGGATTGGAAAGAGTTATATTTAGAGGAGATGGTGATATTTGAACTATTCTGCCTCTTCTTCTCCTCCTTGGTGACAACTACAAATATTCAAAATCTTCACCACTTGTTGTATTTTGTCTTTTTGTATTCTTCTCATGAAAAAATGGACTTTGGACGACTAAAACCAGTATATATGATGATTGGATTTGCCGGATGTGTTGAGATATGCCTATCAAGGCTAGTAATCACTAAGTTACTCACAAAAACTTAGTAAAGATGTTGTAAAGTGCATTAAAATCTCCCACTAGGCATGCTAAAACTATTGGAGCCCAAAATTGCACCCAGTCCCAGATCAACATGAGAGATCCTAGATTTTGAGGCAACATGTGATTGTCTCCAAGTTGTGGGACTTTCTCTTGAGACAGACCTCTAGAGAAGGTTGGTTCCTCTACCTATTCCTAATGCTAAACTACTCCTACTACTAGAAATGTAACTATCTAATCCTACTCTAACAATCCAAGGGACCATGGAAGAGAGAGATGCATGAAAGGGGAAATCCTAAGCTAACAAAGGTGATAACACCAAGAAAAAGGGGGAAAGACACTCTCAATGAGGGAAAATGGGAGAAAATGAGCAAGGAAAGGGTAGATACAAGTGTCATAGTCCAGAATAACATTCAAACTTCCATTTTCATAGATCAAAATACTAAAACCTGCAAAGGAGATAAAACATGCACAACACATAAGACAATAATAGAGAGGCAAGATTGTAAATAAAGAATAGGCTAGGAAATGAATAGCCAAAAAACATATATTTTATTACTTAGGAAGATGTGCAATCCATTACAATGGAGGAAGATGGAAAAAATTCCTTATAGAGGTCCAAATCTAAGGCATGTAACTCAAAACATTTAGGAAACACTATGAATAAATCCCTTGTATTTTGAGAGGGTCCAACATTCACAAATGAGTAACATTCCACAATATATATAAGATAATAGAGAGAAAGGGGGGAGGACAAGAGAGGGAAATTTGAATTCTACCTTCAACCACTAACAACATACATTAAATATTTGAAAACCATCATGGCACACCGCAACACAATTCCCCCGCGTTACATTGCTTGTAGGAGAAGGAAAGAGCCCCAAACTTCATCAATTTGGATGGTTGAGTTGTCATGCAACTTTATCTTTAATGCCTAATTTTTCCCTCTATTTCACCTACCAACCCTCACCAAAATCTAAATCTAGTGTTGTTCAATTCAAGGGCTCAAGGATACCTTTCCAATGATACCAATTTTGGGTGATTTGGAGCTCGGGTCAAAATATATAGTCATTTAAAATCTTGTAGTTTGGGAGGAGCGAAAAAAATTTCCCGAGTGACATGTGGAAACTTATGATTCATTGTGGGGATTTCCTTTTCCTATGTGTGTGTCATCCATGCGTCCTTCTCAAATTGGCTATTGAATAATTGTTGACTCATTGTGACCCATCGTGGACCCAAAATTATATTGAACTCACCTCATTTCGTAGGTTTGAAGTATGTGGGATGCTTTTCATTTAAAGGCCCCTAGAATGATGACACGTGTGGTCATAGGGTTCAGAGCCTTTCACCGTAGGGGCCACTTATTTGCCACCATGTGTCATGTTTGGATTGGTGCGAGGACCGAGGGCCTTGGATGTAAGTGTGTAGAGTCGGAGCGAGATTGCATACTAACATAAAAATGCATAATTGTGAGGGAAACCCACAAGCCAATGAAGGAAGGTGGGGGCTCGGGCGAAGAATGCATGTGAGAAGGTAATGAGGCGTGCAAAAGAATCCCACATACCCACGAGGGAAGGCTACTGAGGCTTGAAGCTTGGTCCCTGTAGGTGTGTAAGAGATGTCAAGATGCATGAGGGGCTTGAAGACCTACCAAGGTAAACCGCATGGCTCGGGGTTTGATTTGTACGTGTGCAACATGTAACTACAAAACATAAAACAAGTCCCTTTTACAAAATTCCTTGATTTTTAGAAATGAGTACCTTTACAAACAACCTAGAATGATGAGCGTAAATGTCAAACAATAATCACAATGCCTAAAAGTATGCATTTTTGCTCTAAATTCGAAGGAATCACCTACTAACCGTTAAGCATTATTGAAACATAATGTGAATCTAAAACAAAATGTAAGTTTCCAAAAATATCCCAAGAGAGTTATTTTGGGCAATATAAGCCACGTGACTAAAAAGACTATTAGATGAACTCCATATGGGTGTCATAGGAAGCACTCTTCTTCTATGTGTGATCATAGTTGCATTGCTCTTGCAAACAATCCAGTTCAACATCAAAGAACGAGGCACATAGAGATTCATATGCACTTCATTCAAGAGAAATTCCTAAATGATGATATTGATCTCAAGTCGGCCCTACTGAAGATCAAGTTGTAGATATTTTCATGAAGCCACTATGTGTTGTGAAGTTTTGCAATTTGTGTGCCTTGTTAGGCCTTTCAGATTTTCCCTTGAGGGGGAGTTTGAATGAGAATTCCACCTCTTAGCGACCTTTTGTAAACTTCTTATACTTCCTTCATTTTGTAAAAGATCGTTATATATGACTCTTAAGAAAATGATCATAACACGTGATTTTAATTTTAATTCCCAGTGAAGCATTAGTTATGGGAGATCCTTGTTTTATAAAAGGCTCCATAATCTTATGTAAGTCTTCATATGTAAAGCACTTTTCCTAGTATTTTTTTGTGTAGGGAACATTTGTATAATTTCCCTTGATTACATGCTAGCCTAAATTGTTGATGATTTATGGATTGTAAATCTTGTCTTAGAAAAAGGTAATTTGGCATGTTTCCCCACTTAACATTAAGAGGGGTGTTGGGATGTTACTATTAAGTGAGGTCACTATTATGTGGGCTTCCACTTTATTACATCCATTAGTGATTTTATAAACAATATTATAAAACTTATATTGTTATAAATTTAATTGTCAGTCCCCTCTCCACTTAAAGCGGATGGTATATTTAAATCTTTTGATTTAATTAATAAGAGTGAAACGGTGCACTGAGTGTGCAACCAAATCACCCTCCATATAAATAGGGTGATATCTCACGAGATTGATATGATTTTTACATAATATTATTATTGTGAACTTTGTGATTTGCAAAGTGCAAAGTGTGTGTGGGACCTACGGAGGAAGTGGAAGTGTTGGGTAAACGTGTAAGTTCTCATGTAATTCAATTTACAAAGAAAAATGCTTATTTGTGGGGAATTTACATGCAAGGTTTTCCCCACGTAAATTTGGTGGAATATGCATTTGCTTACGTATTAATATTTCTATAAAGTTACTTAATTTATTTACCTAAACTATAATCCTTGGACAATCATTTAGTGAATATTTAATTATTTTAATAAATTATTATTTATCCCACAAACAGCTTCCTAAGAAATATTAGAAGTATCGCATACATCCACATAGTGATCATTGGATGGTTTATAGCTATTTTTTTGATGTTCTTGATTTGAAGCACATGAATGGGATTTAGGATGCCTTGCTCAAGGAGGTTGATGCTTGTGCTTTTGTAGTGCATGTTTTGGCATATTCAATTTGTGATTGGATATCTCTAGCTTCGAAAGTAGGAGGCTAATCCATTATTAGTTCGTTGTGAATGTTTCAAGCTTTCGGTGTGCTCATAAGCAAGGAAGCAAAATTTGGAAAAAAAAGTTATGCTAGGCTGATATGAAATTCGTTCAAGCTTCTTGTTGATAGTGGTCTTGCCAAAAATTCTAGGAGAGGGAGGATGTGTAGCCTCATGAGAGGCAATTTTCATTACATTTTCTACAAGTTCCTTCTTTTCTTTGTATTGGGTGGGGGAGAATTTTGTGGATGAAGGATGATATGATAGATGGACAGGAGGTTGACAAAGGATTGATTGCAATGGGTGAGTAGGAGGTGGCCCAAGGATATATTGTGATTTAGGGGGTGCATTATGTGAGAGATGATTGGGCGATGAAAAGATAGAGGAAATCCAATGATTGAAGAGGATTTATAGATTTTGATATGCAAGGGATGATTGGGTGATGGGAGGACAAGAGATGGACCAAGGATAGACTTAGAAGTTTTGATATGTAAGGGGAAATGGGATGATATGGGGATAAAATGAGGTCTATGTTGGTCAATGATAGATGGTTGATTTTAAGGAAGGGGTCCAACAAGTGTTTAGGACTCTAAAGTCATTTTATGATGGATATGATGGGATTAAGTGGTTTTGACATTGTTATTTCTGTAGAGGAACTTGATAGTCTTTGAACATATATCTTGGAACATCTTTGCTCGTTAATCATTCGAAGTGGATACAAATAATTGTCCTTGGAATATTTATGAGGATAGGATAAGGATTGGTTAAGGTGGCTCAAGGGATGAAGAGGGATTGTATTTGGATTGATAGATTGAGATGACTTAGGGGCTAGATTAGTATTGTGAGATTGGGATGGAACATGGGCCAAATTAGAATTAAATCTTGGATAGTTTGGTTTTAGTGCTAAATGATGCTTTAGTGTGGATAGGAGAAGAGGTTATTGTTACTTGGATCATGATGTTGGGGTCGAATTAGATTTTGGATTGTCAAATATTTTCAATGAGGGAATATGTATTTTGAGTGACTCGGTGTATTATAAAAGAAATCCAATTAAGTGAGGCTAAGTGGGCTGAGTAAAATTGGTTTGTGGATGTGATTGATTAAACATGAAGGTTGGGAAGTTAGATGGATAATGTGAGATGTAAGGTTTTACGCATGTTGTTTAAGCTATTGGATGATGCCAAAGATGGCTTGATCGAGATCTTGATGGGATGGTTGAGCTAGAATGGGTTCCCTATTATGGGTGACACGAGGAATATCAAAATGAGGATGATAGCTAGTAGATGGAGAATAATATGTGTCAAAGAACATATCCAAGAGGTACGGGTTAGGGTGTTGGTTTTGAATAATTGAATATCTAGTCATGAATGTCATTGTTTGATTTGGTTTAGATGGAATCGGGGTAGATTATATGAAGACTAGACTAGATTGGATTAGAAGTGGATTTGATTTGGATTTGGGATTGGTATTTATGGATGTGGTTTGGAATTAGAGTGATTAAGACTTAGGATTATGATTTTGGATTTGGAATGATTTTGTTTAGGATTATGTTGGATTAGATATAGATTAAAAATAGTTTAGGTTGGATTGGGAATGATTTAGAATTGGATGAATTAGGAATGATTATAAATTGGATGGATGTTATTTTGGATTGGATTGGGATGGCTTTTGGATGAGAATTTATTTTGAAAAGGATTAGGATTGGATGAGGATTAATATTAGATTGAGATTTCTCTAGATTAGATGAATATTAGATCGGATTAGAAGAAAATTGATTTGGGTTTTAGATTTGAAGGTGGTTTGGGATAAGTTTGATCCAAGTTTGATTTATGTGGGCTAGCTCAAAGTTTGATTTGATGTGATATAGCTTAAATGGTAACCCTTGATGTTGATAAATTTAAGATGATTTTGATTTTTGTTAAGGTGTAGGTAACCCTAATTGATTATATTGGATGTTTGATTGGATTTTTTTATCTTGGGTTTTACACTAGCTTTTAGATGAGTATTTGATCAATCTTTATTGGATTTTTGAGAGATTGTTAGATTTGGATTTGATAAATGGAGTGGTTGTTTAGGTGATGATTTAACAAGCTTAAATAATTTGAAGGTATGTTTGGACAAGAATAAATGGTATTGGATTTTGATTGTGTTGTAAAATGGGGATGGTTTATTTAAATTAGGTGTTGATTAAAGGATGGTCAAAGATGATTTTAGTTTTGTTTGGTTTGACTTTAATGTGAGGTTTACAAATACATGGGTATCAATAACACATTAAAAGATTATAGAATCCACAAGGCCCAATGCACTAGTATACATGGTGTGAAATGTGACCGATATCCCAACAATATACCTCATGTGAAGCGGTGCTATATTGGTCTCCCAACCCTCAATTCACGCAATACGTAATGAGTAATATTCTAGAGTGTTGTGCTACTTTTACTACTAATTGTTGGTGGTCGATAGGTCTTAAAATAGGATTTTTATGTGTGTCCCTTATATACCTTTTAGTACGTGCAATCCAAGCCTATGTTACAAGGATTCTATATAAATCCGGGTATTGGGATGTGAAAGCCCCTCACTTCATATTACCAATAAAACATGTCAACACTTAGCCAATAACGACAATTTTCCTTGAATTTTGCACCCCAATGGAACATGGGGCATGTCTTAGTGTGTGGTGATGAAATATACATCACAAGATGCCAATGATGACTATGAAATGTGCGTGGGGATAAAATTCATGTCACACTTCGCCCCTAAAAATAAAAGATAAACTTGGGGGTGTTTATTATTTTTGATCTCTAAGATCGCTAAATGATGTGAGGGGAGAGCATACATAATCTAGCATCAGGTGAACACAAACATACAAATGGAAAAAAATTACAAAGATACACAAAATAAAGAAAACAATGCAAGGTTAACTTGATTAATTATAATAATGTATGACTAAAATGATGGTTTGATATTGATTATATGACAAGAAAACTTGCAAGCACAATGTTAGTAGTTTAATATTTGTTTAGGGATTCACCAAACATGAAAACCTTTGCGATAAAGCAAAAAGGACACTACATAAAGTGAAAAAACATTAAAAAATTAAAAAATGTTCAATATATCAAAAACATCATTCGAGAGATCAAAAACATTGTTGGATTAGAAAAAATGTTTCTAGGATAGCAAAAACATTTCTAGCATCAACAAAATTGTTTCTAGGACTTGAAAAAATGTTGTTAGGACTAGAAAAACTATATTATGACTAGAAAAATTGTTGTCGGGACTAGAAAAAATGTTGTTAGGCTAGTAAAAATGTTGCTTAGCATTAGCAAAAAAACATTGATAGGTCAAAATGGTCCAAAAATATCATTACCTAATCAAAAACATTATTAAATGACACGAAAACATTGCACTTAACTCAAAAACATCGTGGTTAACACCAAAATATTGTTGTTCACATAAAAACTTTGGCTTTAATGTGAAAATCTTACTAACACGGAACATGTAAACTAGAAGCAAAAATGGTGGTCTACCATGCAAAAATGGCATTATCATATCAAAATGATGTTTAATAGAGTGAAAACGTCACTACCAACCAACAAGGAAAATTTATTTAAAAAAACAAAAAAATTGTGCACATTAATGAATCGATATTTTGACAAGTCTTAAATTACTTCCTAATAAGTAAGGAAAAATAATAAAATGTGTGGGAGTCCCACAGGTGCATCTAGAAATGTGTTCAAGAAACTCAAAAGCATAAACTAGAGAATCATGAATGTAATACCAAATCTCTCAACTGTAACTTAAATGTAGACCTCGATTGAGTAGACAAGGGATAGAAAATATACCTTTACTTACCAAAGACAACTCCCTTGTGAAGTGTTATATTTTCTCAAGATGATTAATTGATGTTGGTTGCTTCAAAATGGAGTTTATGCATGAAATTTAGCAACACCTCCCTTTGAATCTTGATGATTGATTGATGATGAATAATGGCTTGAGTAGCGTAGTTGATTGTCAAGGTGGAAAGATATTTGTGTGCTTCTCATTGTCATTTTGCATGAAGGATGTGGCTCAATTTATAGAGGCCAAATGGAGGAATGGATGGTTAGGACGAAGCCATGATGGATTTAGATCAATGGTTGGGATTGATTTGGATGAGAAAGCTTCTAAAGATGAAAGGGATTTTAACAATTTTAAATTCATAGAAGGTAGTATAAGATGATGGTTCTAAATATATAGAACTATAAAAAAGTATTTTTAAATTAATGATGATTAGATGAGAGATTAGTAGTAGGGTTTGCAAAGAGAGGCATAGAGGGTAGATGGGGGTAGGTAGTTAGGTTTTTGAATTCCTAAAATATAAGATAATGTGATAAGGCTAGGTGTGATAAAGGGATAATTGATAAGGGGAATTAATTAATGAGGGGGATTTATGTTAGGAAATTAGGGTTGTTGAACTAGTGTTAGACTAGTCTCACATTTTAGGTGTATACAAACCCGAATGAACCAATCCAAATACTGAACTACATGCCCTCATGAGGTATCAATCCCAGGTAGTTCTCCTTCATTCTTGTGCAATTTTGAGTATGATGTAAACTAACCCCTATGGGTGTCATCATGTCTCTTGACACAAAGATAACGAACTAACTATAAAGTATATAATGTTCCTAACATATTAGTAGTGTGGTGTGGTGCGCTTCAATTACATGACCTAACCCTTTGTCCCTTAAGATCCTTTGATAAAACTTAGAGTGGCTTACTTATTACTAAAACATGATTCTATGAACTTTTCATATTGAAAATGGAGGAACTAGACTCTTTGACATGGTTGAGTACTTTGGACTGTAGTAGGGGTTGTTTTAAATGATCTCTAATTGATTTAGGAGAGCCTTGAGTAATTTCAGAGTGATATTTATAAGAGTAGCTTATAAGAGTGTCAAATGAGTTATAAAGTGATACAGAGTTACTTATATAGCCTTTCGTAAAGTGAAATATTTTGATAAGGTTGATCCTAGGAAGATGAAACAACACAATAAAGATATTAAAATTTAAAATACAGTTGGAGGCTATCAAAGGTCGGGCATGTACAAATCATCCAAGACCAAATTTTACACCCTAACCAAATTGTATGGTTCATGTTTGTAGAAGTGTGATGCAAAACATAAAGTTGTAACATGATACACATGGATAGTTAACTACTTTGGTTAATTAATATTTCCTAAATTTGTGATACGGTAGAGTGTAAAAATGAGCAAGTCATGAAAAAGCTAAGAAGATGTATTAATTGGACTTTGAATGTGAGAATTTGTCTTAGCAAGAGAACAAAGCCAAACTTAACATTACGAAAGGACATGTTACCAAATTTAGTGTCTACAACTACCGAGGGAAACAATAGTGTTGATAAAAATACGGTGCCACACTTTGATTCCAAAGTGATAAACACTAAGAAACATCTCATGACTACCATGTGATCCTATTTGTCACATAAGTCTCATCATGTCGCATGTCGATTTTGGCTCCATAATATACCTACAAATGTGAACCATTGAGGATGTCACTACATTCCTTTGTTGTGCTACAATGATCATTTGGTCTTGAGTTAGACTCTAAGTCATCAAATTTTTGACTAGATGTCATACCACTCCACATTATTTCTTTGATTCGGATACTCTTACTCTTATTTTCATATCCTTAAATACACTTATTACACCTATGGACATTGATCCTTTACTTGAGACACACATCCACTAGTACACATACATATCTTCTACATAACACTTTGTACAAACACTCTAATATTACTATATATTGATTCATGTCTTCTTTCCTAGTAATTCACTAGGTCATTACTTAATGATGAAACACATTTCATAGGCCCAATGTGATTTTTGAGGGAACAATTCTTACCTAGGACCCCATCTTTCCTTTTTCATGATTTCTAACTACTACCCCGGGGCCATTGGGATCACATTTTACCTTTCAATCTATTATTTTAAAAATAAAAACCAATAAAAAGTTACAAAAATACAATATAAATCCAAACATATGACATGCTTGGTTCTTCTTTAGATTTGAAGCTGTATGATCATTTGCATTTAGTGTTTTATGCGACCTTAGCACTTGAGCTTCATAAACACATTAAATAGTTAAACCCCATAAGCATTGTACACTGTATAACTCCTACAACCTATCACCCGAGGGCATGTCTACTTTGGGGGCATTTACATATAAATTATAATTTTATTACATATTTAGCACTTTAAGTCTTCTTACAAAAATTATCTTGGGAATGCCTACTACACTCTGGGAGCATACCTAAACCAGGGCATCTACACAACCTAGTTTATCATTATCACATTTTCCTACACTTGTCCATGTGAACACTACACTATTACTACTTATCTTACATAACTTTAATACTTAAGTTGACAAAGCATTTAAGTATGTCCCACTTGGTGACCAAGAATATTTTAAAAAATAACTAGTAAATAAATCTTTAAAAATACTTTTAAAACTTTAAAAATAGCTAAAATATGGATGCACCATGCCTTATTATATTTAATCTCTTAAAAATACATGTTTGGTCATTTATATGCATATGGTCAAGATTTGGTTGTGGGACATAAATTTTTGATGGAACAAAGTTTGGAAATAAGTGGGACACAATTATATACTTTGACGTCCTTCTAACTAGTACACATGTCATATTAGGCTTTAGCCTATGATCTCATTGAGATTTTTTCTAGACACCAAACTGAATATGATTCATGCTTATTTGAATTTATTATTCTTACTAATTAACTTCTATTGGCCATAATATCCTATTTCGGCTTCCATTGATTGCTTACACCACATTGATTACTTTTGCCATTTATTTCTTACACCACACTACTTGCTTACATTATTGATTGTTGTGTGGCATTGATTGATTTGACCGCTCTGTGCACATATATGTTACATGCTTCAATTTTTGTGTGACATTGATTTATTTGACTATTTTATACTTTTGAGTGTTGTATTCTCTTATCATTGTATGACATTGATTGATTTGATAGATTTGTATACATATGTGATTACTATGCAACATTGTTTACCTTGATTCTTAGGGAATTGTTGAGTTGTGATCTTTCTATCCTAATTTTTCCATGGACTTGTATGCCATATGATGTGATTTCTTTGTGCTTGTATTATGTATGTTTTGTTTTCTCTACACACTTGTATACTCTATATTGTGTGTACTTTCTATGCTTGTATGTACTATTCTATTTGCTCATATTCTATGGATGTCTATGTGTGATTTCCATTGAGAGTTACTTTATGTTATACCTTTTGAATATAACATATATCCTTTGATACATTACTTGCTTTATATATTTTGATAGGATTGAATATCCTAGGACATATTGTTTAACTTGCTTGAGAAATATCGTTAGATATACATAATTATGACATACTTAGCTTATGAAAACATTGCTAGTTGTACCTTTAGAATGGAACAAATATCCTACCAAAAATTATTTTCTATATATTTTGATGGTATTGGATATCCTATGACATATTTTCTTAACTTTCTTGAGTTTTTATAGGTAGATACACACAATTATGACTAGCTTAAGAAAGAAATTTCTTGGCACAAATTGAGTAACACACGTGGATAATTGACACGCTAGTTTAACATACATTGCTTGATGAAATTTCTAGCTCTAGGACCTATGGTTGATTACACTAAGATTATTTATTGTCGACATCACTTCTTATGATTTGGATTTCTACATCTTGATTTATATATCATATTTTTTTACACATTGCTCCAGAACATTGCTTGTTATACTTCACGACTAGGTTGTTGCTTCTTACACACTTAGCTTTATATAACTACTTGTTGTATACTTATTATTTCACTCATGAGTGAATAACTAGCACTACTAACACTTGTCAAGATTGTTACGTCTTGTCAACCATGTCTTATTATGATGGGCTTATCATGTCATTTTATGCCTTAGGTCACTATGGATCCATTAGTTATTGAGTCATGTATTTTGATCATGGTACTCATCCTATCATTGCTATGTTATCTTGCCAAATATTGCTAGAACACTCTCATGACACATTTCATTCTTTTGATGATATACATGAACTTGTGCTTTAAATGTTCCTATCTTACAAGTTTTACACATTATTTAGATTACAATCTTGCTTAGCCTACAAATGCTACAAAAAACTTATGCTTATAATTTCTTATATCTAACAAACTATACACATTATACCATGTTAGTTGATACAACATTTATGGCTTTATATAACTGATGCTTATATGATTTTATATGAATAACACTTTCTCTTTTGATCTACGTCCCTTATCTTAAAAACATATTCATGAAAATTTTATATATAATCCTTTAAATGACATTGTGTGATGATATTCACACATTTATTTTGAAACATTACAAAGATTTGACACATGTAGAATGATCAAATGTATACTAAATTATGACATTTACATGATCATATCCAAATTGGTCCTCTGGCATGATTAAATGTACACATGTTGACTATGTGGCAATCTCAAATGCACGTAAGTAGGCTTCACTTAATAGGTTCAATCACTAGAGATGGATTCATCTAGCAAACCTAAATTCTAGAGAGGGCTTCACTTAGCAAGCCCGATTGTTAGAGATGGCTTCACATTATAGGGTCAATTGATAAATATCTCTTACATTGAACAACACTTACATCCCTCACATATGACATTGAGGGCATACGCCTGCACATGTTTCATGCTTTTTACATTCGGTTTATGTTATTGATTGATTTTGTATGAACATCTTGATGGTACTTTGATACACATTTTTACATGTGGCACATAGGTTAACATGCACAAAAAAACACAAAGGAAAAGAGAACACACACAATTTAGTCTCAAGCATGCCTTGTCCTTATGAGAGGTCTATGTTTCAAGTTATTTAAGTTAATCAAATAATTTTTAATTGCTAGATTAAAATGGGAAAAACCGTAGTATCTTAAATTTGGACTAATGATATTTCACAATTAATCCTTAGCATTTATCTCAATTTATTTATCATTACATACTTAAATGACTAGTTCCTACACACATCATACTTAATTTAGCACTCATTGACCGCATTAGGTCACACTTATACTCATAATTTACCCATAAAAACCTACTTTCATAATATAAAACACATCTTTGGACATCTAACTACCTTATCCAACTAAGAGAATTCAATATTCACCTTCTAAGGACAAAACTTCCCATGAAGGACAAATCCATTCAAACATATTTGTCTTAAGGTTGACAAATTCATCCTACATTGTCTTAGTGGCCACTTTTTCAAATTCACAAGTTAGCCTAGTCGACTTAGTGTTAATTGAGTAGGAAATGTTTTCACAATAGTCACCTATACAAACACACTCACACTATCCATTCAAAGGGCATCTTATCACACATCTTTAAGACTACTTAGGAGCTTACAACAAAGCATCCTATTGATAAGTCACTCTCTCAAGAAAACCAAGAACACTAATTTTGCATACAACTCATATGGTTGTCTTAGGCCATTATGTAAAGTTTTACCTACTACATCAAAGGTCATTGTCAAGTATTAGAGGTCATATTGGGGTCTTCCTTATCATAACAAATCACTATTGCACATCTTGCATACGTGTATGAGGTGGGGAACTACAAGGGTTTGATGCCTCTTGAGTATTGCTAAGTAGGCATTATAAGGACAACCTAACGTGATCGAACTAACCTCTGTTTAGGTCTTTAAAGAGGAGAGCTAGGGTTTGAAGAAGGAGAATCAACAACATGTTGCATAGTCATGGTTTTGAAACTATGAACACAAGAGGTGAAGGTATAGACACAAAAGACCACAATACTAGTGACAAAATTAAACAAAACCCCGCATATGACAACCATCCACAAAGAATAAATATGTTCGGGTGACTTTGCTCTAAACAAGAGACCTCATCCTCTCACTTTTAGACTCCCAAATTTTTAAGATAGCTCAACAAAGACTGCACCTGACCTTCTTGCACTCTTTACGGACACCGTTACTCTTTCTCAACCAATAAATCGACACAATCTCTTCCAACCCTAACCCGTACTTACTTTATCAAGATTTCAAGAGCTTGTATGAGATCATATTGAATATAGTGGTACAGTATTTACAATATTTTTAATTTTAGATCATATTTACACATAATGATTTATCTAAATTAGACCAACACTTAATATTATATTAGAATCTGCGATAAGAAATCATCAATAAGAGTGAAAAATAAGGTGTATACGAGATAACACATGCCCCTCAAAGCATCCCCCTTTGTATATTGTATTTTTTTGCACTTTTGATTTTTTTGCGGATATAAGAAAGGAGATTATTTTTCCAGAGATTATGTATGGTTCGGGAAAAATGAGCGAAGTTTATAGAGCTAGTAGACAAACATAATCATAAAATTAGATTTACTTTAGTTGTGATTGGTAGAACTAAACTCTTACGATACAAAAAGAGGAATAAAAAATTTAGAGAAAATTCTCTATTCCTGCGACTCTTTTGGACTCCTTAATCTTATTGTCTAGATGTGCACATTACAATTCACTTTTACAACTATCTCTAAAATTATAATAAATAAGGCATTCCATTAAAATCCTATCTTGTAAATTATTATTACTTTTTAACAATATTCTTTTATATGGTTAGGTATGATGTTATTGATCTGTTGCTATTTAAATTTCAATGTTTATAGGTAATAACCATATTGTATTGTTGATGCAACACCACTTTGTCATAGAAGAGTTTGCACATCAAATACTTAATTGGTTTTCGCAAATATACGACTTCACCTCGATTCTCCGAAGCACACAACTAGGGGAGAAGGGCCAGTATGTGAACACGTCCCAATACTTGAACAACATTTTGCATTTAAAATATCCAATACTTGATGGAATAAAAACCAAAATTTTGATTATTGAAGTTCAAAAATTTGTACAAGTAGCCAATCACATCATGACATGTAAGAGTTTTCACCCATGTACAAGTACTAAAAAGTCAATGTTCAAGCAATTTCAATTATATTCAAGTATTGGTTTCACCATGGTTGTAGCATTTTCACATATATTATTTTAAATCAATTCAAAATATGGTTTTCCCTCCAATTGAACATTCCAAACAAAAAATATAAGTTAACACAAATCTAAACTACATATTAGTGAAAAAATCACAATCCCATATCATAAATAATTGATTTTGTGGACCCCTTAACTTAGGGTGTACCACTACTGGACCTTCTCCCCTATGTATTATCTACTTGCAAATAGTAGGACTAATACAGTGCTAAACATGTCAGAAGTTAAAGAACGGGAGGCAGAGGAAGAGGCGGAAGCAATTCATTTGTGATTGAAGTGAAGGGAAGATGAGCACGGCGGGGAGCGGAGGAGGGAGTAGTCCATGGGTGGCGAGGACGTCAGTGTCCTCATCAGGCAGACGAATACAGAAGGACTTGGCTGAACTCAATGCTCTCTCCTCTGCTCCGCCGGCCCCAATGGCGATAATCTCTATCACTGGATTTCTACCATTTTGGGCCCTCCAGGTAACCTTCTAAACACCTCCTCACATCTCTATCCTATTTTTCAGGTATGTTATTCTAGGTTTACTTTGATGCAGGTGGATTGGCAAATATATGCTTCTTTGAGTGTATGTGTATGTGCAAGGTTTGGTTTTGTTCTAAGTTGGTCATGAAATCGAATCCCAGCGTACAAAAAAGCGACAATTTGTTTACGAACCTGATGCAGGGTTTGCTCTAGCCAAAAATTCTCAAAAGCACTTACATATAATAATAAAAAGACCCTTTAGAATAAGATGGCATTCCGAACATAAAATTGTCATCGAATTATAATTCAGTTTCTGCTCCTTAACAATTTCCACCTTCTTCTCCTTTTATAAGATCTGAAACGCATTCTTTATCTAGTTGCAAATAACAACCTATTTGCATCCACGTCCAACTGAACTTGCTTTATCATAGTAACTCTCAGTTCCTAACTTTTCCTATGCTCATAAAAATATAAATATACTTTCGAAAAACGTTATATTGCCTCTCTCTAGTCCTTATCAACTGCTGCCAAAATTAGGAATTCCTAAAATGAGATTGATGCTTTTGCATCAGATCTAGCCTGAAAGTTCAAAATACAAAACATTTGCTGACAAATTTCCTCTTGCAAATATGGCGCAAGACAGCCTAGTTGTGTCTTGGATATCCATTTAGCATCAGTTATTGGAAGATCTGCGTACTTGATCAAGTACCATTCCTTTGATTCATGCCAAGAAGACAAAGCAGATACATTTAATTGTATGATTTTCTCAAAATTTTCTTTACGTTTCTCGGGAATCTGTCTGATCCAATTCAGAGATGGATCAACTGCCCCGCTGCTGGATTGAGTCATGATTTACTCCTAGCCATAATCATAGAGATCAGCAATATTAAAAATATGAGATATGTCTTGCTCTTTTGGAGAGTATAGGAGATAATAATTGCTGCGCAATTTCCATAAAGTCTTACATGGACCGAATTTGTTCATTTGTAAATTATTATTGGCATTTGGAAAACATATTCTTCTGCAGATACACCATTACAAGATCACCAATGTTGTATTATTTTTCTCTCTCTTCTTTGTATCAGCTTTTTCCTTATAGATTTCAGTGTGCTGTTCAATATTCCTTCTCACTGTTTCAAAAAATTCTTTATCTCCTCAACAAAGTGTTCTGCATCCACTGAAACACGAGCTTCAGATGGCAATGTCCTCAACAGTGTGACACCTTGAGGAGAGTGCCCTTACAATATTAGAAAAGGGAAATAATCAGTGGAGAAATTGACTGAATTGATAAGAGCAAATTTTGCCTGCAGTAGCATCATGTCCCATTGTCTTATTTGTCTTGAACTAGAGTCTAGACATCACAGCAAGTTTCCAAGCAGTCTATTGATCTCTTATGCTTATCCATCAGTTTGGGGATGATATGCAGAATATTACCACAATCAGGTTCCAACATCCTACATAAAGTCCAAGAAAAATGACTGATTTGTTTTGTATCTCTATCTAAAGTGACAGAGAGAGGCCGCCCATGTGATCTAATTTCTTCTTTGAAGAAAAGCCTTGCTATGAGATCCATCTCCATGTTTATTACAAGCTACAGCATTACCTGTTTGCATCTGTGGTAACCCCAATACAAATCCATGCTGATATGTTGCCACAGCTTGTTTGGGATAGGATAGGGTTGATAATTGCACAAATACTGTTGTTATTGACAGGCAACCTGGAAAATGTAACGTCTATCCACATATTTTGCAACGTATCGAGACATATATGGTCAATAATGATGCTCATCTACCAGTTCCACAGTTTTATTTCTTCCAAAATGTTTTGCAAGGTCATCTGCACGCGCTTTACATATAATGGTCTCCCTAATGGTATTGCAAGAAATGCACAATTGCTTCCCACAAAAATAAATCCATCCCGCATCATGGAATATAATAGGAGCTCCTGTTCCCTACAGTTGGTTCCTTACAAGAATCAGAGGCTGCTCCAAAATATGGGTCTCCTTCATATGTATCCTTAAAATGCTTAGTCATAGTTGTCTTCAAAACCCTTCATCTATAAGAGCATTGGCAATGTCATTTTTCCTAAGTTATTGATTTGGGTCCAATTTGGGTTCGAAGAATTGGATTCACAGGTACAATGATTTTTGGCCTTGGATACGGTTTAGGTTTGACCATTTAAAAATATATAAAAATAAAAAAATAGAAATTCTAGCCTACTAAATATGACACTAATCACATAGTATGCATATAAAAAATAAAATAAACTCAAAATGAAAATACTAATCAAATGCCAAACGTCACAATGAGGCTTAGGTTTGGCCATTTAAAAAATATATAAAAATAAAAAATATAGAAATTCTGGCCTACTAAATAGGACTCTAACCACATAGTATGCATATTAAAAAAAAATAACCTCAAATTGAAAATACTAACCAAATGCCAAATGTCACAATAATCATAAATCTTAAATGTCACGCGCTAATCATAATTAATTACATCAAAATTAATGTTCATAGTCATCTTGCTCTTCATCGAGAGCATCAATATCAGCACTAACATCATGATGTGGTTTACTAGAACCACAAAGACCACCACTCCCACTAGCTAAGCTTTTGTTGGAAAAGAGTCAATGTCGAGTGAGTGGTGGGAAATGAAAGAATTCATGTCAACTTCCTCTGGATCTGTGTCCTAATGCTTTGACGACCCCTTCTTGTACTTTGGATTCTTATTTAGTATAAAGCACAAGTTGGAGTGTATGTAAACCAACTCCGCCTTTTTTGCATGAGCTTGTTGCGCTACCATGAGCGGATGAAGTTGTATGTGCTCGAATTCCGCTCACAAGACGATGAACTTGCAATCTATACAAATACTTATAAAAGTAAAAATTTAAATACCAAAAACTCAAGACTTAAACATAAATTTCAAAACAAAAAGAAAGAGATTTAAAAACTTAGAACCTTAAAAAAACTTACTTGAGACAAGACCTTGTTTGCAAGAGAGTGTAGGGTTGGTGTACCTTGGCCATGGAGGTACCACGATATATGCACATCCTTCTTGTACTTGTCTCAAATAGTGCCAAGGCTATAACCGTGGGAGGTAATAACTCGTTCATAACCATGTCTTGTACCTCAAGATCAGGGAAAATCCTAGAGAATGCCATCTTGTACCCTTTGGCCACTTCCACATCATTGTATGGCGCCACACTTCTTGACAAAGAAAGGATCTTTGTGCTATAGAATCAAGGAGTCAATGCAAAGGCAAGGAGATGTAGCGGGATGGTCATTTTATTCCATTGATCAATGAGGATTGAATGCACTTGTTTGAAAAATGTTTCCTCAGGATCTTGTTCCTTTCCAATAACGATGTCCTTTAGCTACTTAATCATTGAGTTGATGCCATCATATACTTCTCCCAAACATTGTTGATCCATGTGAGTGAAACGGATCATACTCAAAACGGGCTTTGTGAAACTCAACAAATAATCTATATCCACCAAATGTTGTCTAAGATCATACTTTTCATTCTTTTAGCCCACTCTTTGCTGGACTCCTTCCATATAGTGCACATGTGGCTAATGACCATTCTTTTAAGTGCTTCGCACCCTCACACATTGTCTCAAGATGATTGTGTGAGATGTGAACCTAGTCTTAACAACCTATTCGAAAGTTAAAAACGAAAAAAATTTAAAAACTTATGAAAATCAGAAATCTAAGGGACTAAATTAAAAAACTTAAAACTTAAAAACAAAAATAAAATTACTAAAATACGAAAAATTTATAAGTACCTCTAGTGGCTTGAAAACGAGAAGGATCTGCAGATGGCTCTGGAGAGGAGATGGTTTGTGACAGACATTTAAATCTCCTTAGCTTTTGCATAAACTTTCTTGATCCACTTAATTTTTTCCTCTTAATATTTTTGCCCATTATTTGTAGCGTGAGGTTAAGCAAGTGGACAATACAAGATGTCCAAAAAAATGTGCCTACACTTTGCCTCCACCAACATCTCAGCGGCCTTGCAATTTTTTGCATTATCCATTATGACTTGGACAACATTTTGAGGCTTCATTAACTCCATAGATTCGAATAGGATGTTGGCAACAAACTTGGCATCCTTCACAAATTCCTCACTATCAAGGGCCATAAAATATGTTGCCCCTTTAAGGCACACTACAACTGCAGTCTGCATTGATTAGAGGCCTGTTTTTGTATCTTTCCTTCCATTGAAAATAATGGAGACCCCGATTTCAGTCCATGAATCCCTAATTTGCTGAAAGAATCCTTGACATGTTTTTTCTCCTTTGCCAATAAGGTGGTGTGGAGCTTTTCAAACCCTGGTCCTTTGTAACCTTTTAGGGCCTCACTGATCGCTCTTACCTTTTGTTGCCAATATGGTGACCAACCACATTGAAGGACAATCCATTTGCATATACACATCTGCAATATGCTCATCAACAATACCCCTAGCCCCATTTTGAAATGACCTTTCCAATGGTCCTTTCATTCTCTTGTTTGAAAGAGGAGAATCCTCTTTGTGCATGGAGGGTGATGCCAAAAATGGATGTGGCATGGCCACAACTAAGGAACTGCTACGAGGACTTGGGGAAACTGGTGGCTTCCTTGATCCTTTGGCTTTCTTTGACAAAGAGTGAGCTGATTTCATGGCTTGGGCTGCATCTGTGTCTTCTTGCTCCTTGATGAATTCAAGGATTTGTGTTTGTGTCATAGGAGCACCAGCCTTCCCCTTGCAACCTTTGATGCCCACGTTAGGTATGTGACATAAGTGGGCTTTCACCTAACTATATGATCCAATATATTGAATATTGCACCAATTACATTTCCAAATATACCCCCAGCACCTAAAATCTGTTCTATCATTGTCACATGCCTCCAAAGCAGTGATTGTGCATCAAATTTGAATTGGGGTTGGTCCATGGAGGTAGAACTTGTTGACATTGTAGTATATCTAGCTGCAAGTTAAAAAACCAACACAATATTACCCAGAAAAATTAAAACCAAACCCTACATTTACTTGACATTGGACAACTTGTTAAAAAGATGACCAAAAAGAACAATACAAGGTTAAAACCTTACCTTGGCAGCAACAGCAAATGGGCTCCTCAATCAGTGCAGGAAAATGATTGCAATGACGTGAGATGAAGTTTCAACCATAGCTCAGCAATGGAAGGTAAGGATGCAATGAGAAAATGAGAGGTACAATCTTTTGATTTTATGTTCTTTTATCTCTTCTTTTTATGATTCACTTAGCTTTTAGGGTTTGAAAAACTCTTATTCATTATACGTTATTGTTACTTTATGTTTATTTTTGAGTAATGGAGAAAAAAAGTTTTTGAATTGGGTCCTTCATGGGTTCTGCTTGAATTTGCCTTGGGCAGCCCGGATTTGTCTGGGTTCTTTCGCAGAAGAACCCCGACAAATCCAGATTGCACAGGGCAAACCCTGCCCTTTTTTTTTGAAGAATTGGACCCATACCCTGTACCTGGGACATACCGGAGCAGGGTCCTGCTGCAGGAGGCGGTGAATTGACATCGTAGCCTCTTTCTTCCCTGCCTTGTGCTTGATCACAATTACGAAATTCTGCAAGTAACCAGGCCATTTTGCATCACGAGCATGTAACCGCTCTTGGGTTTGCATGTATTTTGAAGAATGCTTATCTGCATATAATATGAACTCCCTTGGCATTAAATAATGTCTCCAATGACGCAGTCCTTGAACAATAGCATAGAGATCCTGATCATAAGTGCAATATTTTTGTTCACTGTGATATGCTATGGGGTTCTCTTCTTGGCTAAACACAACCCCTAGACACACACCTGAAGCTTTACAATCAAATTCAAAACCCTGTTAAAATTTGCGAGAGGAAGTGTTGGAGCTTTTGCTACACGTGTTTTGTGAGTTTAGAAGCATTCTTCTGCAGCTCTTATCTGAACCAAGCTCCCAAGAACTTTCACAATGAATTTTCAATAAAAATTCACCATCTCATGAAATCTCCTTACCTTTGTGGTGCAATTTGGAGTTGGATACTCCATAATTGGGTCCATCTCTAATTATTCTCTGAAACTATATGCTTAAGTTATACTGCCTTAAGTTGAAAAAAAGAGCTCTTTTATACACTCACATATTGCTTTTGCTTCTGCTGCTTGTGAAATAAGGCTTGTAAATGCATTAAGTGTTCTTCTAGAGTTCTACTAAAAATCAAAATATCATTAAAGAAGACAACAATAAATCTGTCCATGAAAGGACACAATACCTCATTCACAAGTCACATGAATGTGCCATGAGCATTCACAAGGCCCAAGAGCATTACTAGTCACTCGTACAACACATCTTTGGTATGGAAACCCATCTTCCACACATCACCTTCATTGATATGAATCTAGAAGACAATCTTTTATTGTAATTTTATTAAGAGCTCTTGAATCTGAACTCATATGCCATGCCCGTTTTTCTTGGGAGCGAATAACGCTAGTCGAGCATGTGAACTGGTAGTCTGTCTAATGGGATCTTTTTCCAACTTTCTTCCTTATAACCATAGAACATACCTTATTGTTCTTTACACTTTGTGCTAAATATGTTTTTTTTGCAATCATGGCTCCTTTTTTGCTTGATTACAACATGCTCTCCATAGCATGTTTCTTACACTGTACCATATTTATTTTGTATTTTCTTATACCGGCGTTTGGGAAACCGATCCTTGTGCAAATACACCATTACTAGATCACCATCTTGGGTTTCTCTTTCTTCTTCATATCAACTTTCTCCTTACAGGTTTCATTATGCTGTTACCTATTCCTTCTCATTATTTTAAAGAAATCCTTCATTTTGTGAACAACCTGTTCCACATCTGTTGAAACACGAGCTTCAGACAGTAAGGTCATCAACTCTGTGATACGTCTAGGAGATTGCCATACACTATTTGGAATGGGGAATAACCAATGGAGCGATTAACAGAATTGTTAAGAACAAATTCTGCCTGTAGCAGCACCATGTCCCATTGTATTGTTTTTTCTTGGACTAGATAGCATAACAAGTTTCCAATTGGTTGATTTATCGGTTCTGTTTATTACAAAGCTATAACATGTGCCATCTTATAAAATCAATCTACAACAACATACACTCATTCCTTGTTCGTGTCTGTGGTAACTCCAATACAAAATCTATACTGATATGTTGCCAAGGGGTTTCCAAGATGGGATGGGGTTGATGTTTGACCAATTTTCTTTTCTACCCTTGGCGACTTGCCAAATGTAACACCTATCCACATGTTTTACAACTTCTTGAGCCATACATGGGCAATAATAATGCTCTTCTAGCTGTTGCAAGGCTTTATCTCTCCCAAGATGTCTTACAACACCTCCTGCATGTCCTTCATTTATACAGGGCTCCCTCATTGTACCTCAAGGAATGCACAATTTCATCCCATGGAAAAGAATTCCATCCTGCATCATGTACTGCAAATAGGAACTCCTGTCCCATAAAGTTTGCTCTTTACAAGTGGTACAGGCAGCTCTAAAATCTTGATCTCCTTAATATGCATGCCTAAGATGCTCAAAACACATCACTTCGTTTATCATAGTTGTCAACAAAACCCTTCGCCGACTAAGAGCATCGGCAACAACATTTGTCTTCTCTGCCGTTTGCTTGATCACAAATGCAAAGGTCTGCAAGTAAGTAAGTCATTTGGGATTGTGGGCGTGTAACTGTTCCCGAGTTTGCAAGTATTTTAAAGCTTTGATTATTTGTATATAATATGAACTACTTTGGCATTGAATAATGTCTCCAATGATGTAGCGCTTGAACAATAGTATAGAGATCCTGATCATAAGTGCAATATTTTTAATTTAAACTTTTCACTGTGATATACTATGGGGTGGCCTTATTGGCTAACCGCAACCCCAAGAGTCACACCTATTGCATCATATTCAACTTCAAATACCCGGTAAAATTTGGAAGAGGAAGAATTAGAGCTTCTGCTACACATCTATTGAGAGTTTGGAAACTTTTTTTTGCAGTGCTTGTCCAACCGAAGTCCCCATCTACTTTCATCAATGGATTCTTGATAACAATTCGCCATCCCATGAAATTTCCCTACCTCTGTGGTGCTATTTGGAGTTGGCCACTCCATAATTGGGTCTGTCTTTAGCTGATTCTCAGAAGTTATATGCTCAAGATACACTAACCTGCATTGACAAAAAGAACTCTTTTCTACATTCACATATTGATTTTACTCCCACAGCTTGTGAAATAAGGCTTGTAAATGCATTTTCCTCAAGAATTCTACCAAAAATCAAAATATCACGTGAATAGACAACAATAATGCAATACCTCATTAATAAGTTGCATTTTCCAAGAGCTTTCATATTTGTTTCATTTTATCATCCTCCATTAGTGAAGTACGATATGCAGCTTTATTTGGAAGAGTAGAACCTGGTATTAGATCAATTTAATAAGATACCCTGAAAACCAACTGGTAAT
Source organism: Taxus wallichiana var. yunnanensis (assembly GCA_018340775.1). Taxonomy (NCBI): domain Eukaryota; kingdom Viridiplantae; phylum Streptophyta; class Pinopsida; order Cupressales; family Taxaceae; genus Taxus; species Taxus wallichiana. Next base: position 325,024,440 of record CM031242.1, on the reverse strand, counting down.
TCATCAGGCCAAAGATCCTTGTACTCTTCTCGTAGACTTTGAAATTCTTAGGAGTTGTAAGCCCTTCTGTGCTTTTAGCAAAAAAAAAAGATAACATACCTTTGTTTCTCTTACAACCTTGTGAAAATATTGCATGGTAAGCATAACTTTCATTTCCTTCTCTTCTTTCATTGGAATAAAGCATATGCCTCTTGCCATATTTCTCAAATGAATAGGTACGAGATATCCCATCATGAATGATGCTCCAATCATATTGCCAAGGTTTCTCCAACAACATATGGTAAGTAGACATGTGAAAAACATCACATCTTACCTTGTTTTAATATGACATCAGATTGAGAGTGACTAACCATCTACGCAACACATAGATTCATACCCATCTTGTACCCAACCCAAGTTATGAAGGATTGGATGAGGTTATTTTGACAAATTCAAGCTTGAAACATAATGGGAACTTAATAAATTTTTCGTTACTGCCAAGATCTATCACCAAAAATTATACTTATTGTTCACTTTTCGCCATGTTTTTTTTGCAACCATGGTTCCTCTTTTTCTTGAGTACAACATGTCCTCCATAGAAAAAGCTCTCCCATTCTTCCGGTGCATGTACTTCCTCCTCTAGAATAGATTCCCGCTTTCACGCAAGGTTTTAAAACGGTCGAATCGAACCGCCGGTTCGATCGGGTTTAACGTTTTTGCATGGACCGGTAATAGAACCGGATCGGTTGACCAGTTTGAGGCCAAACTGGTCAAACCGGTCCATTCGACCCAAACCATTGGTTTGACCCTGCATAGCCGTATACGGTGATTTTAATAAAAAACATTCTTTTAATACATTTTTATTTTTTATTTGTTCTAAACCCTAATTTGGTGTTATAAATACACCCCCCCTCTATTCACTTCACACCTCTCTCATTGAGCATTTGTGAGCATAAGATTGAAGAGTTTAGTTTTGGAGTGAGCTTGGAAGTTGGAGGCTTGGAGCTTGTTTGGCATTGCTTGTGGGCTCTTTGTGGTGATATTGGCATCCATTTATGAGCACCTCACCTCTATTTGTGAGCACCTCTCTTATTTGGAAGGATTTGGAGGATTGGGGCAGCATTGAAGAGTGTTCATTTGGAGTGAGTTTGGGGGTTGTTTGGCATCAAGTGTGGGCTCTTTGTGGTGGTCTTCACATCTACATTTGGAGGGTGTAACCCATATACAAGCTTGGAGTGTTTCTTCACCTCATTTGTGTGCACATTGAAAGGTATGTTACATTTTAAACTTGCCCCTTATTTGTAAATTTTATTAAATAGGAATCTGAAATTTATTTTGTTTTTATTTGCATTTGCAATGGCCCCCAAAACAAAAGACCCTACATGGAGCCATGCAGACATAGTTGATAATCAAGTTTTTTGTAAATATTGTAAGAAACACATCAAGGGGGATTCATAGGTTGAAACAACACTTGGCTGGTCAAAGAGGCCAAGTTTCCCCATGTGATGCACCTGATATTGATGCCATTAGGTTGGAAATGAAAAACTTGCTTGAAAAACATAAAGAAGAGAAGGCTAGGCAAAAAGAGATGGAAGCTGAAATAGGGAGAAGGAGGGAACATGCCTTGAGTGTTGAAGGATCTTGCTTTGACCCTTCTGTCCATGTTAGAGACCCCTTTCGGTATATGCCTCCCCCATCCACTCATAGTCAAGAAAACCGGCCTCAAAAAAGAAAGACCATTCAAAGATTTTTTCCATCTTCCACACCTGCTAGTGCCTCCATGCCAACAGAAAATCAGCCCACCTTGGATAACCATTGGAAGAAGCAATACAAAGAAGCAACTTTTGAATACATTGTTAGATGGTGGTATGATGCAGATATCCCTTTCAATGCTGCCCGCTCACCTTATTACCAGCCTATGTTTGATTCCATTGTTGTTGTTGGTAAGGGCTTCAAAGGCCCTAGTATGCATGACTTGAGAGGATCACTTTTGAAGAAAGAAGTTGCATCCATAGATGAATATTTGAAGAGTTGTAAAGCATCATGGGCCAAAACTGGATGTACTATTATGTCAGATGGGTGGAGTGATGGCAAGAACCACACCATAATAAATTTTCTTGCCTCTTGTCCACAAGGTACTATGTTTTTGAAATTAGTTGATGCATCTGATAGGGTGAAAGATGCAAATTTGTTGTTTGAGCTTTTGGATGAGATTGTTATAGAGGTGGGGGTGGAAAATGTTGTACAATTCACAACAAATAATTCCTCTAACTATGTTCTTTTGGTAAGATGTTAGAGGCTAAACACAAAACAATATTTTGAACTCTATGTGTTGCACATTGCATAAACCTCATGCTTGAGGATATAGGAAAAAATATTTGATCAAGAACATCAGAGAACATGGAAAAAATATCACCAAATACATCTACAATCACTCATGGGTATTGAACCTAATGAGGAAGAACATTGAGGGCAGAGAACTTGTTAGGCCAGCCATCACGAGATTTGCAACAAACTTATATGTTGCAATCTCTTCTTTCCCAACAACAAAACTTGAAAAAGATGTTTTCAAGTGATGAATGGAATGCATCAAAGTGGAGCCACAAACAAGATGGGAAAGAGACAAAGAAGAAACTTTTGACAATTTATTTTGGAAAAAAAAAGAGAGATTGTGAAAGTTGTTGAGCCTCTTGTTAAGGTGTTGCGGTTGGTGGATGGAGAAAAATTAGCCATGGGCTATATTTATGAGGCTATGGATCATGCAAAGGAGTAGATAAGGGCAATATACACAGATAAGGTAACTAAGTATGGGCCTATATGAGAGATTATAGATAATAGATGGAATAATCAATTCCATCGCCCTATACATGTAGTGGGTATTTCTTGAACCGAAATATCATTTAAGAGCTCACTGAGAAGATCAAATGAGAGAAGTAAAAGATGGCTTCAGACAAGTGCCTCAGAGCGCATGGTCCCTGATGAGATGCAACAACTTGAGGTTCACCGACATATCAGTTTCTTCAGCAGAGCCACAAGTACCTTTGGGAAAACCTTGCAAAGATTGCAAGGGATGTGGACCAACTAGGTAAGCAATTCTAAGTTTTTTGAAGTTCATTTGATTAAACTTTTTAATGAATAATCATGAATTTTTAGCATAAGACAATCTAATTTGTTGAATTACGCTTTAGCCTTTAAGTTATAAGTTTTACTTTTAATTTTTAACTTTGTGTTTTTATCGTCATTGTTTACTAATTAAACATTTACATTTTTTATCGCAACACATTGGTGGGATTCATTTGGTAGTCAGTGTCCTCAATTGCAAAAGTTTGCAATTAGGATCCTGAGCCAAACTTGCAATGCTTTTAGGTGCGAGCGCAACTGGTTCGTCTTTGAGCGGATTCACACGAAGAAGAGAAACCATTTGGAACAACAACGGTTGAATGATCTTGTCTTTGTGCAGTACAACCTTTGGCTAAGGCGCAACCAGTTGTTGAACCGAAGACCTGATATAGATCCCATTGTCTTGGATGATATAGATCCAACCTTAGATTGGGTAGAGGAGAGTCAACCAACAAAGTTTGATCCCGATGACTTGGGGTGGATGGGTTTGGATCAGGATGATGAGCCATTAGCAACACCGTTGCCACCATCACGAGACATAAGCAGCACTAGTCGCACTCGTGCTACTCCCGTGCCAATACAGTTGTTGCAGATGTACCTGAGGATTTGGATGGGTCCGAGTCAGAGCCAGAGGCTAGTGATGATATTGATGAGGATGACCTTGAGGATCCCATTTCAGCAAGAAATGTGCAGAGTTTGATGATTGATCATTGATGTCATCTAGTTTATTCTAGAGTTTTGTAACTTGTAGTATTTGTAATGTATCAATGATCATAACATGTTTTTTTGGAGTCTCGGACTATGGAGGCCATTTAGAGCCTCATTGTTTATGTATTTTGTTTCGGAATCTCATATATGATATATGTATTGTGTATTAGACTTGGAGTTTGTGCCATTTTGCTATAAACACCTTTCTTACATATATATAAGAGCAAACTTTGCATATTTTGTGTGTAATTGTTGGAATCATGGTTTTTAACCTTTCAAATATATTGTTTTCATTAAAAATATAAAATTTTATTTATTTTTTGTAAACCGGTTCATAAACTTTGAACCGGTCCGGTTCCAATTGATTCTCGTCCGACCCTCGGCCGGTTCCGCTTTGTTTCGGTCCGACCCTCTGCCGGTTCCGGTTTGGATCTGGTTCGACCCTCGGCCGGTTCCAAGTCCGGTTCCGATTTTTAAAACATTGCTTTCATGTTGCAAGGTTCTAGTGCAGCCATCACTAACACATTCCGATGATATGTGGCCATCACCACCACAACAGATTATAGCAAATGATCAGCCCCCTCCGTCCACATCCTTTGTAACTCACATATATTCTCCCTGCCCTCACCCCGATCTTGCCAATTGCCTATTTTTCATTGTAATTTATTCACCGATTTGAGGTCCTCTAAGAATAGTGTGAACTGTGTCCTCTTTGTTTGTCCCTTCATGAATCATCTCAGTGAAACTTTGTCTCAACTCTCAATGTCATTTGGAATGCTGATTCGGAGTTAGTTTGGTTCATGAACCTCATCTCCTTTCAGTATGTGATATCTCAACCCATTCACAAATTTGGTCGCCACTAGTCGAGTCCCTCGAGAGATAGCACGCAACTTTACTTTTCCACTTTGCCGCTTCTCATAGTATTCTTCAAGTTCTCTTTTTGTTTTGATAAATGTAAAGGGATCCTATTAATAAACCCCAACCCAAATAAAGAGGAAATTATTTACATGCACATATCTATGATCGTATAATGTACATAAGAGGTTATGGGGTGAGGAACATGTGGTACACAATTGTTAGTATGTTTGGGTGGGTTAGGGGTTTACCCTTTTCTTATATTATTAGGGCACAATATCATTGGACTATCGTGTATGCTATTGTATTGCAATATTCCATTATTTTTGGATCACGTGGTGAGCCATGTAAAAATGTTTTATAGTGTAACCCTATGTTAAGGGCAACTTTTGAGTTTCTATTTGTGTACATTGATACCCTCCATATACCTCATGTGGGTGCATTTTTGTTGTTTCTTGACATATATTTACATTTTTTTGGTTTTTTGATTCTTTACATGTGGTATGAAATCAACGATTTGGACAAGTGGGAGAATCGTTTTGCACAATTTTCTATTTTTGGAAACAAGGCCCATTTTGTAACTTCACCAGCCTTTTATCAAAGTGCTCAATCAAAATCGCCCCATGCCATATGGAGGAGAATTTTGTAATGCCCACTTTTGTTCTAGCACTCCCAGTACCTTGATTTTCGCTAGCCGGGTTTATATGCTTTGAACTAGTTAGAAAATCTATTGTGACATATTTTAGCATTTGATGGATGTGATGGTTATACTTTCATGATGCAAGTGTGAGTTAGTTTACATCTAGATTATTATGTTGACACATTCATGCATTGGTACCTCTAATTATGATTTGAAAGTGAAATGAAATGCTCTCGATTTACCAATGCTTATGAAATGAATTCGTATACGATGATGCTCCTGGACTGTTAATGACTAGCTGACATATTGATTATGAACACTAGACGGATGCTTGATTATCGTTGGCATGTGATGCTATGAAATGAATTTATACATGTTTATTGCTCATGAGTTATTAACAAGGAATTGGCTAACTGATTGTAAAACCTGGATGGATTTGCAATCTTATATACTATTGTGAGATGCTTATAAGACAGATTATTGTATTGTATCCGTGATGCACTGTTTCAGCCCTATGGCTTGTGGAATGTGAACATTCCTTTGTCTAATGAGTGATCTGTTTCTCTTTTATGTACAATTTTAGATGTATATTTAATTATATGCAATATTGTATTGGATATTTTGATGGGTGCAATGAGTATGTAGGGAACAGGTCCAACTAAGGGATGTGGATAACATGCGCCTAAGCACACCACATTAAAGTTGGTGTAGTTGGCCCAAATCCTTGGTGTGGGGTTAAGCACATTGGACAAATAAATTGACAAATGGTTCCTAAGTAATTATTAATTTTTGAATTAAAATATAGCTCCTCTAAATGATAATACATTCACAAAAACTAGGAAGACCTCCTAGGTGATTGGCATCCTAGATTTTAGTGTTGACACTAAATTAATCCCCACCTAAACTAATAATGTTTTTCCTAAGATTAATTCTCCCATCCTAGATTAAATAAGAGGCTTCATTAGATAATCCCACTCTTAAATTAATAGTGCACATTCTAATTAACTTACCAATTCCCGTTCCTAGACATGCCACCCTTCCACTAGAGGACATAACAGGATAATGCCAAGAATATGACTCAAATGTCTATTCCAAAGACTTACCTTGCTAATTACTCCACTGCAAGACAAATGGAAGGTGCCAGGATGATGCTCTTAGGAGAGTAATCCAACCCACGTGACTTTCCAAGAAGTTGGGGGTCGGATTTGAGCTTAAAGTGAAAATTAAAGAGACTTGAGAAGCAAGTAGACATGTTTAAACAAGTGGTAGACATGTTTAAACAAGTTAAAACTTAGTGGGGCACATAGTTATATATGGGGGCTTAATTTGGCAACATATAAGAGCTCTTTGGGACTGGAAAGAAAGGGCCTACAAGTAGGAGTTTAGAGATCAAACAAAGAAAAAAGAAACCATGGGACACTGTGATAGGGAAGCTAGGGTCTAGTCTAATCTAGCCCAATTACTAAGTATAATAATTCAGAACTATAAAAGAGACCAGTCCCAAACAATCCTAAGTTTTTATTAAAATTTGGCAATTGATGTTGTACTAAAGGAATGTGCCAAAGGATGACTAGGGTTAAAGAAATGAACCGTTCTCTATGTTAGAAGATGTGACAAAGAGCTTAAAAGGTGCACAGAGGTGGATCAGATTGTCATCAAAGTGACCAAGTAATAGTAGATGATGTGCAAACTATCTGGATGGGTTTGTGGGGTCAGACGACATCATCTCTGAATCTGTCCTAGGCGTCTTCTTACTTGCTCACTCTGGCATGTGTGCATTCGTTTGTGTCTGCTTTGCCGCTGTTTTTGACTAGATCCGTGTGATGACTGGGTCTGGATAAGATTAGGTCTCTTCTTCACTTAAACCCTAACTCTTGTGCCTTGACCTAAAAAAGTGGTTAGCGAATTTTGGGCTGGACTGCCTCACTGTATCCCTGTTGATGTGCTGAGTGTTGTGCTACACACCACTATTCTAAAGAGGGATCAGGGCCATGTAGTTCTCCGGACTCCTATGATGGGACACGTGATATAACAAATATAGATGGAGTCCTTGATGTGGCCCTCACATTCGACAATAAACACTTGATACTTCAGATTTGGCTCCTGATTGATCTAGGGCGACAATATGGATATCTTGAGAAATTCAGTAGCTTGATGTTGTGATAGGGCTCTAAGGGATTGAATGCTTCATTGTTTGCTTTTGACTTTCTTAAAGTGAGTGTGATAGAGGATCTCTAGATACGCCTAATAGCTTAGGGTGGATGTGTTTATATAAGTGACTGTTTGAATGATTTCCCGCTCAAACAACCCAAAAGTCTTGCCTAGGATGACCACACAAAGTGCCTAAATGATAATATGACCATTAGAACCTGGGAGGATAGGTTTGTGGCATATGGATGGTACTGTCTAGGCTGTACAAACCCGTCTCGGGATGGTTGAAACTCAGACATAGATGGAAGTGTGTGTGTGTGTGTGTGTGTGTGTGTGTGTGTGAGACAGATGTTCAATAACAGATTTTTAGTGTTTCTGACAGGCCAGATTCGAGAAGATGATCATCTAGTGGATGTAGGGTGTGAAAATAGAACAAGAAGGTTCTCGAAGTTGGCCAAGTAATGTGTAAATACTACATATATTAGGATAAGTACAAGATGCTAATATTACCAAGCTCAGACCATATTTTGGGTGCTACAATTGCCCCCTTTTAATCTACTAAAGAAAAATGCTTGATTAAAAGAAAATGCAAACCTTAAAAGTCTTGATCATAGGAATGGTACTGAACACCCTCAAATGCTTGTGCCAATGCAAACGATCCTGCAAATCACATGGCACAAATGCATAGATCAATGCTCAATAAAGAGATGTAAAGATTTGTAATTTGAATTTTGTAAAGCTGCATATTGAATCATTTTGCTGTGAAATGAAATGTACATAAGAATGATTACACTTGATTGGTCATGCTGAACTTTGCCCAAGTTGTTGAATTTTGAAGATTACCATGGGACTTTGCTCCCACAGGCTAAGTAACTCCCGAAATTTGGAGTACACAATGGGACTTGCCACCCAATGCCAAGTGAGCGGTGAGATTGTGCTGACTTAATAGCCTTACATGTAGCTTGTGTGCTAGCTTGTGGACTACACCTGATTGTTCATACCGAACTTTGACCAAATTGTTGAATTTTGAAGATTACCATGGGACTTTGCTCCCGCATGCTAAGTAAGTGCTGAAATTCAGAGGACACCATGGGACTTGCCACCCAATGCCAAATGAGTGGTGAGATTGTGTGGACTTAATAGCCTTGCATATAACTTATGTACTAACTTAATAGCCTTGCCTATAGCTTACGTGCCAACTTAATAGCCTTGCCTGTAGTATGGAGAACTTGCTGCAGATGAAGAAGCTCCAACAAACACATCCACGATGATGCCTCTCTAGGTTTGCTAGTAGCATGACATGTCAAATGAGGTCAACTTTGTGGGCTGTTGAGGCCAATTTCAACTTTATGAGCTGTTAAGACCAATTTCAACTTTGTGGGCTGATGAGGCCAATTTGCTAACTCCGTGTGTGATAAAATTGGTGAAAACCTGTGCACCATTGGATATGTCATGATCGCGAGAATGTAATTCTTTTGCTAAATAACCCTATCCATTCTGTGCATGTGGCAACTGCTGCTAACACTCTTGTAATCTTGATTGTACTCTAATATGAAACTGCGTGAAATGTGACTATATCGACTGAAATTGTGTAATTGGCTGAAAATCTGTGTCAACTTTTCAACAAGCCCACAATATACCACCTCTTATGAGGGGAGGGGTGCCCCTGTGTATCACTCACCTTAAAACATTGTTAAATAGATTATGCATAACAAGTATATATGGATAAACGAAATAAAGTATGAATAACATGATTGGATAAAATTGGCGTGCATACCATATCATCAATATAGTACAAGCATGAATCATGTATTGGTCCAAGAGATAAGTATGTGTGAGTATTGTTAGAAGTTCAAATAGATAATCAATTCAACTACATAAGTTTTGTTTGCATGATCAGTTATAATATTTGTAACACCCCTGATATTTGTACTTGTAGTATCTGTAATTGAGGTTAATATGTCTCCAAGCATGTGAAGGGCCTTCAAAGTTTTACCCTGGATAGATGGACATTTGTACTTTAATTAGTTCTTAGTATATATTTTGATTTTCGAGTTCCTTTTTCAATATTTGTTGGGCTCCCCCATGCTATCTGGATATATTGTGGAGTCCCATTTACCTACGACGGTCACTTGTGGAGATTAATATGATTCATTTCATTCTTTCTAGGAGCTGCATTATATTTGCTCATTTCTTTATTTCTAATAGCTGCATTATATTTGCGAGCGTGACAATCAAAATCTCTCATTTGTGTAGTGTGCCTTTCTAGGGATGAAACACACAAACAAGGAAATCACACAAACCCCAAACTGAATGCAATCTGATTTTTATAACAGCAGATCCAATATTCCTTGAAACCCTAGCAGCGAACTGAAATTTGTATGTTAGGGCATCAAACACTCATCAAACAAGCTGAAATTAAATATATCAATGCTTCTCCAATTTATATATAATTAATGGAACCATTACCAAGCCAAAACATGTGCCAAATCTGAAATATTACCCAGCTGCAATTTATTTTAGGACAACAGAAGTGCAGTCCACAAAAATAGCTAAAAATGAGGTCTCCAAACCCCAACAATGATACTGGCTTTATAAATTATGATAAATCTGAATATCAAAGAATAATGAAGTTTTGTGCCCTAGAAGGCACCCAATTGATCTTCTACCCTAGTCGCTCCCTAGGAGAGGGGCTCCAAACAATGCCAAAAGCTCTTGTATGACTCCTCCTTGATGCCCTAGATGCAAACCAGCAAGATGGTCTTCAATGAAAGTCTTCAACACCACCAAATTGGAGGGTTTCCGTCCTCCAATCTCCCACAAGGAAGGGTTTCGTCCTCCTTGGATGCCACACTAATGGATTGTCACCCTTTAGTGGAATGGAATTAGAGCAATCAGCCCTAGAACCAAGTATAAAAGTGTATATGCCAAAATTGATGTGCAAATGAGCCTATGAGACTCCTCTTATACCCTTTGGTTGGCGCCAAGAGTCATAAGAGTGTAGACCAACCTCTTAAGCTTGCTTTATCTTCTAATTCCATGTTGGAAACTCTCCAACCTTGCCGACCTCTTAAGGAGCTTACTTTATCTTTTAATTTCATGTTGGGAGCATTATAACCCAGCCGACTTGCCTTAGGGAGTAAAACACCAAAGAAAAACATTAATGACAATAAAAGAAAATAAAAACGAAACCCAAGGACTTCCCTTGTGCAATTCCTTCTTGGCCATGGAAGAGAAATGACAAGAAGTCTTCAATTGGCGCTATTTTGAAAAAGGGGACATTACATTCACATGAGAAGTTGTCTTAAAGAAGACTATACTCCTATAAAAATGCTATAAGAGGTATTAAGGCCATCTTGATGTTCATTAGAATATTTTGTTGGCTGCTAAGGGACCAATGCCTTAAAAACTAAGTTAGAAGCCAAAAAAGCACCAAAACAAGTTTGTTGGTAGTTCAGAAGTCCTAAGGGCTCACTAAGGGTATCTAGATACAATGAACATGATTGGATTAGATGCCACATTAGAAATGATTGTTTAACCAATTTACCTGCTAGTTTTTCTCCACTTTAACTTGTAGCATTCTAATGTTGCCTAAAAGATAGCAACAGGTATCTCAGAATTCGTTATTAATAATGTTGACCTGTGAAAGCCTCAGAACATTGGTAGAAAGAAAATATTAGGGGATAAAAGATGACATAGAACTACAAATGCAAGATTCTCTGCAACATCATAAAAAGAAAACAAGGTGTTTAGGGAACACCAAGAAGACTTGATAAATCTGTCTAAAACAATAGGACTGAAAGGGACCAAAACCGTAGTTATCAAAACATATCTTTAGCAACAAAGGCTAAAGACGCGCTTCTCTTGATCCTGAGAAGCTCAATAGCTAATTGTAATTCTTACTGAATCTTAGGAGTTTACCTTTTTAATTCACTGTGCTACAACCCTAGTCGTCATCCACTATTTCGTTGGATTGATTGGCCAGTCACTCAATATTATCTTTGTGTCAGCATTCTTCCTTCAACTTGAGCTGAGCACTCTGATACAACTGGTTCCTCGATTAAATGTGCTGCATTTTGCTGGGAATTCATATGTGCCTTTTGCACTTAATCATTTTTACAAGCAGATACTTTGGGATTGCTAGTGTTTCTGTAATTTAATCCAATTCTCAATTTTTTTCTTCGGGGTCACTGGCAGGAGTTAGAGAAGGACTTTAAGCCCAAATGAAATAATCTTTTGGCTCAAAAAAACATTGAGCAGGATCCTGGATGACTGTTCATGGCCGAGTGCAGTAATCCTGCTGCTCTTGGATTGGGCCAGAATTGGTACCCTTACCTTCTTAGGAATGTTTTTATAATTTTATATAGTATCTAAACGACTGAGAATGTTAGAATACCCAATTTTTCTTCCAGTCTCTTTCAGATTGGGTGTGTTAATTTCTAGAGATTTAAGAGTTGAGATTTCAATATACAAAAATAAACAATTTCAAGTTTTCTGTTTCAAAATGTCAATCTTTTCGCTGTAGCTGTTTTTTCATTTTTATCAGTTCCAAATCTGGTTAATAACAGTGCTATCAGAGTTTTTGGATAACAAGTACTGGTGATTTGCCCTTTACAAATGAAAGTTTAACTCGTTGACTGATAATTTCTTTGTTAATCTATTTAAGAAAGTATAAGGTTGGAAACTTAAGATTATCAATCCTCGGTAGCGATCATAGTTCAAAATACAAGTTTGCATCACCTGCTGTAAATACTAAACGAATATTTTTGCCATAGTTGTAGTGGACAGGGAATTGATGGTATCACTATATCCTCATGAATAACAAAAGTTTCATGAACTGCATGTGTATATTTTGCAGTTGGCATATAGTTCTGGTAAGATGCTTCTGTGAAAGTTATAAACTATAATACAGGCCACATTTGATGTACCGACAAGAAAGTAAACAGGAGATAGGAAGCAATTGAATCTGTGCATAAAAATTGAGAGCCTTAAACATTTCATTTCCAAATCTGTTTAGACTGAAGCAATGGTTGAGGGGAAACTTGGCATCTTGCTAGTGCTTCATTAAAGGCCCGATTTGAGGTTCAATGGATCTGTGTATGGTGAAACCAGACCAGTTGTCATACTTTTCTCGAGCAATATCACACTCATTTTCAATTCATGGCATTGCCAGTTTATATGGTAATATCATTTAGTTGCTTTCACAGTTGCTTTGGCTTCTAATGCCAGTTTTAGTGCACACGACAAGCTGTCATTAGATCAGTCATTGTCTGACATAGCTTCCGAGCCCATGTGCAACCTTGTTTGCCTCCAATTTGATAAATTAAACTTGCAAAGTGTCTGTCTTTTCCTTTTTGTCTGGGATTGTATGCTTACTAGCAAATTGGGTGGACAATACCATTTATGCCTTTTAGCATGGTGTATGCGAACTCTATTTTGTGGGAGGTAAAGAAAAATTTATATTTTGGATGAGATTTAGTGTATGTCAGATTTTGTTTTTTCATAACATTTCATGCATGTAAAATGATTCTTTTCAAAATTTTTGATGCTTATGGAGTGTCGATGAATTTTTGTTTGAAATTTTCGGTTATGAATTTTTATGTTATCATTGGCAGAAGCAGTTACAGTGCTGCATAAAGGAAGAAACAGATGTATGTATATACAACAAGTTCTAAAACATTTTGGATGTCTTTACAGGCTCACCGTATCATGGTGGAGTGTTTTTCTTGACATCACGTTTCCAATTGATTACCCTTTCAAACCTCCAAAGGTATAATAAATAACCTCTTGCAGTTATTTTTCATTTCACATTGTTTAGGGTGTAGATTTTTCAGAATGGAACACAAGCATTTATACTGATTGGGATTTAAATTTTTATGATCATAAATAATCAAAAGAGTACAATATTTCTGATAGAAAATAAGTACTTATCTACTTTGCCCAGAACATAAAACCGTGTAAGCTTCTGATACACGCGGTTTTCACTTTTTATATATTTGTATAAGCAATAAAAATTTGAGCAGCATAACATGTCCCATTGGCAAGGCATTTACGCTACTGGTATATTATGGTCAGGAGTTTTATGTATTATTGTAGAAGACAGTAGTTCAATACACTGTGGCAGTGATCGACTTTATAGTGCTGGAATAACTATAGCTTGGGGAAGGGAGGTGTTGGGGAAAACATATAGATTATTAGGTATATAGTGTTTATGTTGTCTAGCATGTAGAAATTGTTTGATGTTAGTGTTTAGGTTTTTTAACATGTAGAATTTGTTTCACGTGCCAATTAAATGTTATCACATGATCCAAAAGTGTAGATTCTAAGGGGTTGCCTACAGTTTATAGTTAAATTTGAGTTATTGTATTATCCTATCAGACATTAGATAGCTTAACTCACCCTTTAATTTATAGTGGTTAGGCATGGTTAAGTAGTTAGGAAGTTATTTGTACCGTAAGGTATATGAGAGACTATGGAGAAGTTGATGGGGCCTTTAACCCTCACTTGTGTCATTGTACATTTATTACATGAATTGAAAAATTTGATGACCACAATGATGCCATATCTGTACTTTTCTTTAGTGGTATTAGAGGGGCATAGATCCAAGGATATACACAAAGAGAACAAGCACCACATTTGAGTGGCTATTGCCCGACTATATTTACTTAATCCTTCCATTGAAATTGTTAGCCTTTGCATCGCGTTAGTTGCTTTATTCCCGCCTAAGGTAATCCTTAGTCTTAGCATGATTTCATATTCATCGTATTTTCCTAGAATAGAATTATGCTTTTTTTCCCCCAATTTTCCTAGAATAAACTTATTCTTTGTTCACACACAATATTTGTGTCAAGAGTTCTCTTAGTAAAATGTATTGCACTCATTATAGAATGACAACAATAAACTAGTCAAATGGAAAGATGCAAGTGCTCTTTGGTTTACTTCACAAAATACTACGGATGACAACATGACCACAATACAATATGAAATATTATACCAATAAAAAATTTGCCTGGTGAACTTGAAAGGGTGACAAGCTATCTCAAATGAAAGGAACTTTTGAGGGAGGAAGATCAAGATTTGAGAGTTTCAACCAATATCCTTGTTGCAGATCAAGATTTGGGATTGCCATGCAAGAAGTTAAAATTATCACATAAGAAATTAAAGGAGTCACACAGTTTTGCAAGGAACGTGCAATTACAGTTAGGAGTTTAAGTGCATGTGGATTGAATGTCATTTTCTGAAAACATGTGATGTGTTTGCCAAATGCTATCATTTTGAGACTACCAGAATACTGATTTTGGTAGTGGAAATTCGGAAGTTAATACCTGCTATCAATCTTTGCCACCTAATTCAATCAGTAGATGAAGGATGCACCATTTCAATTGTAAGCCAATCTGGTTTTTTAAGTTGAAAATCGTTGGCCTTAAGATAGTGTTAGAAGAGGAGTTGCATATGGTGCAATACCCATAGAGAAAGCCTTTTGGAAGGGTACTGACATACTCTCACACTGTTTATTGTGTCATAGATTCAGAAATTGCCAAAAATCGGCAATAAATCGTGATACTGACTCTGAACTATTTATCTTTGCAAAAATCACGAGAAGGTAAATGTTGATTAATCAGAGATTTTTGCTGAAAAATCAGTCATTTCTCAGCAAAAATTGCCGATTAATCAGAATTTTTGCTGAAAAATCAGTGTCATTTCTCAGTGAAAATTGCCAATTAATTGACATCGACTTGTCAATAACAGGAAAAAAAGTCCAGGCATTTATAAAAGCCCTCAACAGAAAAATAAAAACTTTTCATTTTTATTTCTGTAGCATTTTATTGTGTTTTTCCCCTCGAAGAACTCAGCGAGTTTTGGGCTGTTTTTGAATCTATGCCTGATTCATTTACATTATAGATAGAAGTGTTAATCAGCAAGCAAGCTGCAGATTGGTGAACATCCTGCCTTTTCTTATTGCTGTTAATCCAAATTACACTTTTTCTACTGTGTAATCCATTCAATCTTTCAGCAGTACAACAATACATACTGATTCAGTGATTTAGCCTTGGTCATGCCAAAGGGGCTAGTGATGTTGATGGTTATTGGGTATGGTTTGCACCTTCATTTCACTTATATATTATGTTTTGAGTTGGACACGTACTTTGAGGTGACTTAAGTGAAATAAGGTTGTGGTGATGCTCCCTAAGGTACTTTATGTTATATTTTGTCGATGACTTAAGTGATGGGTGAATATATGGTACTTTATTTTCTATTTCTTCGTTGGGGTCACTTAAGTGCACTTTTGGCATGTGGAATAAAGTGACTTAAGTTATTTTAATTAATTAAAGAATTTTCCCCAAGGAGGTCGATTAGGGTTCTTTTGGGCCCTTTGTTGCAATGAAAAGTTATAAAAGGAAGCACTTGGGGGAGAATAGGGCATTCATTCATACACTCACCTATTTTGATATTGGAGCAACTGTTGTTTGCACTTTCTTTGCTTGTGGAGTAAGATCCCACAAGAACCCTAGCTTCGGTGGTGAAAGATCCACACCTAGCTAGCAGAGCACTCTTCGGTGGTGAAAGATCCTCCCTAGTTTGCTATTTTGGAGCTTTATTCAGATTTTTGGATCAGATCTGGAGAGTAATCAGAAATTCAATTTTAGAGTAAGAGGACAGCCCTTCTTCATCAAGGGTTTCAATTCAGATTTGGAACAACTATTTTCTAGGGTTTTATCTACTCAGTTCTAGATTTGAGGAGCAGTTTTGGAGGGGTTTTTGTGGTCCGATTCCGGAGATTTTGGAGTTGGAGATTGTTATCATCATGAAGATGCCCTAGAATTCATTTCCATCATTTTTCCATTGTTATGGAAATTACGGTCAGCTGTATTTTTCTCTCATTTTCTGCCCTAAAATAAATAAATAAAATCAGATCTGAGAGATAAAAATTATTTCTCTCTTGTTTATTGTTCTATATATTTTTTTGAGTTGTTTGAAGCTTCTAGGTAGTGTTGGAAGTGATTAGTTTGCAAAATACAAAAATTCTTTATTTCTGCATATTGTTGTCATAAAATTAGAAAAATCAGAATTTCAGTTCATTGTTATTTTATACATATTTTGTGAATTTCAAGTAATATCCCACAAGGGATATTTCAGTGGTATCAGAGCAATGTGGCTTTCCTCCATCATTGGGTGAAAAGAAAATAAGGAAAATCAAAAAATCTGCAACCAGTAAAAAAATGAAGTGGACCCAAGTTCCATTTTTTTGATGGTACTAGTGAAGTTTCCACTAGGTCTTGGTTGAAAGAATTTGAGAGATATTTGTTATGGAAGCCTATGTGTCAGGATGATGCCCTCAAAGCTCATCCCTAGATACATGGATGGAGCAACACATAAGTGGTGGCATCAATTGTTGAAGACCCAAGGGGTTGAATCCATTGCTTCACAAAAGTTTCTCATCAAGTTTTAGAAAGATTTGATGTGCAGGATGGCAAGGGTAAGCAAGGAAATGAAGCCATGGAGTCTACACCCACAAAGGAGGACAAATCAGATCTATGAAGACCAAATGAAGAAGAAGAAGCTTCTAGAGAAAAAGGTATGACTTTTAATGAGCAAAATATTTGTGTTAGTGGGGAAGGCAAAGAGGAACAAACATGGCTGGTTGGTTGCAAAATTGAAAAAGATATTTCAGTCCAAAAGGTACCTATCAATCCTCCAAAGAATAAGTCATTATCATATGGGATGGATTTACCAAGCAGTAATGAGCATAAATTTGTGAAAGGTGTTGATTCTTGTTCCACTTGTTCTCCATCTAAAATCATGAATCACAATAGGGATGGTGTTGTTTTGGAGGTTTCTAAATCAGCAATAGAAGGTGAACCTTTTGATGATATTCTTTATAAGGAGGTTAGTAGTAGCATGGATTTATTTCATCATCTTCATCCTATATCATTACAACAGTTTTATCATGATGGTATTCAGCCTGTTGTGGATAAGAATGCTAAGGATTGGTACATCAAAGTCAAGTCATCATGAAGACAAAGAGTGATGATCTTCTTTATGAGGAAATACAAGAGAAGCAAAGATGGAAGACCTTGCATGATACAAGGGTTCATGGGCATTATAAGGTATGGGATCTGGTAATATGTTGCAATTGTCCAAAACTATCAATTCTGATTTTGAAAACTTTGTGACTGATTTCATAAGGAAAAGAAGGAATTCAAATGTGTCTTTTGGGATTACAAGTGTTGGCAAGCATGGTTTCTTCATTGGAGACTCGGTAAGAAGGAGAGTACCTCTCAAGGTACTAGCGCTGATTTTCTGATTGCTAAAAAGGGTAAGAGAATATTTTTTAATCATCTTCAGCTTGCTGGACTGTGTATAACAGCAGTCATAAAGAGAGGAGAAAAACTTTGTTAATAGAACCCATGACTGATTTTTATATCAGCTACATGGTGGAACCCTTGGAAGGGTTAGTGGGGGCATTTGGTCCTCAAAGTGCTCAAAGAATCAAGGTGCAATCTGTTGTTAAAAAGAGGAGTTGAATTCAAGGGGCATTCATGACTTTAGCATCCTAAGGTATGAGAATGGTTACCATTTTTCTAGTTTGTTGAGTTCTCCTATGTTGTTGCCATGTTTCTATCATTTGGGACAGCGTGTACATGCTTGGATGATTGAGGAAGACTATTTCATAATCAAGTCTCAAGGTATGCTAGATGGGATAAACACATCCTCCTTTCACATTGCTCTTGATTCAACTAATGAGCATATGTTGGCAAAGAAAATAATGCAGCAGCCCATGATATTGAAAGGACATGAGGTATGTGGTATATTTATTGTGGTTGAGTTTGCTAGAGGTAAGGTTGTTTTTGGGATGCAATGGTTGCATGATGTTAAGGAAGAAGATGATGCATGGGTTGAAAAATGAAGGAGAATGAAGATGTTGATCCTATATTAGAAATTCTGAGTTGCAAAGGTATGATGAAGCAGCCCCAATTATGTTATTTCAGATGTGTTGTCTTCTCTCATGATGGGAATCAATGGGTACAACAAAAGGTATGAAGTTCCTTATGATAAAGTTTATGGATGCATGAGTTCTAATGTTGATTTCCCTTTCTCTTGCATTTACGATGAAATGAAAATATGGGGAGAGAGAATAAAGTGTGATAAGGGGCAGCCATATATATTTCCAACATAGAAGAAATTAGTGACCTATGTCCATGGAAAGACATGCCTTGCACAAAGAAGGTAACTTATTTCTTTATTTTCTTTAAGAGGTTTGAGGTACTTGAATGTTTTTGTACAATTGGGTTACTTGAAGTGGGGACCATTCATTGGATACATTGGCTGCCATCTTTTGGGAAAATTGTTTTCATTCACCATGTTGACAAACTGAAATTCAGTGGTAAAAATAAAAAAATCAGAATTCAAGGCAAGAGGGAATGGGTGAAATCTGAAGCGGACTTTGAGGTACCACATTGTGGGATGCCCTTTCACATAACAGCTGATTGGAAAAAAGTTATTACAGCTGTAGATATCAAAAATCAGTTTGCTAATTATGATGTGAAAGGATTGAATTGGGTTGCACATGCAAGGAAAATAGTCACTAGCCATCTTGGGAGTAGAGAAAAAGATTACAGCAGCATACGGAGCAGCAGAAGTAAACCTTGGGGATGCCACCTTTGGGGAAGAATTTGTGACATGATCATTAGACAAGATATGAGGATCAGTTTGCTTCCTTTCCTGTGAGAGTTGGGAGTATCCTTAGGAGTGGCTTGCTTCAGTCCACTTTTTTCGGGTGAGACAAGTGGGATATTTGATGACTCCTATTCCTGACGGATTGTTTGTTGTAGACACAAAGCACACCATGATGACTTATGTGGAGAGTGAGTCGGATGATGTTGAGTGGGGAGTGAGTTAGGTATGATGGAGACTTTGACTCCAGATGACAGGGTGAGTGGAGTCATGGATGTGGGTGTGACCAGTAGTGTTGCACATGAGACAGTTACAAAGATTGGGGTTATAAGTTCAGATCACCCGAGTCTATCATTATGTTGGTTATCAGAGGTTTTGGTAGACTGGAGATCTCATTTGCTTGTTGAGTACTCCAAGAACCGACACACTTGTGAGATTCGGATGGTCACATACAAGATGATAGCTACAAGATTGGAGGATGAGATGATCTTCTATCAGGGTAGATTGTACCTTGTGTCAGATTCATGGTTGAGGATGGAGATACTACGACATGTGCATTGTTCTTCGTGATTGGACACTTGAGATGAATGAGACCTGTTCATATGTTGATGGCATGGGTTGAGGGAGAATATCCTCAAGATTCATGGTTGAGGATGGAGATACTACGACATGTGCATTGTTCTTCCGTGACTGGACACTTGAGCTTGATGAGACCTACAGGTTCATATGGGAGAGGTTCAGATGGCATGGGTTGAGGGAGGATATCCTCAACTTTATACAAGGATGTACGGTTTGTCGTTATGACAAATCGGAGCTTACAAGTTCATCATTTTCTGAGCCGACATGGGATAACACTCCTATGTATTTTACTTGCTTCTATGCCGGTGAGCACTTCACCCATGTGCTAGTCAGTAGAGGGACGAAGTTGACTCAGTTACTTGGTTATTCAATAGGTTCACATTCAACACAGGAGGTGGACTATGTAGAGTTGATATTGTTGGTTGACCATTTTATTGGAGGCTTGGGACTTTTCCCCCATGACACATTGAGACACATTATGAGGAGCCTTGCTCTCACATGAGTGTGGGTCATGTGAGAGAGTTGGCACGCTTAGTGCTTATACAGGATGTTTCACAGGTTGATACAGAGGGATGTTATAGGATTCAAGTGGACTTTCGTACCCATGGGTTGACTGGAGAGGTAGTGATTGTGAGTGATCACATGATGGCAACTTCACATTGGCAAGGACTGGATAGATTGGCAGTTTCAGTGTGGGTACCGGTGGAGAGTTGGTGTGGGCATCATACTACTTCAGGGGCAACATTTTCTCTACACAACATGGAGAGCAGGATGACTACATGGGGTGTCTTGGTTACGTTCGGATCACACCGATCATTGGGTGATTGCAGAGTGAAGTGGAGGAACTTACTTTGTGGTATTCAACTTCTGCAAGATAATGCTTGGGGTCAAGCATTTCTCGGGAGGGGAGGATTGTAATGTCCCCATTTCGAGCAGGTGGCCTAGAGGCCTTTCATCCGTCTTAGCCTTGGTCATGCCCAAGGGGCTAGTGACGTTGATGGTTATTGGGTATGGTTTGCACCTTCATTTCACTTATATATTATGTTTTGACGTTGGACACGTACTTTGAGGTGACTTAAGTGAAATAAGGTTGCGTGATGCTCCCCTAAGGTACTTTATGTTATATTTTGTCGATGACTTAAGTGATGGGTGAATATATGGTACTTTATTTTCTATTTCTTCGTTGGGGGTAACTTAAGTGTACTTTTGGCATAGTGGTGATAAAGTAACTTAAGTTATTTTATTATTATGTGGATTAAAGAAAGGACCCGGGGTGATTAGGGTTCTTTTGGGCCCTTTGTTGCAATGAAAAGTTATAAAAGGAAGCACTTGGGGAGAAAAGGGCATTCATTCATACACTCACCTATTTTGATATTGGAGCAATTGTTGTTTGCACTTTCTTTGCTTGTGGAGTAAGATCCACAAGAACCCTAGCTTCGGTGGTGAAAGATCCACACCTAGCTAGCAGAGCACTCTTCGGTGGTGAAAGATCCTCCCTAGTTTGCTATTTTGGAGCTTTATTCAGATTTTTGGATCAAATCTGGAGAGTAATCAGAAATTTAGTTTCAGAGTAAGAGGACAACCCTTCTTCATCAAGGGTTTCAGTTCAGATTTGGAACAACTATTTTCTAGGGTTTTATCTACTCAGTTCCAGATTTGAGGAGCAATTTTGGAGGGGTTTTTGTGGTCCGATTCCGGAGATTTCGGAGTTGGAGATTGTTATCATCATGAAGATGCCCTAGAATTCATTTCCATCATTTTTCCATTGTTATTCTGGAAATTATGGTCAGCTGTATTTTTCTCTCATTTTCTGCCCTAAAATAAATAAATAAAATCAGATTTGAGAGATAAAAATTATTTCTCTTGTTTATTGTTCTATATATTTTTCTGAGTTGTTTGAAGCTTCTGGGTAGTGTTGGAAGTGATTAGTTTGCAAAATACAAAAATTTCTTTATTTTTGCATATTGCTGTCATAAAAAATCAAAATTTATACATATTTTGTGAATTTTAAGTAATATGTTATTTTATACATATTTTGTGAATGACAACCATCCGAAATGTCTCTGTGTAATTGGATTCTGATTTTGTTCCTCACTTTCATTTCTGCCAAGTGGATTGTGAAATCTTTTTAACATTCAAGCATGTTCTATCCGTTTGCGGTGCGTAAGGCTTTGTTTTCTTGCATTGAAGATCTTGATGGGGATTTGCATTATAAGTTCTTTGGAAGGGCAATAATTTCTTGTGGAGACTCGACAGCAGGAATTTGTCCTTGTGGATTTCCATATAGACAAGCAGACTTTTGTCTAGTGTTTGGTAGGAATACTTGCCAACAACTTATCATGAGTTTATTTTTGCTTAAGTTGCAGCAATGTAAGATGTTTGCTTGTTACCTCTCTAATTATATGATTCATAACTGCATTGTACTGTACAACAAATTGAAATAAGAAATTCAAATAAGTAGACAGGCATCCATATCATTTTAGTGGTGAGATGTCATTCTCGGTACCTCATGTTTACACAATAATCATTTTATCTTCTGTATGCAGGTGACATTCAAAACTCGAATTTACCATTGCAACATTGATTCAAGTGGCCAAATATGTTTGGATATCTTGAAGGATAAATGGAGTCCTACCTTAACAATATCAAAAGTGTTGCTATCTGTTAGTTCCTGCTAACTGATGCCAATCCATGTAAATTCTATAAAAAAATGCTATTGTTACAGACAAATGGTTTTTTTCAAACTTATGTTACCTTTTCAACTTTTACAGTTCATTGTATGAGATGTTAAATAACTAACATAATGTCAGTGAATCTGAATGTTTTTCTTTGAAATCCTTTGGCAGATGATTATCTTGTGCCAAGCATTGCCCAGCAATATGTGACCGATCGAGCAGAACATGACAGAATAGCCGCAGAGTGGACAAGGCGATATGCGCCCTGACTAACTGCTTCCATAAATAGGTCATCAGCTAATGACTGATCCCTATGGATATTTTGTAATGTATATTCAAAATACGTAATGTATATTCAAAGTACTGACTGCTTGCTTCCTAAAATAAAACTTGCCCTATGCAAAGGGTAAAATAAGCAAGTGATCTGTCATTGACATACATTATTGTGTCTGATGCATACCAACCTAGTGCAGTAAGACTTAATTTAGTTGCTGGCTTATCTGCCGAGTCCATCTTAAGAATATTTTTGAACAAAGACTTATTGGGCCCAATGGGACCAAACGGTAGAAATGTATTTCCTCAACAAGAATTCAGCATATGTATGTGTACTCAGGAAGCTTTTGATGATTTGGTCAGAGTTTTGCATACAAAAATGCTTCGTTATATTTCTTCAATAAACTCTGTCAGATTTACTCAATAGTATAGAAAGATTTTTATAAATTTGCTTGATCCTATAAACTAGGAGTTGAGTCTTTCTTCTCTAGATTCTTCTCTCTTACATATCCTCATGATATCTCACGCTTAATCTAATGTTAGCGAGTTGTTGAAACATACATTATTTTATTATTACACTATATCACGTAACCATTCTTACAATTGTTTAATTATTCTCCACACATTACTTTTTACACACTTATAGTTAATCTATTCACATAATATGATTATTTACTACTCACATACATGCTCACACATGTGAGCACCAACCAAAATATTTCAACATTCTCTCCTTTAGTGCGAACATGGTGGAAAACAATCATACTCTAGAACTGCAGCTTGCTGCTATGGAACCTGTTCAATGATCTTGACTCACACGTGTCGTAGCGGACTTGTGCATCCAAACTTACCAAGGTGTAACATTGGACTTGCACACATACTCAACAAAGTTATCTTGTCATAGATTTCTCTCATAGATGGATATAACCGCTCAAGTATGAATAGACAACCACTTATTTGTTCATCCTTGACATCTCTCACAAATGGTTTTACATGGGACAAACCATCCGCAGTATGAATACAGTCAACAATTCATGCTACAGATATATATGGTTTTACTAAGAAAGGTCAACAACTTATTTGTCAAGTATCATGATGCTACAACACTTTGATTTGGATCTCTAATATATCATTACATAAGGAGAAAACACTGGAACTCTGATTACCAACCGCACAAAAATTTGAAAATAAAAAAATCGAGGACATGGGTTCTCACTATTGTGTATACATCCCTTGCACATGATTGCTGCCACTTGATCATATATAACATACAAAACCTCCATTGCCATTGGACGTATCTTTTGGCATTAGTTGTTTTGGCATTGTTTTTGGTGCCACTATTGTATAATGCGGCCTCATTGTTAACAACCGATGAGAGGTTGTTGATCAACCTCCAACCTCTTGTGCCTCTGTCCTCTAGTGTGTTGTTGCTTGCTAATTAAAGTACGAGTTAAAGCTCAATTATTTTTGTATTGTGTTTATATATTTTTTCTTCACTAGAATGGGAAACAATATATTCTCTAGTACATCAAACACAATTATGCATCCGATTTCAATTTTGATAACTGACTGAAGACATTGCTAACAATGATTGGATTTAGAATTGCTAAAAAAACAACACTCCATCTATTCTAACTAGGCTTAACTGCCTGGAATGAAATGTAGCCTCCGAAACTAATAAATAACAAGGACCGCGTTGCAGCAACAGTACCTGCCGTTAATGTGATATGAGAATGCGTGTTTGGATTTGTCATTGTTTTATAACAGTTTGGATTTTGTGATAATTAAGCAGCGATTGGTAATTAACAATCACTAAATATTGCCCTAATATAACTATTTGCTGGGTAAAATCTGATTATCAAATATGAATGTAGAATATAAGTATGCATTAATCTCACTTATCCCATTTGTCTGGTAAGTTTAAGAGGTCTGTTTGTCCCTGGAGATAATTTTAGAAGAACTCGCACCAACAGACATAAGCTTCATTTGAAGGGGGTATGTAGATCTTTATTTATCTGTATTTCACTAGAAATTTAAGTTTATAGTAATCGGATTATCAACTGATTATAGTTCATTCAAGAGTTGTGGAAAAACAAATATGCATTTGCAAACTAACTATTTCAACACAGAAATTAGAAGTCAGTAAACAAATTTTACAAGATCCAATTACATCTAACATATCACTATATCCAGAATCTGATGATTATCCCAATAGGCTATTATAACAATAATTATGGTAATTATTATAATAGTGACAACAACGCACGTACACATTATAGCTATTGTCTATCTGCAAGTGGGCATGGTAAGAAAGCTCAATCAAATTTTGGAAAGCGAATTCAAAAATATGTACACGTGTTTCGTTTTTAAATTGTCTAAAAAGGATTGTCAGAATGACAATGTCTTTTCCTGGTTGCTTGTTGCTTGTTGTACTGGCACTTGTGGAAAGATGGTTTTTCGTATGGTACCCCTAATAGCTTCATTACCCCTAGTGTCTCTATTCATGAGAGCCGAACTCTTGGATGGATTGTAAACATAAACTAACGCACATCTTGCACGTATTCTAGTTGGTGAAAACCCGCACAGCATCAATGTTTAAGCTTGCAATGGTAATGTAGGAAAAAAGTCCCGAATACATTTAGACTATCAAGGCATTTATAAGAAGTTGAAATGGGAAATACAGAAAAAGCTATAGATTAGATTAGAAATGTATGACCTTGGAGAAGAAGACATTGAATAATATCGAGGCTGCAACGGAGGTGCTATTGCTGCAAAGAAGACACCAAGAGGTGGCTTTGAAGAGGGAAATTCTGCTAGTAGTACTTCTAGAAGACTTCTCTGACTAGCAGAGCGACCCACTATGAATATTCATTATGCACAATTATAAATAGTAATAAGCCTTGAGCCAGCCAACAAGTGGAGATCATTGACCCGTAATAATGATTAGCTTTAAATTGTATATTTCAATTTAGAAATGCGTGACAGAAAATAGATACCTTCCCTGCTGATGATGCTAGAAACATCAATCGTTTTGCCTCACCAGGATCAGAAGCATACGAAGCTAATACACTTAAAGCAAACTGAAAAATTATAAAAATTTGTAAAACTAAATATAATGGATCAAGAGGAAAGTATCAGTGAAATACATATCTGCATATATTTTTCACTCATTCACCTTCCGAGGAGGATTTAAAAAATCTGCATATCGAGTAAGGGAAGTTTGTATAGTACATGGACTAGGGAAAAGAGGTGGCAGTGAGCTGCTACCAAGTGGTGCACCATCTTCACTTTCACTGTGCAGTGAGAAGATAATATCTAGGCGGTAACCTAGCAAATCGACCACTTATTCAACATTTTCAGAATTGTTTCTTGCGTAGACACCTACATGATCTCCAGTTCCACGCTTGATAAAGATATTGTATGCAATAGTATGAATATGAATTCTACAATATAATGAGAAAAAGAAAAGCCTTTCTTTCAGGAACACTGAATAACAAATTTATTAATAAAACATGAATTGAGAAATGTGTATATGAATGTTGGGAAAGCAGGACAAAACACCTGTGAGAAACGAGCCTCCCACTTTGCTCCAAAAGAAAAGGGATCACAAAGAAAGCTTTTCATAAAGAAAAGAGAAGAAATATTTGGCCTGCAGTGGCTCTACAAAAATTTATAACATGAACCTTCTTGCTTAGAAAGAAAATATACACATTCAAATTAATGCAAGTTTGAATTATGATTACGTAATATAACATTTTTTATTAGACATTTATGCCTCGTTATTTCTTTTTCCTAACCGCAAGGCATCATCTTTTGCTGAATAAAGAATATTAGTTCAATGATTTTTTTTAATGTTATGTGGGATGAGGAGAAAAGGAAGGCAGTAGCTCATCCATGCTAACCAACAAGTAAATTTCGCCAAATGTAGCCTTCCTTTCCACTTATACGCAATTAATTCATATGAGATAACACTAAAGAAAACAAGTGATACACAACAATAATACTATTGCATTTTAAGGCTTACATAAGGAGGGCTTACAAATCATCATAAACAAAGGAGAGCGACTCAAGAAAATGTAAGTCTCCTTTTTTAATGCAATACCGATTATTAGGATTCTTATGTTCGAATATAGACTTGTGTTTTCATATAAATGAAATGTTTAGTGGCACAACTGGAAAGTGACTTATGAAAGGAGATGTCATGGATTGGTGTCTCGTATAGGGTTATATGACCGAAATAAAGGAGCTAAATTTGTGTATATGAACCACAAGGGCTTAAGAAAGGGACTTAGAGAAGGTCTTGTTTTAAATTTCATGTCTTTTGCACCCTATGCATTTCTTGGCAATTGGAATAAGCTCATACTATAAATCAACGGGGCTTTCATATCAAATGCCCTAGGTTCAAATAGGGAAAGACAATAATGTGTATCACTCGAACAAAATAAATAGTCTAATCTCGAGTGTTGTTTACCATAATCGAGGAGGCCATGTGCTCTTGATAATATCCTATCCAGTATTGGGTGTGGCCTACCTCAACCAAAAATTGCCATGGTAAAAAAGGGGCGATATACCAATGACATTATTTTGTTGTTAATTTATGCCCTAATAAATATTGCATCCAATTTTAAGTGGGGTTAAACTTAAACGACGAGTTTAGGTCGGTCTCCACCTTGGTTAAAATGGGGCAATTTACTAAAAATGAAAGTATTTGTCACTAGTAGATGGTTTTAATAATATTGCATTGAGACCTCAACCGATGATGTTAGGAAAGCCTCTACACTTGTCAACAATGGGCCAATTTACTAAAACTAAAGTGTTTTGATTCATGCATGCCGTTAGATGCAATTTTTTTGGTTATCTTCTATGTTGCATCACCGATCCAATAGAGACTATGGATCATAGAACACCACTCTTAAAAAACCAAAGAACATAAACAATAAAAATGGAACATGGGCATCCAAATTACAATCTCGTTGATAATAGCCAAGATCTTTTGCAAAAGCAACTTAGAGATCCTCAAAACCCCCGGTAATTCTCAGTAAATTCCACTACACTTTCTCCACCTCGGACCTCACTCACATCAGCTCCCCATAGGCCAACAAATGCTCATTCAAAGAAGACATGATTTGGGCATAATCAAGAGGATGAGACAACGACTCTCTCCAATTGTAATGGGCAATGTAATCCCACCCCATTGACGCTACTATTCTCCACCATCTCGGACTACCCTCAAATCCCTTTTTGCAATGCTTCTAGATCTCGGTGCCCCTAATTATATAAATGGTAAACAAATTTATTAGAATGCTTTTTTTCGATTTCAAAGGTAAATCATATATGGTTATATGGAATCTAACATATTTAGGTTTCCACATGTTATCATTTTGTAGGGTTTTTTTTTTTGAAATCCTACAACATGAAGCAAAAGATTCAAGATAAAACTATTAACTAGCCATTGACAAAAACAAAACCTTGTTGTCCTACGTTCAACCGTACAAGTAGAAGAAAATCACAGCTCTCTTGAAGCATCCATTTATCCACAAAAAAATAAACCATGATTAATACAAATGAACAAAAGATGGGAGAGAGGAAACCTGCCGAGCAAAATCTGCGCGCCACATCCACCACCATAGACCTTACAAATGCAACCTTGTGAGAAAATTAATGTCTCGAACCCCTGTAAGCATGCATAAAACCCAAAACAATAAAAGCGGGACAAAGCAAGAGAAAAACCTAACTCGCAACCAAGTACACGTTATGCATACAACCAATTGTCCACAACACAAACGAACATGAGTCAACGAAAACAAATAAACCGGCAATACAATATAAGCCCGACAATGAAGGAAAAATCAGCCACCAATGAAAAGCAAAGGAAATAAAACATTTGGGTGACATAAACTATAGTTGCCATCAAACATGAAATCGACCTTAGAAAAACACATAGCATTCAAAAAAATCAGCCACTAACAACGCACCACCCCACCGCTTTGCAATTAATTGGCCAAAGCGAAAATAATAGTATCCTCACGCTAAAGTAGGTACTAATAATGAAAGTGGCCACCCATTTTAAATTACACCACAATTTAATAAGTGCCCTATTAAAAATATTCTCCTCAACAAAATAAAACTCACACGAGGGGAAGCTCAACACCATAACTAAGGGTGAAAGAATGTTTTAAAAAGATATATCACCAACCATCGTATGTAACCATTCAAAGGTACAAATAATAATGCAATGTCGAGTCAAGTGAGGTGTGCAAATGATGTAATGTCAAGCCCTTCCAAATAAACTATAAGTACGACTTGGGTTAAAAACATGGTCTCGCTTCACCAATAAGTACTGACGGAAGAATTGAAAAATTCATAAGCTGCAGAGAAGGTCATGTCAAGCATTAGTGACCTAGTGCTAATAGAGACACAAGATTGTATCATGTTGATGGAAGCTTGAGCATAGACAATCGAATTTTAATCCATCAATGATGCACGATGTACGCTAATCTCGATACACCTATAGATTGTACCTTCCTTTGCCACGGGCTTCCCAAACCTTGGACGCTCTCCGCACTCACTCTTACAGAGTCTTACTCTAGAGTCCCGTTCACTTAGACGGCGAGGCTATTCTCCCCAAAGAACACACCGCATACATAAAACGAACCATGTAGTGCATCATCACGACCATCATGCCATCCACTGCCACGTGGCATGAGGCTCAACATTTAGTTTTTTTTACGGTTTTTATTTGGTTGAAAAACACAATGTGTTTTTCAACAAGTGTTTACAAACACCTAACATGACTCGAACCCATGACTTGCTCTTTACAAACGTAGGTTCCTACCAAGTGCCCTCTTGCTCGTCACATGCCCCTATAAAATTTCAATTGGGTTTATTAAAAACAAGAAACTTACGATGTGATTGTTGATGCGTGGGTCCCACCCATGCATGCACATGCATGCTCTATGGTGTTTTTTATGGGTCGTTTTATGTATGGTGGTGCATTATGTGGGGAGAATAGCTTCTGGCTTCACTTAGATATTGGACAACACAAGAAGAATTTATGTTTACCAAAAAAACTACAAACTATATTCAATAAACACATATATGATAGGGAAAGGTACCAATGGTGCATGCACCAATACGAGGTGAGATTTGATGGTAGGCCCCGCCCATCAAAAAACAATTGTGGACGAGTAAGCAATTTTAAATGGTTGTCCCATTATAATATTATATCTATTTTAAATCAGATTTTTTAAGTTATATGTTTCAAATATACAAAATTTGTATTCTTTGTAGGTATATTTTTAATAAAATATCTATTATTTAAAATCTATCACTTCAAAAATATAACTATTCTTAATTTTGCTACTCTTTTGTATTGTTTAATATAGATATATCATGGTAATTTTGATGGTTTCTACAAACACATTCACATCACCAAGGACTGGTACTTGATTTCAAAAACTGTAAAATACGTTTAAAAAGGTAAAAATGTCTCGGGACATGCTTCAAATCTCATCTTTGCACCAATAAATGAGTGTAGACACAAAATCACACACATATTACTATTTACTATACCGCCAAGTATGTTGTTTTATGTATGGATATTGAGTAAGAAAAGTATTCATTGGTGACACACTTCCTAGTCCATTCGTTTTCTTTGATTATTTCTATTGTTTTTATCTCTCACATCTGTCACCCATACCCCTGGTTTTGGTCGGAGTCACGAGGATACACATCGGTTAATATC
This sequence comes from Taxus wallichiana var. yunnanensis, assembly GCA_018340775.1. Lineage (NCBI taxonomy): Eukaryota > Viridiplantae > Streptophyta > Pinopsida > Cupressales > Taxaceae > Taxus > Taxus wallichiana. The sequence continues at coordinate 324,994,040 of CM031242.1, read as the reverse complement.
CTCACATTTTTTGTTAGTTGTCTCAAGACACTAGCGCCGAGGACTGGAAACTAGCACCCATGCACTCCTGTCCAACCTGGGTGCTCATGTCCTCTTTATTTTTGTTCACATTTTTGACATTTGTGGTCGGCCTTTTCGGTTTTCTTACTCCTATCTTGAGGTCCTAGTTGGCATGTCGTGTCACTAGTGTCAAAATTCAAGCAAGAGATCCCTATATAAACACAACATACATACCATTATAATGGCAGACAATTTTATCAAGGGCTATCTATCTACATACTATCAAAGGGACTACATTTTGGGATTTTTACTTTGTATACACTGCATAAAAAGGGGAAGTTTTTGAATTCCATCCTACGCATTTGCATCTATCTAGCTACCGCCCGCTATCTTGGCGTCACCGACGCGAGGGAAAACTAAGAGCACTATTGAACACAAGCACATAGAACTACATGAAGTCTGAGATGTAGTGCATCGCTCGGTCGTAAGTTCACTCTGTCGACAATCAAGGATAGTCCGACTCCCCATTTTGCATCTTTTTTTAGGATTTGATGTAGTTTGAGGTTTTTGTAGGAGATTATTTGTGTTGCAGATTTACAAGTAACTCGGTGATCCAAGTGCGACATATAGATGATCATTAGTAAATAAGTGTGAAACCCTGATGACACTGAAAATTTTAGGTTCTAAGCTTTTCTACGTAATCCAACGCCTCAAAGAGGTCTCGGCACCCTAGGCGCCCTCGCCCTTGCCTGTGCTCTCATCTCAAGGTCATTCTATGAGTTCCAAAATCTTGATCGAGTATTTCTAGTTCTCTGCCTAGCCTGTTCATCAATTATTCTAGTTAGAGTGTACTTTGGGATAAGCAAAATTCGGTGAGTGCCCTATCTCTTTCATTTGCTTACATAGTTACATTTATGAAAGTGTTAAATCATTTGTATATCATTATAGCAATTTCTGAAATTAAATTTTAATAAAATATTCAGATTTTATTAAATCATTTGGTGAACCCATATCTTAGAACTCCTTTCCTAGGATCCACTAAACCCTAATGGCTAAAAGTAGATCTTCCTCTCCTAGGCAAGCTATGCATCATGTTAGTGTGAATCCTATCCTTGATGATGTTGTTGAGGCTAAACTTAAGACTCTTTATCACAATCCTCAACTTGATGCTGACATTCAAAGACAACTTCTAGCTAATGAAAGTGTTATTCCTACTTCTTTTAATAACTCTAGTTGTGCCATCGTTTCATCTCTTATTAACTTCACTGTGTTTTCCTTGCTCTTCCACTCGCACTCATTCTGCTTCACCTCCTATTTCTGCTAAAACTCTTGATGATGCTATTATTGATTATATGCTTGGTCTTGATTGTGATACTATAGAAAAAATCATGATGAAAATGTACATGCACATGATGCTATTTCTCATACTATTCAGGATGAATGTAAAGTTGTATCTCATGCTTCTCCTACTTCTGAACATGCTTCTAATGATTGTAAAGATACATCTCATGATAGTTCTTCTCCTACTTCACTATATGTTGATGACACACTTGATGAATTACTTGCATGTGAAACTTTGTCTGATACTGATGATATTTCTGAGCATGAACATGTTAGTAACAATTCTACTTCTCTTAAGACTGCTGAATGTGAATTTTCCACTCCGCTTTCATCTACTTCGAGGTTTCTTCTGATGGCATTCATGATAATTCTTCCATTCCTACTATCTCACCTCTTATGGTTTCTTCTAATTCTCTTTGCTAGTATTTCCGCTTCATGATGATGTTCATGTTTCCTCTCCTCTTAGTATATTGCCTTCCATTTCTTCTACATCTATATCTAGTGTGCCCATAACATCTTCATCTTCCACTTCTTCTCACATTCCTACGATAACTCATAATGGCAAGATTCAACTTCTCAATGTGCCTCTTACATATTCTATAATTCCTCCACATGATATCTTCTCATTCATGCATGTTAGTCAATTGCAATTTTAAGTTCAATCTCTCACTCTTCAAAGAAAATCCTACTATGCTTCTATCGATAATAATTCTCTTCATGGAAATCCTATTCCAAAGAAAATTCACAATTCAACATTTCCTAAGGATTTCATCATGCCTACATTTTCATGCTTTGATGACACTGACAATCCATTTCTACATCTTAAGCATTACTGTCTAGCTATGGCTTCTTATTCGAATGATCGATTATTGCTAAAAGCCTTCCATCATAGTCTAGTTGATGAAGCTCTTCAATGGTACACTCATTTTCCTTTTGGATCTATTAGTACATATTGTGAAATGGAAGATGCTTTATGCTAAACAATGGTCCTAGAGTCACACATGATCGTCTACCTAGCTTGCATCAAGGAAAGACAAAACCTATTCAAGACTACATTTTACGCTTCAATGCTTGCATGCATCAGCTAGTATTTCAGCCTATTGATCTAGAGAAGTAATTCATCTTTTGTCGTGGCTTGATTCTTGCTTTAAAAGAACGCTTACAATATGATACATGTGAATCATTTACACTCTTATGCTATAAGGTCATCGATCTAGAACATGATTTAATTGCTACACATGTTATAGATCCTCCTACTTCTTCTACTCTGCATCTTCTACTTCTTCACCTCTTCCATTTGTTCAAGGTCCTGCAAGGTCTCCATCTCCTCCACCTCCCAAGCATGTTCCATATCCTCCATCGCATAAGCGCCCTCCATCCCTGCCGTCGCCGTCGCTCTCCACCTAAGTCTTCAACATCTCCTACTCGGGAGTCATTACATTTCTTGCATTCTACTAAGCCTCGGGATGTGCTATGTGCTTTGCTTGATAAGAGATGAATTTTCTTGCCTTCTGTAGACAAAATAATGGTGTTAGTGTGCAAACTAGGAAATAAATTGATTTAAATCCTAAACTAACACTACTATTTGCTACCTCAGATCAAACAAGGATGGAAAGAGGGAGAATTATACCTGCACTTACCATCTAGCATGTAATTCTCCTTCCTTGATGGTGGATTTGCTTGTGGATTGGAAGATTGCTTCAGATTGGATGTGGGAAGACTTGGACAACACCTCCCCTTTGATGATTGATCCTTGGATGCTTGGATGAAGGCTATTGATAGCTTGATTGAAGCTTGAAGGATGAAGATGGATGATTGATGATCAAAAGATGAAGTAGCAAGATGATGGCCTCCCAAAAACTAGCTTTCATGGAGGATGAGAGTGCAAATTTATAGTTTGTGAGTGAAAAATTGGAGGGTGAGGATTAATCCATGTTGGATTGAATCCAAGGGCTGCAAATTGATGAGAGGATTGGATTTGTGTAGAGATTTGTAGAGAATTCTAGAATGGAGAATTCTATATTCAAAAATTCAAATGGGAGAGGGAAATAATAGTTGGAAGATTAGAGAGGGTTCTAGAAATAGAACCCTCTATATTTAGAGGTGTATTTGGATGTGCACATGATTAGTTTAGATTAAATGATGTGATTAGGATAATTAATGATGAGTGATTACATGGAATAACTAGTGGTAGGTGTAGGTGTAGACTAGGGTAGGTGAGGCATAGGAATATTAAATTCCTATAAATGTTAAGTGGGATTTAGATAGGATAATGTGATATAATAAAAGGGATTAAGGATGAAATGGGATAAAAGGATTAATGATATATAATAGATGTTATAAAAGGGATTTTTAATGGAATATTTAGATAAATGATGAAATATTAGAATAAATGGATTAATGATGAAATGAGATATTAGATGAATGATAAAAGGGAAAATGAATTAAAATGGATTGGTAGCAGATAAATGGTGATGAGGCTAAAATGTAGGATATGATTAATGTTAATTAGTCATGTAGACATTTTAGGTGTCTACATTTTTTCCCCTCTTTGAAGTGTTATTGTGGAGCAATGACAATTCAAAGAAAATAAGAGAAGATGTTAGGATGGTGATATGATGCCCCCTTGAGGGGTTAGGTGGGGAGGAATGAGGTGGGTAACCACTCGAAAAGAGGAGAGGCCCGAGTGAGTAGATGAGAGTATTGAGGATGAGAAGATTAGAGGATTAGATGATGAGAATATTTGAAGATGTAGGATGAGAGGATTAGAAGATGATTAGAAAATTAGGAGAGGAAAGGAGGAGGTTAAAGGAGATTAGAAGAAGTAGAAGATTAGAGTAGATATTGGATTTTGGATTTTGGAGATAGTTGAAGACTAGATTATCTTAGAGATCCAATCACTTAATCACACATCTTAATTAACTTGTGGTGAAGACCCTTGGGTGCATTCTATGACACTCTAGCCAATGTCCTCACTACACTCATCTCCATCCCCCATCAAGCCACTGGTGATTCTTAACCCTTGAGAGTTTTTAAGAGAGTGGAAGCTCTTAATGCCAAAAAAATATAAATATTAAAAAGCAAAAATCATATCAAAATTCAAAATATCAAATAAAATCCACCTCAAGACTCTCTCTAGGGGTATTTCCAACAACTCTATCGGGCTATGGATGTCTAGTTGACAGTAAAGCAATGTTGTGACAAGAATCAGATGTATCTCCGTCGGGGCTATGAACACCTAGCTGGAAGTGGAGAAATGCATGACTTAACCTTCCATTTACCTTCCATCAACCTACTTGACTTAATCACTCCCTATACATTGGATAGTTTGTTTTTACATCCTACCCATTGAGTCTTCACTTCAAGTGGTAATTAACTATCACTTTTACACACACTTTGATCTCGAAGAGACATCGCGCTTGTATGTTGCCAAGTATTGCTTAGACCTTGGTCACACTTTTGTTTTAGGCTTACTTTTATTTTACAACATGTGCCTTTAAGCTCATCTTTTGTTCATCATCCATTCCAAAACATCCATCCTTTGCATCCATCATCCATGGGAAATCGATGATCCTATTGCTTTATCCTATCCACCCTCTGCTTCCCCCTCTTTTTGCTTCCTTTAACCTATCATCATTATGACTGGGGGAAAATTTATAATCTGCTAGGGGCACCATCCCTTACTTTTTATTCTTCCTTACACTTGGGGGCACAACAAACTACACTATCATCCATCATCCCACCCTTTACTTGGGGGCCTATCTTATCCAATCATCTCGTATCCTACCTTATCCAATCGACTAAGTCATCACCTAGTCCCATATCCTACCTTATCACATCCCTCATCCTATCAAACCTCCTTTATCTTATCCAACCAATCCCTTTTATCCTATCCAAAATAATCCCTTTATCCCACATCCCTTATCTTATCCCAAATCATCCCTTTATCCTTTGGGACTTAAAGAAGAAAGTTGTTATCACATCCCTCATCCTATCAAACCTCCTTTATCTTATCCAACCAATCCCTTTTATCCCACATCCTTTATCCTATCCAAAATCATCCCTTTATCCCTAATCCCTATCCACATCTACCTTGGGACTTATAGGATAAATTCACCTCCTTTCAACCCCCCATCCCTATCACATCTTCATCCCACCACATCTAAACTATCTTAAAAATCTAACAAAAAAAAAAATCTTAAAAATCCATTAAAAAAATCAACAAGAGATACACAATCTAAAACACTTTTGCATCCATTTGTGTGTGTTTTCTTGCTTGTTTGCATTTATATCTTGGCCGATGATATGAGGCTGATTTTTCCTTCTTTTTTACATGGTCCGATGATATGAGGACCCACATCTTACATAAATTTTTCCGATGATATGAGGACAGGGGCATTTGGTAATCACGTCATCTTGGTCTCCATACCATGGTGTATTTTTCTTTATTCCACAACAATCACAATTTCTAATGTGGGAATTTTATGATAGGACCACCCCTTTACATCATCACTTAGCCTCATCATCACCTTATCCAACCAACCCTTCATCAATCATCTAACATCTAATCATCAAATCTTATTCATCCAATCAATCTATCTAACATTTTCAATCAATCCTATCAAATCCTCTCATCCAAACATCTTCACATCTAATATCCAACATCCAAATCCTCAGACCTTGACTGGGGAATCCAAAATCCAAATCATCAAAATCCAACATCCAACATCAACAACATCATCAATCCAAGATCTTATCTAATTCTACCCCCTGGCCAGGACAACAAAACATCCTCAAAAGCATTTAATATCCAACAAAAATCCAAACAACTCCACCCCTTCACTGGGGCATCATCCATCCAAAACATCAACCCCTTGACTTAGGCATCTCAACAACTAACATCTTCAAATCCAACATCATAAAAATCTAACAATGTCAAAATCCAACATCCTTTAACCCAAAATCCTAAATATTCACCCTTGTCATACATCGTTGACTGGGGCATCCTCTAATCAAAAATCCAATATCTCCTAATCATCTAATCGTCTAATATTCTCATCTTTAATCCTCTCATATACTAACTTGGGTCTCTCCTCTTTTCGAGTGGTTACCTGCCTCATTCCTCCCCACCTAACCCCTTGAGGGGGCATCATATCACCATCCTAACATATTTTCTTTTTTTTCTTTGAAGTATCATTGCTCGTAATAACACTTCAAAGAGGGGAAAAATGTAGACACCTAAAATGTCTACATGACTAATTAACATTAATCATGTCCCACATTTTAGCCTCATCACCATTTATCTCGCTACCAATCCATATAATAATTAATCACAAGATTAATTATTATTATTTAATCCATTTTATCATATTTATCAATATTTCTCCTTATCTAATATTCCATCATTTCATCCTTTTAATCCATCATCATATCCCATTTTATTATTAATCCCTTTTATTTCATTATTATATCTTATTATCTTATTTTAATCCTTCATTAACATTTATAGGAATTTAATATTCCTATGCCTCACCTACCCTAGTCTACACCTACACCTACCACTAGCTATTCCATGTAATCACCTATCATTAATTATCCTAATCACATCATTTAATCTAAACTAATCATGTGCACACACCTCTAAATCTAGAGGCTTATAAATCTAGAAGCTTCTCCATCTTTCCCTCTTCTTTTCAAATATTCAAATAAAAATACACTATTCCATTGAATTTTTAATTCAATGGAGAATTCTTAAGAAATATAGAATTCTCTACATCTAGAAAATTCTCTCCTCTCATCCAATTTCAACCATTGATTCAAATCCACCATGGCAAGATCTTAGCCATTGAATCCTCCACTTCTCAGCTATAAATTAAGCTCTCCTCTTCTATGAGAGCCATGAACTTGGAATCCTATCAAATATCTGCCATTTTTAGCACTCAATCATCCACTCAATCATTTCATCCATAATCAAGCAATCATCCAATCAACCAAGCAAAGGGGAGGTGCTGTCTAAGTGCATCCATGAAAAATATGAAGTAAAAATTAATCATCCAAGAGCACACCCAACCATCAAAGAAGGAGAATTCTACTTGTAGGTAAGTGCAGGTATATTGTCTTCTCCCTCTTTTCATCTTGCTCTATTTGAAGTTATGTTTGAATAGATGAGATTTAGAAATCAATTGCTTTGTTTTGGTTTCTAACTTTTATCTAGTCTTTTCTTGCATTACATTTTTTCTTTGAAGACAAAAATAGATGCGCTAAAAATGTAGACAAAATAATGGTGTTAGTGTGCAAACTAGGAAATAAATTGATTTAAATCCTAAACTAACACTACTATTTTCTACCTTAGATCAAGCAAGGATGGAAAGAGGGAGAATTATACCTGCACTTACCATCTAGCATGCAATTATCCTTTCTTGATGGTGGATTTTCTTGTGGATTGGAAGATTGCTTCAGATTTGGATGTGGGAAGACTTGAAAACACTCTCCTTCGATGATTGATTCTTGGATGCTTGGATGAAGACTATTGATAGCTTGATTGAAGCTTGAAGGATGAAGATGGATGATTGATGATCAAAAGATGAAGTAGCAAGATGATGGCCTCCCAAAAAAACTAGCTCTCATGGAGGATGAGAGTGTAAATTTATAGTTTGTGAGTGGAAAATTGGAGGGTGAGGATTAATCCATGTTGGATTGAATCCAAGGGCTGCAAATTGATGAGAGGATTGGATTTGTGTAGAGATTTGTAGAGAATTCTAGATTCAAAAATTCAAATGGGAGAGGGAAATAATAGTTGGAAGATTAGAGAGGGTTCTAGAAATAGAACCCTCTAGATTTAGAGGTGTATTTGGATGTGCACATGATTAGTTTAGATTAAATGATGTGATTAGGATAATTAATGATGAGTGATTACATGGAATAACTAGTGGTAGGTGTAGGTGTAGACTAGGGTAGGTGAGGCATAGGAATATTAAATTCCTATAAATGTTAAGTGGGATTTAGATAGGATAATGTGATATAATAAAAGGGATTAAGGATGAAATGGGATAAAAGGATTAATGATATATAATAGATGTTATAAAAGGGATTTTTAATGGAATATTTAGATAAATGATGAAATATTAGAATAAATGGATTAATGATGAAATGAGATATTAGATGAATGATAAAAGGGAAAATGAATTAAAATTGATTGGTAGCAGATAAATGGTGATGGGGATAAAATGCAATATATGATTAATGTTAATTAGGCATGTACACATTTTAGGTGTCTACACCTCCTAATCATCCTCATCCTTCGTATCACTTGCATCGCTAGTGCGATCGTCCTTATTGCAATTACCATCGCATCAATGGCCATCGTGACAATGACTGTTGTGCCCTTCATGACAAATTGCAACAATTAGAAGACAAGGGTGTCATTGCCTTTGGCTCTCGCTCTCGTGAGTGGTCTGTTTCTCGATTCTCGCGCAAGCATGCTACTTTGGTGGACCACCACTTCATGCCCCATGTTATTTAAAGTTTGTTTATTAAATTTTTCTTTTTGGTCTTCCATAGTTAAGAGTGAACGGTGCAACCGGTTCACATCATATATATATATATATATATATATATATATATATATATATATATATATATATATATATATATATATATATATATATATATATATATATATATATATATATATATATAAGGGTGATCCTCATGGGATTGGTATGATGTTATGATTATAGAATTATGATCATTGTAATCATTGAATTGTAAAATTGTGAAAACTGCATTCGCAATTGTTTTGTGAGACCAAGGAGAGAAGTGAAAGTGTTGGGTTAAAGTGTTGATAAATTATTAATAAAGACAATGATTTATTTAAAGTGGCGTTTTTCCTTTGGGTTTCCCCACTTTTAATCCGGTATTCTCCATCTCATTTACTTTACTGTTATTTGCTTTTAGTTCTTGTTATTACATTCTGTAATCTGCAATATATAAACATCTTGATCAATGTTTAAATTAATTGTACATCATAATCTATAATCTTCATCAATTTATTCTATGGATTTATAATTTTGTTAATTATAATTCTGTAATTTCCCTAACACTAGCAATATTTCAGTCACATGTAGGATCTTAGATATGTATGGAAATGAGCTTGTATACCTTCTATAACATGGGAAGGGTTGACATATGTAGTTTGTAGGGGGAGAGGGTTATCCTTTTGATGGATTGTAGGCTCATGCCCCAACTAGAATTTATTCGTAAATTGATCGACGCGGGAAATTTTCTTTTGATGGAAAAGATGATCGATGCGGGAAGCTTTCTAGGATGATTTTTGATATTTTGATTTTAATGTGTAGGTTGATCAATACGGGAAGAATTTTTGTAATGATATGGGTAAGCGTACGTACCCAAAAATGTAGGTATTGTACTACTAGGAAAGAGGTTATGGAAACCCCAATGATGATTCAGGTCTCTTTGCAAGGTGTTTGGAATCCAGAAAAAGCTCGCCAAGTGTATGTTTGCATCCCAAATGCTTTATCCAAGCTCCATATGCTTCGTTCTATCCTCTGCCCCTTTTTCCTTGCATTTTGGTCTTAAGTGACAGGACCGCCACCTAGGACAGGGCGGCGGTCCTGTAACCACCACCTTGTGCGGGCGGCGGTCCTGTGCGCATTTTCTAGAACGTTCCGACGAATGCGTCAAACGTAAAAATTCAACTTTCACCCGTCATTATTCAACCACTTTGGCTTGCATTTATGTTTTGGCCACCCTGTAAATAGTGTTTTCCCTTTGTTTATAGTAAAAGAGATCAATTGGGAGTTACCCTCTGGTAAATGCAATTGCTATAAATAGCCAACTTGTTTTCAAACAAAAGGCCCCTCTCCTTCTCTGTTTAAATATTCAGTTTGTTTGAAGTTCTTGCTTAGAGTTCCAATAGTTTCATGTTTTGCATCAATTATCAGTCTTCCCTTATTATTTAGAGATCATTTGATCTTCTTGTTTCCATCTCACTTCATTGTTGTTCCATACAATTAGTTTAGAGTAAGGTAGTTTCATTTCTAGATTAGAATCCATCTTAGAGTTGCAGGTTTTGTTTGTCACAAAAGATAGTTTCTAGAATTCTTGGTGTATTTGTGTTGTATTCCCATGCAATAAATCCTGCTAGGAATTACATAGTCAAGCTCTGTTCACTTGCACTATCCCTCTCTTACTTGCATTGTATTCGGTCTATATCCAAAACTGCCATTGTTCAAGTATCTTCTTCTATTGATGCTATCATATACATGCTTTTCTAGATTCACGAGAACACGAGGGAACGAGGAGATCACACTGAGGGGAAAAAGTCACACACAACCGGATTTACCATTGTTCTGTAAACTCCAGGTTTGAGCTATCAAAGTTCTAGTTACAATATATCAAATAGAGTAGTAATTTACTTCATTTCAGTTAAAAGCTCACTTTCGATATTGCCGGGAAGCTGTGGGGAATGATAGTTTCTGAGAAACTATGATTCATTTCTCACTTCTGAGGTAGGATTGAGAGTCTTTCGATTAAAATTAGTTAGTTATTTAAATATTTAGGATAAACTCACAACTGCACAGGAAAATAGCTACACCAAGCTACTTTGCTTGTTTTGATTCTGTTACTAGATTAATTGTCCATTTTCTAAATATATTAGAATAGCTGCTCTTTTAATTTCGTTAAAATACTTCATCAAAAATACAAAAATAAAAGAATATATGCATAGTGTAGATACATATTTCATAATTAGTTTATTCGTTTCAGTTAAAATTGAATCATCTTTGCATGACAATCACGGGACCTAGAGAACTCAGGGAATACATATTTGAACTGATAGTGCCTCAACCAAATCTCCCCACGACACTAGCTGATATAGATCAAGACCTTAGGATTCAAGTTTTTCGAACAACAGTAAACCTACAAGCATTTAGTGAACAATTGAGAGAGTTAAATATTGAAGACGAAAAGGCATACACATTTAGGTAAAATCATCCTAACTATAGACATTTGCCTTGATAAGATATCCAATGAATGTACAAGGACTCGAAAGAGAATAAATATTTGGTTGCGATCCTTTAGTTCCACAACCCAAAGCAAGAGACGTCCTACTCAACATAGATAATAGGTTATGTATTCAAGTTGCTAGAACACTGTAAGGTATTCTGAGAAAATTACACAACTTCTAGTTCTAAACATAGAGGCTGAAAAGGCTTATGACTATTGGATAGTCGAGAGAAGAGATTGACTCCTCATATGACCATAGGAGGTCCGCCATAACCACAAACTTACGGTTGTGATCCATAGGTCCCACAACCCAACGGGCCTACTGATCAATCAGATATTGACGCTAGTTTATGCACACTAATATTCAGATCCTCACCACTTCCACAGACATCATTACATAATTCTCCGTATTAAACGTAGCAGCCAATCAAAGCTCTGATTTTACGGACTAGACTAGAGAATCATCCATAAAACTCCAGAGGATCCACTACACCTCTCATCACCATTTTTCATGACCTTGTCTGGAAATATACACGAAGCACCTACATGTCACTTTCCACGTATCCAATAGCCAATAAATAGGATCTCGACAGATCTCGACACTGATTAGAGCCTCGAGAAGCTATTATATCCGAACGATCCATTACACCAATTCAGGTTAGGAGGGCCTTCTTTGCCTTAGATTTACATATTCCATTATTGTGTATTGAGGATATAAGATTGCCCAACTAGTTTGTCTATATCCGTATATATTCCATTTCCACCAGCTGTCTCGGCATGACCTCGGGAGGTCGGGTATGAAGAAGAGTTGCTTGTAGATTCTCATGCTCGCATGTCACTTTTCTATCGTACAATAACCATCCTTTAAGGGAGTGGTTTATGATTTTTGATAGCCATAGTTCATGGGATTGGTCTATATTTGGATTGTGAGTTTCCCTCGAGGGATCAATATGTATTTTGATAACATGGTTAATAGCTGTCCTTTAAGGGATCAATCTCAATTTTTGACAACGTGTTATGACTTTTTTATTTTCAAGTTGAGAGCAGACCTAGTGGACCATCTTGAGGAGGGAAAATAAGTGTGTAAAAATAAACATGTGTACCCCTTGTCTTTGATTGATAGAAAAGAGAAAGATGGGAGTAATGATTACGAGGTTCCCATTTATGAGGAATTTATCCATGTGGAAAATGTGATGAAAAAATCCGTGGTGCTCATCTTTAAGGTCATGTTTATAAGATACTGGTGGAGGAACATATACTTCCAAATCATTACAATAGTGAATGACAGGCTATTGGTGGAGTAAGACCTTTGAGGTGACTAATATCATGATGGTAGATATGTTAACAATAGAAAGGTCACAAGTACAAGGCATTTAGAGGTTCATTTTCAGGTTTACCATCGAGGGAGGCTAAACGATAAGATCCTGACCCATACTCGTGACTGATAACATATGCCCCAATCTAGTTAGGGGAAAACTTTCCATGTTTACTCCTTTCTAGAGTAGTGACTTTTTATTTTGTTTGAGGACAAGATCACTAATGTTGAAGTCACGTTCTTTGACATGTTTGTTATATGCTCATTTAATGCATTCTTGATAAACATGATGATGTTCAAGGGTTTTTAGGTGACATTTGTCTAACAATTCAAGCTATGCTAAGTGTTCTTGATGATAATACTTGCAGAGAGATAAAATCTATGAGGGACACGTGGAGTGATGGAATTTGAAATTTGAGGGGTAGGACCACCTCGGATCCATAGACTAAAGAGAATCGCGTAGCTTTTTGTAGGAGTACAGATGTTAGTTTGATAAGCCCATAGAGCAAATGAGATTTGGAGATGCCTATTCCTGCTTGCTTGGTCAATGATTTTCATTAGAATTTAGTTGAGTGTTTTGTTAAAAACTTCTTGGCCATTTTCTTGTGGATAGTAAGGGGATGAAAAGCTTATCTTGATGTTGAAAGTGTCACATAATTTTTCACTTCTTTATTTTTGAAATATTTTCCATTATCTGTGATAAGCTTGTGAGGGATGCCAAAGAGACATATGATAGGTTGATATATGAAATCGATGATTTTATTCACTTTAGTAGAGACCGGGGAATCATATTTACCCTTTTAGTGAAATATTCAGTAGCCATTATGATATAGTGATGTTGTTGTGATGAACGAGGGTTGATGAGGCTAATGAGGTCAAGCCCCCATTGTGAGAAATGCCATAGATCTTGAGTAGGTTGTAGGGTCTAACTTGGTATGTGAGTGAGATTGGAATGTTGTTGAAATTTAAAAAACTTATTGGCATATTCCAAACAATCTTGATTAAGGATGGGCTAGTAACATCCCATCCGTAGGATGTGTTTAGAAACAACCATTCCAATGAAGTGTCCACCACATATGCCATCATGGAATTCTTGGAGAGCTTTAGCGGATTCATGAGATTTGAGGCATTGAAGGAAGAGGCCATCAAATCCACGTTTGTAGAGAACACCACCTATGATGAAATATTGAGTAACGCATTGAAGAAAAGATCGTTTAACATTTTTATATATGTTAGACAATATTTTTGATCAAGAGAGATAATCATAGATTTGAGTGTACTATAGGCATGTTTGATTTTTTTGATAAGGTTAATAGAGGGGAGTTCATTGGTGTGAGATGGTTGATCAAGTATGTGCACAACAATGAAAAATTTGGAATTATTAGTTGATAATGGAATGAGTGATGTGAGAGAAGCCATGGTGTCCATGAACTTATTGGAAGATTGTGGAACTATTTGGATGGTGTATTGATCAAAGGCTTCTAAGAGGAATTCAAAAATGTTTTATAATTTTTAAAGTTTTGTTCTTACATTGATAAATTCTTGTGATTTGGTTGATGACGAGTTGAGAGTCTCCATAGATGTCCAGAATTTGAACACCAAACATGACTGTTGTTTGGATACCCATGATGAGAGATTCATATTCGGCCATGTTATTAGTGTATTCAATTTTTTTTTAAAGGATAGAGGGATAAGGGTCCCCTAAGGAGGTATGATGAAAATACTGGCCCCTCGATGCCACATCTTAGCTCAATTTACTTTGATATCAAAATGCAAGGCTAAATTTAAGAAATTCACAGTCCTATCTTCAAGATGATGAAGTCAAAACATGATATCTAAGCATGCCAAATGTATTCCACCTTATTAGATCCTCAATAATTAGTGTTCTTACACCTCTGATCATCTCAGTAGTACATTCCAGAGTCCTCTAAAAGGAGGCTTTAGTCCTTATATCATGTTTTCTCAACATAATCTACTCTGTTCTTATGGAATGATTCTTAGGCTCTAAGAGAAAATAAAAACATCACAAAGTATAGAGGTTAAGGTCATTATGGTATTAATAATTTGTCTTTACCTTCATGATGCCAGCTTGATCTTTTAAGTCTCTGTTCTTTTTATTCCTATTTATCCAAGTCCTTTCTCTCACTTCATTATATCTCAGATCAAGCATAATGTGTTAGAGGTTTGTATGGCTACAACCTCCAAGAGTGTTTATAACCTTGTACTTGTTATCTCCTCGAAGACATAATTCTAGTACATGCCTCCGTAATTCTCACCTCTCTTCATGTACATTCAAGAACTACTATATTTGTGTTTCATTTGATTCTAGATTGTTTCTTTGAAGTATTGACGAAACAGATAGGGTAACAGGCGTAGGAGGAATACATGTTCAAATGTTGGTTGATGGGTTGTTGCGCGTGTATGAATTCCAAATCCATAGCTGATTGTGAGAGCTTCCTTTTGGCTAGGAGGAACTACCTGTAATGCAAAACAAGACCACTAGAAGGAGTTAAACAATATGTGCAGTGAACTACCTAGCGTGTGCTAGATCCGGGAAGTGTGATACTTCCTAGATGGTTATCAGTCCACTATTTTAAACAATTTAATGCGGTAAATAAGGTAAAACCTATTATAATTTGAAATGATTTGGGTATCTCACTTAAAAAATAATAAGAAATAGATCTAATCTAACAGGCTAGGTTAGAATAGGATTCGAAAGTCAAGAAACTAGTTTTGGGTCTCTGCAGGTTTGACAGAGGTCTCAGGTAGATCACAGGTGAATGAGGGTGAGAGAGAATTAAGTGGATATGTCACTATTCTGGGTTGTATGGGAAAATACAGAGATCGATGTTGGTTAAGGGTGACCGATGGTGGTTTGGTGTAACCGGTGCGCCATCGTGGAAAAGCCCGGGAATGCCATAGAATGAGATTTAGGTCTCCTTTGTGATTGCAGAAAGGACTTTGGTTGGTTAGGGTGAGGTATTGGGTGATTTAGGGTAGGATTTGGCGAGGTTTTAATGGGTATATGGAGGGATGAGTGTTGGAGGAGGTCAATGGGTGGCTAGGTAAACAATAGATGATAATATAATGATGAAATAGAATGAACCAGAGAAGTATAACGTTTAATTACTTGGATTCTCGGGTCTTAGACACTGTGAGTGAGGGATGGAGGTGCTGATGAGAGGTTGGCGGCTACTGGTGATCACCAATGGAAGGAAAGCTTCTGCATGGGATGCATGTACATTCCTCTTTGCTTGGTTAAATCAGATCATTGCTGGGATGGTTGTGTAGGAAAAGATGCTTGATCTCCTTCCTTGCATGTATGTTCTTGCTGAAATTTGCTCGCAGAAGATGCAATATCTCCCTGGAATGTGCTTATGTTTGCCAAATTTTCCAATATTTTTCCAACCTTCTACCAACAACCTTGAGAATAAGGTTGTTACGGGGTTAAAAGGGTAAGCGGCGGTGGTTACGCCTTAACCGGTGAGGGTTAGGGGTAATCGGCATCGATCAAGGCGAGAATTTCCGAGGTTTACTAAAATAGGAGATCCTCTTGATTTCCTCGGATATCGTGCCATTAACCCATGGATTTAGACTGGGAGCTTCTTGTAAGCATGTGGGAATGTGGGTAGAGAGAATGTAGGAATTGATTTTTAGGGTTTGGGTAAGTCTTAGATAGTTATGGCAACTTACTAAGAATAGGTTTTAGGGTGAGTTGGCTGGGTGAGGTGTATGTGTGGATATTATTTAAATTAAGATATTTAAATAATAAATATAGTGAGGATAATGAATTAATTTAATTTAATTAATTAAATTAATATTAGTGGGGTGAAGGGGGCCATGGATAGGTGAATGTGATGAAGGGTGCTTATTTGTCGAGGGACCAAAGGGGAGTGTGACCTAATTTTAGTGTCTACATTTTGCCCCTTTTTGTTGTGTAGCTTGTATTGGTAAGTGACACTAACAAAAATAAGATGTGGTTGCCCCATGTGTGGGTGAAGGTGATCCCCCTCAAACCAGGAACTGGCGAGGCCGAAGGTAGAATCGGTGAGTGGTTTGATAAAAGGTGAATGTGAGAAAGGGGAAGGTGGGGAACGGGGAAAAAGGGTTAAAGGTCTACTCGGGTAATCTAGGTAATGGGTCAGGGTCAAAGGTAGCAACAGTCAAACGCACGCACATGTATAAACTGCAACACACTACTAGGTTGAAGAGCAGGAAAACTCTACATTGTCTAAGGTCGATAGGTTTATCCAAACAAGGTGAAAGTGATTTCCGGTATCCAAGGTATATGATATGGTCAGGAAACACAACGTAGGTTAGGTGCAGGAATGTTTAGGTATGTTAGGGACACCAAAGGTATGTTTGGGATAAAGCGATCATGGCCATAGGCTAGCTAAGGTCATTAGGTCAACAACACAAGTAACATGGCCGCAAGGTATAACGAACACATGAGGTCAAAGGTTGCTTAGCGATGGTCCAGGGCCAAATATCTAGGTCACAGCATGGGTAAGGCCAAGGTAGGGGTAAAATAACGAGTCCCCAAAGGAGGACAAAGGGAGGTAAATGATGAGGTCGGAAAGGTGAGGTAAATGGGTAGGGTAAAGGTGGGGTGAGGTAAATGATCGGGATTAAGGTTGGGTGAGGTAAAAAAGGAAGTAGAGGTAGGGTAAGAGGGTAAAATTGAGGGCAATGTGCGGTGAGGGTGACCAATGCGGTCATGTATAATAACCGCGTCGGTATAGGTAAAGAAGCGAAGGTTAGGTAGAAGGCATGCAACCGATCTTTGGTCAAGGGTAACTAAGCGTCGGTTAGGTCGGGTTTGTTATAAAAACAAAAATCCACTTTTTTGTTATTCATTTGTTATTTTGTGAAGTGAGAAAATGAAAAAAAAAGAGAGAAAAGTGTCGGATGAAACAGAAAAGTGAGATGGCGGTATGAGTGATGTGTGATTGATTGGTGAGTAGCGGGTCCACAGGATCATTGTAAGGGATTCGATTAGTGAGAGGTTGTGGGTAGCTATTCGGTGATGGCGAGAGGCTGGAGAGGGATCGGGTGGGCCACCGTCAATGGCTAGATGTGCCACCAAGATGGCGAGTAGTGCGACAAGGTAAGTGCCCTACTCTACGTTGTTGATTTGATAGATTAGAGGATTATTTTAGTGTTGGTTTAGGTTTTTTTTTGTTTTTCGGTTTGGTGGGTGGGCACAAATTAAATTTGGGAATGGGGGATATTGGGTAAAAGGAGGAATGGGGAGGGTAATAAATGGGATAGGGGTGGTGGGTGGAGGTCCAAGGGTAGTTTAGGTCATTATAGGTGGGGTAAAAGGGGCAGGGGGAGGTTTTTTAGAGAGGGGGTTTTGGGAAATCGCAAGATTTTCCACGGCGATGATCGCGTCGATTAAGGTTAGCCGGCGTTGGTTAGGTGGAACCGCATCGATTCACCAAACAGGTGACCGATGTTGGTTAAGGGGTGACCGGGGTTGGTAAGGGTGAACCGGTATCGATCACCAAATAGGTGACCGATGCCGGTTAAGGGGTGACCAGGGTTAGTTAGGATGAACCAGTACTGGTTGGATTATTGGGCACAAGGGTCCAAAAGTGATGTGGGCTAGGTAGTTGAGATGGGTAGGGTGAAAATAGGGTATAGGAAAATGATATAATTTGAATATGGATGATACATGTAAATTAATGTTGTGCTTGTATTGGATGCGAGGGAGAGCGCGGCTACATATGTAGAGACAAGGTTCTACCTCTACTAGTGGCGGTGCACGGTCTGCGACTCGGCGGAGGTGTAGCATGTGGAGGCGAGTGGGATTGAGTGGGGTTCATTGCATAGACATGTAGTCGGGTAACCTAGTTTGATGGTTGCGCTCATCAATAGATGGGACTCTACGACCAACACGTGCTGAATGCCGACTAGTGAGATTACTATCACCCTGGAGGACATGTTCCAGATTCTTGATTTACCCACATTAGGTGCACAGTGTATTATGTCTCCTCTAAGGCCTCCAAGGAGCTGATTGTGGCTGTTTTTAGAGAGGGGATGGCCAACCTAAGATTCCATAGTGCCGGCTTGAGCTATGGAGATATGTACCTAGCACGTCGGAGGAGATGAGGCTAGTGGTTGCATTGATGGAGAGCAGGTGTCTTTGTTATGCATGCTGCTAGATGCGAGAGGGTGGATGGTTTCCTTGATCACTGATGGGGGTAATCCACAACATGATGGTGGATGAGACCCACTTTTCCTGGGCACCAACATTCTGGTGCATCTATATAGAGAGCTGTGGGCATACAGGTGGCTACGCGAGTTCATCTAGTCTTTGTACATTTTTTCTACACTGCTGGGCGTACGAGCACATAGTTTGTGTGCGTCCTATAGGGATTCCCCGAGCAGATGCATTCCCAAAAATATTTGTGTGGGCCAGGTATAGGAGATGGTGTGGCCTATTTTCGATAGTTACTGGAGGGGTTGTCCGGAGTGGACATTATATGGAGGCCATATGTGGGATTCCCCTCATATAGGCATATGCATGAGGAGCTAGCTGAGCTCCAGCTAGAGAGATGGATATAGGGTTACCATGCGAGGAGTATGAGATGATCCCGGTAGATAGAGTTCAACGACAGTTCAGGCTAGTACAGGACATTCCTCCGCCCTTCCCTCAATATCGGAGAGATGATGTGGAGAGGCCCTTACCTCTACCATAGCCTACAGTGCCCACAGGGCATGAGGAGTAGGTAGTGGACTGGTGGATAGATGACACCGTGTGCACAGACAGGTATAGGAAGTGGTGGGCGGCTTAGTTATGAGCCATACCACCCAGACCAGGGCAGCCGGATCTAGCTACCATTACGGTGCAGAGAGACACCCTACAAGGGTAGGTAGCTATGCTGATTACCCAGTTGGGTATACTGCAGACACAGTTGGAGGGTTCTGAGGTAGAGGTAGCAGAGCTACACGTATAGGTGGTCAGTCTATAGGCCCAGATGGCTGATGGAGGAGATGGAGATGGTTAGGTGGCAACCTTACAGGCTCAGGTGGTAGGTTTATAGGGCTAGTTGGCCACAACCCATGCATAGATTAGGGTCTTACGAGGTGCCCAGATACGAGCACAGGGGTAGGGGACACCACCACAGGAATCGGGAGTAGGTCCTAGTTCATAAGAAGGTGCGGGGTAGGGTCCCGTAGGGTAGGTACAGGGGTTGAGACCTATGGGACCACCACAGACCGTGCCTATATCTAGGCTATAGGATTCCCTAGGTGAGGTTAGATACTATTAGGACCAACTGATGGTGGTCTGGGATAAACTTCATATCCTATGATGAGTATAGAGCACAACAGGCATCCAGTGAGAGGACGAGATCCCACACTCATAGTGTGGAGAGCACAGGAGGTTAGCAAGCTTCGAGGCCCGATTAGGAAGAGGCTACCAGCACAGAGAGACCAGCTCAGTTGAGGCACTAGCAGGGACCTAAGAGGCCGAGGGTACAAGTGATACAGAGATGGAGGATGTCCACCGAGATTCCTGATATGCGGTCACCGATTTTGATGTATGATAGTTATTTTGTGATTTATACCGGCCTGCGTGCCGAAGACAGTGAGGATGTACGAGTGGTTTGTATATTTCGAGCATATACCGGCCTGTGTGCCGAAGAGATTTTGTATTGATTCATTATTTTATTGTATATATGAGACCGACTTGTGTGTCGATGACATTTTGTATTGTATATCAGCTGTGTGCTGACGATTTTGAGATGAGGGACATGATGAGATAACCATGTATATTTGAGATACTCATCGATTTATATATGATGAGATACATGCTATGATTTGATTTGTTGATGTGTTGATGAGATTTTGATTTGTTATTTTGATATGGATGGAAATTAGGTGAGTTAGGAATGATGGAGTCAGATTGGTATAGGCATGGATTGAGTCATGTCGGTTTAGGCATGGATCGAGTCAGGTTTGTTAGGCATGATTGAGTTAGGTTTGTTCAGGTATGGATCGAGTCGGGTTTGTTAGGCACGATTGAGTTAGGTTTGTTTAGGTATGGATCGAGTTAGGTTTGTTAGGCATGGTTGAGGTAGGTTTGTTTAGGCATGGTTAAGTTAGGTTATAGGCATGGATTGAGTCAGGTTATAGGCATGGATTGAGTCAAAAGTAAGTGAAGTTGTGATTCATTATTTTATTGTATAGATGATAATATGAGTCATATGTGAGATGTGGTATAATCTATGCATAGGGATGATAGAGAAATGGTAGGAATGATAAATGTATCTTTGTGATAATGTTTAAAATATGAAACAACTTGTTATGTATGTGGTTTAATGTCCAATTTCGGGTATAAAAGGGAAACAAAGTTAGGTGTGATGTAATGTGAGGTACATGGAAGATGAATTATTTAGGGTAGAGGATGACCGAGCTAACCTCCAAGGGCCCCATGCCCTCAGAGTGCTGCCTACATAGTCAAGACGAAAAGGGATCTCAGACTGATGTAGTTCTCCCATGAGCTAGGGAAGGATATGAGGGGGTATGAACATGAGTTGGTAGGTTTGTGGGCATGTTGTGGGTTTAGGTTTGTTAGGTGTGGATAGATTATAGGTAAAATGATGTAGGTGAGGGTGATTGTGGTGAAAGAAGGAGTTTACCCCAAAATTAAGCATCGAGGACCATGTCCTATATAAGGTAATCAAAGTGTAAACAAAGATGGTTAAAAGATAAGAGGGGGCAATGTTGTAGCAAATCAGCAACACCCCTAGATACTCGATCGAGCTTCTAGTTTGATCATTCCGAGCATCCGGTGTGATTGCACAACATTGAATCCTCTTCCCAAGTGTGGGACTTGCAAAAATGGAAGAGGAATCTCAGTTAGAGGCTGGTTCATTGACTCCTCCGATCAGCTATTTTACTTGCACAATTGTAGAGGTTTAAACTCCTAAATCTACTCTAAATTCCAAAGGGAAAATGATAGAAAATGCAAAAAGAAAGAACTAATGCTAATAGGTGATGCACCAAAGGAGTTGTAGACACCTAATCTGCATGAAATACACAATCCACAAGGAAAAAAACACAAAACATGCACAAATGCTCAAAATGTAATGAAAGATCAAGGAAGCAATGATAGATATATGAAAGGATTGAGGGATTTTAATCACAGAACATATATCAACATCTCGAGATCCAATATAGTACATTACGGTGATCCAGAGGAAAGAAAAAGGTGTTGCATTACATGGAAAGGTAAAATTTCTTCACAAATTCTACCAAGGAGGAAGAAAAAGGAAGTTACAGAGCTGAAAAAGTGTCTCTCCTTTGCAAAATGAACTCATTCTGGCTTTTACAGTGCAAATCACGACCCTAGAGAGAGAAAGCGTGGGAAAAAGTGCAAGGGGTTCAACCATTAACCAAAATTCCATCAAAACAGCATGGGAGCCCTGAAAGACCCATTCCCTGACATTTTTAACCATGCTGGGAGAGAATGCGAGCCATTCTTCATTAAAAACGGTGGTTAAAACGTCATTTCTGTCCATGACCACGTGCCAGAGGCGTTTCTTGATTTTCTCTCCCCAAAATTAACCAAAATACAAAAATAAACCTAGAATCTTGTAGATAATTTCACCATCTTTCCGTTGATATAAAGAACGTGAAAAACCGATCTCTGGATCGAAAGATATGGTGATTTGAAGTTTTAGGGCAAAACAAGGCCAAATCGAGTCGGCGGGAATTTTTTTTAAATTTTTACCTTTTTGGTCATTTGGAAAACTTTCCAAAATTTTCCCGCGCTCCGCAAGTCTAGGTGCCACGTGGCAAGTTTTCATTGGGCGCGGGCCCCTCCTGCTCCATTTTTCTTTGTTTTAGCCTTTGGAAAATTTTCCAAAATTTTCCCGCCGGCCGACGAGCTGGGACACGTGGCACGCTCTGATTGGGCGCACAATAAGGGGGCGGGCTTTCCCTTTGAATTTTCTTTTATTTCCTCCTTGGGAAAAAATTCCTAAATTCTCCCCATGCTCCGCCACTCCAGGACACGTGTCCTCATATGATTGGCTGACAGAGGCAGCGGGCCAAAAACTCATCCTTTGGACTTTCGGCAAAACATTTTGCCCAAAAATCTAATTCTTCCTCGTGCCCCACCGGTTTGAGCTCTGGTGACATGTGTCGCATTGTGATTCAGACTTGGGGAAATGGGTCAAAAATCCAACATTGAAATTTGGCGAAACACTTAGCGAGAATTTCAAACCTTCCCCCGCGCTTGTGAACTTAGGCTCCCTAAGACACGTGTCATGTTTTTATTGGCCGTGGGGCCATCCTTCAAAAATTTTCTTGTGCAACAATTAGTCAAATTTTCTAACTTTTCTACTGGGCACGTGGCAGAAAAGATTGGTCGGTGGGCACGTGGGGAAAAATTCTTCCTTTTGAAACCTTCACGAAACACTTGGTAAAAACCAAGTTCTCCTCCGACCCTCGCCACTCCTTGACACGTGGCATGGTCGATTGATTTGTCGGGCCTTCTAGGGAAAATTTCCCACAAAACTCCGTCGAGCCATAACATGAAAAATACATGGAGTTAGGAGGAAAATTTTACCTTTCGGAAAGCCGAGAAAGAGCTCTATCCAATGGTGCCATTTCAAAAGGTTTTGAGTGCCGAAAAGAAAATTTTTGTGGACCGAGGCACAATAGAGGGAAGAACCAAAGGAGTTAGCCACAAAATGAGCGGGGGCACATTTTGGATAACAAGTTTAGTGACTCGAGAGGGTCATCTCGCCTCTTTGGATGAAGTTACCGGTTGCACTGAAGCAATCCATTGCTCATGGAGTCACCTGATTCTTTGTTTGATACCCCAACTGACTAGAACGTTACAAGGAGGGAGATGGAATATCACCTGATGGAGCAAGGCCTGCAACACATTCCCAAGAATAGCAAGTTGTGCCAAAGCACTTAGGGAAAGCAAAACTAACCTATGACAAAACAATGTGCACAAGCACTTGGAGGAATGAAAACCTAAGCTAATATTTACAAGGTGGAGAATTTCCCTTTAGTAGCAATGCTTTAGATGGATTCCATTGACTGGAATCTGCAGTTCTTCACCATCCAATGAAGACAATTGGAAGGCATTGCTATCCTTACACTTTGTGACCATGTATGGGCCACTCCAAATGGCATCAAATTTTGAATGCCTTCCTAGTTTTGCTCTATCTGCATCCCATTTTAACACTAGATCTCCAACTTGGAAGAATCTATTCTTGGCCTTTCTATCAAAGGTCTTCTTTATCAAAGCCTGATCCTTCTCCATTGCTTGGGATGCTTGATTTCTGATTTCTTGGAGCTCCATCAATTCTACATATCTAACCTCCATGGGCTCAAACTCCAACAACTCCAACTGTTTCATGAGTTCCAATGTTGGCAACTCAAGTGATATAGGCAAGATTGCCTCTCTTCCATAAACAAGCTTGAATGGAGAGTTACTTGTAGATCTCTTGGGAGTTATCCTATCAGCCCATAAGGCTGATTTCAATTTGGTATGCCAAGACCTCTGATTCTCATCAAGAGTCCTCCTAATGATCCTCAACAAGTTCTTGTTTGTGGATTCAGCCTAGCCATTACCCTGAGGGTAATAGTTTGATGAAGTACTTAGGTAGATCCCATTCTTGACAGCCCATTCAGTCACCTTGGATCCAATGAATGCTAATACGTTGTCTAATACTATTGTAGCTGGTATGCCAAACCTGGTTGCTATTCCCTCATAGAAGTCTAGGATACTAGATTCATTTGCCTCCTTGAGAGCTACTGCTTCAGTCCATTTAGTGAAGTAATCCGTGGCTGTTAAAATCCATTTGTGCCCTTGACTTGAATTGGGATTAATGACTCCAATGAAGTCCAAACCCCATTGCATGAATGGCTGGTCAATTAAAATTGGATGCAATGGAAGGGCAGCTAGTCTTTCTTTACCTGTGAAGAATGCACAATTCTTGCACCTCTTGATCCATGCGTAGCAATCACTGAAAATCTTGGGCCAATAATAACCAGCCCTCATGATCTTTAGAGCTGTCACTCTTGGTGCAAAATGACCACCAGCTGGTCCACCATGGAACTCTTCCAACATCCTTTGAATCTGATTTGTACTGATGCATCTCAGCAGCACTCCATTCACATCTCTCTTGAACAAAACACCATCAACAAGGGTGTATGGGACAACCTGCAATCTGAAGTGTCTTCTTTGGGTCTTGTTCATCTTCGGAGGGCATAGACTATGCTTAGGAAGCGCATTATACCTTGGGTCCAGCAAGGAGTGGGGACATAATTATTTTACTCTTGTGTGCTACTTTTCTCATGGCTGTCTTGTAATGCCAAAACAACCTCCTTTTCATTGCATGCTTCCTTTTTTTTGCTCAAAATAAGATGCTCACACAATCCTTTCCCTCGACTAGCTTGGTGATCTTGATTTCAATGTCATACTCCATGACATGAGTGATCCAACCTGCCCTTTTTTCATTTAAGTCTTTGTTGAGGAGGAAGTCCTTAACTCCCACGTGAGAAACCAACAAGCTGGACCTTTTTGTTTGAGATTAAATGCTTGAATTTCTTCAAGCTTGGATTATTGCAAGAACATGCTTCTCAATAAAAGAATAACTCACCTCATAGTCCTCCAGACTTTGGCTGAAGAAAGCAATTGGCTTCTCATCATTGTCCTTGTTATGCTGTCCCAAAATGGCAGAAATGGTATCATTACCCCCAAATGCATAGAGGCTGAAATCCTTGGAGAAATCCGGGTTGATGAGAGTTGGTGCTTGAGAGATGGCTTATTTGATTGCTTCAAAACTCTCCTTTTCTTTGTTGTCTATTTGAAAGCCATGATTTTCTTTAACATCTTGGTGATGGGTTTGACAAGGGCTGCAAAATGGGACAAACCTCCGAATTTTTTTTATTTCCCCCAAGAAACTCTAAAGGTCCTTCTTGTGGCTTGGAAATGGTAGTGCTCTTATGGCTTTGACTCTTGCTGGATCAATTGCCAATCCTTCCTTAGAGAAAATGTGGCCAAGGAGTTTTCCTTCATGGGCTAGAAAAACACACTTTTTAGGATTCAAGGATACTCCAAATCTTCGCACCTTTGGAACACTTGTCTCAAATGAAGGATGTGGTCGCTGCATTTTTGAAAAATAGTGATATCATCAAGGTATATCAGCACTATGTTGTTAATCAAACCTTTGAACGCCATGTCCATTGCTCTTTGGAAGGTGGCTCTAGTGTTGGACAACCCAAATGGCATTTTCCTGTATGCATAAGTCCCCCATTTGGTTGTGAAGGCTGTCTTGAATTGATCTTCTTCCTTCACCATAATCTGATTATACCCTGAATAGCCATCAAGTAATGAGAACCTCTCAGAGCCAGCAACAACTTGCAAAATTTGCTCCATAGAAGGAAGTGGGTAATGGTCCTTAAGAGATGCTCTATTCAAATCTCTAAAATCAACACACAATCTGATTTCCCCACTCTTCTTTCTAACTGGAACCAAGTTGGCAACCCAACTAGAATGCTTGATTGGGAATATGATTCTTGATTCAATCAACTTATTCAATTCCTTCCTCATGAGAGGCTCCATGTGTGGATTGACTGGCCTTTGTTTTTGCCTGATGGGCTTAGCGTTTGGGTCCAATTCAATGGTGTGTTGAGCTAACTTGGGATTGAAACCTTTCAAATCTTCATAGCTCCAAGCAAACACATCAGGGAATTCTTGACAAAGTTGTATGAACTCATACCTTTCTTGTTTGGTTGTCATTTTGCCAACTTGGAGTGGTTTCTTGTCTCCCACCGAGATGGATATCTGAATCCTCTCCTTGACTTGGATGTTTGCTTTCTCCTTCCTAAACCGATCATTAGGATTGAAAATGGACTCCAAAGTAATGAGTCCCTTTGGTAGTTTGTTGGTTCTTAGCTGTACCACTTGGTCACCATCGCTGCTCCAACATTTCTGATTTGTAGTGAGAACTCAGCCTCTTCGCAAGAAATGGATGATTTGCTGATCATTTTCAAACACTTTCGAACTTACATTGTTGTGCATGGCTTTGAAGGCCTCACAATCACATGGATGTTTGGCTATACCCTATCCTTTTGAATTCTCTCCACAACGTCAAAGGCTGCCCCGACTACTGCAAGCCTGTCAACACTTAGTTCTCTTTCCTAGGAATGGATCGATGCCAAAACCCTCAAAATCTTCAATGAGGTCCCACACCCTGTTCTTGTAGCACTTGAGTAGATCATTCTTGACAGCATGCTGTCCCTTGAACTGGTTGACAATTAACTCATTGTCACCAAGGCTTCATATTCAGCAATGTTATTTGAGCAGCAAACTCAAACCTAAAATCTGAATAATACTTAACTCCTTGAGGTGAAACCAGGATGGATCCCCCTCCTGCGCCTCATCTACTCCTTGATCCATAAAAAAAAAACTGCCATACCTCATTGTCATCATTGTGGTCCGACTTGGTGATGCTAGGAATAGGTGATATTCTTCATGTATGCAATAGACTCTAGCTCAGATTCTTCTACTTCTTGATAAGGATCGAAAGCATGCACCTTGTTTGCCCATTCATCAAGGGTTAGATATGGAATGCTTCTAACCTTGGTGTCGGCTTCATCGTGCTTGGGTGATCTTCTTGATCAAACGTCGAACAATTGGCATTGATCGACTTGGAGTGTAGGGTTGAATGTGGAAGTTTGCAATAGGTTCGAGATCTGATTGTGGCCTTGGTTCCATATCTTTTTCTAAACAAAATGTGTGACCAATCAGCAGATAAGTAACCTCAATCTTGGCTGTGAAATCCCTTGAAAAACATAGGGGAAAGAGTGGTGGAAGGTATATTACTGAGACATCTTGCAAAACAACCACATTGGGACAGGCATGCAAAGTAAGACTCAAGTTTTTAATCACCCCGACTGTTGTTACTGCTGTCCCATCCAACTGTACCACCCCTTTGGATATGGTTTCATACTAAATTCCCAACTGATCAGCTATTTGCTTGGGCATTACTAAACTACTTGCCCGGAATCAATCATGCAATTGTGTACTAATTGATTTCCAATAATCAATGAAACGTAGAATGGAGGGGGATTCAATATTTTACCTTGCTGTCCTCCATGATTCCCCTTAGGCTGGGCAGCATTTGTGAGCACCTTCTCTTGCATTTGGACTTGCTGATTTGAAGTTGACCAGTCCTTCATGGAAGCTTGTAGCAAATCTCTTTGTCCTGGGATAGAGAGTGATTCCCACATTGATATGTTTACATTTGTCTTCTTCATCTGATCAATGATATTGAATGGAGATGAAGCATCCCTTTGTTGTCCCTTGGCCTACACATTCATTCCTTGTATATGGGCAGCAACAACTGGCATTTGAGCTGGCCTAGGAACTATTTTAGGCAGTCCTTGTGTATTCGGAGTTGGATTTTGCTTGCCAATATTTTGTGAAGTGATGGAAGGCTGTGGATTCCCGGAGCTAATGACTGTTCTTCACCCAAATTTCTTCTTTTTGACCTTGTGTTGGCTGCAACACTTTGGGGACCGTGTGATTCATGCCACAAAAGTCTTCTGCCTGCCAGTTTACAAGTGTAGTATCATTTGGGGCTGATTGCTGCTGGAATGTTTCTTGTTGCTGGTCATTTCTTTGACTACCTTCACGCTCCACACTAGTTGAAGTCACCATTAATGCTTGATTCAAGGCACCGTTGAAGCACATGGACTGGTTGTGAGGTTTATTACATGGAAAACACCAATCATACTCTTGGGCCATGTTATTTTGTATCGCACTTATGCTTTAGAGGGACATATAGCGTTTTGATTATAGGGTTGAAATGGTCTATTAGCGGGAGGCCTTTCTTGATTTAGATTTGCAGCCGGATTGGGTGGTCTTTGCGGTTGATATGGCTACTTGTTAGGCTGAGCTTGAGGTTGGAAGGAAGGTCTAAAAGCTTGGGCTTGCTATCTCTTGAGTGTAACCAACTCATTACCTAGGTTTTGCAATTGCTTCATAACTTCTTGAAATTCATTTGAGGCACTAGAAGATGAAGTGGAAGCTTCACTTGAATTTTGATTTCTAGGAGTGGGAATAGAAGCTAAATTAGGCACTTGGCTAGTACTTGGGCTCTCTAAACTTGGAAATAATGGCATTGGAGGCCTAGGAGCTAGCTTGCCAGCTTGAATCAAACAATTTTCAGCTCTAATGGCAATGCTATAAGCAATGGGGATAGTTGCGCCCCATGGATGGTGAATTAACATAGAAATATCAGAATTTAAAGCTTTAAGGTAATAAAGAAAAGCACCTTCTGTTGTTGGCCTGACTGCCACTGGAATTCTCTCCCAAGTCCTTTGAAATCTGAAATTAAAATCAGTCAGCTGCTCATTGGGAGCTCTCTTGATGGTTGTCAACTGCTCCAAAAGGGACAAGTTGTCTCCTTTCTCTCCAAACTGCTCATGGAGAGCTATGCATAGCTAGTTCCAATTTTGAATAGAACCTGAGGCAAGACTCTTGAACCATTGCAAAGCTTTCCCTTTGAATGAAGATGCCAACAATTTGATAGCAACTTACATCTCATTAATCTCATGGATTGCACAAATGTTGGCAATGTCCTTGACATGATCTCCAGGAGTAGTTTGATTCTCTCCAGTGAAGTATGGGATGTTCTTCAATGCTGCAACTGGAATTGGATTTTGTGCATTGAGAGCAAGTGGGCTGCTGCCAGTGAAATTGACATAAGGGTTGTTTTGTGTCATTCTGATTGGCCTTAGAAGCGTTGTTGATTGAATGAAAGTCCTGCCAGGTGGAGGAGTTGAGAGAGTTCTATTTGGTGGAGATGGAGACCTTTGGATTCTCCTCCCTCTTTGCCTTCTTCTTGGAGATAACTGCAGATATTCAAACAACACCTCTTCTTCTCCAGTTCTTGACCTTGTGGTGATTATTCTCATGAGTTTTCGTGCCCGATCGCTAAAACCAACCGATTCTTCTTCCTTGGAGTCGACGGATGTGTAATTTATAGCTCTTTTAAAGCAAGAGACTTGCAACAAATGCACATCAATTTTTTTTGCAATGAAGATGAAGACCTCTAAGGTCCCACTCTAAGGCGTGCAAAATTGTTGTAGCAAATCAGCGGCACTCTGGATGATGACCGGGCTTCTAGTTTGATCATTTTGAGCATCCGGTGTGATTGCACAACATTGAATCCTCTTCCCAAGTGCGGGACTTGCAAAAATGGAAGAGGAATCTCCAGTTAGAGGTGGTTCCTCAAATCCTCGATCAGCTATTTTACTTGCACAATTGTAGAGGTTTAAAATCCTAAATCTACTCTAAATTCCAAAGGGACAAGGATAGAAAATTCAAAAAAGAAAGAACTAATGATAATAGGTGATGCACCAAAGGAGTTGTAGACACACACGATCTTTGCATGAAATACACAATCCATAAGGAAACACAACACAAAACATGCACAAATGCTCAAAATGTAATGAAAGATCAAGGAAGCAATTATAGATATATGAAAGGATTGAGGATTTTAATCACGCAGAACATATATCAACATCTCGATCAATACAAGTACATTACAGTGATCCAAAGTCAAGAAAAGGTGCTGCGTTACATGGAAAGGTAAAATTTCTTCACAAATTCTACCAAGGAGGAAGAAAAAGGAAGTTGCAGAGCTGAAAAAGTGTCTCTCCTTTGCAAAATGAACTCATTCGGCTTTTACAGTGCAAACCACGACCCGAGGAGAGAGAAACATGGGAAAAAGTGCAAGGGGATCAACCATTGACATAAATGCCATCAAAATAGCATGGGTTCCCCTGAGAACCATTCCACGACATTTTTAACCATCTTTGGGAGAGAATGCGAGCCATTCTTCATTAAAAGCGGTGGTTGAAGCGTCATTTCTATCCATGACCACGTGCTTTATAGGTGTTTCTTGATTTTCTCTCTCCAAACTCTCGCCAAAATGCAAAAATAACCTTGGAATCTTGTAGATAATTTCACCAAATTTCCATTGATATAAAGAATGCGAAAAACCGAGCTCTGGATCGAAAGATATGGCGATTTGAAGTTTTAGGGCAAAACAGGGCCAAATCGGGTCGGTGGGAATTTTTTTGAATTTTTACCTTTTTGGTCGTTTGGAAAATTTTCCAAAATTTTCCCGCGCTCCGCAAGTCTAGGTGCCACGTGGTAAGTTTTCATTGGGTGCGGGCCCCTCCTGCTCCATTTTTCTTTGTTTTAGCCTTTGGAAAATTTTCCAAAATTTTCCCGCTGGGCCGACGAGCTGGGACACGTGGCACGCAATGATTGGGCGCAATAAGGGGGTGGGATTTCCCTTTGAATTTTCTTTTATTTCCTCCTTGGGAAAAAATTCTTGAATTCTCCCCATGCTCCGCCACTCCAGGACATGTGTCCTCATATGATTGGCTGATGGAGGCAGTGGGCCAAAAACTCATCCTTTGGACTTTCGGCAAAACATTTTGCCCAAAAATCTAATTCTTCCTCGCGCCCCGCCGGTCTGAGCTCTGGTGACACGTGTCGCATTGTGATTCGGCTCGGGGAAATGGGTCCAAAAATCCTCCATTGAAATTTGGCGAAACACTTAGCAAAATTTCAAACCTTCCCCCACGCTGCGAACTTCCGGCTCCCTAGGACACGTGTCATGTTTTTATTGGCCGCGGGGCCATCCTTCAAAAATTTTCTTGCGCCAACACTTAGTCGATTTTTCCAACTTTCTCCCTTGGGCATGTGGCAACAAATGATTGGTCGGCGGGCCTGTGGGGAAAAATTCTTCCTTTTGAAACCTTTGCCAAAACACTTGGTAAAAAACCAAGTTCTCCTCCAACCCCTGCCACTCCTTGACACGTGGCACGTACTCGATTGGCTGCGGGCCTTTTAGGGGAAAATTTCCCACAAAAACTCCGCCGAGCCATAACTTGAAAAATACATGGAGTTAGGAGGAAAATTTTACCTTTTTGGAAAGCTGAGAAAGAGCTCTATCCAATGGTGCCATTTCTAGAAGGTTTTGAATGCACGAAAAGAAAAATTTTGTGGTGAGGCATAATAGAGGAAGAACCGAGAGGAGTTAGCCACAAAATGAGTAGGGGCGCATTTTGGATAAAAATTTTTGGTGAGTCGGAGGAGTCATCGCTTGTGGATGAAGTTACCATTGCTGAAGCAATCCAATGGGCATGGAGTCACACGATTCTTTGTTCGATACCCCAACCGACTAGAACGTTACAAGGAGGAGATGGAATATCACCTGATGGAGCAAGGCTTGCAACACATTCCCAGGAACAGCAAGTTGTGCCAAAGCACTTAGGGAAAGAAAAACTAACCTATAGCAAAACAATGTGCACAAGCACTTGGAGGAATGAAAACCTAAGCTAATATTTACAAGGTGGAGAATTTCCCTTTAGTAGCAATGCTTTAGATGGATTCCATTGATTGGAATTTGCAGTTCTTCACCATCCAATGAAGACAATTGGAAGGCATTGCTGTCCTTACACTTTGTGACCATGTATGGGCCACTCCAAATGGCATCAAATTTTGAATGCCTTCTTGATTTTGCTCTATCTGCATCCCATTTTAACACTAGATCTCCAACTTGGAAGAATCTATTCTTGGCCTTTCTATCAAAGGTCTTCTTTATCAAAGCTGATCCTTCTCCATTGCTTGGGATGCTTGATTTCTTATTTCTTAGAGCTCCATCAATTTTGCATATCTAACCTCCATGGGCTCAAACTCCAACAACTCCAACTATTTCATGAGTTCCAATGTTGGCAACTGAAGTGATATAGGCAAGATTGCCTCTCTTCCATAAACAAGCTTGAATGGAGAGTTACCGTGGATATCTTGGGAGTTATCCTATAAGCCCATAAGGCTGATTTCAATTTGATATGCCAAGACCTCGATGCTCATCAAGAATCCTCCTAATGATTCTCAACAAGTTCTTGTTTGTGGATTCAGCCTGGCCATTACCTTGAGGTTAATATTTTGATGAAGTACTTAGGTAGATCCCATTCTTGACAGCCCATTCAGTCACCTTGGATCCAATGAATGCCAATGCGTTGTCTGATACTATTGTAGCTGGTATGCCAAACCTGGTTGCTATTCCCTCATAGAAGTCTAGGATACTAGATTCATTTGCCTCCTTGAGAGCTACTGCTTCAGTCCATTTAGTGAAGTAATCCGTGGCTGTTAAAATCCATTTGTGCCCTTGACTTGAATTGGGATTAATGAATCCAATGAAGTCCAAACCCCATTGCATGAATGGTTGGTCAATTGAAATTGGATGCAATGGAAGGGCAGCTAGTCTTTCTTTACCTGTGAAGAATGCACAATTCTCGCACCTCTTGATCCATGCATAACAATCACTGAAAATCTTGGGCCAATAATAACTAGCCCTCATGATCTTTAGAGCTGTCACTCTTGGTGCAAAATGACCACTAGCTGGTCCACCATGGAACTCTTCCAACATCCTTTGAATCTAATTTGTACTGATGCATCTCAGTAGCACTCCATTCACATCTCTCTTGAACAAAACACCATCAACAAGGGCGTATGGGACAACCTGCAATCTGAAGTGTCTTCTTTGGGTCTTGTTCATCTCCGGAGGGCATAGACCTGTGCTTAGGAAGCACATTATACCTTGGGTCCAGCAAGGAGTGGGGACATAATTATTTTCCTCTTGTGTGCTACTTTTCTCATGGCTGTCTTGTAACGCCAAAACAACCTCCTTTTCATTGCATGCTTCCTTTTGTTTGCTCAAAATCAGATGCTCACACAATCCTTTCCCTCTGACCAGCTTGGTGATCTTGATTTCAATGTCATACTCCATGACACGAGTGATCCAACCTGCCCTTTTTTCATTTAAGTCTTTGTTGAGGAGGAAGTCCTTAACTCCCACGTGAGAAACCAACAACTGGACCTTGTTGTTTGAGACTAAATGCTTGAATTTCTTCAAGCTTCTGATTACTGCAAGAACATGCTTCTCAATAAAAGAATACCTCACCTCATAGTCCTCTAGGCTTTGGCTGAAGAAAGTAATTGGCTGCTCATCATTGTCCTTGTTCTGCTGTACCAAAATGGTAGAAATGGTATCATTACCCCCAAATGCATAGAGGATGAAATCCTTGGAGAAATCTGGGTTGATGAGAGTTGGTGCTTGAGAGATGGCTTCTTTGATTGCTTCAAAACTCTCCTTGCCTTTCTTGTCCATTTGAAAGCCATGCTTTTCTTTAACATCTTGGTGATGGGTTTGACAAGGGCTGCAAAATGGGACAAACCTCGAACAAAATTTATTTTCCCAAAAACTCGAAGGGCCTTCTTGTGGCTTGGCAATGGTAGTGCTCTTATGGCTTCGACTCTTCTACGGATCAATTGCCAATCCTTCCTTAGAGACAATGTGGCCAAGGAGTTTTCCTTCATGGGCTAGAAAAACACACTTTTTAGGATTCAAGGATACTCCAAATCTTCTGCACCTTTGGAACACTTGTCTCAAATGAAGGAGGTGGTCTGCTGCATTTTTTGAAAAAATAGTGATATCATCAAGATATATCAGCACTATGTTGTTAATCAAACCTTTGAACGCCATGTCCATTGCTCTTTGGAAGGTGGCTCCAGTGTTGGACAGCCCAAATGGTATTTTCCTGTATGCATAAGTCCCCCATTTGGTTGTGAAGGCTGTCTTGAACTGATCTTCTTCCTTCACCATAATCTGATTATACCCTGAATAGCCATCAAGCAATGAGAACCTCTTGTAGCCATCAACAACGTACAAAATTTACTCCATAGAAGGAAGTGGGTAATGGTCCTCAAGAAATGCTCTATTCAAATCTCACGAAATCAACACACAATCTGATTTCCCCACTCTTCTTTCTTCTATCGGGAACCAAGTTGGCAACCCAACTAGAATTCTTGATTGGGAATATGATTCTTGATTCAATCAACTTATTCAATTCCTTCCTCATGAGAGGCTCCATGTGTGGATTGGTGGCCTTTGTTTTTGCCTGATGGGCTTAGCGTTTGGGTCAAATTCAATGGTGTGTTGAGATAACTCGAGATTGAAACCTTTCAAATCTTCATAGCTCCAAGCAAACACATCAAGGAATTCTTGACAAAGTTGTATGAACTCATACCTTTCTTATTCGGTTGTCATTTTGCCAACTTGGAGTGGTTTACCTTCTCCCACCGAGATGGATACTTAATCCTCTCCCTTGACTTGGATGTTTGCTTTCTCCTTCCTAAACTGATCATTAGGATTGAAAATGGACTCCAAAGTAATGAGTCCCTTTGGTAGTTTCTTGGTTGATGACCAATTGAGAATCACCAAAGATGTTGATTGATTTGACATCTAGGGCGTAGGTGGCTTGGAGACCTAGTACGAGCACTTTGTATTCAACAATATTGTTGGTACATTCAAAATCTAATTTGAATGACAAAGGCATGGGTTCACCATCAAGAGGAATGAGGATAATACCAGCTCCACCTCTACGCTGACAGTTGGAACCATTGAAGAAGAGTGTCATTTGGTAAGGGGATTCATCCAAGGAAAGGGTAGTAATTGACTCATCTGGAAAGTCAAAATTAGAGGGTTGATCCCCAGAAATAGGTGCGTTGGCCAATTGGTCAGCAATAGCTTGGCCTTTGATGGAATTTTGATGAATGAATTCGAGGTAAAGATCAACTAAAAGCATAAGCCATCATGTGGCATGCTGATTTTTATAAGGTTTGGCATACATGAAGTGTAAGGGGTTGGTGTTGGTCACAACATAAGTTTTATGGTTGAGTAGGTAATGATGGATTTTAGTGGCAACGAAAACTAAGGCTAAGAATTTTTTTCGAGGTGTGTGTATCAAGTTTCATAGTCCAAAAGAGTATGGATTATGTAATAAACCGCTTGCTCCCGGTGTTGTTCATTGCGATGAGCGAGCATGGCTCCCAAGGAGTGATCGGTAGTTGAGATGTATAGGTAAAACGGTTGATCGTCTTTAGGTGGAATGAGTACAGGTGGTTAGAGAAGGTATTGATTTAAGGCCTCAAAAGCTTTGTGGTAGTCATCATCCCATTTAAAGGAGACATATTTCTTGAGTAGATGATGAAATGGTTGACATCGATAAGATAATTGTGAAATAAAATGGTGAATAGACTGTAATTTACCTTGTAGGCTACAAATTTTTTAAGGTTAGTGGGCAGAGGCATTTCAAGAATGGCCTTGAATTTAGTAGGATCAACCTCTATACCATGTAGGGAAATGATAAATCCTAGGAGATTTCTTGAGAGAACCGTGAAGACGCATTTCTTAGGCTGAAGTCGGACACAATATTTAATGAGATGATCAATGATTGTTTTGAGGATGGTTAGGTACTTGAAGCAGTGTTTATATTTGGCCAAGAGATCATCCACGTAATCTTCCAATATGTGATGCATAATGTCATGGAACATGTAAGTCATATCCCGCTAATACGTGGCACTAGTGTTTTTAAGGCCAAAAGGCATGACTCGATAGTAGAAGGTCCCCCAAGGGGTGATGAACGAGGTCTTGTGTTGATCTTCTGGGGAAAGTAAAATTTGGTTATAACCCGAGAAACCATCCATGAGAGATAACATCTCATGACCAGTGGTAAGGTCAACCCGGTTGATCAATACTAGGTAAAGGAAATTCATCCTTGGGCGAGGCTAGGTTGAGGTCACGGAAGTCCGTGCAAATGTGGAGTCCCCTATTGCCTTAGTGTAGCAGGGGACAATGTTAGAAATCTGACGTGAATAATCAATGTGTAAGATAAAGGAAACGTAAAGAAGGCACAAGTTATTCTTCGACGAGTAGAGCAATGCGAGGGTGTATTTTCCTTATCTTTTTTTGATTGGTTTGGCATCGGGAACAATTACGATATTGTGGACCACTATGGTGGGGTCAATACCGGGCATGTCTGTGTAAGACCAAGCGAAAGTGTGGTTATGATCTCTAAGAAAAGAAGTGATGGCTTCATGTTCAACAACATCCAAAGATTTCCTGATCTTTAGGATGTGTAGGTCATCATGAGTATGAATGTTGATCTCAATAGTCGATTCATTCAACATGGTTTGCATCTCAGAGGGTAATGACTGATGAATATATGAGTCTTCTACACCAAGGTAGGTGAGTATAGATTCATCATCCTGAAATTGAATGACGTTAATTGAAGGTGTATCATCATCGATCAATGCAGGATACAGGAAGGGGAGAGTGGAAGGGGCCTCGCTCTCACATTGATAAGTCAAAGGCCCCAAGGAAATGGTTTTTATGAAATTTTTTTTTAGGAGGGATAGATTCAGGATCCATCGACTGTGTCGGTGAGGGTGGTGATGAAGGTGGAGTGGGTGAATAAGGTGGAGAAGAGCTAGTGTCCTTAATGAGTTCAATGCGGGCTTGTTTGGTAGGTGGTTTAGGAAAGCTGATACCACTACGATCATTATGTTTGTGGGTGGTACATGGAATAATAGTATGGTGGCCTTTCTCATAAAATCCAAAACCAAAACCCTTCCATGCACATCGGTGCAGGAAGGTGTGGGAAAAAATGATAATTGGTAAGTGATTGGAAGTCAGCGGAAAAGGGGCGAGTTTGTGGTGGTGGTTCGGGTGTGTAAGTGGTAGTATCAAGTCCCCCATAGGTGAGACTGGTATGAAGATGAGGAGGACCATAAAGGAGGCATTCTCCTATGTGGTGATCATAGCGAGGGTGTTGGTGAAGACTTCCATAATCTTGTGGAGTAAGGAATGTGTTGACACTATATAGCGGTACTCCCCCAGAGTGAGGCGTTGAAAAACACCTTCCAAGGGATTAATGGTTGGTATGTAGGTAGCTAGAATGGATGATGTGTCAGAGGTCAATGTGGAGGTGGAGTTAACAAATTGGGAAGCTTATGGGCCAGCCATGGTTGTTATGGCAGCGGTAGGAATGGATGTGATATGTGTGGTAGAAGCGGCGGTACATCTTGGTAAGTTGTGGAGGTAGATGGCTTAATAGGTATGAGCACATCATTGGGTCGATAAAGCATGTTGCATGTTTTGAAAGGTGAGGGGTCAATCTGGAATGGTATAAGTGTGTCCTTCATGTTCAAACTTTACACAACGATGTAAATTGGAAGGAACGTACCCATGACACGAATCCGTGGTCCTGCAAGCAACAAGTTATATTAGAATTCCCCTTCCAAAACATAAAAAAATTATGGAATAGTATGGGGCCCACACGAACGTGGAGAATGACGGTGCCTAGTGTAGAGGTGATAGCGTCATTGAATGAACACAACATGATTGGATGTTTATGCATGTAATTGTCAGGTATGCACATTTGAGCGAATGCATGGGATGAAATGATGTTAATGCTAGTGCCCCCATCAATCATCACACATCGTACCTATATGTCATCGATGTGGATAGAGATGAAGAGGGTTGGGTCCAGGTCATCATTTTGGTGTGGTGTGATCTCTTCCTTTGAGAAGCTAAGGGAGGCCACTTGGTGAATAGGGTGGGGTGAAGATGAAGGTGGTAATTTGGTGAGAGAGGCTACATGATGGGGTGTGATAATGGAGGCTATGGGTGTAGGATCATTGGGTAAAACCTCAATAGATTGAAGAACCTCCATGAGAGCTTGACAATGGGATTATGAGGTTTAGATGAGGTCATATAGGGACATTTTGAGGGGATACTGGTGTAATTTTTGAGCATGGTATGATATGTGATGCCATTAGAACTAGGGTATGTGGGGCTGTGGATAGTGATTTTAGGTATGGGTGCAGATGGTATGTTGGGTATAGGATTGGTTAGTGGGTCAGTTGCCTTTTCTTTACCCCTATCATTCTGAACACATGTAGTGATGTGTATCATGTTGATCTGAGGGGAGTTGGAAAATGGAGAAGGTGTAGGGTGAGTGGTATAATGACATGATGGGAAAAAACCTACTGGAGGAGAAAAACCCTATGAGGTGAGTTGGGCACAATGAAATTTGGGTGGTGGCATGGAAAGTTCTCTGATGTGAACCATGTTAATTTCAAATCTTGGGGGTGGATCTAGGAGTTGTGAGGGTGGAGGTTGTGGTTGTTGAGTGGGCAGTGTGGGAATGGGTGTTAGTGAAGCAGGATCCTTGTCGATAAGGTTGTCATCATAAAAGTTAGCTTCTAGAGGACACAACTAGATAAGGATGGTTTTCAAGGCCTTGCAGTTTTCCACATCGTGCCCTGGCACACGATGGTAGGAAAAATTTTTAGTATCATCAAACCCTTTTGGCTTGGGTTTGAGGGGGTTGTAAGGTTTGAGTGGCGGTAATGTGATGATAGAAGTCTCGAGGAGGTTGGTTAAAATTTTGGCATAGGACCTTGCTAGTGGATCGCAATGGGAAGTGAACATGGGTTTGGGTATAGGTGTAGTTGATTGTCAAGGAACGGTCTTTGGAAGAGGAGGAGCGGATTGAGCTATGATTTTAGGTGCTGGCGTGGTTTTGGGTGTCGGTTGTGTTGGTTTAGGTAGGGGTATAACGAGGTAAACGGGTAGGAGGGTGTGTGGTTGTTTTGACTACCTTATCATGGGTTAGTGGAATTTTGTTTATGGATTGAACCTTTTTGGGTAAATGTGATATGGGTGTACAAGGTCTAGAAGGAAAATCCAATAGGGGAAGAGGGCGAGTTACCCATGGGGATAATGGGGGTGCTATAAAGGTAGATGATGTGGGTCGTGCTTGGGGTGTGAGAGACAGGCCGACTGAAGTGTAGTGGGTAGTGAGGCAATAACTGAGGGTATTGGAGGTATGGGTGGTAAAGATACTGCAAGTGTGGGTGTAAGTCATGTTGGGCATCTAGGTAGGTTAGAGGTTTGTGAGGAAGGCATGGGTTGTTGTGTTTTTGGTTTATTGATGGGTGGAGGTTTCTTGACCATGTTGGGAAGCTGAGATCCTAAGACGGATGGGATAGGTGCAGGTGTGATTGGCGTAGCCTGGGGTATGAGTTCTATGGGTTTGGTGATTCTGTTTGGGTGTTGGAGTAGGTGTGGTGTTATCTTTGGAGGATGTAACTAAATCCAGTTTGATAGGTGGATGAGTAAGGCTGGTAGTCGGGGTGACCCCTAAAGTGGTAATAGGTTTAGTTGAGGATGATGTCATAGGTGTGGGTTTGGGTTTAGATATAGATTGGGATATGGGTAAGGATGTGGTTTGAGCTATGAAAAG
The DNA here is from genome assembly GCA_018340775.1 of Taxus wallichiana var. yunnanensis. Classification (NCBI taxonomy): domain Eukaryota; kingdom Viridiplantae; phylum Streptophyta; class Pinopsida; order Cupressales; family Taxaceae; genus Taxus; species Taxus wallichiana. Next base: position 324,954,148 of record CM031242.1, on the reverse strand, counting down.
TGTCATGGAAGGGGTTGTGATAGCAGTGGTTGTGTTTGGTTCAATTGGTTGAAATATTTTTGGGTAGATAGTGGAAGTATCGTGAAGTGACCTCTACATCCGTATTGAGACGGGAAGCAAAAAGCGTCCCCATAGTAAGGCTCTATCCACATAATAAGTGATCAAGAAAATGTGAGAATGACACGTTTGTAGGTGGGGTTGATGAGGACCTAATGAAAATTCCCATAAAATGTGTCTTAGAGATGGGAAATTGGCTAGCTTCAGCTTTTGTGGGTAAGAGATCCGAAAGTAGGTCTGCAGGATTTTGGGTAGCGGATGGAGAATGCTCACTAGGAGGAAAAGGTATCTCAACCGGGTCTATGGTAGGTGTAGAAGGTGGTGGAAGATCCTCTACAAGTGGAGGAATGAATAGGTTCTCCTCTGTGGGTGGAGGAGGTAATGGGTGCTCCTCTATGGTGGAGGAGTTACTTTGGGTAAAAGTTCTCTAGGTGGAGAAGCCGGGGTTGAGATGGTCTTGATGTTAGTGGAAGACTCCTCTGTAGGTGATGAAGGAGATGAAAGATGATCCTCTACGGGTGGAGGAGTAGGTGCTGTGGGTTCTAACGTAGAAGGAGGAGTTCGGGCTAGGATTTCCTCTATGGAATGAATGTGAGGTAATTGGGAGGTGACGGGTATGTCATTAAAGATAGCGTGAGACCTCGCAGGTATGGGTATCATGAGTTGAGGTCTCACTAGTTTGATCAAACGAAGGGGCATGGTTGGGAAATGGTTTCTTGAAGATGTGTAGGTTTTGGTTGGTAGGTACATTAGGATTATCCACGGTTAACTCACCTTTCTCGAGAATTTCTTGGACAATATTTTTGAAAGTGATGTAGTTGCCATCACTATGACCCTTTACTCGATGATAGTTATAGAAGTCATGTTCTTTATACCATGCGGGCATGGGGTGAGTAGGGTCAAAACTAGTGTGTGGTTTTATGGGTGGAAGAGTGATGGCTCTGGCTTTGATAAGATTTTCTAAGATAGAAGAGTAAGGTTCCCCAATTGGGGTGTATTTCCGCTACTCTCGTCTGAATTGAAAAGTCTAGGACGGGTGAGAGATTAGATGAGGGGGTAGCCTGATTTGACGGATGAGCTGGGCCGGCCTTGAGTACCACTGTGTTAGCGGTGCCCTTAGACTTTGAATAATTGTTTTGTGGTTTGGAAGAAGAAGAGGTATCATTCGACTTGAATGCCGAATTCTTATTGCGTAATTGGATTTTCTTCTCTTCGATGGCCCGAATCTCTAACTTTTGTGCCATAGTGAATGCTTCATCAAATTTTCAGAAGGTTTAGACCGGTAAGGTCGGCGAGATATGTCTGGCACAAGCCCGTGTGAAGAGCTCTACGAGTTTCATTTGTGGCGAGTTAGAAGGTGAGTTTTTTTGATCAAGCTATGCCAATGAGTGACAAAATCTACGATAGATTCATCCTTAGACTGATGCATGGAGTATAGATCGGTCATGGTAACCTTCTTGACGATATTGATAGAGAAATGATCCAAGAAGGCTTGGGCTACCTGATTGAATGAGAATATAGAGTGTCTAGGTAACCCACTATACCAATCCAATGTAGGTTTAGTCAGAGACATGGGAAAGGTTCTCAAGAGCAAGGAATTATCATGAGCGATAAGATAACACCCGTGTTTAAATGAACACAAATTTTGCTGCGAGTCTTCTTTGCTATTGAAATGATTGAATTTAGGCATTTCCCAATGCACGGGTATGGGCGGATAGGAATGGATGAGTGGATGGGCTCATTGCAAATATCATCGTAGGTGAGAGTTTTGTGGGGGCGGCGATGCCTCTAATGTCTGCATCTTGTCCAACATCAATTTGATTAGGTCGTTGGTAGGTTGCGATGATTGGGTGCCTCCTGTAGCATGAGAGGGTTGGTTTTGGGCATATAATGGGGGTGGCACTCCAGTGTATGGTCTTTGTCATGTAGGTTGATTAGGAAGAAGGCTATAAAATAGGAGGTATGTATCTGAAGGGAATAATAGATGAAATAGGAGGTGGTGATAGTATGTATATGGAGGTGGAAGGGTCATGGTGACCCTAGTGGCAATGGGGGTAACAATTGTGGAATGGAAAGGACCACGTTCTGAAAAGGGGTAGGGGTCACCGACACCGGAGGTGGTAGTGTAGCTACGGGTATGTGTGAGACATTAGGGGTGGATGAGGTTGCATTGTGGGTAGTCGTTGAAGGTATGGTGGATGTGGCGGGTGCCACAGAGGTGGTGTGACGTGGCGGTCATAGCGGGTATAGGAACTAGCTTTGAAATGACCTGGGGGTAGGGTAGATGTGAGAAACACGGTACGAGATGGGGTTGATGCGGGAGTAGGAGTGAGATTGCGGGGATAGATATGGGCATGTTGTATATCAACTGACCTGAGGCATCTTGAGTGGACGAGTGGGAAAGGTAAAACTGCAAAGCGGTAGGGTTTTGGTCAAGGAGTCGTGCAAACTCCTCATCTCTGGTGGTGATAGTGATAGGCTAGATGGGATCCATGGCTGGTGATAAAATGGAAGGTGGTGAAGGACTAGGTGGGAGTGGTTGAAAATTGGCGTGAAATACGAGTGTGCTTGCTTGTTTTTGGGTCAGCACCATGTGAACCAATGCTGATTAGGTAGGGCTACTTCTCTGTAAATGACACAGAAAAACAACAGGAAGAGGTGAATTTGGTAGCAAAAAGTGGATTTGGTACCAAATTTTGGTTAGAAAGTGAATCGAGGCTAACCGATGCTAGTGAAGGCAAACCAACACCGGTCGGGGGTAACCGTTGCTGTCCTTTGTAGAAAATGGTCAGTGAGTGAAAAACCAGGTAGAAGGTCAAATCTGATAGGTATGCCAAATTTGATGGTGTTTTACAATGTCACTGGGAATGATGACAGTGACAAGAACTATGAAAAGTGGAAGAGGATGAATAACAATGTCCTTTTGGGTAGGTTAACAAAAGGACCTAGGGTGTTACCGGTTGGGTATAACCGATGACGGTCAGGGGGTAACCGACGATGGTTACTGTGAAATTGAAACAATGATGAAAGAATAGTGGTTGTGAATTAAAATTTGATGTGGAATCAGACCCAGAATTCTGAGAATGATGATAATATGGTCCAGGAACACTCAGGTGAAGCTAGAATACACCAATTGTGATGAGGAGTGTGTAAGGATGAACAAGAAAAATGAAGAACGTGATCTCTCACCTCAAAACGCAAGCCAAGTAGAAACACTAAGAAAAATGTGATCCTAGGAGTGCCTTTTCTATTATGTTTGTTTAGCTTATGCTATTTAAGGACTGACACATGAACTATGAAATAGAGTTTTTTGGTGAGGATGGCTTCCTACATGAAGAAGGATATCTAAAAGGTGAGGTTTCAGGTATGTTATGGTGGGGGCAGGTTTTCTTTGAAGTATGACTCGGACGAGTAGCGAGATAGGGAGTAGGAGTACCTATCAATCCTTAGATCAGTGTGATCATTGATAGGCGTTCCCAAGAAAGATGTTGTTTAAGAATATGTGTTTGTTTTAAATTTGTGCAATTTGGCAAGACTCAGAGAGAGAGAGAGAGAGAGAGAGAGAGAGAGAGAGAGAGAGAGAGAGAGAGATGTGCTTTCTACGATTCGTTTGTCAACCATTAGCTAGGTCATGACTTCCAGCGTATAGGTTTCCCTCAATTAATGTGAGCTAATGCGATAAATTAGAATGTAATGCACTTATTTTTAAGCCCAAATTGAAGTGTGAAGTTGAATGACACAATAAGTTGAAGAGGAAGAGGGATGCTCTTTCACTATAATGTAAAAACACGAAGAAATGGTTCTTTTTAATTACACCAAAAGAAAAGTTTCCTTTAGAGAAAATATAAAGAAAGGTGGGTTACCAAGGAAGAAAATTAATGTATATGCTTTTCAGAAGGGAAACAAACACACAACCTTTCCTAGGAATGAATGAATATGTAAGGAGCCCCAGATGGGTCCCACCGGGTGTGCCAAAATGTTTCACCTGATTCTAGATCATTTATTTGAAGTATTGAAAAAATAGATAGGGTAATGGGTGTAGGAGGAATACTTGTTCAAATGATGGTTGATGGGTTGTTACATGCGTATGAATTCCGAATCCATAGCTGATTGTTGTTATCACCGAATCACATCACCCTTCTATTTATACAAGTACATATACTTGAACTCACAGTGTGATTGGATAACATGGGTACTATCTCCAAGTTGTGGGACTTGCTACTTGAGATAGACCTCCAGAGAAAGCTGGTTCTTGCTCCTAAACTACCTACCACAATCTACTCTAATGCAGGGGAAACTAACTATTCTAATCTAAATTTCCAAGGGACTAGGGAGAGAGAATGCATAAAATGAAAGCCTACACTAAAGCGGTGATACACTAGAAAAGGAGTGGTGAACACTTCTAGTTCTGCTAGATAGACACAGATCATGGAATGCAACATAAACATCATGCACAAACTGATAAGATGTAATTGAAAGTCTGAAATGAAGCAAACAACACAACCAAAGGACTGAAAACTGATCACAGAGCCTGTATTGTCATTTCCACTATCAAAATCCTTGCATTACAACATCAAAAAGGTAGAAAACCTATTACCACCATCAAGAGGTCTGATACTTGCAAAAATCACTTGTTGAAGGTGAAAGAAGAAGCTTGCTATCCAAAGAAATGTTCCCCCCAAAAAATGAGCCAAATCTGGCTTTTACAATGCATGGGTCGAGCCCAGGAGAGAGAAAACATGTAAAAACATGGGAGCCATTCCTCATTGAATGAAGATGCATTAAAACAACATGGGCGTCCTTACAGACCCATGCCCTAACATTTTGGCCATGCTGAAGAAGAATGCGACCCATTTTGCATTAAAACTGGTTGTTGAAACGTCATTTCTGGCCATTACCACGTGCCAGAGACATTTCTTGATTTTCTCTCTCCAAACTAAACCAAAATGCAAAATTGACCCTGGAATCATGTAGATAATTTCACCATATTTCCATTGATATAAATAATGTGAAAAACTTAGCTCTGGATCAAAAGATATGGCGATCTGAAGTTTTAGGGCAAAAACATGCCAAAATTGGGTCGGCGGGCAAAAATTTGAAATTTTTACCCGTTTGGTTTTTTGGAAATTTTTTCAAATTTTCTCTGCACTCTGCCACTTGGATGACACATGTCAGGATCTGATTCGTTTGCGGGATCATCCTTTGAAAATTTCTTTTGGGCCCTTCCTTAAAATTTTTTGCCACTTGGACATGTGGCATTATTTTATTGGCTCGGGCCTGAGGGGCTCACTTTGCCTTTCGAAAATTTGGCATTTTTCACTTTGGGAAAATTTCCCATTTCCCCCCCACACTCCGCCACTTGGATGACATGTGTCAAGATTCCATTCGATGGCGGGGGCAATGGGCCAAAACTTTTACCTTTGAAAACTTTGACTGAAACTTGGAAAATTTTCTAAGTCCTTCTCTTTTCCCGCCACTTCCTAGGACACATTCTCCCGCATCGGCCGATTCGGGCTTCCTTGTCCCTGCTTGCGGCTTTTTCACCTTTTCGCATCCCATGCATCCCTCGTATACTTTTGTCCCAACTGTCCCCACGGAATGCACGGGACAAATATCTCGAACCGCCTGAAATGGTGTCTTTTGTGGCGGCGGTCGCATCCCATGCGTACCTCGCGTACTTTTGTCCTGGTTGTCCTGCAGACGAATATCTCGAATCGCCTAAAATGGTGTTTTTTGTGGCTGGCCGATTCGCGCCCCAAGCGTATCAAGCGTCCCAAGCTGTCCCGCGGACCGCATGGGACAAAAAATGTCGACTTAGCCGATTTTCTTTGTTTTTTCAGCCCCAAGCTTGGTACAACGAACCTCAGTACGACCCAAACCCTTCAGACCCGAAATGCTTTAAAACAGTCCTGCAACCTTATTTTTTGCATTTTTTCCATTTTTTCTAACTCGTTGGGATTTCTTCTTGGATGGGAGAGTTAGAAAAGGCCGAGGGGACCCCGAAAAACATGATTTGGGCCTCGAATCAATCTACTTGCTCGGGACTGAATAATCTGATGCATGTTATCAAAATTACCTTGAGGGGTGAATTTTGGATAACAATTGTGAGAGATTCCTTTTGGCTAGGAGGAACTACTGTAATGCAAAACAACACCACTAGAAGGAGTTAAACAATATGTGCAGTGAACTACCTAGCGTGTCTTAGATCGGGAAGTGTGATACTTCCTAGATGGTTGTCGATCCATTGTTTTAAAAAATTTAATGCGGTAAATAAGGTAAAACCTATTATAATTCCAAATGATTTGGGTATCGACCAAAAAAACAATAAGAAATAGATCTAATCTAATAGGTTAGGTTAAAATAGGATCCGAAAGTCAAGTAATTGGTTATGGATCAATGCAGGTCTGACAGAGGTCTCAGGTAGATCACAGGTGAATGAGGGTGAGAGGAAATTAAGTGGATAGGTCACTTTTCTAGGTTATATGGGAAAATACAGAGACCGATGTCAGTTAAGGGTGACCGAAGCAGTGGTTTTGTGTAACCGGTCTTGATTCTTTGTGGAAAACTGGGAATGCCATAGAACAAGATTTAGGTCTCCTTTGTGATTACACAAAGGACTTTGGTTGGTCAAGATGAGGTATTATGTGATTTGGGGTAGGATTTGGCAAGGTTTTAATGGGTATATGGAGCGATGAGTGTTGGAGGAGGTCAATGGGTCGCTAGGTAAACAATAGATGATAATATAATGTTGAAATGGAATGAACCAGAGAAGTATAATGTTTACTTACTTGGATTCGGTCCTGGACACTTGTGAGTGAGGGATGGAGGTCTTGATGAGAGGTTGGCGGCTATAGGTGATCACCAATGGAAGGAAAGCTTCGCATGTGCTACATGTACATTCCTCATTGCTTGGTTAAATCAGATCATTCTTTGGGATGGTCATGTGTAGGAAAATATGCTTGATCTCCTTCCTTGCATGCATATTCTCACTGAAATTTTCTCTCGAGAAGATGCAATATCTCCTGGAATGTGCTTATGTTCACCAAATTTTCCAATCTTTTTCCAACCTTATGCCAACAACCTTGATAATAAGGTTTTTTTAGAGTTAAAAGGGTAATCAACGGCAGTTCTGCCTTAACCGAGGAATGGTTAGGGGTAACTAACATCGGTCGAGCGGGATTTCCTAGGTTTACTAAACTAGGGAGATACTCTTGATTTCCTCGGATCTCGTCTTTGTTAACCCACGGATTTAGATTGGGAGATTCTTGTAAGCTTGCGGGAATGTGGTTAGAGAGAATGTAGGCATTGATTTTTAGGGTTTTGGTAAGTCTTAGTTAGTTATGACAACTTACTAAGAATAGGTTTTAAGTGAGTTAATTTGGGTGAGGTGTATGTGTGGATATTATTTAAATTAAGATATTTAAATAATAAATATAGTGATGATAATGAATTAATTTAATTTAATTAATTAAATTAATATTAGTGGGGTGAAGGGGGGCATGGCTAGGTGAATGTGATGAAGGGTGTTTATTTGTCGAGGGACCAAAGGGTAGTGTGACCTAATTTTAGTGTCTACAATTTGATCTCATCATGCCTTCAAACTATATACTTGCTTGAGACCTTGAGTATGCCCAACTATTAAGAGAATGACTTCATGCATGAGGATAGAGGTGTATTATCATTTTCCATACCTGATATATTATTGATTGAACATCATTTAGAAGCCTCAATACCATTCTTCCATCATCAAGTGCAAGATCTTCTTCTTTCTTCAAGTACCATGTCTAGACCACACAATCCAGATAGAAAATACTTCACAACTCCAAAAATACTTAGATTTAATGTAAAATATTAAAAACTTGAGAATGACCCTTTTCACATACAAACCAAATTTCAGACCATTTGGAGGTGGGAATAAAAATTTATCATGACTGTCCTGAATCCATGTTTTAAGGTTTTCTAGTTGAATGAGAAATTGTTGCATGAGGTGCTTCCATGTATGATTTGGTCATGAAATTTGGCATACATAAACTAGACCAAAAATACATCAAGAATCCAAAATTTCATCAAATTTTGCTAGATAAAACTAATTTTACACCTATGCCCTAGTTTGAGCCCAAAACATAGAATTGGCTATAAAAACCTCAATTTTGATCATCAAGGCTTCAAATAAATTTTATTCACCTTAGATCTACCTCCCTATCTCTTTTTAGCATCCAAGTGAAATAACTTGTGTTAGTGTATTTATCACTTTTCGGATGTGCCACCCATCTAGGATGAAGCTAGAAACATGATCAAAACTCATCAAAAATGCACAATAACACTGTGATTTTTTTCTTCCAAAACCCACACACATGCATTATTCATGTTGCAAAATCATATTACAATTCCATTCCATTCAAATCACTCCACCAAATGATAGATTCACCTATTTTAGTTGTCCTAATCCTACTCTTAAGGATAAGACTTACCATGTTCTAGTTGAGATATTCCCTCAACTTACATGCAGAATTAGATAGGTCTGTTTTTCCAACTTGGATATGGTTATGACAGCTCATACATGATCCTCCCAATATCCCATAACATATATTCCTTCCTCCTACGTAGCATATCCACCTAAGACATCTATTTTCTACTTTTACTCTCATAACAAAGAGTAATTACATAACAAGATTCAAATTCAAACATAACATAGTTTGGAGGGAAAACTACTTAGAATCACTTAGACTCTAATACATGATGCCAATGCCTTGAATATGTTTTATTAACGTTGTTTATTCTTCTTCAAGCATCATGAGTTATGCTCCCACATCACCCCCCTCCTTGCTAACACTTAGATCCATCAAAGAAGAGTGTCATTTTGAAAGGTGTGTATTCTTGATCAATGTTGTTGATGGATTCGTCGGGAAATTATTCATGAGGTAGTTGATTATCAGGAAGGGGAGATTTTGTGAGTTTATTGGTGATGACTTTCCCCTTAAGAGATATCCACGACATGAATTCCAAATCAAAATCAGTCATGATCATGAGCCATCGAGTGATACGGTCATTACGATATGGTTTAGAATGCATATATTTGAGAGGATTGAAATTGGTGACAATGTAAATTTTATGATTAAGGAGATAATGATGAAGTTTGGAAGTTGTGAAGTATAAGGCACAACACAACTTTTCTACTTTGGTATAATGGGTTTTATAGTCATGAAGTGTGTAACTTATGTAATAGATAGCCTGTTCTCTACCCCGATAATTTCAATGAGCTAGTATAACACACAATGCATGGTCAGTAGTGGATATGTATAGGTAAAATGGCTCCCCTTCACATGGAGGTGTGAACACGGGTGGTGATAGAAGATATTGTTTGAGGTATTCAAATGATTTTTGATAATTATGATCCCATTTGAAGTGGACATATTTTCGAGAGGAGATGGTGAAAAGGTTGAAAACGATGAGAAAAATGGGAAATACAATGGCATAATGATTGGAGCCTACCTTAGAGACTACAAAGTCTGTTTGATATTAGGAGGAGGAATCTTGAATATGGCTTTGATCTTGGTAGGGTATACTTCAATACCCTTGATAGAAATGATGAACCCTAGGAGTTTACTAGTGAGAACACAAGCACTCACTTAACAGGGGTTAAGGTAGATGAAGTATTGGATAAGACAAGAAAATATAATGTCAAGGATAGCAATATGGTCTCTGCATTGTTTATATTTTCCTAAGATGTTTTCCACGTAGTCTTCCATAGTCTTATGAATGATATCATGGAAGATGTATGTCATTGCATGCTGATATGTTGCCCCTATTTTTAAGTCCAAAGGGCATGTCATGATAGTAGAAGGTCCCCCAAGGAGTAATGAAGGAGGTTTTTCATTGGTTTGTCTGCTTGTTGTGATAAAAATTTGATTGTAGCCAGAGAAGCAATCCATAAGAAATAACATTTCATGGACAGCAGTGAGGTCGATAAATGGATCGATATTAGGAAGGGGGAAGTTGTCTTTAGGACGGTGAGGTTAAGATCTCAAAATTTAGTGCAAATGCGTAGCTTACTAGAGGCTTTGGTTATGGGTATGCTATTGGAAACCTATTGTGGATAATAAATGGGTAATATGAAATTACTTAGAAAGAAGACGTTGTAATTCTTCTTTGATGAGGAGGGCACGAGGGTGCATGTTACGTAGTTTTGATTGATAAGATTTGCATTGGGTATTGTGATAATGTTGTAAACAATGATATTAGGGTCGATACTCAATATGTCATTATATGACCATGTGAAGGCTTGACTATGTTTGGAAAGGAAAGCAATGAAGTCCTTTAATTCTTTTGAATATAAGGATTGGCCAACTTTAACTATGTGAGGGTCTTGTGAAGTCCCTATGTTGACATCAATAGTGGATTTGTTAAGAAGTGTAGATGTATTTGGTGGTAGAGTATTTTGAAGGTAATGATCCTCTTTGCCCCATATAGGATAAGATGGATTGGTCATCATGACATTGAAGAATATCGATGGTAGGGGAGTATTCCTCTACCATTTAGGTAATATTAATGGAAGAGTATTAGTGTCATTAGTTTGATAAATGAGCGATCCTAAGGTGATCATGTTGAATAATTTTTTTATATGGGATGGAAACAACATCATCCATGTCGATAGAGTGGTCATTTGATGATTAAAAATACGACTTTGGTTCCTGTTGAAAATCCAGGATGCAGTGATTGCGGAGGTATCCGAAGAAGGTTTTTCGAAACATAACCGATATTTTTCATGAGGTTTGTGGGATTGGTAAAAGAACAAGTCATGTATACCCTATTCATAATGTATTAAGATGAAACCTTTACAGGCACAATGATGGAGGTACATTTGTGCAAAATCTTGGTTTGTATAAGAATGAAAAATTAGATATAAATGGTTTATCATGATGTTGATTATCACGATATGGGGAAGGACAATTGATCCCTCCATAGATGAGATTAGTTTTAAGATGAGGAGGGATGAAGGAGATGATATCTCCAATGTTGGGTTCATACATCAGTTTTTTTATCAGGCCTTCCATATGTTTTTGGTGTAGGAAATGAGTTAAGAGCTAGGAGGTGATACTCCCCGGTGAAAGACATTGTATGACGTTTGTGAATGAAGTATCATATGGTAACTCATATGTAGAGATGAAAGAAATTGTAGAAGCCTCATCATAGGACCTCAATTTATTTTTTGGAATGAGCATTTCATTTGGCCGGTAAGTCATATGACATGTTTTAAAAGGGTATGGATCAGTGGGAATAGTAAAGGTTTTTACTTTATGTTTGTATTATAAAAAATGATGTAAGGTGGATGGGATATAACACATAGCAGATATCTAAGGAAATACTAACAAAATAGTGTATTGAAACTCTCCTTATATAATATTGAAGAGTTCGTAAGGCACTTAACACCTACTTTAATAGGTAAGATAAGCATTTCTAATGAAGGGGCAACGTTGTCATCAAAGGCGCATAGTATTGTAGGAGACTGAGTGATGATAGTATTGGGTAGCTAAAGATGATTGAAGGCATGAGATGATATGATTTTAATGATATCACCATTGTTGAACATAACCCTCTTAACGAGGGTGTTATCGATTTGGGTAGAAACAAAGAGTGGGAGATTTTGATCTTTGGCTTGTAAGGATGGGATATCGAGAATCATCAAAAGGGATAATAGAAGACATTTTGAGGGTGTTGAAACAATTTTCAAATGGATGAGAATCATTTGATGGTACCGATATAGATTGAATGGCCTCAATCATTGCTTTTATATGTTGGGGTGAGGTTTGGATAAGCTCGTAAAGGGACATCTTCACGGGATCTTGATGAAGTTGTTTGATGATGGTATTTCATATAGAGGAGGTGGATTGAGTGTGTGGGGTAGCAAAGATGGATAATTTTTTTCTTAGAAGATGGAGAGTTAGATGATTAAAGAGAAAGTGAAATGAAGTCTTTGTACCTATTTTTATCTCGAAGCCTTATGATGTTATGCGCAAGCTTTGGTAGTTATACGAACAACATTGATTTGATGGAGTGGGGCTTGGATAGAAGAAGCATCCCCTTTGTTGGATGTGGATGTGAGGTTGGATGGTGTTATGGATGTTGCGGATTTAGCAGTTGGAATAGTCTATTTGTTTTTATTTGGATGTTGCAGATGTACGGGTATAATCCCTTTATTAAAAAGGCTTGAATAATAAAGTGTGAAGGCTTTAAGTCCTTAGTAGAGTGTCCTTAAGTGTGATGATACTTACATAATACTTTGAAATTATACCAAAAGGGTTTCCACACTCGAGAGCTAGATGTATTAAGAGGAGGTAATGTTCTGATGGATAGTTGGACGAGTCTTTCAAATGTTTTAGCATAATACCATATCGAAGTTTGAGGTTGAGACAAGATTTGTGTTTCATTTGATATTATGGGAGTTAAGGTTTCATTCAAGGAATGAACTTGGATTAAATGACAATACCTATGAATTTTGATGAAGGATGAGACCCTAAGATGGAAGGAAGGGGTTTTGTAACTTATGGTTAGGTTGTTTGATGATTTTGTGATAGAGTTTGTGTTTTCTTAGATACATGGTTTGTGGGTTGTATGGTGGATTTGTTAAGGATATGCATGTGATGTCGGGTGACATGGTAATTGAAATAAATTTTAGTGATTTCCATGACGGTTTTTTTTGAGGATTTTGAAGAGGTCACAGGTAGGTCTAAATTGAATATGCTAGATGTGGAAGGGTATGAGGTCTTGTCGATAACAAGACTAGAGGAGTTAGATGATTCAGTTGGTGCTTCCGTAGTAGAAACACTAGGTGTTGGAGGTATGGGTGAGAGATATTTAATAATGTTAATGGTGTGATGAGAGTTGATGACATTGGATTGGGGTTGACTAGTGGATGGGGCATGATTTGGAAAGGGTTGTTTAAAGATGTCCAAGTTCTTATTTGGAGGTGTATTCATATTATCAAGTTTTAGGTCACCTCGTTGATAAGATCCTGGAGGACATTTATAAATAAAGGACACCTTTTGATGTCGTGCCCTTGGACCCGATGATATTTACAATAGTCATTTTCTTGATACCATGAGGGTTTTGAAACGGATGTGTCGATGAGATGAATAAGAGGAAATATGATCATACATGTGGATAGGAGTTTATCAAAGACCAAACTATAGGATTCTCGATGGGTGTATAGTTGATTTGGGGATGGGTGCATTCAGAATTTGAATGGTCCTTAAAAGTGGATTTTATGATGATTACATTTCTGAAGTTTTGGATTTATCATTATTGGAAGAAGGTTTGAATGAGGACTCGAAATTGGGTTTCTTTGATCGGAGTTTGAATTTGCTTTATCTTTGAGGGAATGAAGTTATAATTTGTGGGCTATGGTAAAGGATTTGTCAAATGTTTGGAAAGATTGAATTTGAAGCATTGACAATATGTGTTTGGTGCATGATCGAGCAAATAACTTGATCAAATCAGTTTGTGGGAGTGAGAAAGATAATTAATTGATGATCTTGCACCGGTGGGTGCTGAAATATGCAACATATTCATCTTTGAAGCTGTTCGATAGCATAGAGGCATGTGATGGAAACCTTACGGGTGATATTGATAACTAAGTATTCTAAGAATAGTTGTGCGAGTTGTGTAAGGAAAAAAATAGAATATTGTGAGACACTATTGTACTAATCCAATGTGGGCCCTAGTAAGGACATGAGTAATGTCCTCAACATAAGGTCATGGTCATGTACGATAAGGTAGAATGCATGATAGAAAACTTGAATGTGTTGTTGAGTTTCCTCCTTCTTTGGAAAATTTAATGAAATTTGAGAGTTCCCGAGTGTGGGGATATGCTTTGAAGGGTACTAATGGATGAATAGGTTCATTACAGATCTGTTCATATCATAGGGTATTCTTAGGACCCATGGTGGCAGCTTTAAGACTATAAATCCTATTCATCAATTCTTGTAAAGGATCATTTTGTGAGGATTGTTGGGGGTTGAATGATTATGATCTAGGTTGATTATGAACATGTGGGTTTTATTGTTGGTGTAGATGATAGGGTAAAAAGACACTATGATAAAGAGGAATGCTTATGGTGATATTTTAGGTAGGATACGAAAATAAAGGTTGTAATGGTTGAATATAATAATAGGGGATAGGAATAGACATGTTGATAAGAGGTTGAGAGGAATAAGGTATATATTGAGAAGGGATAAAAGTGTGGATAAGTGGTTGGGATGGTTGCGATATATAGTAAGAATGTTTTTTGAGAGACGGGGTTAGTCGGCGTCTGTTGTGAAGAAGGGCGAGTGGTAGCAACATAAATAGTGTTAACAAGTGGTATAATGAGGGGATGGACATGAGTAAAATTTGGATGGAGGACATAGGTTGTTGTGAGGGGATAAGAGGGGTTGTATTGGGAATAACAAAAAAATTTACTCAAGGTGTACTGTGAAGCACTAGAGGCTATGGGACTAGATGTGGAAAGGCATGTGTTAGTAGTGTTTTGCAAATATGGCGAGCCCGATGAATGATATGATGATGAGGATGGTTGTTGATTGGATGTGTCTTGTGATGAAAAAACATTAAGGATGAATTTGATGAGTGAGACTGATGAAGTGGGGGCTAATACTCCCAACCCACCAGTAGTGGAATAGGGATGAACTTTTTGGATGACTGGATTATGATTAGGGTTGATACACCATGAAGTTTTGAAGGTGATAGTAGTGATGGGAGGTTGTTGTTTAGGTGTGGGTTGCTAGAGGAAAACACCTCGAGAAGTGAGAAGTGAGATAGGTTCTGGGATTTTTGATGTGGCTGATTGGCTGCTAAGAGAATGTGGAGGCTCTTAAATGAATGTGGAAGGTGATTAAAGTTGGTCCACTACACCTAGAATCTCTTGAAGGTGAGACTAGATATTATCCAGGAATTATTGGAGGTGATCAATCATATTATCAAAGTTTGTAGGCGATATTTTTGGTCAAAACAATGAAATAAACAAACAATCGGTGAAAAAAAAGAAAAAGCGAGTTGATTAAAACAACTAAAAACAAGTCACACGAGGAATTTTTTTGTCTATCTTGATTAAATTAAGAAAGGTGTGAAATGTGAAAAAATGGCTAAAAGGGTACTAAGAGAAGGATGTCTAAGGTTGGTTTCAGGTAAGTTAAAGGATGGAGTTCTTGATATAAGCATTGGTACGTGAGGCCCAAATTTGTGTTGGTGTCGATACAAGGCATGGTATTGGGGCCTACCCCTCACTTCATGCTCCTAGTGATAAGGGTGTTGGGTGCTTAATAGATATACCACCCACCGAGATAGTTTATACTCATTTAGAACATCAAGTCCCCTTATCCTCTTGGTGATAAAATACAAGTAGGTCCACTTGGGAAGGAGTGTTTAAATGTAAATTAAGTTTGACATGGTTTGGTTGTGTGTGAAGGGAGTTTTGTGAATGCAATTATTTGTATTCATAATTAAGCTATGTGAGCAGACAAGTATGAGTATTCATTTTAAGATCCAAAGGAAATGTTTTAATTCAATGAGAATAAACATAGAAGATTCAATGCTAGAAGAAAATGATGAAAGACAAGAGCATACCTGTAATCACTTTTTCCTTTTAGTTTTTGATTTTAATTTTTTTAAGTGATAACAACAACACATGTTGGGCTTTAACCATATAACACTGTTTCATAGATCTAAAAATCAGATAAAGCATACAAGAAATGAATGTGGAAATAAACCAAAAGATAAAATAAACAAGAGAAAGATAACACCAAATTTAATGTGGTTCACCTAGTGTGGGCTACGTCCACCAAGAAATGGCCAAAATTATTATTTAGTTCTTTACAGAGGAAATACAATGAATATCTATTATCTTCCAACACCTCACAAGATGTTCAATATTTTTCCCTCACTCAGCTACTCTTTCTTGCTCACCAAGAAAACTAACATGCAAACAATTGCTATTTTATTCTCTCATACCCTCATACTAATGCATACATGCATATATATCTATTCTGGGAAACTAAATATGCTTTTACAATCAAGAAATCATCTTTAAAGAAAAATATTTATTCTAATTCTCGGCCAAAAAATAAAGCACCATTACGCAGATTGGTGATGCGGTTATTGCACGACCGATGCTAGTCACTACTTGACCGATGCTAGTCACTTCTTGACCCATCTTTGGTTGATAATTGGTGATGTTGGTCATTGCACGATTGATGCCGAGTCACTTCTTGACCGATGTCGGTCATTGTCAAATCCAGAACATGTAAAAACAAGCTTTATGTGAAGCAATTAAGCTCCACACTCAACAATCTCCCACTTGGAGATCAATTGTTACACTGTTATTGTACATCACCATCCTTGGATCCTTTTCCTTGTCCCATTTCTTCCTCTTCAAGTCTCAAACTTGAAGACCAACAAAAGTGGAGTGAAACTCCAACTTCTCCTTTACCAATGGCTTCATTAGCATATCCGCAGGGTTCTCATCCGTATGGATTTTATCTAACTTTAGCTGCCCATCCTCCAACACCTGCCATATGAAGTGATACCTCAACTGAATGTGTTTCATTCTTGAATGAAATGCTGATTTCTTTTCCAGATGGATCATGCTTTGACTATCACTGTATAATTTGTAATCCTCTTACTCCTTACCCAACTCTTCCATGAACCTACTCATCCATATCATCTCCTTGATAGCTTCTGTAGCTGCAACATACTCTACCTCTATAGTAGACAAAACCACAACCTTATGTAATCTTGAAATCTAGCTAACTTCTATTCCACCTCTTTGTGAAAACATATCTACTTGGTGCTCCTCTTGCCATCCAAATCTCTAGCCATATCTGAATCAACACAACCGTGTAAAGAAGTATATGACCCTCTATAACATATCTCCATGCCGAATGTCCCTCTCAAATACCGAGAACCCATTGGACTACTTTATAATGTTCTTTACCTAGATTAGCAATAAACTTTCTCACAAATCCCACTTTTTATGCAATGTCTGGTCTAGTACAAACCATGACATACATAAAACTTCCTATTATTTGAAGCACGAGGAACACATGTCATGTACTCAACCTCCTTGTGTGATAAAGGAAACTGATATTTGCTTGATTTTAAGTGTCCAACCATAAGTGCACTAACAAGTTTTGAATCTTACATGTTAAACCTTTCCAACACCTTATTGATATAAGCCTCTGAGACAAATACAACTTCTTGTTTTTTTCTGTCTCGGTGAATTTGCATGCCAAGGATTTTATTTACAACTCCCAAATCCTTCATTGCAAATGTGTGAGCTAGCCTTTCTTTAAGTTTACCAATGTCCTGCATACTAGATCTTGTAATCAACATATCATCCACATACAATAACAAAATAACATAGCTCCCATTTTCAAGAGTCTTAAAATAAACACAATGGTCAGATTCACATCTCATATAACCACGCTCATGCATAAAATTGTCAAATTTCAAATACCATTGCCTTAGAGCTTGCTTGAGCCCATATAGTCTCTTTTTAAATCTACACACAAGTTTCTCCTTACCCTTGACTTCATAACCAAGTGGCTTCTGCATATAAATCTCTTCCTCCAAATCAACATGAAGAAAATATGTTTTAACATCAAGCTATTCTAAATGTAAATCTTACATTATGACCAAACTTAGAACAATACAAATAGAAGTCATCTTAACTACGGAAAAAAATATCATCAAAGTTAATATCTGATTTCTCTGTAAATCCCTTTACCACAAGCATCGCTTCGTATCTTTTCAGTCCACCCTCTTCTTCCTTGATCTTGTAAACCCATTTGTTCTATAGTGTTTTCTTACCTACATGACAACATGACCAAATCTCCTCATCCATGCCATTCTCCCATGCTCCCACACATGTGGGTATCTACTGCATTGCTTCTTTAAAGATTTACGGTTCATCACTATCGAGTCAATAATAAATAAGAAAAGGAAGGTGACAATCTCTCTGGAGGTCTACTTACTCTTTGTGACCTTATCACGAGATCTAGGGGTGTGCGGGGATCATTCTGTTCTTGTTTCACGATTGTGTCAATCTCTATCAATGACCGATACCTATCTCTTGATCTGATGTGGTTCTATAATCGATCATGGTTCCTCTATCTGTTGACCGACTAGGTTTCCTCACGGCCATCGGTTTGAGGAATCACGACACCGGTTCCATTAGTTTTCTGTTATGAACCTGATCCTATTTGTCAATACCGTAGTAAGACTCGACCGATATCAACTTCGTAGGCGATGCGGTGTCATGAATGTCTATTTTAGATCCGAAAGTTGATTTTACTTCAAAATATCATCAACCTATTCATGTTTAGGCACCAAAACTTGATCCTTGTACATTCTTTTTCATTCCAATCAATGTCATGACTCCTAACAATCTTAGAATCTTCTAAATCCCTAAAATGATATCCAAAATCACCAGATCCATAACCAATGAAAGTACATCTCTTAGATTTAGCATCCAAATTCTTCCTATTTTCCCTATCAACATGCACAAAAGCTTCTGAGCCAAAAAATCTAAGAAAAGAAAAATCTACCTCTTTTCCAAACCAAACATCTTTTGGTATTCCACCATCTAGTGTTGTTGAAGGCCCACAATGTATCAAGTATATTGCTTTGTATCCATTGCTTTTGCCCAACACTTCAAAGGCCAATTGACATGTATCCTCATGCTTCTAGCATGTTCCATGATTATTTTGTTCATTCTTTCTACAACTCTATTCTCTGTGGAGTTCTAGGAACCATTCTTTCACTTCATATTCCATTCAGTGAACAATAATAATTGAAAGCCTTGGTGCAATAATCACCACCATTTTCAGATCTAAGGTAATTTAATTTTAAGTTTTTAATTTTCCACAAAGGCTTTTCACCTTTTAAAAGTCTCAAAAACATCAGATTTATGCTTAATACAATAAATCCATACCTTCCTTTTGACATCATCAATAAAGGTCCAATAATATTGGGATCCTCTAATAAAAGCTAGCTCGGAGTTGGTCCCCACACATCTGAGTGTACAAGCTCTAATTTCTGCTCCTTCTTTGTTGACCTAACCTTGAGAAATCTCACTCTCTTCTGCTTTCCAAATATGCAATGCTCACAAAATTCAAGATCTAATTGTTTCAAATATGATAACTTACCCTTAGCCTTTAGGATTTGCATTCCTTTTTCACTCATATGGCCTAGCTGATTATGCCACATGGTTGCATTTAAATCTATAGTAGATAACATAGAAAAGGAATTAGTAACACATGTAGACAAATATAAAGTTCTTACCTTCTTACCTCTTGCCACAACAAGAGATCCCTTGGTAACCTTCAAGAATCGGTTGTGAATGTAACCATGCATCCAAATTCACCTAGTTGCCTTGTAGATATTAGATTTCTCTTGAGGCTTGGCACATGCCTCACATATTTCAATACCCATGGATTTCCATTCTGCATCTTTAGATGAACATCACCTTTACTAGTAATATTTCATGGCTCATCATCTCCTAAATAAACTTGTCCAAAATCACCCTGAACATAATTTCTGAAATAAACCTTATTAGGGGTAGCATGGAAAAAAGTTCCAGAATCTAAAACACAATATTCTAATTTATTATCAAAGGAGAGGATAAGGGCATCTTGATTTACCTCACTTGCAACATTTTCCTCTTTACCTTTGTATGATGTATTCTCTTTGTTTTCCTTAGACCAACACTCTTTCTTTATGTGTCCTCTCTTTCCACAATTCCAATAAAGTAAATCTCTGTACTTAGATTTAGATCTACCATTTCTTGACTTTGATCTCCCATTCTTATTGCTCTTTGATGATCTCTCCTTAGATCTTCCCCTGATTTCTACATTTAAATCATTTCCGTGATAATGTTTCTCATGAGATTTTCCTAGGTATTTCCAAATTAAGGATTACACTAACCACATCATCAAATTTCAAACCTTTAGAAGCAGACGTTGTATTACTAACATCCATTACTAAGTTATTCCAATTATTTGGAAAAGAGAATAAGAATAAAAGTGCTTTCACTTCATCATCAAATGAAATTTCTACCGATTTTAATTGATTTACAATAGATCAAAAATAATTCAAATGATTAGATACAAATCCACCTTCTTGCATCTTAGAATTAAACAATTTTTTCATCAAATAAACCTTATTCGAAGCACTAGGAGTTTCATACAAATTTTCTAAAGATTTCATCAACTCTACCATGGTTTTTACATCTATAAAATTTGAAGCCACCACCGTCTTTGCCGGAGTTCAATCTTATAGATCTCAGAGCCTTTCTATCAAGAACCTTCCATTCTTCATCAGTCATTGTGTCTAGATGTGCATGCTCATCCAACGGTACATATAGATCCTTCTGATACAAATAATCCTCCACTTGCATCTTCCATAATTGATAATTATGACTGTTAAATTTCTCTACTTGGTATTTAATATCTTTTTCATTGATATGCTCCCACTCAATCTAAAAACCCTCTATGAGTAAATCCTGACAACACAAAAAACCTAAAAACAAATATCTGATACCAATTGTTGGGGTTTAACCATATAACAATGTTGCATAGATCTAAAAATCAGATAAAGCATATAAGAAATGAATGTAGAAATAAACCAGAAGATAAAATAAACAAGAGAAAGATAACACTAGAATTAACGTGGTTTACCCGGTGTGGGCTACGTCCACCAAGAAATGGCTGAAATTATTATTCGAGTGCTTTACAGAGGAAATACAAGGAAGATCTATTTTTTTCCAACACATCACGGGATGTTCAATATTTTTCCCTCACTCAGCTACTCTTTCTTTCTCACCAAGAAAACTAACATGCAAACAATTTCTATTTTATTCTCTCATACCCTCATCAATGCATATATTTATATATATCTATTACTGGGAAACTAAATATGCTTTTATAGGAAAATATTTATTCTAATTCTCGGCCAAAAAACAAAGCACCATCACACAAGTTGACCGATGCCGATTACTTCTTGACCCATCTTTGGTTGATAACTAAGCGATGTTGGTCATTACGACCAATTTGGTCACTTCTAGATGGATGCCGGTCATTGTAAAATCTAACAACATGTAAAAATAAGCTTTCTGTGAAGCAATTAAGCTCTACACTCAACAACACAGTACTCCAAGATGAAATTTTAGATGAAATGAAAACAAAATAAACAAAAGATATGAAATCTACTAAGAGGTAGCACCAAGCATTCCAGGATGTTTATGGTGTTTTTTAGTCAGGTGTTATGAATGCCGAAAATTCCAAAAAATCAAATAAGTAGGGTTTATCGATACTTTACCGACAATCACAAGGTCGGGATGATTGAAATCGAAAAAAGTGAAAATATTATCCTTTTGCCAAGTGATAAGAATTATATGCAAAGAAAACTATATAAAGAGAAATTAGATAAAGATAATAATGAGTTTTCTTGGCGAATGCCGATCCTAGGAATCCTGTATCATTCCCATTTTTAGAATTTAGAAACAAGGGATTTTTTTACACAATGTTATATGTTCTAAATAAAACATCATTTAGAACACACATTCCATGCCAATCAATCTCATAATAGATAACCATATGCAGTTGTAAATGACTCGGTAAATTACCGATCTCTCATTTCATGACTCGGTTTCTAACCGATCTCTCATGTTTTTCTTTAAGTATAGAATACTTTATGTATACTACGTATACTTGGTTTTCCTACCCTATTCCGGTACTGAGTGATCTATTTAAAGAACCTATCTGAATATTTGTTACCAATATTCATCTAACATCACGTTTCTTTAAACTAGGTGACATAGGACAACACAACCAACAACTTGCAATACTTTGGCCAAAGATTTCCAACATACTGTTCATGTTACTATTCCTAGACAACATACTCATCAATTTAGAATACATCCTTCACCTCACTCTACTATTATCTAGAATGGTATTTCTTGGACTTTGTCAGTCCACTTGCCCAAGGTTTGACCCTAACCCAAGTTAGCGAAATAATTTGTTATAGGGAGACGCTCACGATGACTTAGGGTATATGGGCATACTCGCTGACCTAAGTCGACCGAATGTGCCTAGGTACCTTAAGTCATAGAAAGATACTTCCTATTCTAATCATGCTACTAACTTGACCTAGAGAGAAACTAAGTTCAAGTCCAGATGTGTGTAGATCTAGATGAACAAATATGGAAGGGTGTTGCCACATGTCAACTGCAACACTGTATCCTCAAGAATCCCTTAGTCTTCTCAAAGGTACAGTCCTATAGTTGGCGTGTGCCAACATCCGTTAGAACTACTTCATCATGATGTACATACCCCTAGGTGGTCATTAACTCATAATTAAATTTGGATTAAGATTCAAATTTACAACAACCTTGCAAAACCCTAATTCCAACATTCATTAAGTTCTTCTTCCATATTTAATCTGATTAATATTAAGAACTTCATTAACTCATGATTTATTTTATGTTCATTAACTTGGCATAACAAGCAGTTATCCAAAAATAGGGCAACAAACATCGGGTAAGTGCACCAAGTTGGGGGACAATTAAGTGGACATCAAATCCTGAATTTTACATTAAAAACAGCAAAACATCAAATTTAGTCTTCCGCGGACTTGAACCATGCCGAAAAGTAAAAAATATGTCATAAAAATGGTACCATTGCGTAGGGGAGACTATTAGCTTTGTAGAAATACTGATTTTAAAGTGAATAGAAGAGGATAAATATCATTTTATAATTTTTTACTAATAGTAGGTCTTTAAGACACTTTTTCCTGTGAATGTTTATGTCTACGTTTAAGAATGCAAAATTTGTTTCACTTATCATAATGTGATAAAACTTATACCATCCCAACCGTGGTGAAATTATATACATGTTCAAAAAAAAATTATTTGATTTCAATATTTTTTGATGAAGTTATGGCGGGCAAACGGAAAGTGCTCTGTTTTCTTTATGTTTTCATACCACTTTCACGGAAAAAATCATAAAAAATAAAATATTACTCAAAAAAATACAAAATAAAATCCATCCCAAGATAGATAGTGGCATATAAATTCTCACCAAAGGAAAAATATATATATCAATTTTTGTCATCCAAATTGTGGGCAAACGGACTATAATCTTATCAACGTTTTTAAAAAAAAATACCAAGTCATTGAATTTTGAGTGTTTAATATAGCTAATCTTGTCCATTTTTTACAAAAATTAGTATTTTAGAAACTAGATTCCGGATGATACGATTCATATTAATATAATTTTGTCTAATTTTGAGTGTATGTATTGCTAATAATCCCTACAAGTTGATATTATGTTGTTATTTGCAATATGATGTCCACGGATGACCCTATATTTGTCCATCAACTTCCTGCACTTACCCCATCATAAGGTTAGTTTAATATATCTTTACTGTTCAAGATGGTGTAGCATCCACATAGGTTCAGCTAGAGTAGACTTCATGGAAATGAAGTACAATGATTAATGATCATAAACACCATTCCTTTTGTTTTACATTCTTTTGAAAGAGGAAGAGTCTTCCTCTACATGATTAAATGTTAGGGTTATCATACCCTTTTTATCTTTCACAATTCATATAGTTTAATTGTATGTCTAATACACATTCCATAATTATACTATAATTGTTTAGATTGAGATTGACATCTTATGCAACTTAGCAAGTTGCATCTTAGTAAGGGAGATTGAACTATTCCCTTCATCCAACTTATTAAATGATAACAATAATAAGTATACAAATAGTTATGAAGAATATCAACAAGATAAATTCCAATTTCCTTCATAAAAAGTACAAGAGAATTCACACAACAATTTGGAGTCAGTCTCCAAACCTTTCAATTCATCATGATAAAAATATACACTTTACAAGACTATGCATTTTAGGCATACTGCATGTCAAACAACATTAAGATCATAGAAGAATACAACTTTTATTTTTCAATACAACTCATGAATGAATTAGAATTCTTTACAAAAGAGCCAAACTTTACATCAGCCAATACATCATAATTTTTTTGCCTTCTTTTATCACTTACGAAGTCCATCTACAAAAATTGCTAGCATGGGTCAGTTCATTGAACTGAGCATGATAAGCACTAAGCATTAAAATGAAGTGCATTCCATTAATTGTTCCATTAAAAAAACTCTACTTTAATGAAATAATTAATGTATCATACAAATTAACATAAGTAATAAAAATCCTAAAGAAGTACAGTAATAAATCAAAATTCACTTTTAAGAAAAGAACATAATATAATCAACAACTACTGCATTATACCAGATAAGTATTGTCCCAAAAAATTACTTATTTATATCAAACAACAGCTCTTGACAATCCATAATTCTTTCTGAATTTAAAATACAAATTTAACTTTACTACATAAACAAAAAGAGTTACTTTCAGAATCAAAGACCTTCTTGTCATTTTACCAAGTTTCCTGAAATCATGTACTAGACAAGTTCATTTCAGCATAGTCCATATTTTGGATGATTCATCCATCAACTTAAATACATAAGAAGAAGAATCATTACGGGCTATCCACAACTTACCATTCATCTAAAAGATAGAAATCAGGTTCAGAAAGTACATAACCGAGTACCTACATAACTGTATCAGTCAAGGGAACTAATAAAATGATTCACCATGTAAGAGACAACAACTATTAACAAGAATCCCAAACCAATCCGAGAAGGGAGAGAAACAAACAGTCATCATCTCACTTGCAACTCTTATGTAATATTCTACATTATTGGAGATATCAGTTAGTGGCCATACGTTCCATAAAACAAGGTAAGCCTTATGAAAGGATTATTTCTTACTCGTGTCCATCCAAGAATGGATCATACTTACTATTGAGTGCATAGAGAGGAGTCCCTCAGAAAATAATTTCCTAATAATGCATGACTCAGCCAATCAAAACAGTCAGACAAGAATTGATTATGTTTTCCCTTCTACAGGACAGGCTCAGATGTACACTTCCCGAATCGACACGACAATTGATTCTATACAAATTAGTTGAGATCAAGAAAGATCAAATGGGGATGGTTTGGTTTTCCCCTGTACCAAAAGTGACTAGTCCCAAAAGTTTCTGAACATACTACTATTCCCATGAACTTTCCATAGTCAACTAGTAACAAGTTAAATTAAACAACCACAAGGAAGTTTCCAGTTCTGAAGAGTGAGTTCTCATTACCTCATCCAAGATCAAAAGGGAAGAGAGCTGAACTCAAGAATTCAAACATGCCTAGGATGGTAAACACCCTAACAACTTAGGAGAGAGAGTCGATCTACAAAGTAGTTTGAGCAAATAGAACTTAACTTCCCAAAAGTTAAAGGAAACTTCAATAGAAAGGATCCGAACTGAGAATTCATTCACCATTATTTTATCAATTGAATTCCAAATCCCTTTTAAAAACCCAGAAGTTCTTTCAAAATTTCCAATAGAGAATACAAAACCAAACGCGAAGTTTAATGAAAACATTACTTCTATTTTCCTTACGAACTCAAACCGTATCAATAACATCAAATACCAACACTAACCCAGTTCATATACAAATAGAAATCTAGGACGCATACAATGCCATAATCCACATTCATCTATTCATCTTTGTTTTAACACAAGTTTGAGTTCATACTGTAGAGTAAAGTATACAATACAATCCTGAAGCGAAGTACTAAATCTTAGCAAAACAAGATACAATTTAAAAGAGTATTCAACTCCTTTTTCTTTTAAAAACCCAAAAATCCATTCAAAAGGATCGATAGAGAATACAAAAACCCAACACTAAGTTTAAAGTCAAACATTGTTCTTTATTCCTCATGAATTTGAATTGTAGCAATGATTCCAACTACAAGAACTTACACAGCTCCATACAAAAGAAACATAAAGTTTGAGTTCATAATGAAGAACAAAGTATACAATACAATCCGAAATGAAGTACTATCTTCCCAAAACAAGCTACAGTTTTATAAAAGGATATTCACCTATCTTTCAAAACAATCAAATACTTTTAGTTAAAAATGACGCAGTTACCCAAAACAGAGGGAAACAAGATATCCTTACACATTTTCATGCAAGTTCATGTTCAAAGTAAATAGTACAGTCCGAGACAAAAGTACTACAACTTTTTCAAACTCAAAGATGCATCAAAGAGAATATTTCTAAAGAGACTTCAGTTTAAACTCAAACCAAAAACCATTTACTCAAGCTCTTTTTCGGGAAGACAGTCCAGAATGCAAATTCTAATCAAAACACTAAAGTCTCGAAAGTTCTATATGCATTTCACCATTGAACTTACTCAGAGAGAAAACAACCAAAACCAATATTATCATGCAATGGATTCATATCCAAAAATCACAGAGATTCCATCAACATGAAGTAAATAACTGAACAAGACATAGATAACCATATATCTCAAGAGAGTAGAGTTATTTTAATGAAACATTTAGAGAAAAGCAAGAAATCTTAATGGGTAGAGCCTATCATGCCTGATAGTGCTTCTGCCAATTTGAAGGAGACTTCAGTTGAGCTTCCAACTCTTCTTCTCCTCCAAGAAAGATCAACAACAAAAATCTCTTTCCCCAATGCCTCATATACTTTCCCTGAATCAAAAATAGACCAGGAAATGAAAAATAACCACAAAGTGAAAATAAAACTACTTGGTTCAAAGAACCAGATAGCTCCATGCAAGCAAAAATTGTAAAGCATGCAAGACCAAACAACCCCCAAAAATCCTCCCACATTGTTTCTAAGATGGTTTGCTTGTGAAAATTGAGATTCATTAATGCCATTTACTCTCACATTCCCGCCTATCTCTCCATGCCACCACCATCCAGAATTGGTGAATCCTAATTCAAATTTTGCATGCATTGATAACTTTAGTGAAGACTCCACGTAAGTTCTACCAACTTTTCATGCTTCCACCTAATCTGGCAGTTCACTGGAATTTAATACAAAAATCAAATCTCATAAATAGCTTAGGAACCACCGCCTAGCCTCCCATTTTCCATATGACCCTTAGGTCCCCTTTCCTTATTTCATTAGTTTAGGGTCGATTCCCTTAGTTTAGGTTATGTCCATAGGTTAGTTTAGAAGTAATAACCTTAGGTTTAAAAACATTTCAATAAGTAATTGCCACCTTAGGTTAGGTCATAGCTCACAACCATATAGTATTAGGTATTAGATTAGAAAAAGACCTAGCATCACCTTAGGTGGTTCCCTCAATTTAGAACATGCAACTTAGGATAGGATGTTGTCCCGAATATAGTAGACATAGCTAGAAAAATAGGTACATCTACCTTAGTTTAGAATCCCGTTAGGATAGATCTCTTAGGTCTAGGACTTAGATTGTTCCTCAATAGTCCTGAAGCAAGCCTCATTTCACTTAACACCATAAGCATCCCATGAGATCAATCAAGAAGATCCGAGCACAAAACATACAACAAAATACAAGCACAATCTTACAAGACAATAAAGAATTTGTAAACATACAAAAGTTCAGTCCATTATGTCTCTCAACCTCTGAATGTTAGTTTACCATTCAGACTAGGTAAGGAGATTTAAAACATTCCTTGGATCAATGGAATTGATCCAAGGATGAGTCAGTTAATAGAGATAAGTTTGCAACCATCATAATTACAACTCACCTATCAGAAGTGAAAATGGATTCTTGCAAGAAACAACATTTCAACCTAATGAATCCAAGGGAAGAAATGATTTATCCCTGGCAAGCATGATTTTCAACAATCAAAGGAACACACCACATCAAGAAAATCACATGTCAACGCTTGTAATGCAAAAGAGAAATATAACAATTTGTCAAAGGTGCTGCAAATCCGAAGGAATTCCTTAAAAGGGTGTTAACTTGTTTGATAAAATTAAGAATTTTGATAATTATAAGATAAATGATAAAAATGATGTATTTTAGAATTCAAGAGGGATAAGGAGGTCCTACTCCACGTGATAGGAAACTCGGTGATAGCTTTAGTTATCTCTAAGTCTATGAAGCAATTAAACTATAATTACTTCGGCTTCGTCATGTATTTTACATATGATCTCAAGACAATTCTCAATTTATTTCAGTCCTTGTGTGAATGTAATGATGCACATGGTGAGCTCATGTGTGATATTGAATTTCTCCCACACAAATGGATGTTGGATGATCTTGAGATCGTATATATTGGTGATTGGGTGTGAAGGACCTAGAACAATCATCTACATAACATCCATCTCAAAAACTACGATTAGAACAAAATATATTTGATGGAAGTGATGATTATGATATTAACTTGTATAATGTTAAATTTGATAGAGATTGTCGTGATCTGTGTAGATTGTGGGTGATCGGATAGATCATTAGAGATTTTTGTGAAAAGTTGATATCTTAATAAAAGAGATACTTTCACAAAAAATAGACTTGGATGACTAATTTGGCTTCTATCGATATGCAAATGAAACAAAGACAGATATAAATGATAATTTTCTTACCTTAGATGTAAGAATGGAGTGAAGATACCTGTAGGTGCTTATAGTAGATTCGTACGATGTCTAACAACTTGAAAAGAGTGTTGAGGATTTACGGGGCTGGTGATGACATTGTATGGCTCACTAATGTGATAGAGCTTCATTGTAATAGTTTTGGGTCTTGAAACAGAGCTTTAAATTCTTATTTATAATCTTTGGTGATCTGTTAAGATTGCCAATGATCTAGGAAAGCTGGGGGAAAAAAATTGGAAGTGGTTTTAACCACTTCCAAGTTAGGTTTTCTCGGGTGGAGATGTGAAGTAATGTTGTTAGGATGTTAAGAGGTTTGGTAATGGAGGTAAAAATGGGTTTAGATGGGTTAGGAGTGGTTAAGGAAGTTTCGATAGGTAAGTAAGGTTCATGGGGGCTAGAAATATGATTTTATGGGGTAAGGGTAGTGACTTATGCTAGATTTTAATAATTTGATATGTGTGTATGGGGTGTAGGTGGGTTACTTGTAAGAAGTTTTAAAAGAGGACTCAGGTTTTGGTTTCTTATATCAAAGTTTAACTTTTCCATCCTCAAGGGCATGAAGTTCTAGTTTCCGAGCCATGGTAAATTCCTCGTCAAAATTTTTAAAGGATTGAATTTTGAGAGTCAATTATATATGTTTAGTGCGAGGATCGAGAAAACAACTCGACTAGTTTAGTTTTTGGAAGAGAGGAGAATTGGTTGATAATCCCTCGCTATCTGGCGATGAAATCAACAAAAACCTCATCCTCAAATTATGTAATGACATAGAGATCATTGATGGATATCTTATGAATGATGTTGATGGAAAAGTGTTCTAGGAATAACTGTGCGAGTTGTGTGAATGAGAAAAGAGATTGTTGCAGGATACTATTATACTAGTAAACGAAAGGGCCAACTAAAGACACGGGGAATGTTCTAAACATGAGATCATGGTTGTGAGTGATAAGATAACATGCATGATAGAAGGCCCTGATATGTTGTTTGCAGGTCCTCCTTACTATAAAACTTGATGAATTTTAGGAGTTCCTAGTGTGGAGGATAAGCTTAGAAAGACACGGATGGGTTGATAGTTTTGTTGTAAATTTACTCGTATGAAAGGTTGTTTTTAGGTTCCATACTGGAAGATTCAAGGCTAGCTATTCTACTTAACAATGCTTGCATGTGATCATTTTGAGACTATTGGATGTTTGAATAGGAAGGAGTGGCTTGATTATAGGCATGAGGGTTTGATTGCTAATACAAGTGATATGGTAATGAAATATTTGAGAATGAGGAATACTTTCGGGATATTATAAGTGTATTGAAAGACTAATGGTTGTGAAGAGGATTGGATGTATTGATAGGGTAGAGGAATATAAGTTTTAACAAGGGTGTAGACACCAAAATTAGGTCATACTACCCTTATAACCCCGTTAATTAAATTAACCATACCTTACCTATTCATATCCCATAGTGCACATGATTAATTAAATTAATTACTTTAATTAACATCCTCACTTGACCACCTCACCTAGCCAACTCACCTAGCCACCTCACTTCATGACCCACTCAAACCCCATTAATGACCTAAGACCAAGTCTAATCCTATCCTAACCAACTAGGACTTAGTCTAAACCTAGAATTAACTCCTATTAACAAACCTAAGAGGACTCTTACTCATTCTTCCATGATCTATCACTCGAGACTCGAGACGAAGATTGAAGACCACACCAAAAATAACAACAATAATGCTATTTTGGACAACCTAGATATTCCCGTGTTAACCGACGTTGGTTATACCTCAACCGATGTCGGTCCCCTAATCACCATTGGTTAGGTTAAATACATTTCCAAAATCCTTTTCGAGGTTGGTCATTCGATTCAGGATCTCATACGAACAGAGACTTGGAGCACTCAAATTTCTGAAGCACTCAAGCAAAGGAAAGCACCCGGGAGCACTACCAATAACCATCGACATCCATCACCTTCTTCACGATCACGAATTCACATGGAGAAACACAAAGACTAAAAATTTCGTGGCATGTACATGATGTTCCTTCTCTCGGATCTCTGCCATCATTGTTTTCATCACCTGTACTCTCTAGATCCATTCTTCAGTAAGTACCTAATATATCTTTAGTTATCTTTATTTATTCCTCTCAATAATTTATTCTTTTGTACATCCGTACACCTCCTTCCTTCCTCTAACCCATCACCTTACCATATCTATCCCTTTCACCTATCTTCACCCTCCCCTAGTCATCTCTAAGTCACTAAGACCATTTCACGACCTCACCCCCACCATTTCTAGCCTTTATGTAATAAAAAAGAGTCTGAAGATCATTTCTAAGAGATTTTTACTAACTACCCCTATCAATGCCGGTTAGCCAACCGACGTCGATCATCCTTCCAAACTAGCATTGGTCACACAATCGACGTTGGTTATTGTGTCTAGAAACATACCTCAAACTAGTGAGCTCATACCCATTCCCTAACAACCCATAATCACTCCTAATATTTACAGATCTTACCAGATCCTGTACCTGACTTGTAACCCAATACCAGCCCATCATCTGACCTGTTTTTACCTCAATCACCTTTTATTTGACCTTTCTTATTTTTTTGTATGAGATACCTAAATCGTTTCAATTCCAATAAGATTGTTATTTCATGTTTATTTTGGATAACATTAATACTGTTATATAAAAGTGGATTGACAACCTATTCAAGGAGCATCACACTTCTCGGATCTAGCTTTTTCTAGGAAGTCCACTCATTGTTTTATTTAACTCTATCTTGTGGTATTGTTTTGCATTTTACACGTAGTTCCTCCTAGGAAAAAGGGAGCTCTCATAATCAACATTGGATTAGGAAATTAGAATGCACGCACAACCTTCAACCGACACCACAAACAAGTATTCCTCCTTGGCCTATCACCCTTTATATGTTTTATTAACTTTTTAAGAATCCGGTGAAACATTTTGGCATGCCAGTGGGACCCATCAGGGTTCCTTGCATTTATTCATTCTTAGGGAAATATTTTGTATGTTTGTTTCTTTTTAAAAAAAGGAAGTTAACATTAAATCTTATCCTTGGGAATCTTCTCTTCCTTCTATTTGTCTAAGTGACATTTGTATTTTGGGACTAAAAAGAATCCTTCTTTTTCTTCTTGTTTTGCATTAGTGAAAGTCATTCTCTCTCCTATTCACTCTCTGTTTACATCAAATATCACATTTCGATTTGGGTTCTAAAATACTTACATTTCATACTTCTATGATTGCATTTTTAGCTCACATTAAAAATGAGGGCAACCTATATGCTGGAAGTCATGCCCAACTGATGGTTGACATAATTGAATCGTAGAGCACTTTATGCCCCCCTCTCTCTTTGTTATACTACACAAATAAAAATGCACACATCTTCTTAAACAACACCTTACCTAGAAGAAGATGTCAATGATCACACAATCAGAGGATTGACAGTGGGTGCCCAACTGGTTTCTCTGTCTAGTCATTAACTCAGAGAAAGGACCGCCCCACCAAAACATAACCTGAAACCACCTTTAGATCTTACCTATTCATAGGAAACCTTCCCAACCAAAAATTCTATTCGATTCACAAAGTCAGTCTAAAAAGAACATAAGTTGAAACAAAAAAATTCACTTATAGGATTGCATGTTTTTCTTAGCTTTTTCTTGAGTTGTGTTTTGAGTTGTGAGGTTACGTTCTTCATTTTCTTCTTCCTTTCACACTCCATCATAGTTGGTGTATTCCGACTATTTATGAGTGTGTCAAGATCCATTATTATCATACTCAGTTTTCTGGGTTGATATTTCATCTGACTTAATCCATAAAAATCAAAATTTCTTCACTTTTACAAATTTCACGGTGGATAGCGTTGGTTAAGCAACCGTTATTGGTTTACATTTGACTAGCATCGGTTTGCCTAACCGTTGTCGGTTTCCAACTCTTTTTGGTCATTCTACCAAAAATAACATTCATCACATCTTCTATTATTTTGAAGTTCTTAAGACATCATTGTCCCCTTAGAATTTTAAAATCATAGTTAAATACAACTTCTTAATTTCATTTTCAGTAGTTTTTACCTCATTTGCAAAACTATTGATTTCCCACAGTAACCGGTATCGATTTCCCTGACTATCATCGGTCACCCTATAACCATCATCAGTTAACCTAACCACCATCGGTTCCTTTGTTCTGATTTTTAATTAGAACACCGACCCGTTTCACCTCCCGAAATCTATCCTTTTCCATTTCTATTGTTTTCTATGTCATTTATAGAGTACAATTTACTAGGTCTATGCTAATTCACATGGTTTTGACTCGCAGCCAAGCCAACACCCTTGTGTTTCATGCTAGCCTTCACCACTTCCACCTAGCCCATCACCACCTTCTATCTTGTTGCCTATGGATCCAACTCATCCCATCACCATTAGTATTGACGAGGAGGAGTTTGCAAGACTCCTTAACGTAATCCCACTACCCTACAATACTATCTCGCCCATGTCTATCCCTCCTACCCTCACCCCCACTTCCACGTCAACTACCACTAGCTCGGCATTACCTTCATCAACCTTAGCACCTCTGGTATTTCAACTAGAGCCCACATCCTCTATAACTACGTACCTATGGCATCTATCATACCCGTGGTGTCAACGATCCCTTCACCAACCGCCCTTAGCATAGCCTCATCTACACATGTTACCTCATATATAGCTATTGCATCATAACCATCCATGGTGTCGGCAACCCACACCTTATTCCAAAACCTCATCCTTTCCATCCCGCATGAGTCTCTACCCCCAATCACCACAAGAGTGGTTGTGACTACCCCACCTACTTACATGCATCACCAATAACCCCAATCTCGTCTATCACTTATTCAAGATATCTTCCATCCACATTTATTCCCCCTTTGCATTTCTCATAGTTGGCAACCTCATATACTAGGATTATGTCCAAATCATACATTTATCATCAACCTCCTTATACTACAGGGGGCACCCATTCCTCACAACCCACCAATGACCTCATTAGGATGATGATGGAAAATATATAAACATTAGAAGCATCAGTTTCTGGCTCTCACAACTCCTTAACTTATGACAAAATCTGTAATGAGCCTATTCGTCCATCTATCCCCATTCACACATACCCTATACATTTGGAAAGGACCTAGTTTAACCATTTCAATAGTAAAGAATATCCACAAAAACACTTGCAGTCATTCAAACATGGGTTCTATCTAATTTCCCATGATGATGCTTTACTCTATGGACATTCCCCATGTCCTTGACATGACCCACATTAGATTGGTATAGTGGTTTACCCAGACATTCCATTTACTCATTTAACCAAGTGGCTCAAGCCTTCTTGGACCATTTCTCAATCAATGTCATCAAAAAAGTCACCATGATCGACCGATACTCAACACGACAATACGATGGTGAATCTATCACATATTTCGTTGCTTTCGTCACGACAAAGCCTTATCAACCAATTAACATTCCAGTTACCTCAAGATGAGATTATAGAGTTGTTCACTAGAGCTTGTGCGGTACATCTGACCAACTCTGTAAGTACAAACCTTCCGTACCTTTGATGAAGCATTTATAATGGCACAAAAATTGGAAATTCGTGTCATTGAAGAGAAGAAAATTCAATTATGAAACAAAAATGTTGTGTTTGAATTAAATGATTCCTCTTCATCTTCAAATCCCAAAAAATATTACTCAAAAGCCAAAGGATCTATCAACGCGGTAGTTATCGAAGCTGGTCCATCTCGATCCATCTAACCAAGCCAAACCTTCCTCCAATCTTTCTCCCATTTAAAATATTCAGTCCAATGGGAACAACGAAAGTACACTCCAATTGGAGAGCCCTATTCTTCAGTCTTAGAAAATATTCTTAAGGCCAGAGCCATTGCACTTCCACCTATAAAACCACATACTAGTTTCAATCCGCTCGTCCTATGCTTGCATGGTATAAGGAACATGATTATTGTAATTATCATCGCGTCAAAGGCCATAACAATGGTAATTGCATAACCTTCAAGAACATTGTCTAGGAAATGTTAGATAATGGAGATCTCTTCTGGACAACCCGAATGCACCGATAAATCAAAACTTGCATATCTTTAAGAATTTATTTCCTAACCATACACCATCATCTAATCAAAATGGTGAACCTTCAACCAATGACAATAATGTCCGTGAAGTCCACA
Organism: Taxus wallichiana var. yunnanensis; assembly: GCA_018340775.1. Lineage (NCBI taxonomy): Eukaryota > Viridiplantae > Streptophyta > Pinopsida > Cupressales > Taxaceae > Taxus > Taxus wallichiana. The sequence goes on along the minus strand of CM031242.1, from coordinate 324,919,296 downwards.
CTATTTTCGATATCGTACCAGTCGTTCCTCAATTTCCACCTATCCTGTCTATCAAGGAGATTCTAGCATGAGCTCCTCTACCCACGAGAGGATCCTACCTCATCTACTCCTTCACCCATAGAGGAGTCCCCTTCATCTCCCTCTTCACCCATGAAGGAGTCCACAATTTTGATGATGCCGTTCCACCATTTACTTTACAACCTACCAAACAATAAATGGTATTAACTCAAATACCCACGAGAGAATCATCCTCGATTTCTTCTCCACAGAAAGAGGAATCTACCTCACCCCACCTAGCATATATCCTAACCATGGGATATCCTTTAGATGTGCCAATGCCTTTTGGTGACAATTCCCCATTAGTATTCCAGGATCCCATTTCTGTGCTCTCGGATATTTTACCCACAAAGTCTAAAGCTAACTTAGGTTCTTTGTCTCCCAGACATATTTTACAGGGATTGCCACTAAACCAATTACATATTCTCTTATAGCAATGCCATTTTCATGCCTGGTTGACCACTTGGATTACGTTGATAGTTCCATGCTTTGGGGATGCCTTCGGTTACCATTTTCAACCCAAATGTAGATTTTGCTTACTGATACCTCCACGATCTATCCAAAGGTATTTCAAGTAACCAAATCAACCATGACCATACTGTTGAAACAGATTCTTCTTCGTCACCCTTTCCTACATCTGAATCTTTAACCATAACCAAACCCATTCCTATGCCTAAGAACCTACATTTACCTAAATCTTATCCCATCTCTAAACCTATCACTACCCTAGGTGTCATGCTGACATCAAGCCTTGTCCATCCACCCGTCAAATTGGACTTAGCCACATCCTCCCAAGATCGCATGAAAACTAATCCTCCACCTAAAAATAAGACCCAACTTTCAAGACCACATACTCTAGTTTCACCCACCATGCCTCTGTCACCTTCACCCCTTCCATCTATCCTCGGACCTCACCCATCTACCCCAATCCGAAACCTCCTACCCAAAGCAAAAAAAAAAGTGCAACAAACCACCTCTTCATCATGATCCTTTATTACATACTATCAACATGTGCAACCTTCACCTTTACCCGTATCTTTCTTACCACCTATACTCCCACCAGCTACCATAACCCCATCACTACCTATTCAAATTCAACCCATACCTTCCACCCAAACGCTACTAGTAACCTTTACCACACCTCTATAATCACCATGTCTAACCCATCCTTTGCCATCATCCGCTTTCCCTTCTGCATCACGTACTCCTACCTCACCTTTACCCAAGAAGGTGTAATCCAAGGACAAGAACCCACAACCCTCCAAACCTCCACCTAAATTCCAGTGTGCCCTACTCATTTTTCAAGGTTCTTACCCCGCATTAGGATTTTGTCCATCATGCTATTATACTACTCATGACATACCTTCTCCATCCACCTCTCTTCCGTAGATTAACATGATCCAAGTTTCCACTTGCGCTAAAAAAGATAAATTAAAAGAAAAATCAAACTTGACCCATATGCTAATCTGCCTAACATACCATCTGCACCCAAACCCAAAATCACCATTCGAGGACCCACATACCCTATTTATGATGGGGTCACACATCATACAATGATAAAACAATTACACCAATCCCCGCTAAAAATGTCTTTATACAATCTTGTCCAAACCTTTGAATCTCATCGACAAGCCCTCATAGAGGTTTTGCAATTCATCAAGGTTTTACCTAACAACCCCACATCGGTAGACTCCATCATCACATCTCACCATGTGGCCTCTCTAAACAAATCATATCCTTCTTCTACTACTGACTCCCACTCATCAAGTGGCAACGCTCAACTTCTTTGATGAGGAGATCATGTCTCTCCAATAGAGATGACCCTGATCCCACTCTTTTCATCTCCATCTATATCGACAATATTTGTGTTTGACGCGTTATGATCGATGGTGATGAAAACATCAACATCATCTCCTCCTAGGCATACAATCAAATGCGCATCCCTTCAAATTATATGCATAATAACCAGGTTATGTTGTGCTCCTTCAATGATGCCATCACTTCCACCCTTGGCACCATTATTCTTTACATTCATGTGGGACCTCGTATCTTGTGTCAAAATTATTCTACGTATTAGAAGAAGAATTCCAATATAGTCTGTTGCTTAGCTGACCTTGGATCCATGTCATGGGTTTTGATCCTTCAACTTTACATCACTTTGCACAAAATTTGAACATGAAGGAAATAACTATACCATCCTAACTGACCCTTTTCCATTTAAAACTTGCAACATGTTGTACCAACCTAATGATGTCCTCATACCAATTAAGGCATCTACCACTACCACCACTTCTCCTTCACCCACAACCCCATCCATCGATGTTTCTTCTACCTCACCGTGCCTACCTCTTCTATTCCTATTGCTGTTGCAGCCTTTAATAACCATCTCGCTAATATTATGCGGTTCCCAACCAACTTGTCCTTATTCTTCCCAATCATCTAGTACTTTATCTATTCTGGCTACACACATATCCATTACCGATCCCTTATAATTTGTTTTTCAACACCTCACTCTGGGGGAATACTACTTGTATAACATAAACACATTCCTTACTCCACAAGAGTATGGTAACCTACGACAACATCCTTGTTATGACCATTACATAAGTGAGGTCTTCCCTTACAGTCCTCCCCACCTTCACACCAAATTAATGTATGGGGGACTTGACACTTCCACCTATTCACTCGATCCCCCTTCCCAGGCATACATGAACATTTTCATCTAACTTCCAATCTCTCACCAACCATCGCTTTGCCCACACTTTCTTTCACCACTGTGCATGGAAAGTATTTGGCTTTGGGTTCTATAAACAAGGCTATCATACTATCATCCCGTGTACCACACATAAATACAAAGACCGTAGTGGTGTTGAATTTTCCTAACCATCTTCCAAGAAGGCCCACATCGACCTCATCCAAGATGAAAAACCTTCTCTACCCCATTCACCAATGTACCTTCACCCACGGAATCTACAGATCCCAAATATATTCCTCCTAACTTATTTTTTTCATGAACACCATTTCCCTGGGACCTCTGACTTATTAACATGATGGTGAGGCTCCCTCTTCTCTTCCCTTCCATTATCCTAACATGATTGATGATGATACACCATCTATTAACGCCATTTAATGTTAGGACGATGGGTCTATCCTCACCTACCTTAGTACGGAAGATTCTTATATTCACCGGTTATTTCCTTCTAAGACACAAACCGTGTTAAATGAGTCTACCATCAAAATCAATATTAACACTCAAGATGACTCACACATTCTAAAGATTGGTCAATCTTTAAATGCTACTGAATATGAAGCTTTCACTTCTTTCCTCTGGGATTATAGCAACACTTTTGCTTGGTCCTACCTTGATATGCATGGTATTGACCCAAACATTTTGGTCCACAATATCATAACTATTCTTGAAGCCAAACCCATAAAACACAAGTTGCAAAAATGAATCCTCGCATTGTCCTTCTTGTTAAAGAATAAATTCATTGCCTTCCCTACGTTTCCTTCATCCTACCCATTGATTATCCTCAATGGATCTCTAACATCATTCTTGTCACAAAAACAATAGGAGGACTCTACATATGCATGGATTTCCATAACCTTAATTTAGCTTGCCCCAAAGATGACTTTCCTCTACCTAGTATTGACCAACTAGTTGATCTTACCACTAGCCATGAGATGTTATCACTCATGGACATTTTTTCGGTTATAACCAAATATTAATCACCCTAAGATCAACATAAAACCACCTTCATCACTCCTTGGGGAACCTTTTTCTATCAAGTCATGCCCTTTGGCCTTAAAAATACTGGTGCTACATATCAACGGGCTATGACTTATATCTTCCATGACATCATGCATCATATATTGGAAGATTACGTAGATGACCTTCTTGTCAAATCAAAACATTGAGCCTGAACACTTAACAAGATCAAGGTCATTTTTGGCCGTGTCATGAAATATTGTTTGGCTTCAACCAAAGAAGTGTGTCTTCACTGTTCCATCAGAAAATTCTTGGTTTTATTTTTTCTTTGTGTGGCACGAAGTCAATCCCACTAAAACCAAGGCTATTCTTGAAATTCCTCCACCTACCAATCTTCACCAACTTCGTAGTTTGTATGGTATGTTGCAATCTATTCATCATTTTATTTTGCAGACTTTCCAACCGTCACACCCATTTCATCATATCCTTAAAAATATGTCTCTTTCAAATGGAATGTTGAATGCCACAAAGCCTTTGAGGCCTTAAAACAAGTACCTTCTCTAACCACCTATACTCATTCCTCCTAAGGATAACCAACCATTTTACCTTTACATTTCTACTACGGATCATTCTTGGGGTGTCATGCTCGCCCATCCCGATGATCAAAATTGGTAGCAAGAGGTTTATTACATAAGACATACCCTTTTGGACTATGAAACTAGATACACCCACGCCAAAAACTCTACGTAGCCTTATTTTTTGTTGTTACTAAACTTTGTCATTACCTACTCAATCACAAAACCTTTTTCATCACCAATACTAACCCCTTACATTACATGTACGCCAAGCCCTACCAATATCAATGTGGTGTACGTTGGTTAATGCTTCTCGCAGACCTCGATCTCAAATTCATCCATAAAAAAACTATCAAAGGTCAAACTATCGCTGAACAAGTTGTAGATGCACCCCTCTCCAAAAATCAATCCTCTAACTTCGATTTCTCAGACAAATCCATTACTACACTCTCTTTGGATGAAACCATTTACCAAATGACCTTATTCTTTGACAGATTCTAAATGTCAACGTGGGGTGGTACAGGAATTATCATGATACCTATTGATGGTGAACCTATGCCACTATCTTTCAGACTAGATTTTGATTGTACTAACAATATCACCAAATATGAAGCACTCATATTAAGTCTCCAAACCTCCATCGCCTTAGATGTTAAATCGATTAATATCTTTGACGACTCTTAACTGGTTGTAAATCAAGTCAATGGTATATACCAGTGTCGTAACGGAATAATTCAAAAGTATAAACATCATGTAGACATACTTTTGACGACCTTTGACCGTTATGAGCTATAAACCACTCCACGTTCTAGTAACAAATTTGTGGATACAATGGAATACCTTGCTTCTCATATTCCCACCTCATCCTCTTACTCAAAAATATTTATCATAGTAAAAAGGCTGCAATCACCTTCCTATTTGTTTTGAGATGTCAACCTCGTCGGAACCATTTCAATTCGACCTATGTGACCTTTGGTATAAGCAGTTTATAGACTACCTTTCCCTATCAATTCTATTTTATGACCTTACTTGTAATGGGCAACACACCTTTCTCAAAAGTGTCTCTCGCTATGTCATCATGGGTGGCCTTCTTTACAAACGTGGATTTTATAGTATCCTCTTACGATGTCTTGCAAGTTTTGAAATTCCTTAAACCATCAAGGAAGTTCACGATGAAATTTGTGGAGGTCATTTCAGTGGCTTGGTTGTTGCTAAATGCATCCTTCACCTAGGATATTATTGTCCCACCCTCAACCATGATTGTTGTGACTATGTCAAATGTTGTGTGAAATGCCAACAACATGCTAATATTCATCACACACCTAGTCATGCCTTACAAGTCACACGAGATATTTTTCCTTTCTCTCAATGGGGTTTGGATCTTATCGGTGAGATCAATCCTCATTCTTCACAACACCATCAATGGATTATTACCGCAACTAAATACTACACTAAATGGGTAGAATCCATCCCCCTCATCTCTAAAAAAGCTAAGATTTTTTTGAATTCATCAACCATCACATTATTTTTCGCTTTGGTGTCCCTCATTGCCTCATCACTGATAATGACAAACAAGTAAAAAGAAAACCCTACGGAAACTTTTTGATGCTTTCACAATTAAAATTATTTTTTCTTCACCTTACTACCCAAAAATAAATGGCCAAGCTGAATCAACCAACAAAACCTTGAAAAAAATTCTTATGAAGGTGGTTGACGATACGGGAAAGGATTAACACATGCACATTCCTTTTTGCTTTATGGGCTTACCATACTAGTATTCATACCTCAACTGTGGCCACACCTTTTCTCTAGTCTACGGTATAGAGGATGTCCTACCTCTCGAAGTCTAGATTCTGTCTCTTCGTATTTCACTCAAAGATATGCTTAACGATGATGAATTTCGCCAGGACCATTTGGCACACATTGAGTTATTAGATGAATGTCATTTTAATGCTCTTTATCATATCCAAATCTACCAGAAATGTATCAAATGTGCCTACGAAAAATGTGTTCACAAATGAAACTTCCAAGTTAAGAACCTCATCCTTAAGGAAAATCAACATGTAACCAAAGAGGAGAAAAGTAAATGGGGAAAATTCACTCGTAATTGGCTAAGTCCTCATATTGTTACTCACACCTATTGATTAGGTGCTTATCATTTATCTTCACTCGAAGGTAAAGCCAAACCTGAGCCCCTCAATGACTTACATCTTATACCATTCTAATGTTGAATTAAGTCTTATATCACCTCTTGTCTATTAAGCGATCATCCCTTGAGCACCATTCACCTTCCATTTTACCTATTTTAAGGATCAATGACTAAACTAGGATCATGCGATTACCCATCACCTTTTCAGCCCTATCTTCAATATGAGTACCATGGCCCTACTCATGGCATGATTCTCATGCTTAATTTTTGTGTTTTTCAAGATGGAATCCTATGGTCATTCATAGCGTAAATTATCTCTTACATAGTTAGGCTCTGCCTGCTATGGTTTTTCCGTCAAACCAAGAGCCTATTTTTCTCTATAGTCTTGTCCATGACTTAAAAGTCCAAAAGCAAAGAAATTTCAAAAATAAAATGGGATTCAACTCCTTGAGTCAAAATTATAGCAAAAAGATGATTCCCTCAAAAGGAAATCTATTCTCTCTGATCTCACTACTATAAATAGACTACTCCCTCGAAGGACAACTATACAAAGCTAGCCATATTGTACTTAGTATCTCATCAAAAGAGGACTATTCTTGCAAAATAAAATAAAATATTCAAAAGCTTCCCACATCGATCAACTTCACGAAGACCTCAAGGAGATAATATACTCATCCCATATATACTTCTTGCATCGATCAGTCTATCAAAACAACAACAAAAAGAAGAAAATGATAACTTTTTTGTCATGGACTTACCTATTTTGATCTTAGGTCTCTTACCAAGTAGGCATGTTGTCTTACACCAAGTGACGCTAAACACCAACCATTTTCACCTCATTGCCTTTTCACCCTAATTTCCTACCTTCTCAAGGGACTTTCCACAAACATGACATTTCATGATCATGTGAATTTCTTCACCCTTAGCATAGTCAATCATGTAACACCTTTAGGGTCTTACGTTCATAAGCCAATCTTTGGTATGGTAGACTCGTTATGGTTCTTATCAATTAGGTGGCTCTTTTTTACCTCTTACCATTCACCTTCTTCATTAATTATTGATTACCCTATACAGGACTAGACCATCAATACCTATGTTTTAAGGATTCCCCTTTCACCAAAATCAATCATGCCTAAATGACCTGCACCCAACCATACCTAAAATGACCCAAAACCAACCAGCCTAAATGACCCAAACCAAACCAGGCCTAAATGACCTAGAATCAATCATGCCTAACATCTACCCACCTATATCGCTACCTCATCTTATTTTCCCTAGCTTATGGGAGAACTACATCGGCACGAGGCCTCTTTTTACTCCAGGGGCTATATAGGAAACACTCAGGAGGCATGAAGCCCTTGGAAGTTAGCTCGGCCACACTTTTCCCTAAGAAAATTTCCCCCATGTTTTCAATTAACATTTCACCTTTGTTAGTTTCCATTTTTCACAAACACTTGGAAATTAAACAATTAACAAACATAAATACCTGCCATTTTCTTAATAACATCATATCAGACAACCATTATTTCACAATTCCATGATATCAAATATTTTTAAAATCTACACCATCACATACATTTACTTCATAATTTATTTTCCATGTTATAGTAACTTGGAAATAAAATCAAAACCAACAAAACTTAACTCGACCATGCCTAATCGACCTAAACTAAACCATGCCTATACCCGACTCAACCATGCCTAATCGACCTAAACTCAATCGTGTCTAACAAACCTTAACTCCACCATAGCTAACCAACCTAACTATACCATGCATAAATGACCTTAATTCAAACATGCCTAATTTACCTAGTTTCCATCACATACACAATAAAAAACTCATCCATAATATCAAAATCATCATCTATAAAATGAAAGTCTGTGTATCAATACAAATGTACACCAATACAAATACATACAAGTATCTCAAATATCTCAGATACATCGTCACCATCTTTGGAACGAAAGCCGATATAAGATAAAAATCTCAAAAGTCTCATGTAAATCCTCACTATCATCGCACGTAGGTCAATATATACCAAAAAAGAAAACTAACCAATCATATCAGGTGAATAGTCATCACTCCATATGATATCCATGAATATCTCACCTATATCCTCCTCCTCACCTCTAGCCCAGTGAACTCGGTAACATCTCTAAACCTGGCATGCGTCTCGGTCTAATCTACACCGATCCAAAGTTGGGTCTAGACTCGTGAACTTATCACCTCACCCCCGACCCTATCTCCGGGCTCACCACCCCCTGTACTCTCTAAACTATGAGTGTGGGATATAGTTCTCTCACTCGTTCCCTGATGTGCTTTGTACTCAACATAGAAGGGGACATCTATTCCTGCGGTCGTCAGATGGTCCTGGTAATAATGTGCCTCGTTCAGGGAACCCATGAACCTCACCATCGGGACCGCCTCCGTCTGCGGTGGTGTCATTGGTCTCACAATAACCTATGAGATATGTCCTGCTAGGGCTTACCTTGGACCCCCTGTACCTATGCTCCTGTCCTCCCCGCACTGGGACCCTATCATGTCAAAACTATTTCTAGTATGGGATCCCGTCCCTAAGCTTGTGGCGGTGCTTGAGCTATAACTTAGGCCTGTAGGGGAAAAATTTGAGTATGTACAATGGCCAAATGGCCCTACAAAAATTCTACATATGCATGTAAGATGGAAACCTATCACCCATCTCCATCTCTACCTTGTGCGGGAACTCCGTCCCTACGCAACCTGGGCATGTAGTGCCAACACTTGAACCTATAAAATAACAACTTGTGCCTTTAACACTGTGAGATACCCCTGTAAAATTGTAATATGTGCTTGAAGGGTAGCCACCTGACCCTGCAAGGTATCCCTATGTAATGTGATGGTGGCTAAGTTTAGCTATTCTGGCCTTAGGGGTGCCACTCATAGCTGTGCTGCCCACCACTAACTATATCTATTAGTGACACCAACATCATCGATCAGCCTATCCACCGCTTGTTCCTCTTTCCCTATAGACACATTCGGTCATGGAGGAGACATAGGTCTCTCCACGTCATCTCTCCTATACTGAGGGAAGGGTGGCGGAACGTCCTGTGGTAACCCAAATTGTTGTCTGACCCTTTCTATGGGTATCATCTCGTGATCACCAAAATGATGCCCATGTATCCACCTAAGCAGCTGTAACTCCTCTAACTCCTCCACCATGTCCCTATATGAGGGATAGCCAACATATGGCCTCCAAACAATATCCACACCAAACAATCCCTCCAACACCCACCTGTAATATGAAACATCATACATGGTCCTAGCCACCCTGTGCTACCCACCAACTAGTACCCACCGTCTATAGCCAACTCTGACCAAGCCACCCCGAACCAATCAAGTCGAGGAAAACCAACTAGACGTACACATATGATGTGCTCATATGCCCAACAATGCAAGAAGAAAAGTGCAACAAAAACTAAACCACCGAAACCTCCCATAGGCCCACAACTCCTATATAGTTGCACCGTAAAATGCTTGGTGCCCATGCAAAGAAAGATCCTCTCCTCCACCATATCCTGAAGGACTCCCATAAATTCCCACATGAATCTACCACCCTCAGATTTTGGTAAGGAGAAAAAACATACCACCTTCATCATCAACACAACCAACATCGTCTCCTATGGATGGGTTGCATACATATCTCCGTAGCTAAGGCTCGCGCTATGATACCTCAGCTCACCCATTACCTCCCAAACATAGCCACTATAGGATCCATGGAGGTCTCTCGATAAATAAAATACACTCACTCACCCACCATTGGTACCGTGGGATCCTCGTATACATCCTCCAGGGTGATAATAATCTCACCCGTCAGTAAATGGAAAGTGTTGGTCATTAAATCCCATCTATCGATGAGTGCAACCATCAAACTAGGATCTTGTGCTACATGCCTATAACATTAGATCCCAATCAATCCAATGTTATTCATGTGCTCCCACCCTCTCGTAATCACACTCGATCGCATATATACCAACAACAATGGTACTGTCTCCGCATACGTAGCTGGTCCCTAGCTTGTATCCAACAAAACAAAACATTTTTAAGACTTCACTACCTCTAATTACATCTTAACCCCAAAACCATACCCAATCAAACCAATCCTACTTACCCCATCTACAAAATTCAAATACCAAACTCCTACCCTTTACACTCATGACTCATTACCTTCACATTATTTCACCTACTCACCTATCCTATCTAGCTAACAACCATATTTTACCCTTATCCCTCTACAACTAGTCATTACTTGCCCCTTTTTGACCTCCTTTCTTTTGATACATAACCATTCTTACCCGTTTCCCTCTTTCCCCTAACCGGTTTCAGTCTCTTGGACCATCATCGATTCTCCTTTACCGACATCGGTTTCAATTAACCAATGTCACTCACCTTAGTCGTGATTGATGTTAGCGACAAATGACCGATGTTGGCCAAACCTTGATCGATGTTGGTCTCGTTACAACCCACAAAACTGAAACCCCCTCCTCTATTTAAAAAAAAAGCCTAAATTCTACCCCAATCTCACCTAAACCCAACCCTAATTCATTTTCCCACCTTGATCATCTATATTACACCCTCCCAATACCCAGTTTCATTCATTTTTACCCATAATTCAAAATTAACATACCGCCCTAATTTTCTTCATTATAAACACAATTGGAGCAAATAACGAGCTATAAAATGACTCCCACCTTATCTCAATGATGTCTACAAGGTGACACGTCTAACCACTTCATTGGTGGTCCACTCGACCCCTCTCCCACCTCTACCATACCGAAATATACCTCAAACCTCTCCACCAATCACATGTCTCCAACTACACTAGTGGACCCGTCTACCTGGCTCCTCTCAACACTTAGTCACCTCCACCTCAGCTTGGTCCAATACCTTGTCTTTTTCCTCCCTGACAAATGTGTGAGTCACTTAGTTCGTCATCTCAAAGTTAGCCACAACAACGATTCCGTATAATACGGTAATTTCAACTTTATAACCCTAACCCGACATGACCGATGTTGGTCATATCAAACTAATGTCAGTTACCTTATAATCAACATCGGTTATCTACCAAGATCATTTTATCCATATTTTACCTATTTAGACCTAACCTCATTACTATCCCATAACTTTTGGCATTACTAACACTTCATAGACCCTACCCGAAGCCTTAACTACTCATAAAATTCCTTAATTGTGTTTAGGGATTTGTTATTTTACCTATACCTTGGCCTTACCTATGCCATGACCTATTTACTTGGACCTAACCTAATTTTGTGACCATTGAACTTGTGTACTCGCTATGCCTTACGATGTTGTTACTTATGTTGTTTTAGCCTAACAACCATACCTTGCCTATTTTCGTGCCGTTTATCATGAACAAACCCATGGTGTACCGAATCATACCTAAACATTCCCGCATCTAACCTACGTTGTGTTTCCAGACCATATCCTATACCCTAGATACTTTAATCACTTCACCCTTATTTGGATAAACCTATTAACCTTTACGATGTAGATTTTGTAAGCTCTTCAACTCGGTACCGTGTCATAGCTTCTATATGTGTGCGTGAATTTGATTTCCATTACCCATTACCCAACGTGAACTTGACCCATTACCTATTACTTTATTTGACTATTAATCTTTACCTAAAGAACCCATACCCTTCCCCACCTACCTTAACTTACACCAACTACACATTTATCAAATCGCTCACCGACTCCATATAACACCTCACGGTTCGGTTTGAGGGGATCACCTCTGCCCACTTTTGGGGAAACCCCGCTCTCACCCATACATGGGGCAATCACTTCTGTATTTGTCAACGTCACTTATCAATACACACTACGTGAAAAAGGGGAAAAATGTAGACACCAAAATTAGTTCATACTACCCTTATATCCTGTTAATTAAATTAACCATACCTTACCTATTCATATCCCATAGTGCACATGATTAATTAAATTAATTACTTTAATTAATTTAATTAACATCCTCACTTGACCACCTCACTCAACCAACTCATCTAGCCACCTCACTCCATGACCCACTCAAACCCCATTAATGACCTAAGACCAAGTCTAAGCATATCCTAACCAAATAGGACTTATTCTAAACCTAGAATTAACTCCTATTAACAAACCTAAGAGGAATATTACTCATTCTTTCGTGATCTATCACTCGAGACTCAGACAAATATTGAAGACCACGCCAAAAATAGCAACAATCGAGGCTATTTTTGGCCAACCTAGATATTCCGCCTTAACCGATGCCGGTTATACCTCAACCAACATCGGTCCCCTAACCATCATTGGTTAGGTTAAATACATTTCCAAAATCCTTTGTTGAGGTTGGTCATTCGATTCAGGATCTCATATAAACAAAGACTTGGAGCACTCAAATTTCTGAAGCACTTAGGAAAAGGAAAGCACCCGAGAGCACTACCAACAACCATCGACATCCATCACCTTCTTCATAATCACATATTTACACAAAGAAGCACGTATAATTGAACATCCCTAGCATGTACATGACCTCCCTTCTCTCTAGATCATTTCCATCATTATTTTCATCACCTACACTCTCCAGATCCATTCTTCAGTAAGTACCTAATATCTCTTCAGTTATCTTTATTTTATTTCATTAAGATCATCATTCCTCTCAATAATTTATTCTTTTGTACATCCATACACCTTATTCCTTCCTCTAACCCATCTGTAGACACCAAATTTGGGTAACATTTCCCCTTCACCCCACATGTATATTAATTTAATTACCCATAATTAAATTAATGCATGTGCTCATAATATTTATTATTTAATTACCTTAATTAAACTAATTTCCACCTCACCTAGACACCTCATCCCACCACCTCACCTAGACACCTCATCATGGACCTATTCTTAGCATGTTTCCTTTACTAGGACTCAATATAAACTCACCATAACTAACTAAGTATTAGTCCTACCTACCTTAATTCACTAAGACTTAGTTCAACCCTAAAATCACATGCCTATTCTTCCTCTAACCACATTCCCGCTTATTTAAGTGCAACATTTCATTTTGATCTCGAGGAGAATAGACAGAGTTGGCCAAAAAGATTGCCAAGATCTATCATTTTTAGTAAACCTAGGATTTCTCACCTTAACCGACGCTGGTCAACCCTAAACCATCGTTGGTTACCATATATTCATTTTGGTAACCTTGTTTGAGAGGTTGGAATAATTATTCAAGTCTTGGAGAAGAGAGATCTGCATGTAAACACACACCAGAGCACTCGCACATCTAGACACCCTGAACCAACAACCAAACACTAATATGAAAGGTAAACATTAAAGGAAACATTCCAGAAGCACAAACGTGACATTGATCATTGATTACATGGATCAACCATCACCTCCATCCAACAACTAGGTCTGCAAACACTAATAAGTACCTTTAGATCTACACCTTCCCATATTTATTTAGATTAGTTTCTTCATGTTTGTTTGAGGGTTCTAGTCTCCCTTACATCCCATCATCTCTCACCCTCCTACAAATCCCTCCACCCAATCACCTACAAACCTTTTAACTCCCCATAACTGACTCCAAAAACCTCTGACTATCCCTAACATTTCCATCTACCTCCCCATTACCTGTTCATTCTCTGGGAAATCTTGGAGAATCACCAAAACCCACCTTCACTAAGTTTCCATCAGCACAAACCTACCGATTCCAATTAACATAAACCGTCACGTTTCCCTCAAATGGCATCGGTCATACCATACTAACATTGGTCTATGTGTTTTACAAACCGCATATAACAAAAACCTCATATCCTTCACCCAAACAACCAAATCACCTAAAGCTTGACCCTGACATGTCCCCACCACTTTATTTACCTGTTTGAACTCCAGATCTGATCATAACCTAGCCTGTTAGATTAAATTTGTTTATTATACTTGAATGAGATACCTAAATCATATTAACTACAATAGGACATTATTGGTTCATATTTTTTTTCATTAAGTTGTTTTAAACAGTGGATTGACAACCATCTAGGAAGTATTACACTCCTCGTATCTAACATATGCTAGGAAGTCCACTAACATATATTGTTTAATATTTCTTGTGTGGTCTTGTTTGTATTCACAACTAGTTCCTCCTATAAAAAAGGAAGTTCTCAAAATTAGCATTAGATTGTAAAATCGAATGCGCACACTCTACCTTCTACCTTCACTCATAGGTATTCCTCCTCACCCTTACCTTATCTATTTTTTCTCTTACGTACGCAAACTATTCGGTGAAACACCATCACCTTACCATATCTATCCCTTTCACCTATCTTCACCCTCCCCTAGTCATCTTTGAGTCACTAAGACCATTTCATGACCTCACCCCCACCATTTCTAGCCTCTATGAAATCACAGAGAGTATGAAGACCATTTCTAAGAGATTTTTACTAATTGCCCCTACCGATCTTTGGTTAGCCAATCATCATCATTCATCCTTACAACCGACATCAATCACACAAACAACATTGGTTATTGTGTCAGCAACATACCTCAAACCAGCAAGCTCATACCCATTCCCTAACAGCCCATAATCACTCCTAATATTTACCAGATCTTACCTAGATCCTGCATCACGACTGTAACCAAATATTATCCCATCATTTGACCTATTTTGACCTCAATCACATTTTATCTGGCATTTCTTTTTTTTGTACGAGATAAGTAAATCGTTTGAATTCCAATGAGATTGTTATTTCATGTTTATTTTGGATAACATTAATATTGTTATATAAAATTAGATTGAAAGTATGTTCAGGGAGCATCATGCTTCCTAGATCTAATGCTGCTAGGTGAGTCCACTCATTTTATTTGAATCTATTTGGTGGTATTGTTTTGTATTTTACAGGTAGTTCCTTCTAGCCAAAAGGGAGCTCTCACAATTAGCATTGGATGGGAAATCGAATGCACATACAACCTTTACCGACACCACAAATATGTATTCCTCCTTGGCCTATAACCCTCTATCTGTTTCATTAATTTATCAATAATTTGGTGAAATTTTTAGAAGAATAAATTACTGAGAGGAATGATGATCTTAATGAAAGAAAATAAAGATAATTGAAGAGATATTAGGTACTTACTGAAGAATGGATCCAGAGAGTGCGGTGATGAAAACAATGATGGAAAAGATCTGGAGAGAAGGGATGTTGTGTATGTATCATCGCAGATTCAAGTATCCATGCTTCTCCACATGAATCCATGATAATGAAGAAGGTGATGGATGTCGATGGTTGTTGGTAGTGCTCTCAGGTGATTTCCTTTTCCTGAGTGCTTCAGAAATTCAAGTGCTCCAAGTCTCTATTCGTATGAGATCCTGAATCGAATGACCAACCTCAACAAAGGATTTTGGAAATGTATTTAACCTAACTAATGACGTTAGGGGATTGACGTCGGTTGAGGTATAACTAGCATCGGTTAAGGTGGGAATATCTAGGTTGGCCAAAAATAGCCTGATTGTTGCTATTTTGGCATGGTCTTCAATATTCATCCGAGTCTCGAGTGATAGATCACGAAAGAATGAGTAATATTCCTCTTAGGTTTTTTAATAGGAGTTAAGTCTAGGTTTAGACTAAGTCCTAGTTGGTTAGGATAGGCTTAGACTTGGTCTTAGGTCATTAATTGGGTTTGAGTGGGTCATGGAGTGAGGTGGCTAGGTGAGTTGGTTGGGTAAGGTGGTCAAGTGAGGATTTTAATTGAAGTAACTAAAGTAATTAATTCAATTAATCATGTGAACTATGGGATATGAATAGGTAAGGTATGGTTAATTTAATTAATAGGGTTATAAGGGTAATATGACCTAATTTTGGTGTCTACATTTTGCCCCTTTTTTTCATGTAGCTTGTATTGATAAGTGATGCTAAAAAAACAAGAAGTGATTGCCCTAGGTATGGGTGAGAGCGTGGTTTCCCTAAGTGTGGGTGAAGGTGATCCCCTTCAAACTAGGAACCGATGAGGTGTTATATGAAGTCAGTGAGGGGTTTGATAAGTGTGTATTTTGTGTAAGTTAAGGTAGGTGGGGAAGGGTATGGGTTATGTGGGTAAAGGGTAATGGTAAAATCAGGTAATAGGTAATGAGTCAGGGTCATATTGGGTAATGTGTAATGGTAATCGAATGCACACACACATATAGACTGCAACATGGTACTAGGTTGAAGAGCTTGCAAACTCTACATCATCCAAGGTCGATAGGTTTATCCAAACAAGGGTGAAGTGATTTAGGTATCCAGGGTATAGGATATGGTCTGAAAACACAATGTAGGTTAGGTGTAGGAATGTTTAGGTATGATCCAGTACACCACGAGTTTGGTTGGGATAAACAACATGAAAATAGGCAAGGTATGGTTGTTAGGCTAAAACAACATAGGTAACAACATCGCAAGGTATAATGAGTACACAAGTTCAATGGTCACAAAAAGTAGGTCAAGTCCAGGTAAATAGGTCATGACACGGGTAAGGCCAAGGTATAGGTAAAATAAAAATCCATAAACACAATTAAGGAATTGTACGGGTAGTTAAGGCTTGTGTGTAGGGTCTACATGAAGTGTTGGTAATACCAAAAGTTATGGGACAATAATGAGGCTAGGTCAAAATAGGAAAAACATGGAGGAAATGGTACTCGATAGATGACCTGATGCTTTGGTTATAAGGTAGTGACGTCGATTTGGTATGACCAACGTCGGATCATTTGGGGTTAGGGTTTTAAATTTGAAATTACCTTATTTTATGGAATCATTGTAGTGTTTGAATTTGAGAAAATTAAAGAGCTGAGTGACTCGTGTAATTTTCGGGGAAGAAAAAGAAAAGGTATTGGAATAGGATGAGGTGGAGGTGACTAAGTGTTGAGAGGATCTAGGTAGATGGGTCCACTAACGAAGTTGGAGATGTGTGATTAGTGGAGAGGTTCGAGGTAGATTTCGGTATGGCAGAGGTGGGAGAGGGGTCGGGTGGACCACCGGTGCAGCAGCTAGGTGTGCCACCACATAGATGCCATTGGGATGAGGTAGGAGTCATTTTATAGCTTGTTATTTGCTCGAATTGTGTTTTACAATGAAGAAATTTAGGGCGGGTATGTTAAATTTGAAATGTGGGTAAAAATTAATGAAACTGGGTATTGGGAGGGTGTAATATAGATGAATGAGGTGGGAAAATGAATTGGGGTTGGGTTTAGGTGGGATTGGGGTAGAATTTAGGTTGTTTTTTGAAAAAGAGGAGGGGTTTCGATTTTGTGGGTCTGTGCAAAGAGACCGACGCCGTAAAGGTTTGGCTGATTTCGGTCTTCTATAGTGACATCGGTCAAGACTAAGGTGGCCGACACCGGTTAATTGAAACTGATTTTAATCAATAAGAGCCGGTGACAATCCAAGAGATGGGTGCGGTTAGGGGAAAGTGGGACAAGGGTAAGAAGGGTTATGTATCAAAGGAAAAGATGTCAAAAAGGGGCAAGTATTGACTGGTTTTAGAGGGTTAAGGGTAAAATATGGTCATTGGCTAGATAAGATAGGTGAGTAGGTGAAATAATTTGAAGGTAATGAGTCATGAGTGTAAAGGGTAGGATTTTGGTATTTGAATTTGGTATATGGGGTAAGCGAGGATTGGTGTGATTGGATATGGTGTTGGGGTTAAGAGTAATTAGAGGTAGTGAGCTCTTATAAATTTTTTGTTTTTTTGGATGCAAGCTAGGGACCAGCTACGTATGCGGGACAGAGTACCACCACTATTGGTAGATATGCAATTGAATGTGACTGCATAGGAGTTGGGAGCACATGAATGACGTTGGATTGATTGGGATCTGATGCTATAGGCGTGTAGTGTGAGATCCTAGTTTGATGGTCACACTCATTGATAGATGGGATTCAATGACCAACACTTTCTATTTACCAACGGGTGAGATTACTGTCACCCTGGAGGATGTATACAGGATCCTATGGCTACCGATTATGGGTGAGCGAGTGTATTCTATTTCTTTAGAGGCCTCCATGGAGCCTATAGTGGCTGTGTTTTGGGAGGCAATGGGTGACCGAGGTATCATAGCATGAGCCTTAGCTACGAAGATATCTAACCAGAGCATCGAGGTGGTAGATTACCATGGGCATTGATGGGAGTGCTCCAAGATATGGTGGAGGAGCGGATATTTCTTTGCATGGGCACCAAAATTCTTGGTGTAACTATATAGGGAGCTATGGGCCTATGGGAGGTTGTGACAATTTAGTTTGTGTTACACTTTTCTTCTGCATTGTTGGGCATATGAGCACATCATATGTGTACGTCTAGTTGGTTTTCCCCAACTTGATTGGTTCAGTGGCTTGGTTAGAGTTGGCTATAGATGGTGGGTACCAGTTGGTGGGTAACACAGGGTGGCTAGGGCCACACATGATGTTTCATATTACAAGTGGGTGCTGGAGGGATTTTTAGTGTGGATATTGTTTGGAGGCCATATGTTGGCTATCCCTCATACAAGGACATGGTGGAGGAGTTAGAGGAGTTACAGCTACTCAGGTGGATACAAGGGCACCATGCAAGTGAGCACGAGTCTATACCCATAGACATGTGGTCGATGACAATTTGGATTTCCACAAGACGTGTCGCCACCCTTCCCTTAGTATAGGAGAGATGACATGGAGAGACCTATGTCTCCACCACAACCGAGTGTGCCTACAAGGTAGGAGGAGTAGGTGGTGGATAGGTGGATCGATGATGTTGGGGTCACTGATAGATATAGGTAGTGGTGGGAGACACAACTACGAGTGATACCCTTAAGGCTAAGGTAGCTAGATTTCACCACCGTCACAAAGACAGAGGGATACGTTGTAGGGTCAAGTGACTTCCTTCAAACACAAATTATAGGGGCAGCTCACAAGATTAGAGGCATAAGTTTCCATTTTACGAGCTCGGTGTTGGCACTCTAGGCCTAGGTTGTATAGGGATAAGTGCCCGTATAGAGACAAGTTCCGTACGGGGTGGAGACCGAGATGGGGACAGGTTGCCACCTTATAGGTGAGGGTAGCAAGCTTGCGGGGCCGGTTGGCCACTACATAGACTCGGAGTTATGGCCCTACGAGTCTAGGTTACAACACATGCAATAACAAAGGCTCGGGTACATGGTTCCACACTATAGGTAGATGTGACAGGATAGGGTCCCCAGGTACATGGAGGAGGACATAGAGCATAGGTGTGGTCCGAGGCCAACCTTAGTAGGATAGAGCTCACAAGTTTCTGTGAGTCCCATAGCACCACCTCATATGGTGCCGATGAAAAGGTTCAGGGATTCCCTGAATGAGGCAAGGTATTAATAGGACCATTTGATGACCATAGTGATTGATGTTCCCTCCTATGTTGAATATAAAGAACAACATGCAGCGAGTGAGAGGACTAGATCCCAAACTCATAGTTTAGAGCATACAGGGGCTAATGTGCCTAGAGACAAGGTCAGGGTGAGGTGATGAGTTCACAGAGGCCGAACTAGTTGCGGGCCAAGTGGAGATTAGACAGATCTGCAATGGATTCTAGTTGTGAAAAGGGATGACTA
Organism: Taxus wallichiana var. yunnanensis; assembly: GCA_018340775.1. Classification (NCBI taxonomy): domain Eukaryota; kingdom Viridiplantae; phylum Streptophyta; class Pinopsida; order Cupressales; family Taxaceae; genus Taxus; species Taxus wallichiana. Next base: position 324,899,196 of record CM031242.1, on the reverse strand, counting down.
CTAGAAATGGTAATCATGTTGATGGGTGATATAGATGTATGGATGGATAGTACTATATTTTGAATCAAATACATAGGTTTTTTTGAAGAAATAGGTGAGATATGATCAAAGGATTTATAGAGAGAGGGACATCCATTGAGCTTGCAAGAGGAGAAGGAGCAATGAAGGCTATGTAATCGTATATCGGTGGGGAGGTAGTAGTATGAGTTTTTGTATCCTATAAGATAGATAAGGAATATAACGACATAAATACTTATTAGCTAGCCATGTTATGTGATAATATGGCATTGAGTTCAAAACTAGTGACTCAAGTGGATGAAGAGGGTCTAGACATCCCTATATCACTTGTAGATGGGAAAGGAGATATTTTCTCAATAATAGGTTGATAGTCAGGGTCGTAAAGTTTGGAATAGTCGCAAGTGTTGACGACAAAATATGGACACTATTTTTGATAGGGGATAAGCGATATGAATACTGTGGTAGTAAGGTAGATACAAAGGGAAATCAGATTAGAGTATAAGAGTTCTACAAATACTAGGTCACCACTCTAGAAGAACTATGGAGGGTCAAGACAAGGAGCTTCTGATGTCACAGATTGAGTACTAGGAGAATGCGTAGAGGTTCCTAATATGTTTCTAAAGATGGTTATAGTGGATCTGTCATGATTAGGCTATTTTTAATATGAGATCGGGTTGATTCTAAGGATTGGTGAAGTGGGTCTGTCATGTTTGTGATGTTTTAAAGGAAATACTGTTGTCTAGTCAGAACCATGAATTGAACAACTAAGCAATAATGAAAAGAGGGATAGTTGTTATTTTAAAAGAACCTCGTAAACATAAGGAAGTTTTAGATTATCTTGATTAACTTAAGAAAGGTGTGAAATGAAAAATGGCTGAAAGGGAACTAGGAAAATGCTAGCTAAGGTTGGTTTTAGGTGAGTTAAGGATGGAGTCCTTGATATAATCAAAGGTCCGTGAGTCCCAGTGCCGTGTTGGTGTCATTACGAGGTGTGGTATTAGAACCTACCCCCTCACTTCACGGTCCTGCGGCAATAAGGGTGTCAAGTGCTTAGCTAATATAACACCCACCAATTATTTATGCTTGGCTAGAACAACAGTTGGCTTCCGCTTGGTGATGAAATCCAAGTAGGTAGGCCTAGAAGGGATTGTTTAGATACAAGTTTGATTTATTATGTGGTTTTTTTGTGTGAGAGGGGAATTTGGTGAATAAAATCATCTAACCCCTAATTAAACAATGTGATAAAGAAAAATGAAGGTTCATTTTAAGACCCAAAAGGAAATATTAATTTTGATGAATACAAATCAAACAATAATGCAATGTTGAAAGAGAATGAAATAAAAGAGGTGTACCTATGTTCACTATTCACTTTTTATTTTTCTTTTTTATGCGTTTTTGAAGAAGCGATAAAAAGCACTACAAGCTAAAAGTTAGATGATTTGATAAGAAAGAAAACAAGAAGATATTAAATATGATAAAAAATGGATGAAGGGTCCCAGGTGTGCTTGAGAGTGTTTAAGGTGGATTTCGGTTCATTAATTATATGATAAAAAACCAAATAACTCGAAGACAAAAGGGTGATACTGTGTCAACAATGCAATGTCAATATATATGGATTCAAAATGAGTGTAGGAGTCATGCTTCTAATGAAGGAGAGAAACCTGCACATAGAAAGATGAGTAGAAAAGACATATATTAGATAAAGATATGATGAGTTGCTCAAAAAGGCTGATCTCAGGAACCAAAGGGATTCCTTGAAGGGTGTTAACTCATTTTACAATCAAGTGATAATGATAGGAAAATAATTGAAAATAAGAGGATGATTAAAAATCCAAAAGGATAGAGAGGTCCTGCTCCTCATGATAGGTGGCTTGGGCGAGGGTTACAAAAGCTTAAAATCCAAGGAGTTATCAAACCAAAGCTTGTTATACAACATCTTGTTCTTTGCGTATGACTTCAAGTTGATCTTCGATGTCTTCAACATTTGGTGTCAAGGAGATGGCACAAAGGCGAGTTCATGTGCAATGTCAAATTGTTCCCACACTAGTGGTTGTGAAACAATAGGAAGGTCATATATGATTGTAATCATATGTGCCTTTCTCGGTACAATCATCTATAGAGAGAAACAACTTGAAAACATGAAGATTAGATAGAAAACATATTGATATATTGATTACAAATATGAGAAATGTGATTAAAGTGATAAAAAGATAGGACTGCTAATGATTTATGGTAATCATTGGTGATTCAAATAAATCATTGGTGATTATGTGGAATTTTTTTATTTTGAAATATGATGTAAATAAGGTGAAAAATAGATAATTTTTGAATTGATTTGAGCTTTAAGATAATGCGCTAACAAATTGAATATGAAAACAAATGACATAATATTACATTATTTGTTTCATCTAATGTTTGTTTGATATTTGTGTAGGTAGCTAGGGTTTTTTTTATAGGTATAGGTGTGACACAAGAACCCTACAATGAAGTGGATGCAACGGGGAGTGAAAGGAAGAAGCTAATTTTAGATATTGAAAAGATCAGAAGTAGAGCATTTACCAGAACACTAGTGTTCAGATCAGACACTAGCACCCGAGGAGATCCTGTCCTCCTTTGGGTGGTCATGTCCTAACCCATTTCAGATTACAGCTCTCTGGACAAAGCTTAATTATTCTAGATCTAGCTTGTTCCAATAATATTCCATCCCAAAATCAGTCCAAATCTCGTGATACAATCTAAGTCATTCTTATCTCCTATCTTACACACTTTCTTGTATTTTGCAGGCTAGATCTTGTTTATTACCGTTATATTCATTTGATCTTAGTCCTCTGATAAAGATTTAAATTTATTTAAATCATTAATATGCATATACATAAGTATTGTTATTTTCGGAAAGCATTATCAAAATAGCCATGGTTAATTGTATATTATATGGATGAATATACACAAGAATTACCAACCATACATTGAATATATGACCATAATATTTTTCATTTTTTACGTTGCATTTAAACTGTTAATATGTACCAAAATTACTAAATATACATTGAAAACACTATCTAGATAAACCCCACTCTAACAAAAATTATTTAGCAATTACTACATGATCAACAATTGTTACATCTCCCTAACCACTTAAATAATTAAATAAACATTGAATATACACATGTAATATAGCCATAAAATACAACATATTCAAAGGAAAAATTTGCACGCATTTATTCAATGTACATTTAGTAATTTCAGTGTATGTTGATAGTTTGTACATAAACCTAAACACATTAATGCATCATTCATTTCATCCCTATCAATTTTCCTGTATCCTCCATCATTTCTAGTTACACACCGATTACTCCATTAAATATTGTTATCAATTTCCACCCTCCGTCCATAACCCTCTGCATTTTGGAGCATGTGGGTTAACATTCATGATCCCTTCAAGCTACAATGATATCATTTGGGAATGAAAAGAACATGTCGTTGAGGGTTTCAATGTCATTTCTTATTTTATTTTGGTCTCTATTTTGAATTTCCAAGTGGGTCATTTGGTTTACTCGGATTTCGAGAGGTTTTTTTGATGTTTGGTCTATGTATTCAATGTAGTAAACACATTCACAAGTAACAACGAGATTACAACCATTTTTAGTATATATCAAGTTATTTGAGTGTGTTAATATTAAGTGATTTTAGTGTATATTGAGTGATTTTCAAGTGTATATTGGGTGTTCTTTTAAATCATGCAAGTTAAACTGTTACATATAAGATGCATGGCCTATGCTATATTGATATAAAATTGAATAATTAATATAAGGTCATAATATAATCTTAATAGCTTAAAAATGTTTTAATATGTAAATAATTCTTGAATAAACATTGAATATATGTATATACATTGAGTATCAATTAACATAAGGCTAAAGATTAGCTGAAAATATATAAAGTGATATGTTTTTAAAGGTAGTTAATATTAGAGTAAACAATCTTAATATTATTGTAATTACTTGAAAATACATTAGAAGTACTAAACATACATTGAATATACAAGCGTAAATTTTAATGTCTATTGTCACGTACCGAGAAATGTGCAATTTTTTAAAATTTTCATTTTTTTGGTTAACGAACACCTATTGTCAATTTGTTTGCCTTTGTGAATTCTAGTGAGGTGAAAATGGTCTCAATAGTTAACCATTTCAAAGCGCTTTGAGTTTTTAGGTCTTTTTCCCTTTGTTTTGCGGAAACTTTGGGTCCCATAGAAACATATGGAACTTGTTCCTTCAGGCCTTAGGCTATCCACACTTCCATTTTTTCCACACTTTGTTGATTTTTTTATATTATGGGTTTTTGCGTTCATCGACGAACTGTTCCACCTAAGTCAAAGCATTCCCCACATTTACTCATTCCCTACAGTTTCATTTGACCTGTAAGCTTTACACACACACTATTTATATTGCAAAAGTTGAAGAATTTTTTTGGACCTCACGACCCTTGTTCTTCCAAGCCTCAAGTTCTCCGCAACCCCAATTAACACGTACTAATTTCAATTGATTAATATTGCATAGATTTTTGACAATGAAGGAACTTGTAACCCATGTTCCCCCGGCCCTTTGTTCCCTACAAACCCGCTATTACCTTGCATTATGAGTCTTTATTTATGTGTAGATATTTTGAAAGACTGAGCCCCTTGTGACCCTTATTCTCGCGGGCCTCCATTTCTCCGTATCTCCACCACATCGACAATATAGAGGAAAATGGGTAAATCATTCCACATGCTTGTTCGTTCTCTATATTACATTAGAATCCATAAAATTAACCATTTGTCAAGTTATTTTTAAACATAAAGTTATAAAAAGAGATTGAGGTAATTCATTATTCACTATTCCAGTTGAGAATTCTAACTAAGCATTGTGCCCCCATTTTCCCTGTGCCCTTGAAAGCATTTTCTATTCGTACCTAGGTCATTTTCATTCCATTTTCAAAAATTCAAAGTGTAGTTGATTTTCCTTCAGAGTGTCATTCCTCTTATCACTAAGGTGAGCCATTCTAGGCTCAATTGGTTTAGTTTAAAGCTATCTTGTGTTTTGCGATCCCCTATTTAAGCCTTCTTAAAAATTAGTGTGAAAGTTTAACCTTGTGAGCATTCTATATCATCATTAAGTTTCGGTATGGAGGATATGAGCATATCTCATCACTTGAGACTTCTTTGCCCAATATTTGGGATAATGATGTCATAAATGTGGATTTAGATGAATTTTGGAATGATGTTCATTGAGATGCTCCTACCCCCATATCCCAATGTATCAAGGACAATGGAATTTCCTATGCTTTATTGATTTTCCCCTCTCTATTCAATGTTTACATAATATGCTATTTTGTGCTTCTTGTTTCAATCCTAACACAAAAGAAATAACATAACCTCATGGTCAAGTCATTGCCAAGTTGGATGTCAATGTTATTATTGCAGCCCTCGAGAATCTAAGTCATGGAAAATTCAATCCTCCTATCTAAATCCTAGGCCTAAATTCTCTTTGAGTAGGATAATGAAATATACAAAGTAATGATAGCCAAATCATGGCTTAAAACCCCAAAGAAAGGATCCTCAAAATTTCTAAAAGTAACGTGCATATCAAATTTCAAAGAGGAATTGTCTGATATGATCACTCTATTGTTTAGAATAATGGGCTGTCGACACTAAAATTTTCCTTTGTAATTTCTATTTCATTAATGTATGTATTAGGAATAGGATGTTTTAAAGTATAATTAGTAGTAGCGTCTGATAGAAGATAATGGTGCTGCTGGTACGATGCCACCAATAATGTATAGTACAGTAACAAGAAAAGTACAATAGGAATGTTGTGGTAAAAAATAAATATTTGTCATAAGTGGTTCGGTAATGTTAAAATGTCAAAGTTATGGTAAGTAGATAAGTAGGGTCTACATGATTAGGAATTCTAAATATTATATTGGTAATAAGGACAAGGAGTGATGTCATAAATATTTTATGTATTTTATTTGTAAAAAGTCTAAAAAGGTGGAACCCATGTGAAATGATAAGGTTTATCTTATCTTAAAAGATAAGCTTACATGTAAAGATAAGAGTTAAGGTATGGAATATGATTTGTCAGAGTAGATTTCTTATCCTATCTTAGAGATAAGGTGGATAAGCATAGAGAGGCCACCCCCTCATTCAAAGCATAGAAGGAAGTAGTGAGAAATATTATATGAGTAAGTGTGTGAAGGAAGCCATCATTTAGAAGGTGTGTTAAAGAAGCCATTAAGAGGTGTAATTGTGAAGTTTCTCCCATAGTTATTGTTGGAAGGAAAGTAGAGTTGGTAACACTTGAAGTACCTCATGGGTGAGATTGTAACAATTTCATGTTGATAATATAATTTACACTTATATTTCAGATTTATCATCATTCCTTTGTATCATAGTCTATGGTATTCTTGTGTTATGTCTGTTATTGTGTTTCCAGATTACTTCCACCAAACTAAAAGCTATGCATTAGTAAATAATCATAGCATGAGGAGTTCCTAGTGGATAATTATCATAGTCCCGGATTGGTGATGACATTTTGGTTCTGTTTCTAGGACCATTCCTTGTTGGTGGATTTTCTGGAGAGATATTCCCACTTAGTCATAAATCATTTGGAGGGTAACCTTGTTTTTACTGTGCATAGTAGTTACCATGGTAAAGTCACTTTTTACTATGAATAGTATTTACCATAGTAAAGTCACTTTTACCGTGAATAGTATTTACCGCAATAACTTCACTTTTTACCATGAATAGTGTTTACCACAGGAAAGTCAGTTTTCGCTAGTGATAAGTCAAGTTTTACCATAGTTTTGTGGTCATTTATATTTTTTGTAGAAAGGTGTAAAGTCACTTTCTATTATAGTGATTCCAATTATTTGTGCACATAAGTTTTGATGATTGTACTTATGGGTTGGTATTTCATTGTGGTTACTTTTGAAAATGGGGAAGATTCCTATTTTTTCAGCCCAATCTAATGAAGATGCTTCCTCTTTCATTCAATAATTTAAACGATCTTGCATTTGTAATGGCCTCATAAGAAGGGAAAAATGGACTGAGTTTCTTCCTACCTTTTTGGATGGTTCAACCCTTAGGTGGTTTGAAACACTAGGGGATAATGTGAAAAACTCATGGGATTTATTAACTGAAAGTTTTCTTGAAGAATTTGGTGAACAACATAAATATGCAAATCTCATGATTGAGGTCACAAAGTTATCCCAAGGAGAGAAGGAGAAGATAAGGGATTATCATGCTCATGTTCTAGAGCTAAGGAGGAAGCTTGATGCCCAGATCCAGAAGGAAGGATTAGCGGATGGGTTGATGAATGATGTGGATAATCTCCTCTGTAAGCACTTCATTCTTGGGATGAAGCCAGAGATCAGACAACGAGTGAATTATGACCACCCAATGACCCTCGAACAAGCAAAGGAGATTGCAAGAAGGCAAGAAGAAAGCATGGAAGAAGAGCCCAAAGAAATTGTTGCTAAGGTAGAGCCTACACCAACACCTTTGGTCAGAATCCACAACCACTCTCGGTGAGCACAAATATTTCTCCTAGTACATCTACTAAGTATGAAGATCTTCTTAGGAAGATGGGCAGTTAACTATTAATCTTATTCAAGGAAAAAAATTTAGTTCTCAGGGAGGAGATAGAGGTTCAAAAATAAATATATCTGAAGTTGTATGTTATGGTTGTCATAAAAAGGGTCATTATAAGTATAATCGTCCAGATAGAGATTCTACATCTGGTACAAGAGATAATGATAAAGGAAAAGTACTTGTGAATTCTTTTGATGTAGTAGATAGGAGCATAAATAATGAAGCAGATGTGTTTGTAATAAAAAGAAAGAAAGAAAAATATAACCAAGATGGAAATGATCCTAAGAAGATGAAAGGAGAAACTAGTAAGAAACATAGGAGAAGAAAGTTGGGTGTGTTGGATTTTCTGATTTCACAGGGGCAAGGACCACACTCCATCGTAGAAGATCTATCCAAAAGGCCTGCAAATATTACATATGGTCAAATTTTGGCTGTCTTCGAGAAGGGCGGGAGATGCGAAGTGGACTCAATGCTCGATGAAGGAAGGAGTTTGAGGTTCCTATTTTGGAAGCAGAGGCAAATCCCTATGATCCACAAGCTGAGGTATTATGTAATGGTATTTCAAATCATGATGTCTTAGTAGATGGAGGTGCTACAGTTAATGTAATGACCGAGTTTGTAATGAATATGTTGGGTTTAAAAATTGATTGCCCCTCAACACTTATGTTAAGGTCATTAAATAAGGGAAAAACTAAACGAGAAGGTGTGGTTTCAAATGTGGCAATATTTGTCATGGGTGTTGTATGTGTGGTAGACTTCCAGGTGATGAAGAATGGTACTGTTGCATACCCAATGTTGTTGGGAATGCCATGGATAGGAAGATTTCATGCTAGAAACTATTAGATGAAGGATTCATGACACTTGGACATGGCAGAGATAGGGTGAAGATAAACATGATCCCTTGACATCATAAGGTAGAATATGTGGATTCAAGTGATGAAATTGATGATTTTACATCCTCGATTACTCTAGTACCCGGTGAAGTAGACACAAAAGATGAAGAAAGTGAGGTTGATGTTTTGATCATGGATATCCTTCCAGTCACACCGAATCATGAACCCATAAAACTATTTAAAGAAGAAATTGATGATTGTCTTCAAAAAATAAAGATTGGTGATCTTTGTGATGGAGAGTGAGAAGGAATCCTACCTCTAGCTCTTTTGAAGGTACATACACTTATTCACTTTTGATTACAAGGAACTCTATCAAGTAAGTTAGGTAGAACATTATATTAAGCTGGTAGATGGTGCTAAGCCCATAAAGAAAATGCCATATAGAATGAATCCTAATTTTTCCAAGACTATAAAATAAGAAATAGATAAGTTGCTTGATGCATGATTTATATTTGTTGTGGAGAATTCAGAATGGGTTTCTCCCATTGTGATCTCAATAAAAAAGAATGGGAAGCTACGCATCTATGTTGATTATATGAATCTTAATAAGGTAACAAAGAAGGATCATTACCCTCTTCCATTCTCGGATCAGATCTTGGATGAAGTAGCTGGCCAAGAGTGCTATAGTATTCTTTGATGGATATAGCGGATACAACCAAGTTCATATAGCGGAGAAATATTAGTGAAGACCACATTCACCACTCCTTGGGGAATTTTTTTTTATAGATTTATGCCTTTTGGGTTGCGTAATGCTCTGTCAATGTTCCAGCGCTTGATGAATAGGGTGTTTGAACCCTACATTGGAAACTTCATAGAGTATTTATGGATGATTTTTGCATCTATGGGAGCAAGATGGACCACCTAAACCAGACGGAGACAACATTTCAAAGGTTTGATGAAGCACAAGCCTCACTAAACCCTAAAAATTATGTCTTTGGGTGTTATAAAGGCATTTTTTAGGGTATGTTGTATTTAGAGATGGTATTGTACCGATCCCGATAAGGTTTCAAAATCAAAGAGTTGCCATTTCCTATGAATAGAAGTAAGTTGAGATCATTTTTAGGCCATGTGGGTTATTATAGAAGGTTCATCAAGAATTTCTCAAAGATTGCACAACCACTAACCCAATTCTTGAAGAAGGATGTTACTTATGAACCAAGAAAGAAGGCACATGAAGATTTTGAACAACTAAAGGAAGCTTTGGTGTCTTCACCTATTTTTAAGACTCCAGATTGGAGAAATCCATTCATTGTGTATACTGATGCTTTAGATGCAGCACTAGGAAGTACTCTGAGCCAAAAGGATGAAAATGGGAATGATCATTCGAGTTTACTTTGGGAGCAGAAAAATGAGAAGTGCTGAGGTAAATTATACTATAATAGAAAAAGAGGCTCTAGCTATCATTTTTATTGCAAAGAAGTTTAGAAATTACTTTCTAGGAAATAAATTTATAGTTTTAAGAGATCATCAGGCTCTAAAATATATTGTAAATAATCCTAACCCATCAGGGAGGATAGTAATATGGATAATTTTTCTACAAGAATTTGAATTTGATATTATAGATAGGCCAGGAAAGAAGCATGTCAATGCAGATGCACTCTCTCAAGCCTATGATGGTTTAGGTTCATCTTGTGATGATGATGATTTCCCAAATGCAACATTGTTATCCCTTGACACAATCCCTAGTGAATACATAGATATTTGGAATTATTTGAATGAATTCAATTTTCTGATGGTGCAATGCAAAACTAAGAGGAAGATTACTCAAGCCAGTCATCCATATTCTATTATGCATGGAGTATTATTTCGAATAGGACCTGATGGACAATACAAGAGGGTAGTTGGACATGATCAAGGGAAGGAGATAATAGAAGAATTCCACAATGGTACATGTGGAGGACACTTCTCTAGACAACTTACAACAAGAAGGATCTTGGATGCAGGTTATCATTGGCCCACTCTTTTTAGAGATTATTATAATTATTGTAAGACATGTGATATTTGTCAAACACATGGGAACCGTAAGACTTCATCAGCTCCATTATGCCTTATTCTTTGACTTGGTCCCTTTGAAAAGTTGGGAATAGATATTGTAGGTCCACTTCCAACTACCCCACGCCAAAATAACTATATTGTAGTTGCCATGACATTATTTAACTAAGTGAGTTGAAGCTAGGCCATTGAAAACAACTTCCATGGATGAAGTGGAAAGGTTCATATATAAATGTATTGTCACTAGATTTGGTTGTCCATTATAAATTGTAACAGATCAAGGAAGCCACTTCATTAATGAGGTGGTAGAAGCCCTAGTCAACAAGTTTTGTATTAAAAACAGAAGGCAACAAAATACAAGCCAAGAAAAAATGGACAGTGGAATGAACAAATTATTTGTTGTGTCAAATTCTAGCAAAAGATGCAGCCTTGTAAGTACATAAGTGGGATAAAAGGATTCATGTAGCATTGTGGGCATATAGGGCAACATCACAATAAACAACATGATACTCCCCATTTCAATTGGCTTATGTCATTGATCCAGTTTTTCCTATTGAGTTTGATATTCCCACTGTGAGAGTTATGGAAAATGAAAGGATAGATGAAAGTGATTCAGTAAAGGAAAGGTTGGTACATCTTCATTTTCTATAGGAAATGAGGGAAATAGCAAAGGATACAAGCTATAAGAAGAAAATGAAGCAGAAGGAATACTTTGATCAAAAGATCTCGTTGGTCTCCATTTCATGTGAATGACTTGGTTCTAGTATATGATTCCAGATACAAAAAGAAGGCAAAGAAAATTTCTTCCCAAATGGATGGGGCCCTACAAAATAGTAGTTGTGCATGAAAATGGTACATATCAACTGGAGGAATTGAATGACACTCCCATTGTAGTCATTTTTACTATGATGACAAAAGGAAGAACCCCATACGTGCCTGACCTATCACCCAATGAAGCCGAGTGCTCACCCGAGGCACGCGCGGGTGCCGAGTCTCTCTTTTATGTGAGTCTAGTGGGAAGCATTATCTATGATTAGTGTAAGAGTATTTAGGAGAGAAGTTGAGACATACAAGAACCATAGGGCTCAGAACAACCTCCAGATCCTTGCACTCACTTTGCATCGAGTGTTTTAATAGATTCCAAAACATATACTATAAATGAAAGAAAGATAAAAATAGTCATTCATATCATGAAAGGAAAGAGAACTCATATGAACGAAATATACATTAAACCCATTGATATTCATATCTATTTATAACAGGTAACCTCAACATATTCATTGATTCATTACAGAGTGTCATAGAGTGTAGACCGCAGTCATGCACATCACTAGACATATGTAGCTAAGCTAATAGAAAAGAAAAATACAACTCCATGCTTAGTACATCCTTTCCTGAACCAGAATATCCACTCGCAGCAATTCTGAGCCTCTCTTCCTCTCTAACCCACTATTCCCTATGTATATCTCCCTCTCTGTGTATATCTCTATCTCTATGTATATGTATTTTTTTGTGTCTTTTCCCACAACAGTACTCATATTTATCACTTTCCCGGGCTGCCAACTCACCTTGCTGCGCCCTTAGATCCGTCACCAAGTGTCGAATGTGGTCCTCCATGCGAGCATGTTCCTTCAAGCCTGAGCTCTCCATTCCATGTCATGATGATCTTCTAGAAGATTCCATCCAGGCATGCTCTTTCCTAGGCCAACCTGTCAGCAGTGTTGGCATCTTAACCACCTGTAACCGATCACGCTTTTCATGTGTTCTACCTTGGGTGCTCAAATTATCTAAGTCCCAAAACTCCCTTCACGCATTGCACACACTATAATCATTTCTCTTGCATGCTTTTACCTTGCGCGCCATCTAAGAATCGGGATCCGCGTGCCCACATGCTTTTATACTTGGTAAATATTCCAAGGACGCAACATCACCCCAAACTATGCCTGTTTCTCTGTCCTTGGAAACATTTTACTTGACCAAGATGCAAGCTATTTTATGCAAATACAAACTCTTGCTTCTCCTCTCCGCTCTCTTCCTCTGAGTCATAGACACTAAACACATGTGGATCTTTGTCCTTTTCAGGCTCTTCTTCCTCGTCGCCATCTCCTTCACTCTCATCATCTCCTCCCAAGTACTTCTCCAAGCTGTCGGTTGCCTCCGACTAAGCTTCTTCATCCACCCTTTGCTTCTTCCCGAGATGTGGTTTTTGATCGGAGATTCAGCCTTCTCTTCTTCCGTCGATGATTCTTCCATGGTGGTAGGTTGTTCTGTGCACCTCTACTTCTAGCATCTTCTCCTTTACTTTGGAGTCTTATTTCTCCGTATGTAGGTGCTTGGCTTGGTGCTTGTTGATGACATGCTCACTTTCTCGAGCGGTCCAACACACTTTGTGCTCCTTCCTCTCCTCTGCCTCTCTTCTTTGATGCTAGCTTCTTCTTCCCCAAGGGGTCTTCGTGTATGGAGATTTGATTCTCCAAATACGCGCACATTTCGAACTTCGGCCATATGTGCATGTACACGTGTGTCATGGATCCTACATCAATGGGAAGTGTTATTGGCCTAGTCATTTGGATTTCATGTGATACGTACTTCTCTATGTATGCGTGCTTACTGCCGGGGTAATTCAACTTGTTCCTCATCTCCCTGTGTTCCTAGTCTAACCTTCCTAGTTCTAGCCTTAGCTTCTTTGATCCTTTAAATCTGTTTACTCCTACTTGGAAGTATTGGGCAGTGAACGCGAAAGGAGCTTGCACCAAGGGCTCCATGATTCATCAATAAGCTTGAATCTTCCCAAGCAGTAGTGCTAGTATACCGTGAACTCAGCTTCTCCCTCAGTGGCTGCTGGGAGTTATTCAAAGATCCTCCACTTTACCCCGAATGCATTCCTCAAGTGCATATACCAATTTTCTAGCCGCGCTTTATGGGTAGCTATCATTGTATCACAAACATACTTCTTGAACCTCTTCACGGGTGAAGGGTCTTGATTAGGTACTCCCACATGAACTTGTCTAAGGCATCCGACACTCCAATTTCTACAAACACTATGGTGAGTAAGACATTACCAAAGAGGATCCTGTCCCCTTCCTTCACGCACTTAACAATATCCTCTGCAATGTACATGGATAATTTGTATATCGTCCCCTCTGCAATCTTCCTGCAGACATGTAGCCAAGGTTTGTTGACCTGTGTCCATCTTTCTTGGCCATTCAACTTAGTCACCAGGTGCACGGCCATCTTCATAATGGGGTCCTTGATGTTTGAAATATCGTAGTACTATGACCCTTTCTTGCATGCATACTCAGTGACGGTCTCTTGAATAGCCTCCTTGTCACCAAGGTCATCTTCTAGGCTATCTCCCTCACATATGAGGCCTGTAAATTGTGAAATCAACTAGGAGTCATGTGCATCTTGCGCCCAACAAAGTGGAAATATTCTTCGTGCACCCTGAGACATCAACCACTGGTACAAGTGATCTGGCTTCCCAAAATAAGGCAACTCATAGAGTTGCAATAGCCCTACCTTCGCCAATTTTACCTTAACGTCATCGTCATATATGGGCAAACCTTCAGGTGTTTGCTTGTTGGTGGGGCATACCAATTCCAATGCCATTTCTTTCTCTATGGTGTTTGTGTGGTGATTATAGTCACTAACAGGTATGCTTCTCAAGTGGGATTCCCATTCCTTTCCCATCACCACCCCATCTGGGTATTACATCTCTGCATACCATTCTTCATTTGTGTCTACTTGAGTTCTAGTTGTTTAGCCTTAGCTTTGCCCTTTCCTTTCTTGGGTGCCATGGTCGAGGTATTTTTATCACTCCTACCCTCTCTTTATTACTCTACCTTTCTTATCCCAACCTTCGATCTCAGATCCGTGATATAATTCTTCTAAACCCGTGCCCTAGTTTGTCAAAACCTAACTTAGATAAAATCTTCACAAGACAACACCCTTTTTAACTCCTTCCATGCCCGTGTAATTCCTTCCGGTTCGTAATCTAAAAGCGGCTCTTCACATTTCTCGACACATATCTTCCACTAGATTGAATCTAAAAAACCCTTGCTCTTAGAACTTGCTTATATATCCAACTCTTCATTTCGCAAAGTAAAAATGAGAGTTCCCGACCCTTTATTTATAGTTTTTCCTTTTTCCGATCATTAAATGCTACTTTACCTACCCCATACTTTATTCATTTAATGCAGCTTTTCCAAAAAAATCCCATCCTCAACACCTTCACTTGTGCACCCAACTCGCGTGAAAACGTCTCCAACCTTCTGGCACACAACCCAACCAACCTGACAGGAGACTCTTGCACACGCCTAACTCCTGCACCGAAGGCACTTCTCTATCCAGATTATTGCTTTCACCTACCTCGTGTTTCTTCAAATGCACTTCCTTTTCCTTTGTATGTGGGATCTACCAATAGATTTATCCGACACCAACCATTCTATCATTTCTCTTCATCTACCTCTTTCAACTTGGCTACATAACAAGGCTCTTCAACACAACTTCCTTGGTACTTTAATCACGCGCTTCTTCACTTTTCTCCACCCCACACTTAAACAATGCATGGTCCTCTGCACACTCAAAAATTCTCCAAAAATAGCAATAAGGTTACGGTGCCTAAGGTGCAAAACCAAAACAACAACGTGAAAGGGAAACATAAGAAAGGAAGCGTATAAAGGAAACTTCTAAACTAACTGGAAAAAATGCCTTATTTACAAACACCAAGAAGACTTATTCATAGTAGGGCTTCAGCCTACTACCATTGAAGTGTCCAGGAAACTTCATCCCATCCAAGCGCTTAATCGGCATGTGCCCGAATCAAGGATGTACGAAATTGTGTAGGCACCCAACCAATGGACTTTCAACTTTCCAAGATGGCGCATAAAATTGGAATCATATAGTAACACCATCTGCCCAACCTCAAATTTTTTGTTTCTAATATGGTGATCATGTCAATCCTTTTGTTTTTCCTTTTCCAAGTTTGGCTCCATCGGGTAAGTGATTGTCTCTCATCCAGTTTCATTAGCTCATCAATCCTTTCTTCCAGTGCTTGTTGATCGGCTAATCCTCCGTGCGTACTATTCATAGAGAAGGTAACATAAATTCAACTGGAAAAATGGATTCCACGCCAAACACCAATTGAAAAGGTGTGGCTTTATTTAGTCTTTTATACGTAGTCCTATAAGCCCATAACACTACCGATACTTTGTCATCCCAATCTTGTCTTCCAACATCACAAATTTTGGTCAAGGTATGACTCAGTATTTTGTTGAATGCTTATGCGGTTCCATTTTCTTGTGGGTGATAGGGCATAGTCTTGTGATGAGCCACCATGAACTCTGATAATAGGATCCTCACGGTCTCATTCAGAAAATGTGTACCCCTATCACTGGTCAAACTCAACGGACATCCATACCTTGTGATAATGTTCTCCCATAAGAACCTTGCCATTGTTGCTGCCATGTAATCTTTAGTTAGGGCTGCCTCTGCCCACCTTGTGAGATAATCCGTGCAAGTGATGACATAACATGACCCAATCCTATGCACTTACTGGTGCAATAGGTCCCACAAAATCTATCGCCCATTTTTTGAAAGGCTCGCACTAGGGATAGGACGCAAAGGCATTTCATCTCTCCTTCCTAGTTTTCCAATGTGCTGACAGTGGTCACACACTTTACAATAATCTCTACAATCCCTGTACAAGGTTTCCCACCATAATCCTGCCATTAATATCTTGTGCACGGTGGCATCACTTGTGTAATGCCCACCCGCACTTCCTTCGTGTGATTCCTCCATGATGGCTAGGTGCTCATGCTCTAATACACACCTACACAAAACTTCATCTCATCCCAACTTGTATAAGTCTCCACTAATCAACATCTAGGGTGCGGTGCGTATGGCAAACTGCTTATTTTCCAATGCCTTCATTCCATCCGAGTGCCACACCTTCTTTTAAAAATACTGCAATCTCCTCCAAATTTGAGGGTGCATGCCATAATCTAAACAGTTGGGCATCTGACATTGCTTCCTCAATACTTTGCGCATCCTCTCTTGAATCAATCCTTGATAGATGATCAGGCCCATAGTTGCTTTTTCGGGCCTCACCATAACGGTGAATTCAAACTCTTGAAACAACAACACCCATCGACATATGCACCCTTGAAGAACATGCTTGTTCACCAAATACTTTAATACAATGTGGTTGGTGTAGAATACAAAGGGTTTTTCCGGTGAGATCTTGTCTAAACTTTAAGAGCACGTAGATCATTGACAATGCCTCATGCTCAGTTGTGGTATAATTCTTATCTGCTAGAGTTGACTTCCTGCTTGCAAAATAGAGAGGATGATCAATAATCCCCTCACTGGATGTGCAAGCACTTGCTCAATGGTGGTTCTGAGGAATCTATATGGACGTGGAAGGGCTTGTCCTAAGAGAGAAAACGTAAAATAGGTGCGGTAATAAGCATATCTTTTAATGTATCAAACACCCTCTACTGCACCTCACCCCAATGGAAGGCACTTTTGTGTCTAAGCAGATCCTCTAAAGGCTCTGCGATCTTGGCATATCCCTTAATGAATTTCCTATAATAGCCTGTATGCCCAAGGAATCCAGGCACCGTGCTCTGGGTAGTAGGTTCCCTTAACCCCAAAATAATTGCAACCTTAGCATGATCTACCAGCAAACCCTCCTTACATATGATATGCCCCAATAGAGTCCCAAAGGGAGTAGCAAACACACATTTCTTAATGTTGAGGGATATCCTCAACTACCTACACCTTTCAAAAATTAATCTCAAGTTGTCACAATGGTCCTTAACCTGACCATATACCGTCCAATCATCCAAATAGACACGAAGAAATTTATGGATGAAGTCTGGAATGCTTGCACTAATGTGCACGAGAAAACAATAGGCGCATTCTTCAACCCAAAAGGCATGATCAGTATATGTAAAACTTCCCCACTCGGTGGTGAAATTTGTCTTCTCTTGGTCCTCCTTTGCAATCCAGACTTGGTGGTATTCTAAAAATCCATCTGTAAAGCAATAGATCTCACACCCAATGAATCCTTAAGAAATTTATTCACCGAAGGGGGTTGGAAATGGATCAATGACACAAACTGCATTCAATTCCCTATAGTCCACAAAAATCCTAAACCGCCCATCCTTCTTGATGCTGATTACCATCGAGACTCATCCATTTCGATTCTTCCATTTTCTCAATGATCCCGAAGCTATCATCTTTTCTATCTCCTCCTTAACCTTCATGCACAAATTGGGATTCATCCGGTAGGTCCTTTTTCTAACCGGGTGTGCACCATCCTTCGATTTTATCTTCATCTCCCCAAGGAGTGGTGAATGCCTTTGAGATCATGGTATCCACGTGGGAATAAATCCTCAAATTTGCGTAGTAGATCAAATATCTTTTATACTTCCTTCTCTGTCCGGTAATCCCCAATAATAGCTTCCTTAGGTTCTTCTTTCGAGCTGATGTTAACTTTCTTCATGTTTAAAGGTTCATGGTAGGCTGGCTGACGTGAGCATCTACATTGTCCACTACCTCATGCATTCCTATAGAATGGATAACATCTAAGCTTTCCAATTCTTCTCCATCAATCACATATACTAACTTTCCCTTCTCTTTTTACAAACACGCATGCTCAAACCGTAACTCCTATGCCTCTTCAATTTCTTCAAAGCACACCTCCAATCCTGGTTCACCTAGTAATTCCAACAACCTATCTTCCATTATGGAACTATCCCCCATGGTAAGGTGCTTGATACCTAGCAAGGCCTTATCAATTGATGGCTTGGTACTATGATACTCAAAGATTTGAATAAGGTCAGCCGCGAGCTCTTGCCAATTCCTTGTCTGTCGGCGTGGCTTCGAATGAATGTACCATACGTGTGCACAACCCTACAGTGTAGAATATAACTTGTGCACCTAGAGGGATGGTGGAAAAGCTTCCGCACCTTCTCTCTAGACCCGTTCACACTCCTGGATATGGAAAGAGGCGGGATCCTTCCCATGGTATTCCTTGATGATGGTGGGTACATTAATTATAGAAAATCTAACAGAGAGAGAAATCCTTACCTCGCACCACTCTAAAAGGCTCTCTTGATGTGTGGCCTACCAACGAGCCACTGTGCCAAGTAAGACATAAATTAACATCTCCCTTTATTCCTTCTCATTCTTCCACTGAGCTTCTACCTCATGTAGAAAGATCTCAGGGAAGGCTCCTCCTAAATACTTGGGCAATTCTTTTCCTCCAAGGTGCCTAATAGTGCGCACCTTTGTTACCTTGGTCACCGACCCTCTCAACTACCATCCCATTAGTTCATAAGTTCCATGCACCCAATTGTCACATGCCAGCTGGTGGTATCACTTACTAACTAAGCATCTTCAAACTGGATAACTCCATTAGTAGGGTGTACCATCTCAGGGTCTCTGATTGAGTGCATGTAAATCTTGTCTAGAACTTCTTCTCCCAATAGTTCAATATAGGGTTCCAAATTCCCATCAACAAGGGGTATAATGACCCGTTCCTCTTTGTTCTCGAAGCTGATGTACCCTTTGTTGAACTGAAGGTCCGCATTATTCTTGTAACACCAAGGGCACCTAAGTAGTGCTGGGAAATTTTCCACCTCGGTAAGCACCAAGACTTCGAAGTCCCTAGTAAACTTGGCTCCCTGAATAGTAATAGCTGCATCCTTCAAGACACGATGGGCATTTCCTTAATTTTTTTTTCCATATACAACACATTTGAAGATGGCTGTAATGCAAGTCACCCCATCGATGCCATACATCCAAAGTCGAACATTAACCTCCGCGCCAATGTCAATGAGTCATTCAATGTAATCTCCTTATCATAGTCGAAGCTGTGAGGGGGAAGGTTCACGTGTAATGCCTATCTCTCGCACTCTTCTCCGGCACGTGGTACCTTCTCTCTCAACCAGGATCATAACAAAGGAATGATGTTCTCCTACCTTGGCATTTTACATGACTCATTGACCTCATCCAGGTCATCCTTTTGCATCTCGAATCTCCTTCCTTGTTCCTCCTTTCTAGATTGCTCCTTTAGACACTAGATCTCCCCTTGCAAGCTTTGAATAACATCCATGGTGTCTTGATATATCTCCTTTTGATGCGTGGGGTCTAGATATTTCCCATGAATGACCTCCTCCCTCGTAACTAGGGTCTTTTGTCTTGGTACCTCTCTTACGTGTGTGGCTTCTGCCCTTGTTGTTACTAAGATAGGCTCCAAGCCTTCATCCCGTGTTACCTAAGGCATCCACTATATGTCTACCTTCTTGATGTTGACCATCACATCACCCTTGTCCTTCTGGTGTTGTTGATTCATATGCTCAAATAACTCCGGGCACTCCTCATACTTATGCTTCTTTCGCACCACAAGCACTGCAACAAGTTTGGGCACTCACGCTTGTAATGTTATGTAGATCCACAGTTGAAACATGTTCCATGCGGAAACTCACTCCTTCCTCCATGGTTACCTCATCCACGGAATCCTCCTCAAAAACCTCTTCCATGTGTGCCTCCATCTGTGAGCTCTTCATAATGGCGATCATCATTTTTAGAACCACTTGGCAATGCTAGTTTGGTGTACCCCATGATCAATGGCCTCATGGATATGATCAATGAGCCTACAATCCTTTATATCATGGGTGTTGGAGGTGAAAATTTTGCAATAACAAGATACATTCTTCCTGATCGTGTGTTGCAGCAAGGGACATCTACTTGCATCATTGTCCCCATGACAAATCTCGCAATCTACTATCACTGTGCTTACCGTCCTCTAGGGGTAGTTATCCTTAACACGCCTCTCTATTTCACAATCCATGCACCATAAACCACTGTGAGTCTCATGGACTAAGTTCATAGACAATCTTTCCAACTTGTTTGGCCATAGCAGCAATCTAAGCCTCCAAGAATGGGCTAACACTAGTAACAATGCTACCAACAACCTTGGCGTGCAAGGAAACTTCCAATGCTTCACGTGGATCTATAAAATTTTTATGAGACAAGGCCCTTCTAAAAGGGGTTATCAATCCTGCAACAAACCACTATGCATGTTGTAAAGGGTGAATATCATATGACAACTTAGACAAGAGAGTTTTAAAATGCACATCATACTCCCGTACACTCTCTGCCATTCCTTGTTGAATCTCTTTCAAAGCACTAATGCTTTTCTGCTCAAACTCAGGAATGTGGAACTCTGCCAAGAATAAATTCTTTAAAGTAGTGTAGTTCACCACCATTTGATGAGGGTCATACTTTCTATACCAGCTATGCGCACGCCCTTACAACGTGGTTACAAATTGACTAGCCTTTCGTTTTAAGGTTGTGATACCCTTCGCATGCCAAAGTAGTTCACACTTGTGAACATGTTCTGCAGCATCCTCAATTCCCCTATAATCTGGAAAATGTAGAGAAATTTTAAATAATACTTGAGGTGGGGGCTAGGGTCCTTGTCCTAAACTAGAGCCTTGGTTCCCTCCAGTGTTTCTTCCACCGCCTAATCCACCAGGTTTGCAGGTCTTGTATCCCCAGAGCCACCGGATCCACCACCGGAACCACTGGGTCCAATAGGGCTTGTAGGAGCTATGCCAAACACCCCCACGGTCCCCCACCGAATTATGCGCCGATGGTCTGCGTGATAGCGCCCACTACCACTACTTTGTCCCACGCCACTCCCTGATGCGAGCCCAAAAGCTTGTACACTTGCCCCTTGTCCAAAAACTCCTCGAATACTAGAATATGTGTAGCCATAGAAGAAGGGAATGAAAAATTGTATCTCCTAGGCATGGATCTATCTCTTCCACTAGTTTTAACTGGATCAATACTTCTTCCTGGTTTGAGAAAACCAAGCGCTAGGGCTCGGTCACTGGGTGGGTTTAGATATGTGCCAACGACTCTCCTTTCTCCATGCGATGATATCTCACCAGAAGCCAAAGGGGTCTCCCTTATGTGCTTATGAAGAAGGGGTAGCATAGACTACTCAGGTTCCACGTCCTCCGCGTGAACCTCAACTCCTTCCCGCAACGTCTGTCTCTATAGATCCATCACACTAGAAGCCTTGCATCGTCTAGAAATCTCCCTTTCACATGCTTCACCATACTTGAGTTGTATTTCTTCCCTCTCCTTCTCTGTCGTATCATCTGCCATCTTCCTCCACCCGAGCTTCCTTACCCATCGCTCAGAATGGTTTAGCTGGCCATTGGGATCACCTCTAAACTCATGGTAACCATCAATATCTTCATAGCTAGAGGAATAACATGCAGAAATGTTCCTCTCAATTCTCAGAAATTCAAACTCAGTAACCTCTGGGTAAGAATACGTAGAAATGGCGTATTCCAGAGTGTAGCTAGCTAGTACTCCTCTCCACCAATGATCTACAACACGGGTCCATGTCAGATCTACATCCTGCAACCTCTAGTAGTCTTCTTCGGTCCATATCCATGATCCATAATGCCAACTTGATCTAGATGCATAGGCTGAAAGCCATCCATATAACTCTACTGGGAAGTAACAGAAGAATGTCTCATACGGATCATGGTAGAGGTTCTCTTCTACCCATCTACGTGTATTAAACTCAGGTCCAGTGCTGTATCTATGAGAAAATTCTTCATCCGTGCTCTTGAACCACGATTCAACATTTTCTAATGTTAACTGATCCATCATTACTCTTTACATAGGTCATCACGCATGCTATATCCCATTACAACTTTGAAAATAGGGTCCCAGAAATGGAACCAAGATGTAGTCATTTTTACTCTGATCACAAAAGGAAGAACCCCATGCACGCCGGCCTATCACCCAGCAGAAGCTGAGCACTCACCCGAGGCACGTGTGGGTGCCGAGTCTCTCTTTTATGTGATTTTAGTGGGAAACATTATCTATGATTAGTGTAAGAGTATTTAGGAGAGAATTTGAGACATACAAGAACCATAGGGCTCAGAACGGCCTCCAGATCCTTACAATCACTTCAAACCGAGTGTTTTAATAGATTCCAGAACATATACTATAACAGAAAGAAAGATACAACCATTCATTCATATCATGAAAGGAAAGAGAACTCATATGAATGAAATATACATTAAACCCATTGATATTCATATCTATTTATAACAAGTAACCTCAACATATTCATTGATTCATTACAGAGTGTCATAGAGTGTAGACCGCAGTCATGCACATCACTGGACATATGTAGCTAAGCTAACAGAAAATAAAAATACAACTCCATGCTTAGTACATCCTTTCCGAACCAGAATATCCACTCACAAAGCAATTCTGCAGAGCCTCTCTTCCTCTCTAACCCACTATTCCCTATGTATATCTTCTCTCTCGTACATATCTCTATCTCTATGTATATGTATATGTCTATGTCTTTTCCCATGGTAGGTACTCGTATTTATCACTTTCCTGGGCTGCTGACTTGCCTTGCCGTGGCCTCAGATCCATCGCCAAGTGTTGAATGTGGTCCTCCATGCAAGCATGTTCCTTCAAGCCTGAGCTCTCCATTCCATCTCATGATGATCTTCTAGAAGATTCCGTCTGGGCATGCTCTTTCCTGGGCCAACCTTTTGTCAGGCTGACATCTTATCTGTGTGTAACCGATCATGATTTTCACGTGTTCTATCTTGGGCACTCAAATTGGCTAAGTCCTGAACCTCCCTTCGCACATTATGCATAATATAATCCTTTCTCTTGCGCACTTTTACCTTGCGCACCATCCAGTAACTGGGATCCCGCATGCCCACGCACCTTTATACTTGGTCAATATTCCAGGGACCCAACACCCATTACGAAATGGGTCAACCACGAAAAGTTAAATATTTTCCAAGCACTGAATAGTCTACTCCGAGGACGGAGTAGAAGCTAGGAAGGGGAAGATGTCGACACTAAAATTTTCCTCCGTAATTTCTATTTCATTAATGTATGTATTATGAATAGGATGTTTTAAAGTATAATTAGTAGTAGCATCGATAGAAGATAACGACACTTCGCTGATACGATGCCACCAATAATGTATAGTATGGTAACAAGCAAAGTACAATATGAATGTTGTTGTAAAAGTAAATATTTTTGTAAGTGGTTCAAGTAATTTTAAAATGTCAAAGTTAGGGTAAGTAGAGAAGTAGGGTCTACATGATTAGGAATTAGAAATATTATATTGGTAATAAGGACAAGGAGTGATGTCATAAATATTTTGTGTATTTTATTTGTAAAAATTCTAAAAAGGTGGAACCCATGTGAAATGATAAGGTTTATCTTATCTTAAAAGATAAGCTTACATGTAAATATAAGAGTTAAGGTATGGAATATGATTCGTCAGAGTAGATTTCTTATCCTATCTTAGAGATAAGGTGGATAAGCCTGAAAGTTCTATAAATAGAGAGGCCACCCCTCTCATTTAGCATAGAAGGAATTAGTGAGAAATATTGTATGAGTAAGTGTGAAAAGGAAGCCATCATTTAGAAGGCATGTTAAAGAAGCTATTAATAAGTGTAATTGTGAAATTTCTCCCATAGTTATTGTTGGAAGGCAAGTGGAGTTGGTAACACTTGAAGTACCTCATGGGTGAGATTGTAACAATTTCATGTTGATAATATAATTTACACTTATATTTAAGATTTATCATAATTCCTTTGTATCATAGTCTATGGTATTCTTGTGTTATGTCTGTTATTGTGCTTCCAGATTAATTCCACCAAACTAAAAGTTGTGCATTAGTAAATAATCATAGACGAGGAGTTCCGTGCATGGCCTTCCCTCTACAAATGAGTTTCAAATTCGGATGAGTATCTTCATCAATATCATCTATGAAGGAAAACATAATTTAAATCTGGGAGAGATAATCTGTGATACTCTCAATGCACTGTATTGGTTGAAGTAAAACAAAGAAATGGATTTTATATAACATCCTATCTCATATATTCAATTGTAGACTACGGGGAATGGCGGGATTTGTATCAAAAGGAGGATTAGAAGAATGATCCCATATATGTGTATCACCCACAACTAACCTTTGAAAATAACAAAAACCATTTTAGAAGATTCAATGATGATTTCACAATGTATATTGTTAGACTCTTAGAGGGAAATAGAGCTGAGAGGTTGTCTGATTAGGCCAAAAAAATAATTTAAACATATGGTAGTTTATTCATTCAATTTAGGATATTTTCCTATATCAGGTTAGCTGGATTTGAAGATACACCAAACAAGCTACCTATGTACTACAATGACAAGATAGTTCTTATAGAGGTTTGCAGACAATTAGACATGTTGCACAGGACATGTAGGGATAAGAAGATCACAGGAATCCAATTCTCAATCTCTAGAGAATTATACTTGTAGGAAAACTTTGGATGCTCAAAATGTGGAAAGAACAATTATTGCATTCAATTTTTACACATTCAACAAGAGACCTTGCTTTGATATCAAAGGTTTTATCTCTAATCACCTCATAATGAGTTATTATATATTTTTTTCTCTAGAAGACTATTGGGAGGATTGTTCGGATGAGTATGAAGTGAGAAAAAGGTATTCTAGCCGAATTTCTCTACAACATATCAAAGATTTCAAGATATATAAGTTTCTAGAGGATTTTCTAGATGATAATGAAGATTTGTATTCTCTTGAATATAGAAAAACTATTTAACACACTCCACTTCTTACCATTAATTGGTTTTAAAAGGATAAGGATGATCTTGGGGAAATAATTAATCCATTCTTGGTAAGGAAAACATTTTGGTTTGATAAGAAGATGAAATCATATAAGGCGGGTGTGACATAGTCTTGCCCCCATGAGGATTCATTATCACATAAGGAGGTTTCGCTTCACTCGCATAAGTGAAAATTCATTCAAATCCTTCTCCTCTATAAGTTGAATCTTCAACTAAAGTGTACTCTATTGAGAAGAAAAAGTATGACACTAAGGAGAGGGCACACAGAAGATTCACGTGTAGGAACAAGACACATTTGAAGATGCGGGAGGATAGGAAAGGAAACACACACTAGGACAAGCTAATTTGGGACTTAGAAATTTTTCATGGTTACGGGATATTTTATGAGATAGCGTGTGGAGCACACAATGGGATGGAGACTTTTGCAACATGAAAATTATGTTTTGAGGATGAGCATCTACTAAGCACCATGCGTAAGTTTAGGATAATAATAGGATTACTACCGATTAATCGTAGGAGATATATTATTAGTGCACTTGCATGTGTGCATATTATTGTAAAGATGTATGGCTATTTTTAGCATGCGACCTATTTTGGGAAGTGTATAAGCGGTGAAGGGAAAGTCTCTACCCCTATAAGTATGTATGATTATGTGAAGTTAGACAAAGACACTGTGTATGAACTATTGTAGAGTTATCTTCGCTGATCTAATGCACACATAAACTTATGATACTATTTATTGTAAGAAGATTATCTATTTACTGTGTTTAATATAATGGAGTGTATTGGCTGGATAAAGGTGTTAAACATGACTGTAATTGGTTCTTGTATTGTTAATTTCATTATGATTATTGCTTAATTCACGAATATTTAAGATCTAGATATGAAATATGCTCTATGGAATGTTTGTGCTTATTATGGTTTCGATTATTCTCTATCTTCAACACATTAACATCCTGCAGAAGAAACTCTTAAGAGGGGCTTGGTATCTTTGCACACTTTGGGTGAGCACTCAGCTCAAGCTGAGTGATGTGCTAGTGTGCCTAGGTTGTTCGTGGTAGATTCTAGGCTACATTATTGGTTCTATTTCGGGACCTCTTTTTCAGTTTTTTTTAGGATGGTTCATGATGAAGACGTACCGATTGACCCTAGAAAGTGTTGAGGAGTGGATAAAATATCTAGAAGAAGAGTACGTATGGAGGTTCAACACTGGATCTGAGTTTGATGCATGCACGTGGGTGGAAAATAATCTGTATGACTATTTGTACGAGAGCTTCTTTGCTATTTTCCTAGTAGAACTATACGAGTGGCTGGTTGCTTATGTATCTAAACAAAATTGGAGGTATCACACACTTGTCTGGACACATGAAGAATTTTAGGCCCTGTATCATGTTGATCTGATTTGGACACTTCTTTGTGGATACTTGGTTTCATGGTGTTTTGAACAACTATATTCTAGAGTACTCAATTTTCACTTATTATTTCCCGGAGGTAGTGAGTTCAAATTTTTACATTATCTTAGGGGAACTTACTTGCAAGGAATTCTACGGCAATCAAGATATTGATGGTAACCCGAACTTGGAAGAAAAATTATGGTTAGTGAAACCCGACCACGCGTGGGGAAGGAGTAGTTTTGGTGAAAGATGGTGGACCTAGCGGCAAAAAGGAAGAGAGAAGAAATGTGATTTAAGTATAATGAGGTGCATGAAAGGGAGATGGAAAAGTAATGAGATATTGTAGAGTGGATGGCGTTGAGGAGAGAGATGGCTCATGAAGGATTTGGAGCTCACACAAAAGGTGTGGAGACAAAGCATATGGAACTCCCCCATTTGGGAAAACATGACAGAGAACCCCCCTCGGCCTCACATGAGAGTGTGCTAGCAGAGACAACTTGGTCCATGGGCACACATCTGAATCTACTTGGTAACCTAGTCTTCGCTTGGTTTTCCATTATATAGTACATCCAATAGTCAGCAAGATAATCTGGGTAGTAAGGAAGTAGAAGTAAGTCACATAGCAAGTAAATCTATGGCAGGGAAAATGTCTTTGTTTTTTTTGGAGGTACCTTTTCAAGTGCATCATCAACATAGAATTCACACACGCAGAATTTTGGACTCACTTCTGGGAGTAGTACCACCACATAGACTGTAGGAGTTCAATTTAGTACTAATATTGGGACATGCGGAAGTACATCTTCTAGTTTTCTTACAGTTACGGTGGAGGATCGGGGGTATAGGTGGCTCTAGTTCGGCAGATTTGGTGGTTATGGAGACAAAGGTAACACAAGAGGTTCTAGATTAGGTGGGAAGATTCCACACCAACCCCATAATATTTACATGGATATGTCTCTCCATCTTCCCGAGTATAGGGGCATAGAAGATGATGTCGAACACATGCATATTTGTGAGATCTTGTGGCACACAAAAGGGATCACAACTTCTAAGCATAAGGCAAGCTAATTTGTAACTACATTACAAGGACACACACATAGTTGGTACATGAAGTTTGACCCAGATCAAACTTGTGTAGATTATGCGGCATTAAAATATGACTTAAATAATTCTATATACCTAAATTTGAGCATAATATTATAAACGTGCTCAAAGATATTAAGTAAGGCACGAATGAGAGTGTCGGGAGTATAATACTCATTTCAAAAAAATTGTCTAATATTTATTATGATATTCATGTACACTAGCATGCACAATGATTCGTTGGAGGACTGATCACACCTTTTAGAACAACACTTTCACATAAGACGTCAAAGAATCCATGTGGAGCACTTGAAGAAAATTTGTGCACCGAGGCAATTAGAAGTATATAAACCGGAGTCACCCATTCCCGGAAGCATAGATTGTAGCTATGAAAAAGTAGTTGGAGAAACTATCGGCAAATTCAACACATGAGATGGGCATTGGGATTTGGTGTACATAATGTGAAGTGGAAGGGAACACCAAGGATAGTTGTCCCCATAGGTCAGTGCATTCATTATTGCTAGATTGTGAGATATGTCATCTGAACCATGATGCCAACCGCTGCCCATTACGACAATGCATGATAAATAATAATGTATTTGCTATTGTAAAATTTTCCAATCTATGACTAACGATAGAGAAGACTACAAAGTTGATTGGTCAGATCCATGATGCTATAGATATTGGTGTATGATAGATAGGAGTATTAGATAACTCTAAGGGTAAAGGTGAGCACTAGGATCGAGATCACAATCAAGTGCGCTATGATTGGAACAAGGCGTGCTATGAAGGAGGATGTGGCAGAGGTTGAGGATACCGTGGTGGATTTAGGGATCAAGGCCATGGTGGTGGAAGAGGCGATTTTCCTTGTGGAACATGATTTACATGCGGATCTCTTGACCACTACAAGCGTGAATGTCCTCAGAATATTACTTGTTCTTTTTGTGGGAAGAGTCATAGCTATAAGGAATTCCTAGATCTATACGAGCATCTTAGCAAGAAACATAAAAAAGAAAAAAGGGTGTAGGGATAGTTAGGATATAATGCATTGTGGAAAATTAGTGGATGCCAAAGTTGGCACTGGAACTTGAGGTGTTACCTTTGAAGATTACTACATGTGTTGAAGCTGCCCGCTCTAGAGAAGTTGCGCATGTTAGAGAAGCGTTACAACAAAATCCTACTATCACTAAGGAGGAAGTTTTGCATGCAAAGTATTTGGATCCTACGTACGTAAAGAGGTTTATCAGAGACCATGGAGGTACTCGAAACCTTCGTGGGGAAATACAATGTTTGAAGGATCAATCACGGAAGATAGAATATAAGAAGGCAACATAGACGGTCTAGTCGAGATATTATGACTTGAAGGAGGTATGTAGAATGTTACGCCGGGAGAATATTATTCCATTAATATGGAGTTCGCTAAAGGGAAACACTCCCCACATAGGTATTGAGAATGGATGTTAGATCCTATAGGAAAATATTCCACCTCATAGCTTAGATTATGACAAGGAGATCACTCTAAATGCTATTGTGGATGGATGACTCTTGAGTAATATATTGATTGACACAGACGCGAAGGTAAATTTGCCAACTTTAGATGCATGGGTGCAGATGGGGAGACCTCCATTGCAGCCATCTTCTAATGTAGTTGTTTATGGCTAATTGGACTAAGGCCACTCCCATAGGAGTTTTAAAAGATGCATCCATTACTATACAAGGGGCCAAGTTCATTGGGGACTTTGAGGTTTTAGCACTT
Source organism: Taxus wallichiana var. yunnanensis (assembly GCA_018340775.1). Classification (NCBI taxonomy): domain Eukaryota; kingdom Viridiplantae; phylum Streptophyta; class Pinopsida; order Cupressales; family Taxaceae; genus Taxus; species Taxus wallichiana. The sequence goes on along the minus strand of CM031242.1, from coordinate 324,869,725 downwards.
GTAGAAGCGAGACAATGTAACATCTTTGACATGACTATTACTATGATGACTTCCACTCTTGACATTGCAAATGTTGACAGGTGATTTGTCTTAGGAAGGAGTACTCTTAGGATTTTGGAAATCATGTTTGCAATGGATAATTCTTTATTTATTGAAAAGAATCATTTCTGGTTGTGAATTCTACTTACTTGAAAATAATGCCATTCATCTCTCTTGTATAGCTTAAATTCACTTTTAAGAAGGTGATGAACTTGTATTGTGTATACATAATTTATTTTATGTAAACAACAAAACCTTGGATCAATTCCATTGATCCAAGGTATGCCTCATTCTTCTTACCTGCTCACCTTGTTGTCTTGACATTTAGAAATGGAAGGTGAGCTTGACTGTGACTTGTTTTGTCTACCATGGTGAAGAATTCTTCTTAGGGATCCTTGACCGACATCAGGCTTAAGGGTGATAGGCCTGGGCCTTCTTGTTAATTGTTTAAACGTTGTATAGCGTATAGGAATCGTAGACCTAATAGTAAATTACTAAGGTGGATACCCTAACCTAAGTTGGGATGTTCTATACTAAGTTGGATTATAACCTAAGGTAATTAAGACCTACCTAGGAACTAAGGTTGATTTCTAACCTAATAAAAATATAACCTAAACTATTGCTAACCTAAGGAGATACCTATGGACTACTTGGAAAATGGAAAGGTTAGTGGTGTCGGTTTTCTAGGCATTAATTGGAATTTATTTTGGTTTAAATGCTATGGACTACCAATTTTTCCGGAAGCATTGGGAGTTAGGGGATGCCTAGTTGGCATCACCACTAAATGGAAATTTGCATGCAAAATTTGAATTGAAATCTCGCCAAACTTGGATGGCGGTGGCATGGAGAAATGGGAGGGAACTAGTGGTCCTTCGCATTTATTGATCTTATTTTTGGTGAAGAAACCACCTAGGAAAAATGCATGGTGGATTTTGGAAAGGTTGTTTGATATTTAGTTCATTTTGATTTTTTCTCTGCATGGGGTTTTCAGTTCTTTGAACCAGCAGTTCTATTTTTATTTATTTGTATTCTTGGCATTCTTGAACTATTTTTGGACTCTATGGAAGTATAATAAGAAGTGGAAAGACTGGGTTGGTTGACGTTGACTATTGGGGTTCGGCTAGGAAATCGTCTGTAAATTGAGAAGAAGCTTTATTAGGCATGATAGGCTCTACCCATTAAGTTGTTATGCTTTTTCCTAAATGTCTTCATTAAAGGAACTCTACTCTTGGAAACAAATGGGTTTTTATGTGTTTGATCTTTCTTTCGAAACTTATTTTTCTTTGTATTTCATCTGTATGGATTCACTGCTATGCTAGAAATATGTTTTGGGTTTTGTTTCTTTGTTGGAAAAAGGAAGGAAACATGTTTAACTTTTGTTGAGCTTGAGATCATGTTCTTTGGTACGTATGCTAAAATGTACTAAAGCTGACAGTAACTTGTCTGATAATGGGTTGAATGAATCTCCTCGAATGTAATCTATCTATTTAGCATGGTTGATAGTTAATCTTGCTTGCGTGATTTGTTGAATGATTTATTGAATTCGATTACATATTTTTGGTATAAGGAAAAAGAAAGGTCAAGGTTTATTTTCTTGGATCAACTTGCCTTGTATGATTGGTTATTTTTATTTAAATCAGAAGAACAGTTGTTTCAGTAGGAACTCATGGTAATTACGGTTGAACTTTAGAGTAACTTGACTCTGTCTAAATGAATGAACACTTGGAGGAAATAGACTATAATGATTTTGGAGTATTACTTATTTTGAGATCAACTTCGAGCACCTGACTTGGGGTCATGTTGTTATTTCGTTGTTTCTCCTTGTGGTTGAGTCTGGGATGAGATCATTCTTCCTAATCTAGTAGTTTGTTCCATTGATTCTTATGATGTATGTGGTTCTGAGTTGGTTTGAATGAAAGATTCAACTGTTAAGTCTTGCTCTCGCCTTCCTCAATTCACCATCAATGGATGGGTAAGATTTGTGTGTTGTCTCTTTGAAAAGTATATCATGGCCGAAAAGAGGTAATTTACTTAGACGTCACTCTGTCTCTTCTTTGTTTGGGAAACTAGAGTAACTTCTAGAACTGATGCTATTAATGTTTGGAAAGAATATAATGTTTAGTTGTTGGTTTTTTTTTTTGCTTTGATATTATTGACTGCAAGCTTATGAAAAACCATTTCCAATTGTAGCTTTTGCGCTACAGTTATTATTATCATTTGTAAGTTGGGAAAACATCATTTTCAGTTTATAAATTTCATGTTATAGTTTTTATTATCGACTGTAATATCGAGTTTCCTTTGGGATTCAATGGTTTTTAGGAGTTAATTGTGTTCTTGGTCTTGAGAAATTAAATGTGTCGGTTTTGTTTCAGCTTCAGGAAAGAGTACTCCTATTCTGGGAATGGATAGTGAAACCACATCCTTACCTTTATTTGATATTGTTACCTCTTACTCCTCTGAGATGTAAAATATGGGTAAACTTACCCCTTGGCTATTCTTTCTATTCTCTTCTATATCTGTTAGGAAATGGTTACCGATGTTGGAGGGTTAAGGTAATTATAAAACCATTTTTCTTGGGTTCTGAGAAGAAGATGTATGTTGTTATTTGTTCTCTCTATTATCGAGATAGCTATCTAACCCGAGTCTGAACCAAACTCTGCTGAGGATTTGAATAAAGACCGGACTTGTCTTTATTACATTCTTGCTTGGATTTATAGTGTATAATCTACTCCTCTCTTTTCGTTCATTTCTCACCTGTATCACTCTTATGGAGGGAGATGACCTGTTTGGTTTGTAGTATGTTGAAGGATTGCAAGGTGTGTAGTTGATTGATAAACATTTTCTTTCTTCTCCTTTATTGTTACATTGGTAATGAGGTAACTTTTGGTATGTGTTAATAGATCTAGTTATGTTTAATTTAAATTCATCCTTTGTCAAACCTATTGATGCTGATCCTAAAACTTAGGCTAGAGTTTGACTCTGAACTTGGATATAGTTTCTTAAATAAGAAACTCTTACTTTAAGGTGTTGTTGATTCATCCTTAATTTTATCATAAAGTTTAATTGAGCTTGGCATTTAATATTTTAGGATGAAGTAAGTTAATGTTGAGTTATATGAATTATTGTTCCATCTAAAGTAGTCCTATTCCTATGAGATATCAGAGTTAGTATCTTCTTAGGTTAGATGGAATTAATTTTGAAGTAAATCATAAATATCTGTAAATGAAAAGAAGATTGTGATTTTGGTGAAATATTATTTATCTGAAATAATGATTTAAATCTTCTATGAAATGATTAGTTGGAAGTTGAAGTTGATTATATATTAGCCTTTTCTTAATTAGAATACAGATTATCACTTTGTTTCTCCCTCTTATGACTGTTATTTCTTTATGATGTGTCTTTCTGTAATGCTTTAACTATTTCATAAAAGTAGAGTTCTTTTTATGAAACAGTTAGTTAAAAGCACATCGTTTTAATGCTTAGTGCTTATCATGCTCAGTTCTATGAACTGACCTGTCATGCTAGCAATTTTTGTAGATGGACTTCATAAGTGGTAAAAGGGAGACAAGATATTTTATGATGTTACTTTTGTTTACCAAAAGACTAGATCTCTTATGGGAAATATGATTCATTATTAAAATGTATTGTTGGAAGGGAAAGTTGTAATTTTATAGAGCTTATTGTTTTTGTTTGACACTAAAGATGTCTGAAGTATTGGTACTTGCAATGTATGAATTCCTCCTTGATAAATGGAAAAGTTTGTGGGTTTATCTGTACTTGATGTGTCATATTTTTGCATATTATGTGAATATTAGTGATAAGCTTATCTATGTTTATATATGTATATATATATCTGAAATGAACCCCTTTGGGTTGAAATAAAATGAACTAGGTGGTAAGGGAATTAGATATACTATCCCTTTATTTAAATGCAACTTATCAAGTTGGCATTCATGGATGATCATTTAATTAAATCACTATGGTTTATTAAAATGATGTTAATGGATAAACGAATCCATTATGATTACTTGGATAATGTTAAGGGGTTACAAATGGACCCTAAATTATTTATAAGAAAAAGGAAGACAACTATTTTGCAATGATAATCAATTTGTTTAGAATCCTTTGGAATTAAACCTAATGTCATCTTGGAAAGAGGAAGATGTACTTCCTCTTGATTTATACCTTAATCTAAATAAAAAAATGAAAGGTATATATAAATATATAATAGTAGACTTCATTTCAATGAAGTCTATTATAAAAGAATCTGATTCAGAACTTAAACAAGCTAAGTCATGGTTAAGTTAAATAAGTGAACCATATTGTTAGTATGTTGATTCTGTTTGTAAAACTGAATCTTAAATTAGGAAGTTAATGAATGAAAAGAAAATATTTGATGTATCTGCATAGCAATTATAATTCATTTATTGCTTGCAACCTTAATGGTTAATGAAACTAGGGATTCAACATGGCTGCTATAATTAGACTTTAATTAAGGAAAATAATTAAGTAATTAACTTCTTTCTTGGGTATGTACATCCAGATGGGATGACTCTGTCAGATGTTGGCACACACCAACTACAACACCATACCTCCGTGAAGACTTAGGTCTTCATGAGGATACTATGTTGTAGTTGACATGTTGCAACACCCTTTAGAGTTGAATCATCTAGATCTACATAAACTCGAGACTTGATCTTAGTTATACCCTAGGTTAGGTTGGAAGTATGATCTAGTGTCGGGAACTCACGATGACTTAGGATAACTAGACACATGCAATCGACTTAGGTCAATTGAGTATGTCTATGTACCCTTAGTCACCGTGAGTAGCCTTCTACACTAGACTATGTTGCTAACCTTGGTTAGGGTTAAACCTTGAACAAGTGGACTGACAGGAGTTAGTGAAGACCATTCTAGATAACAAATGAAGTGGGGTGAAGGATGTATTCCATTTGATGAGTATGCCATCTAGGAATATTAACATGAATAGTATGTTGTAAATCTTTGGCCAAAGTATCGTAAAGCTACTGGTTACATTGTCCTATGTCACCTAGTTTTAAGAAGTGAGATTTTAGATGAATATTGGTAACAAGTATTCAAATAGGCCTCTTAAATAGAACACTTAATTCCTCGAAAAGGGTATAATAATTGAGTATACCTAGTATACAATTCAATGAGTTAACATGAGAGATCGGTGTTTCACCGAGTCATGAAATGAGAGATCGGTGTTTCACCGAGTCATTACAGCTAAATATGGTTATCTGTTATGAGATTGATTGGCATGGAATGCATGTTCTAAATTATGTTTATTTAGAACATAGAACATTATTTAAAAAATAAGAATTAAAAAATTCCCTTGTTTCTAAAGTCTTAAAATGGGAATGTTATAGACAATTTCGAGATCTACTTAGGTGCCCTTGGTGCTATGCAAATAATGCTAATCTATGGTTCAATAAGGGACATATAAGTTTTGAGAACAATGAGGAAAGAGTTATTATCCTTTTAATGGATGGAAAATCTTCACCCTATGTTGATCCTTTGAGTGAAGAAGATCTGAATATGAGATATGTACATGTCATTGGGACCTAGAAGTACTTGAGCCATCTAAGGAAGGAATCCTCCAGTGGGAAGATGCACAATCTATTAGTAATACCACAAGTATTGCTTGTGATAATTGGGCTCATGACACTTATGAAATGGTTGGGTGTGAAGTAAGGAGAAAATTTTTGTGGAGAAGTAGACCTCGTTATATTAGAAGGATAGGTAACAACTTTGTACCTTGGTACACTGGAGAAGGAGACCCTATGGTATTCCTGCATGCCATGGAAGAAAAATGGAAAAAACAATTTAAAAGAAGAAATATGTTAGCATATAACCCGCACGGGAAATAAACATGCTTTGGTGGGTGGTTCATAGGGATAATCTTGTAGAATGGAATGAAGTTAGGATTTCTCTAACAACTCGATTTTCCAAGAGCAATGCACCTACTCAAATATTCACATATCATGGTAATCAACCTGTTTAAAACCACGTTCAGTAGTGTGAGAGACTCTGGATAGAGGGGTAGGAAGCTTTACCACCTTTACTATGGGTGCAAAAACTTTATTCCACTTTATAAGGCTACACACATGCTTGGTATGTATATGCGGAGCTACATAGAGAGATTGGAAATTGGCAAGATTTGATTGCAGGAATGGTCCAGACTTTTGACCACTTCTCTACTAAACCTCTAGTGTAATAGGCATTAAGGGTTATAAAGCGCTTAACTATGTAGGACAATGCAAAGGCGAAAGAGCTCATTCAGGAGTTATTTGGTGAGATAGACTCAAGAGCGCTCTTTGATAAAGAAGAATAAACATATGCTGCACTACTTAAGCAAACTTTCTTAGAGAAAGAAAAAGGAAAGATGGTATACATAGTGGATGATGATGTTAGGAAATTAGTGTTCATAGTGTGAACATATGGTTTGAATATTAGTATTATTTAATATTTAAATAATATGTGAGTGTGCACAATTAGTTGTCATGCAAAACTCATAGAGATAGGAGTGTGTGAGAATATCTTTGGATTAGGAGTAAGACTAGGGAATAAAGGAGAGATATGGGGATAAAATGATAAGACTTGACTCCATGATTTTAGGAGCAAGCACTTGTATAAAATGCCCTCTCATATTCAATAGAAATTTCTCTATTCTACTTACATTTTCTCTTATTTTTGTACTTTCCATTTCATGAGTTAATTTGATTTATTTTTGTTGAATTTATTAATGCAAGTCTAGACATTTAACATCAGATCGGAAGTAGAATATTTGGATATAGATCATTCATCGGGTATGCATGAGGTATTAGAGAGCACACATAAAATTTTGCATGCCTATAATGAACCCATGAAGACAAAAAGTGAATATTGGTACAAATTCGAACCTAAGGAGGTAATAATTGGGGATTATTGGTCCGACTCGAAGTGGAAAAAATCATTGAGTTACTTCGTGATTTTCTTGACTTACTTCTTATGGGATACCATGAAATAAAAGGAGTGCATGAATCATTAGGAGAGATGAATATTAAGCTTAAGGAAGGTCCACGCCCGGTTAGAAAAAGACCCTACAGAATGAACCCTAACATGCGCATAAAAGTTAAGGAAGAAATTGACAAGATGTTGAAATCTGGCATCATCAAGCCCTTAGAAGAATCAGAGTGGGTTATCCCCATGGTTATCAATATAAATAAATATGATCTGATTAGGATTTGTGTGGATTACTGAGAGAACCAAATGCTACATGTGTGATTGATCCCTTTCCTACATATTTCATGAAGAGTTATTAGAAGGCATTGTAGGGCACAAAATATATTCTTTTACAGATGGATTCTTTGGATATCATCAAGTTAGGATTGCACAAGAGGATCAAGAGAAAAAAATTTCACCACTAAATGGGAAGTTTTAGATATCTTGTGATGCCCTTTGGTCAGAAAAATACGCATTCATTCAAGCATTCTAGGATTTTATTCACATTTTTATAGGTTTACTTGGATGATTGGACGGTGTATGGACTTGTTAAAGATCACTGTGACAATTTGTGCTTAATGTTTGAAAGATGTAGACAATTAAACATCTCTTTAAACATCAAGAAGTATGTGTTTGCTACACCTTTTGGCACTTTGTTAGTGCACATCACATGCAAGGAAGGTTTGTTAGTCGATCTAACTAAGGTTGCGATTATTGTAGGCTTGGAGTAACCTACAAGTCGAGTGAGGTGAGCGGATTCTTGGTTCACACTTTGGGTATTATAGAAAATTTATCAAAGGATATGCTAAGATTGTTGAACCCTTGGAAGAGTTACTAAAGGGAAAAGAGACATTCTATTAGGAATAACCACAATAGTGCACATTTGTGGCATTAAAGGAGAGACTTACTATAACACCTATTCTACATTTTCCCTCATGGAACCAACCGTTTCATGTACATGTGGACACCTCTGGCACAACCATTGACGCAGTGTTATCTCATCCTAGAGAAGGTATTATAGATCATACTATTTGTTTTGTTAGTAGAAAGTTGACTCATGCAGAGCATAATTATATGCCTACTAAGCACGAAGCCATGTTAATTATCTACGCATTGTATAAATTCAAACAATACTTTCTAGCAACACCATTTGTATTTTACATCGATCACATGACATTAAAATACTTGGTAAATAAGATGATTTTACAGGGGCACATATTTCGATGGGTGTTCTTATTCCAAGAATTTGATTTTGCGGTTGTGGTAACCCAAGAAAAAATAATTATGGCCCAAACCATTTATCAAGAATTCAGTCAGGGGAGGACGTGAAGAAAATTGAAGAAACAATGTCGGATGCACATTTTTACGAGTTACAATGCATGCCTTCGGAATCAAAGGATATTGCTACATTTTTACGTATAGGTATAGAACTGAAGGAATGAAATCATTAGAGAAGAAATGACTTACAATTCACGTGACACCTTTTATGTTGATCGGTGGTGACCTATACAAGCTAGGTGAGATGAAGTATTGTGCCAGTGTGTACTACAACACGAGCACATAGATATCATGGAAGAAGGTTAGGGTGGTATTGTAGGTGGGCATTATGCGGGTAACGCCACTACGTGTAAGATTCCATTCACTATATTATGGTTGGAAACCCTCTCGCAAATATTGTAAAGCATATTGTAAGGCGTGTGATCACTTTGTCAATGCATTGGTAAACCCGGGAAAAGAGATGAAATGCTTTGAAGACCTATTCCTAGTGCGAGATCCATTTGAGAAATGGGATATAGACTTTATGGGTCCTATTTTACCAGCCGCACATAGAACTGGATCACACTACATCATCACTTGTATATATTATCTTACAAGGTGGGAAAAAGCAACACCTACCAAGGATTGTACAACAACTACAATAGATAGGTTCTTATGGGAAAATGTTCTTATAAGGTATGAATGACTTATAATATTAAAAAGTGATAGGGTACACATTTTTTGAATGAGACAATCTAGATACTATTGGATGAATTTATGATTGTGCACCATAAGACTACACCATATCATCCTCGAGTTAATGGGACTCTTGAGGCCTTCAACAAGATTTTGAACAGAGACATTGACAAAAATTTGTGATGTTGGAAGGAAAGATTGGGATGATAAATTATCTGTCATGCTTTGGGTGTATAGAACAACATACAAAATGTTGAACAAGGCCACACCCTTTCGGTTGGTGTTTAATGAAGCGATTATTCTTATGGAATTCATGTTACCTTCTTTGCATATTACGCAGCGTTAGAGGTCTAGTCGATGAGAAAGCATTAGAAGAAAGAATTGATAAATTTATATAGTTGGATGAGAGGCATGCCATAGCACGTTGGATTCGAAGAAGGAAAAGGCTAGGAAGAAGGCATGACATGATAGGCACATTAGGGACAAAAATATTGAGATGGGACAGATGGCGCTTCTTTATGATTCTAAGTTTTTGTCCCATCTAGGAAAGATTAAAGTGCATTGGTTGAGACCGTATGTTATAACTCATATAATTGAATTAGGTTCTTTCTAGTCGAGAGATGCTTGATGGAATACGGTTAACCGGTTACTTCAATGGGAGTAGGTTGAAGCCCTACTATAAATAAGTCTTCTTGGTGTTTTTAATAAGGTAATGTTTCCATTTATAATAGGTTTTCATTTATGTATTTCCTTATTCGTCGCTATGCTTTGTCAATTTAGTTTGGTGTTTTGTGTAATAAGAATGTTTGTGCATTGGAAGCTAATTACCATTTGAAGTATTTCTATGCGTAGAGGACTACACATACCCTTTGTTGTGGGGTGGTTATTCACAACCGGGTTCACATAAGAACAAAACTATTACAAGTGCTATTTAAGTTTGGAAAGGAGCTGTTAGAAAGGATATTTCTCTAAAGATGACCATAGAAGAAGATAAATGAGGGAACAATATAATGTGAGGTAAGCGGTGGACCGTGGAGACTACCAAGGGAAGGCGTAGTGGCAAGGTACTCGGAGTGCATAGAGGCGCATTCAAGAGAAGTATGTATCCGAGAAGGTAGGAAGATGTGCTAGAAGGTTATAGCTGGGGCGTGAAGATGTATCGCATGGAGATTGTGAAAATGGTCAGTTAATGAGAGGACTATTTTTAGGTGAAGGATAAATAAAATCACTAAAATTTTTAAAATCTATATAAGGACATGATGCGAGTTCATTTTTACCTTTTCGATCACAAGTATTTGTGCGAGCTAAGTGTGGACCGAGTTGATCGAATCGTGTTGAGGTATGAAGCGTTGTGAAACTAGATGTGGAGACTAGACTATTACACGGAAGAGGCTTGTGTCCCCATTGGTGAAGGGTTTGAGTGAAGCAGAAGCATTGAGAAGGAGCTAGGGCACAAGGTTTCTAGCTAAGGAACACATATTTGAGATAGGGTTTGAGTTTTCTCATTACAGACAACAAAAAGGTGGGATTTTTACGATGACACCAAAGAAATCACTTGCAACAGACACGAAAGGAAAGAAGAAGGTAGAAGATGAAGTTGAAATTGCTCCCAAGAGTAATTTTTCATAGATGCAATACCCAAAAGGAGTAATAGTTAGACAAGAGTGGGATTCCCACATCCGTAGATGCAAAATAAGTGACTACAACCACCGTACCTATGACAACAAGGGAGAGTTAGACGTGTTACTGAATAAGAAGACCAATAAGCGTAGGGTGGAGGATATGCCATTGTATGAAGATGTTAGGGAAAAATTATTGAATTAGGTAGGAGTTTATTAGTTATATGAGCTCCGTATTTTGGAAAATATGAACCCTTATACCAATGGTGATGATCCGAGTCCATGAGGACTTATTTATTTCACTAGACAAAGGGTTAGGATCACAACAACCCTAGTTTCAACACTAACAAGATTGAAGGGCACATGGGTAGACCTTGTTAGTGATCTGACTGATAAAGCAGTGGTCATAGAAATAAGAAAGGAGTTGGGGTATACCAAGGGTCCGCATGGAATGGACATTGATAAACTAAAGAAGTTTTGTGTGGTGTAGGAAGCTGCACATCTCGGGATAATTTTAGTGGTGAATATTCGTAATATGGCAAATATTCCATTTTAGGAAAATTTGAAAAGGTGAATTTTTTGGCGTGGATCAGTGACATGTTTGCCTAAAAATACAGTTTAATTTTTTTAAGGGTCAGCTTTGCCTACACTTGAAATATATCCCCTACATAATCCTATATTATTCACCAGGTAGAACACTTCTACTTCACTCATACCACATGGGGGCATATCTATTATCATGTACAATAAACTTACAAAGCAATAGAGGCCAATACACAAAGTGTAGTTTTGTAGATATTCATCAAATTTGTAGTCGGGTGACACATATTATTCTTAAACACATGAAAAGAAAGTTCCACTAACACGTGACAAGGAGAGTTCATTGATACACAACAAGGGGAGTTTGTTGATGCACGATAATGAGAGTTTGTTAACATGTGAGAAAGAGATTTTGTTGACGTGTGATAGGAGGCGGAGGCTACAGATGCATGAAAAATATTTATTATTGCGTGTCAACAAGGTTGTTGACATGCGAAATAAAACCTCTTGTCATGCGTTAACAACCTTACTGATGTGCAACGGGAGGTTTTTGTCGTGCGTTAACAATCTGTTATCCAAAATTCACCCCCCAGGGTAAATTTGATAACATGCACTAAATTCTCAAGTCTCGAGAAAATAGATTGATTCAGGGAAAAAAATCATGTTTCTAGGGTCCCCTGAAATTTTTTCTAACTCCCCTGGCCGAAGAAGAAAAGAGCAAGTTTTGAGAAAAGGTGAAAAAGGTTGCAAAAAATAAGCTTGGGCCAGGAAAAATCATGAAAAATGGCTAAGTCCTAGTCCTCACAACATGATTGGGGACGTGAGGGACATCGGGCGTGAATCGCCGAAAAGCCTCTAGGCGGCCCAAGCAGCACTTGGGACAGTTGGACCAAAGGGACGCGGCGGACGCTTGAAAAGCCGAACGGCTGAAAAATGAAGAAAATTATCTAAGTCTTGCTTCGCAGAAGTTTGGGACATCTGGGAAAAAAGTACGCGGAAGACGCGGATCGGCCGGTTTGGCGCAAGTCAGTACATTTTAGGCGGATCGGAAGTATTTGTCCCAGGCGATGCAGGGACGGTTGGAACAAAAGTGTGCGAGAGGACGCGAACCACCCGGATCAGTCGAAACAAAGAACTTTCACTTCGGTACAGTTGGGACAAAGGGACGCGTGGGACACGGATAGCAGAAGGATCGAAAGCCAATCAAGCAATGCCACGTCATCGGCCGAATGAGGGACAAGGAAGCCCATTTTGGGCGGATCGGAGGTTTTCGTCCAAAACAGTCTTGGGACATCCAGGACAAAAAGACGCGGGGAGATGTGAAAGAGCCAGTAGACCCGTGGACCAACCAAATCATGACACGTGTCATAAAGAGAAGCGTCTAAAAGTTCAAAGGGGCAAGGTTTGAAGCGCTAGCCCAAGCCAATCAATGCATGCCACGTGTCCCAAGTGGTGGAGGTGCGGAGGAAGAGTAAAAATGTCAAAAAGGTCAACTTTCAAGGAAAACCGCGGGACAGGGAAGCAGAGAATTACGCATCCAATCAGTGCTTGACACGTGTCACCTAGGTGGCAGAGCGCGGGGAAAATTTTAAAACACATTTTTGCCTGTTTTGTGCCCTAAATCTTCAGATCACCATATCTTTTGATCCAGAGCTTGGATTTGCACGTTATTTATATCAACGGAAAGCTTATGAAATTCTCTACATGATTTCGGGGTCAATCTTACATTTTGGTTCAGTTTGGAGAGAGAAAATTGAGAAACACCTCTGGCATGTAATAATAGATAGAAATGACTTTCAACAACCAGCTTTAATACAACAGACAGTTCGCCGTTTCTGCTAGACAGTCCACCATTTTGCCAGGATTCACCATTTCTACCATAATGAGATGAAATAAATGCACCCTAGAAAGTGGTTGGGGTAGATCTAACTTTCCTCTCTCTTCCCTCTCTCATTCTTCCTATATATTGTAAGGAGGGGCTTCTTTCAAAAGGTCGAACATTTCCTATTTTGCTCCTCCCTTCTTCTCTTTATCAGGCGAATTTGTGGAGTTCGAACCTCCCATTTGAAACTGTAATGTGACTCTACCTCTTGGCATTTTTAGTGTATTGTATCAATCTTTGGAGCAAGTAATGCATGTCTGTGGATGATTCTCAACCCTCTCTGTGTTTATTTGCATCCTCCTAGTCTTTCACTGCAAGTTTTGTTATCTGTGCATGATCTTGCATCACATTTGAATGGTCTGTGTTTATTAGCAAGACAGGTGTTCTTCATTCCTTGGTGCATCACCTCTATTAGCTTAGGTTTATTTTTATGCATCCCTCTCTCTCTGTCTCCTTGGCAAGTTAGATTAGGTTTTGAGTAAACCCTCTACATTTTTCGTGTGCATCTGAACAGAGGAATAGGAACCAACCTTCTCTGGAGAATCCTTTCTCATATTTACAAGTCCCACACTTGGAGAAAGGATTCCATGTTGTGCAATCACACTGGATGCCTGAACATCAACCTAGAAACCTGATCTCGCATCCACGGGTCTTTGTGATTTTTCCATAATAGTTTTGGCACAGATGAGTGGGACCTAGAGGTCTCATTTTTATTGCAGCAAAGTTGATATGCATGCATCTGCTGCGGTTTCTTGCTTGAAAAGAACTATTATTTTCATATCTGGTGACTCAAGGGAAGAATCGGCGATTTCAGTGCAAGGCACGAAAACTCATGAGAAGAGTCACCACAAGGTCAAGAGTTGGAGAAGAAGAAGTCTTTGTTTGAATACCTGCAATTATCTCCAAGAAGAAGGAAAAGAGGAAGAAGGATTCAAATGTCTCCATCTCCACCAAATATAACTCCCTCAACTCCTCCACCTGGTAGGCCTTTCATTGATCAAGAATGGTTTTAAGACCAATTAGAATGGCTCAGAACAACCCCTATGTCAACTTCACAGGTAGCAGCCCACTTGCTCTCAATGCACAACATCCAGTTCCTATTGCAGCCTTGAAGAACATTCCCTACTTCACTGGAGAAAATTAGACTACTCCAGGTGATCATGTTAAAGATATTGCTAACCTTTGTGCAATCCATGAAATCAATGAGATGCAAGTGGTTGTCAAGTTGCTGGCGTCTTCATTCAAGGGTAAAGCATTGCAATGGTTTAGAAGCCTTGGAGCTGGTTCTATCACAAATTGGAATCAGCTGTGTATTGCACTTCATGAGAAATTTGGAGAGAAGGGAGACAACTTGTCTCTTTTGGAGCAGCTGACAACTATCAAGAGAGCTCCTAATGAGCGGTGGTGATTTCAACTTGATTTCAAAAGACTTGGGAGAGGATTCCTGTGGCAGTCAGGCCAATAGCAGAAGGTGCTTTTCTCTAGTATCTCAAAGCTCTAAATTCTGATATTTCTATGTTGATTCAGTCTATGGGAGGCATAACTATCCCTATGGCTTATAACATTTCCATTAGGGCTGAAAATTGTTTGATCAAAGCTGGCAAAATTGCCCCCAGACCTCCCATGCCACTGTTTCCAAGTTTAGAGATTCCAAACACCAATCAACCACCTAATTTGGCTCCTTCTCCCACTCCTAGAAATCAGAGTTCAAATGAAGCTTCCACTTCATCTCCAAGTGCCCCAAATGAGCTTCAAGAGGTCATGAAGCAATTGCAAAACCTAGGCAATGAGCTAGTTACTCTCAAGAGACAACAAGCCCAAGGTTTTAGACCTTCTTATCAACCCTAGGCTCAGCCTAATAGATAGCCATACCAACCACAAAGACCACCTTACCTAGCTGTAAATATAAATCAAGAAAGGCCCCTGCCAATAGACCATTTCAGCCTTATAATCCAAATGCCATATCGCCTCCAAGGCATTAGTGCCAACACAAAACAACATTTCCCGAGGAGTATGATTGGTGTTTTCCATGAAATGAGCCTCATAACCAATCCATGTGCTTCAATGGTGCTCTCAATCAAGCATTGATGGTGATAACTACTTGGTGTGGAGGGTGAGTGCAATCAAGGAAACAATCAACAACAAGAAACATTCCAACAACAATCAACCCTAAATGACACCACATTGGTAAATTGGTAGGTGGTATGAATCGGGTAGTTTCTCAAGATGTTGCCAACGGAAGGTCAAAAAAGAGGAATTTGGGTGAAGAACAACTATTAGCCCTAGCCAATCCACAACCTCCCATGGTTCCACAAGTGGTTGTGCAAGCGAGTCCGATTTTAAATGCAAAAGAACAGCTCCTAGACCAACTCAAATACTAGTTGTTGCTGCCCACATGCAAGGAGTGAATGTGCAAACCAAGGGACAACAAAGAGATCCTTCATCTCCATTTAGTATCATTGATCAGATGAAGAAGACAAATGTAAACATATCAATGTGGGAATCACTATCTATCCCAGGACAAAGAGATTTGCTACAAGCTGCCATGAAGGACTGGTCAACTTCAAATCAACAGGTCCAAATGCAAGAGAAGGTACTCACAAATTCCGCCCAGCCTGAAGGAAATCATGGAGGACAACAAGGTAAAATGTTGAAGCCCCCTCCTTTCTATGTTTCATTGATAATTGGAAATCAGCTAGTGCACAATTGCATGATAGACTCCGGGGCAAGTAGCTCAGTAATGCCTAAACAGATAGCTAATCAGCTAGGGCTCCAGTATGAAATAACATCTAAAGGGGTAGTGGAACTAGATGGGATAGTAGTAGCAATAGTTGGAGTGATTAGAAATTTGAGTCTTACCTTATATGCATGTCCAAATGTCGTTGTTTTACAAGATGTATCGGTCATAGACCTTCCACCACTCTTTGCCCTATGTTTGTCAAGGGACTTCACAACCAAGATTGGGGGATATTTTTCTGCTGATTGGTCACACATGCTATTCAGAACAAGGTATGGAACTAAGGCTACAATTAGGTCATAACCTATTGCAAACTTCCATATTGAGCCTTACACTCCAAGTCAGATTAATGCCAATTGCTCAGCATTTGATCAAGAAGACCACCCAAGCAATGACGAGGTGACACAAGGTTGGAAGCATCCGGATATAACTCGGATGAATGGGAAAACAAGGTACATGCTTTTGATCCTTATCAAGAAGTAGAAGAATCTGAGCTAGGAGTCTATTGTATACACGAAGAAAATCAACCTATTCCTAGCATCACTAAGCCAAGCCACAAGGATGATAATGAGGTATGGTAGCTGTTTTTTGATGGATCAAGGAGTAGACAAGGTGCATGAGGTGGAGCCGTTCTTGTTTCACCTCAAGGAATAAAGTACTATTCAGCTTTTAGGTTTCAGTTTGCATGCTCCAATAACACTACCGAATATGAATCCTTGGTGCAAGGAATGCATTGGGCAATCAAGAAGAAAATAAAGAACTTGCAAGTCTTTGGGGACAGTGAATTGATTGTAAATCAGGTCAAGGGACAGCATGCTACCAAGAATGATCTACTCAAGTGCTACAAGAATAGGGTGTGGGACCTCATAGAATATTTTGAGTGTTTTTGCATCAAAGCCATTCCTAGGAAAGAGAATCAAGCTATTGACAGGCTTGCAGCAGTAGGGGAAGCCTTCGACATTGTGGAAAGCATTCAACAAGACAAGGTACAACCAAACATCCACATGATTGTGAGGCCTTCAGTGCCAGATAACGATGTCAGTTGGCAAGTGTTTGAGAATGACCAGCAAATCATCCATTTCTTGCAAGAAGAAGCTGAGTTCTCAGCTAAGAATCAAGAAAAGCTACATCAGCAGTATGGTGACCAAGTGGTGCAGTTGAGAACTAACAAATTACCAAAAGGCCTCATAACCTTGGAGTCAATCTTCAACCTGAATGATCAGTTCCGAAAGGAGAAAGCGAACATTCAAGTGAAGGGTGAAGATTCAGTATCCATCTTGGTAGAAGAGAACAAACCATTGCAAATTGGAAAGATGACAACTGAACAAGAAAGATATGAGTTCATACAGCTGTGTCAAGAGTTCCCTGATGTGTTTGCTTGGAGCTATGAAGACTTGAAGGGTTTCAACCCCAACTTAGCTCAGCATACCATTGAATTGGATCTCGAATATTAAGCCTGTCAGACAGAAACAAAGACCAGTCAATCCACACATGGAGCCTCTCATGAGGAAAGAATTAGACAAGCTGATTGAGTCAAGGATCATATTCCCAATCAAGCATTCTAGTTGGGTTGCCAACTTGGTTCCAGTCAGAAAGAAGAGTGGAGAGATCAGATTGTGTGTTGACTTCAGAGACTTGAATAGAGCCTCTCTCAAGGACCATTACCCACTCCCTTCCATGGAGCAAATATTGCAGGTTGTAGCTGGTTCAGAAAGGTTCTCATTACTTGATGGCTACTCAGGCTACAATCAGATTATGGTGAAGGAAGAAGATCAATTCAAGACGGCCTTCACTACAAAATGGGGCACATATGCTTACAGGAAAATGCCATTTGGGTTGTCCAACGCTGGTGCTACCTTTCAAAGGGCAATGGACATGGCATTCAAAGGTTTGATTAACAATGTGGTGCTGATCTACCTTGATGATATCACTATCTTCTCAAAGAATGTAGCAGATCATCTCTTTCACCTCAGGCAAGTGTTTTAGACGTGTAGAAAGTTTGGAGTGTCTTTGAATCCTAAGAAGTGCATCTTTCTTGCACATGAATGAAAGTTGCTTGGCCATATTGTCTCCAAAGAAGGATTAGCAATTGATCCGAGTAAAGAGTTGAAGCCATAAGAGCACTACCCTTTGCCAAGCCACAAAAATCCCTTCGAGTTTCGTGGGAAGGATAAACTTTTTGGAGGTTTGTCGAGATTTTATAGCCCTTGTCAAGCCCATCACCAAAATTTTAAAGAAGAGCATGGCTTTTAAGTGGACAGAGAAGGAAAGGAGAGTTTTGAAGCAATCAAAGAAGCTATCTCTCAAGCACCGACTCTCATCAACCTGAGACTTCTCCAAGGATTTCATCCTCTATGCATTTGGAGAGGTAATGACTCTATTTCGCCATTTTAGTACAAGAGAACAAGGAAAATGATGAGCAGCTAATTGCCTTCTTGGTGGAGCCTAGATGACTATGAGATGAGGTACTCTTTTATTGAGAAACATGTACTTGCGGTAAAGAATCGAAGCTTGAAGAAATTCAAGCATTTAATCTCAAACAACAAGGTCCGGTTGTTGGTCTCACATTGGGGTTAAGGACTTCCTCCTCAACAAGGATTTGAATGAGAAAAGGGCGGAGTTGGATCACCCATGTCATGGAGTATGACATTGAGATCTAGATCACCAAGCTAGTAAGAGGAAAGGATAGCAGTTGGTGGTTTGGGGAAGCATGGAGAAGTATGCAATGAAGAAGAGGCTGTTTTGACAGTCCAGGACAGCCATGAGCCAAGTGGCAATCAAGAAGAAGACAATGCTGCCCCCACTCCTTGCTGGACCCAAGGTATTATACACTTCCTAGGCACAGGCCTATGCCCTCTAGAGATGAACAAGACCCAAAGGAGACACTTCAGGTTGCAGGCTGTTCCGTATGCCATTGTTGATGGAGTTTTGTTCAAGAAAGATGTGAATGGAGTGCTGTTGAGATGCATTAGCACAAATCAGATTCAAAGGGTGTTGGAAGAGTTTCATGGTGGACCAGTTGGTGGCCATTTTGCACCAAGGGTGACAGCTCTAAAAATCATGAAGGCTGGTTATTATTGGCCTAAAATCTTCAGTGATTGCTATGCATGGATCAAGAGGTGTAAGAACTGTGCATTCTTCATAGGAAAAGAGAGACTTTCTGCCCTTCCATTACATCCAATCTCAGTTGACCAGCCATTCATGCAATGGGGTTTGGACTTCATTGGAGTCATTAATCCCAACTCAAGCCAAGGGCACAAATGGATTTTGTGACCACAAACTACTTCACCAAATGGATGAAACGTAGCACTCAAAGAGGCGAATGAGTCTAGCATCTTAGACTTTTATGAGGGGATAACAACCAGATTTGGTGTACCTGCTACAATAATATGTGATAATGCATTGGCATTCATTGGATCTAAGGTGACTGAGTGGGCTGTCAAGAACAATATTTACCTAAGCACTTCATCAAACTATTACCCTCAAGGTAATGGCTAGGCCGAGTCTACAAATAAGAACTTGTTGAGGATCATAAGGAGGACTCTTGACGAGAATCGAGAGGTCTTGGCATACCAAACTGAAATCAGCCTTGTGGGCTGATAGGATAACTCCCAAGAAATCCATGGGTAACTCTCCATTCGGGCTTACATGGAAGAGAAGCAATCTTGCCCATGTCACTTGAGTTTCCAACATTGGAACTCATGAAGCAGTTGGAGTTGCTAGAGTTTGAACCCATGGAGGTGAGGTATGCAGAGTTGATGGAGCTACAAGAGATCAGAAATCAGGCATCCCAAGCAATGGAAAAGGATCAAGCTTTGATAAAAAATACTTTTGGTAAGAAAGCCAAGAATAGATCCTTCCGAGTTGGAGATCTAGTGTTGAAATGGGATGTGGATAGAAAAACCGGGAAGGCATTCAAAATTTGATGCCATTTGGAGTGGCCCATACATGGTCACAAAGTGCAAGAACAACAATGCTTTCCAATTGGCCTCATTAGATGGTGAAGAACTACATATTCCAGTCAATGGAATCTATCTCAAGCGTTGCTTTTAGAGGGAAGTTCACTACCTCTGTAAATATTAGATTAGATTTTCTTTCCTCCAAGTGCTTGTGCACATTGTTTTGCTATAGGTTAGTTTTGTTTTCCCTAAGTGCTTTGGCATAGCTTGCTGTCCATAGAGATGTTTTGCAGTCTTTGCTCCCATTAGGTGATATTCCATCTTCCTCCTTGCACATTCTAAGTCAGTTGGGATTCTAAACTGAATGTTTGATAACTCCATGCCCAATGGACTACTTCAGGCTACTGGTCTTTTCACCTAGCAGGTAGGTACCCCCACTGAGTCGCCAAATTGTTATCCAAAATTCACCCCCTAAGGGTAAATTTGATAACATGCACTAAATTCTCAAGTCCCAGGAAAATAGATTGATTCAGGGCAAAAATCATGTTTCTAGGGTCCCCTCAGAATTTTTTCTAACTCCCCTGGCCGAAGAAGAAAAGAGCAAGTTCTGAGAAAAGGTGAAAAGGTTGCAGAAAATAAGCTTGGGCCAGGAAAAATCATGAAAAATGGCTAAGTCCTAGTCCTCACAACAGTCGGGACGTGAGGGACATCTGGGCGCGAACTAGATGAAAAGCCTCCAGGCGGCCCAAGCAACACTTGGGATAGTTGGACCAAAGGGACGCGGCGGACGTGAAAAGCTGAACCGGCTAAAAAATGAAGAAAATTGCCTAAGTCTTGCTTCGCAGAGTTTGGGACATCTAGGACAAAAGTACGTGGAACGGTTTGGCGCAAGTCAGTACATTTCAGGCGGATTGGAAGTATTTGTCCCAAGAAGTCCGGGACAGTTGGGAAAAAAGTGTGCGGAGGACGCGAACCACCCGGATCGGCTAAAATAAGGAACTTTCCCACCGGGATAGTTGGGACAAAGGGACGTGTGGGACGCGGATATCCGAAGGAGCCGAAAGCTAATCAAGCAATGCCACATCATCAGCCAAATGAGGGACAAGGAAGTCCATTTCGGGCGGATCGGAGGATTTTGTCCCAAACAGTCTTGGGACATCTGGGACAAAAAGACGCGGAGACGTGAAAGAGCCGGCAGACCCGCGGACCAACCAAATCATGACACGTGTCACAAAGAGAAGCGTCCAAAAGTTCAAAGGGGTGAGGTTTGAAGCACTGGCCCAAGCCAATCAATGCATGCCACGTGTCCCAAGTGGCGGAGGTGCGGAGGAAGAGTAAAAAAATGTCAAAAAGGTCAACTTTCAAGGAAAACCCGCGGGACAGGGAAGCAGAGAATTACGCATCCAATCAGTGCTTGACACGTGTCACCCAGGTGGCAGAGCGTGGGGAAAATTTTAAAACACATTTTTGCCTATTTTGTGCCCTAAATCTTTAGATCACCATATCTTTTGATCTAAAGCTCAGATTTGCACGTTATTTATATCAACGGAAAGCTTATGAAATTCTCTACATGATTCTGGGGTCAATCTTGCATTTTGGTTCAGTTTGGAGAGAGAAAATTGAGAAACACCTCTGGCACGTAATAATAGACAGAAATGATGTTCAACAACCAGCTTTAATACAATAGACAGGTTCGCGTTTCTACTAGACAGTCTGCCGTTTTGCCAGGATTCGCCATTTCTGCCATAATGAGATGAACTAAATGTGACCTAGAAGTGGTTGGGGTAGATCTGACTTTCCTCTCTCTTCCCTCTCTCATTCTTCCTATATATTGTAAAGAGGGCCTTCTTTCAAAAGGTTGAACATTTCTGTTTTTCTCCTCCCTTCTTCTCTTTATCAGGTGAATTTGTGGAGTTCGAACCTCCCATTTAAAACTGTAATGTGACTCTGCCTTTTGGCATTTTGTAGTGTATTGTATCAATCTTTGGAGCAAGTAATGCATGTCTGTGGATGATTCTCAACCCTCTCTGTGTTTATTTGCATCCTCCTGGTCTTTCACTGCAAGTTTTGTTATCTGTGCATGATCTTGCATCACATTTGAATGGTCTATGTTTATTAGCAAGACAGGTGTTCTTCATTCCTCGGTGCATCACCTCTATTAGCTTAGGTTTATTTTTATGCATCCCTCTCTCTCTGTCTCCTTGGCAAGTTAGATTAGGTTTTGAGTAAACCCTCTGCATTTTTCGTGTGCATCTGAATAGAGGAATAGGAACCAGCCTTCTCTGGAGAATCCTTTCTCATCTTTACAAGTCCCACACTTGGAGAAAGGATTCCATGTTGTGCAATCACACTGGATGCCTGAACATCAACCTAGAAACCTGATCTGCATCCAGGGGTGCTGTGATTTTCCATAACAACAACCTTGCGATGCATGACAACAAATCTCATGTTGCACGTCTGCAGCCTTTACGTCGGGAGAAACATTTGCACACAAATCCCAAAAAAATATCCTTTTAGTGAAACTAGTTTCAAGGATATTCGCCAAGTATTTTACACCTTTTATTTCAAGAGGTCTCTTCAAATGAACCCTAGTGCATTTGCTAACCAAGTTGAATGACCAAGAGATATGGTTGCAGGTAAACACCATATAGCTTCACATTGCAAAGAAAATGTCTCAGGGAGTAGTATACAACCTAGTAGGCTATATTGCAAACACCATTGTTGAGGAAGCGTGCATAGGAGAAAAGATAAGTTTTGGTGCTATCCTACTTTCTCTTGTGTTTTTAGAAATTGGAGTGCCCGATGGGCCAAAGAACAAGATCTAGGAGTACCCCTTGGAAAAGAAGTCCCTTGCAGAGAGGTTTGAAAAATACTTATGTGAAGGATCAATGAGTGGGCCATTTAAGAAGAGGGAATAAATGTGGTATGACTGAATTCATGTGGCATTTGAGGAGTGGCACATTTCAAGGAGCTACCTTTGGTAGTAGGCAAGATAGTACAGTTCACGGTGTACCAACTCTTACGTATCACGTGGTTTGCTATGAGTGATGGGACATGGAGTCCATGGTGTAAACTACCCTATGCCTTCACATCACACTACTTCCAAGCTTCAATTCATAGATTTACCGATGCACATCATATAAAATTCAATACGAGAAAAAGGTAGAGTGTGACTACCACACCCTCAAGAATACATATGTGTATCCAGGGTAGACTGCCTACATTGAGAGGCTCATCTTAGACATCATAAGTATGAATCTTGTAAGCTTGGCTATTGGGGATAGTAGATCCATGCTTATATACCTTCAACTTAATCCTAAGCTGGAGAATAACAAGTATGTGGAGAATGATTTCATGCTCCCCGGCCGCCTAAGGGAAAACATACAGTGGAGAACATGCCATCCCCAAAGAATGTAGTGACTATAGAAGTAAGCAAGGAGGAAGAAGAACATAAATATAGTGGTGGCTTGGATAATATGGGCTAGAGGCAACCCATAGATAGAGTGGATATAGAGCACACAGATACTCCACCTCTCGGTGAAAGAAGGAGATGAGGAATGAGATGTTGACGTGGAAGCAGTCCATGAAGAGTGCCATTTTAAGAGGGTATTCAGAAAAACAAGGACCCAAGGCACATGAACTCCACATCTTGTAAGAATATCACCACAAATCTCCCCTCATAAAGAGGCAACTGAGAAGAAGAGAATAAATCTAAAGCTGAATGAGGAGGCAGAGGAGTCTACAGAGAGTTCACCTAGAACCCCAGTGTAGCTAGAAGATATGGAGGAGCCCAAAGATGAGGACATGAAGGATGAAGAGGAAGGTGCAAAGGAGGAAAAATAATCGAGCATGAACAACCTCACATGCATGACACTCCTCGGGACCTTGAATGGCCAAATCCAAGCCTTGACACTTAGGTTCATAATGGTCCAAGAACAAGAAGAAAAAGTGGAGAATATGTTGTGTCGAATATGGGCTATGCTGAGGACACAAGAAAAATTATCCATGCCCGTTTTCAAATCATAGTGGACTGAAGGATTTATATGAGTGGGAAGCGATGGAACCATACATGGCCACTATGCACGCACATAAACAATTGTTCGGTCTATGTAGATTCACATGGATGAGCCAAATTTTGATGTATTAGAGGAGTCTTGTGTGTCAATAAGAGTGAAGAAGGAACCTCAGAGAAGACACATAACTATAAATCCCACTCTCATGTCTGATGAGAAAGTAAGCAATGCCTTAGTTAAGGTATCTACAGAGGTGGTGTAGAGGAATATCGATAAGGCTACCACTATTAGAGCACTACTTGAAGAAAATAAGAAAAAAATGTAGAAATAGTGCATCTGAAAGGAGAAAAGGATCTGGAGTAGAAAAATAATGAGGCCTTCATTAGCATGGCGGAAGAAATTGGTGACTATGTCCTAAAAGCAAGACCGCATCTAGAGTCTAAGGTACCTGAGAATTTTCCTTTGACTATGCATCATGTGCAAACATTAGCTGATTTAGTGCTTGAAGATGGATCAATTTTAATTCCAGCACCAAAGGATCCTGAATAGGAAGCAAAGAGAGCCAAGGCCTATGTGGTTAGAAAGATTTCATCTTACAAGGAATTACTCCATTCTTTACAAGATGAGTTGAAGAAAGTGGATCAAGATCTAAACATATGTGCAGCACCAGAAGTAGTAATCAAGATGAGAACTATAATATAAGCTAATGAACTTCTAAAGGAAGTGAAGGATGAGACTTTAGGGCATGCAGAAAGATTGGCATTAGTAAAGAAAAAGTGCAAAGACCTTGCAGCAACACAAAACCTGCATAAGGAGAGGTGGATGAGATTGGAAAGCTCATAGCACAAAAGATGGATATTCTAGAGGGAAGGATGTCTGTTATGGCCAACGTTGTCCTAGTATTGCAAAATGAAAAGGGAGAGATAACCCAGGACGAGTTGGAAGCCATTTCCATAGACATTCCAGAGAAGACAAGAAACGTGTTGGATGACTAGAAAACATTAGAGGATGAGATTAAAACAAAATATCTAGAGTTTATCCTTCTAGTTGAAGTAGAGGGTGCTACAGAATAAAAGTCTATTCTTTGTATAATAATTCTTTACATTCTTTCCATTCTTATTCTTTATTATTTAGGAAAATCAGGAGGAACCCCATTGCCGGGACGACAATGTACATTAGTGTGGGGTAATGTTGAGAAGACAGTATGACACTAAGGAGAGGGCACACAAAATATTGGTGTGTAGGAAAAGGGCACATTTGAAGGTGTGGAAGGATAGGAAAGAAAACATGTGCCAAGACAAGCTGATTTGGGACTTAGCCATTTCTCATGGTTACGAGCTATTTTTGGAGATAGCATGTGGATCACACAATGAGATGGAGAATTTCGTGACACACAAATGTTATTTTGAGGATGAGCATTTACTAAGTGCCATGCGCAAGTTTGGGATAATATTAGGATTACTATTGCCGTTAAGCGTAGGAGATCTATTATTAGCACACTTACATGTGTGCATATTATTGTAAATGTGCATGGCTATTTTCAGCATGTGACCTATTTTTGGAAGCATATAAGTGGTGAAGGGAAAGTCCTCACCCCTATAAGTATGTATGAGTATGTGTAGTTAGACAGAGACACCTTTGTGTATGAGCTATTGTAGAGTTATGTTTGCCAGATCGATGCGCGCATAAAATTATAATACTATTTAATGTAAGAAGTTTCGTATAAACTATGTTTAATATAATGGAGTGCATTGGCTAGATAAAGGTGTTAAACATGAATGTAACTAGTTCTTGTATGGTTAATTTCATTTTGATTATTATTTAATTCACGAATCTTTAAGATCTAGATCTACAATATGCTCTATGGAATGTTTGTGATTATTATGATTATGAATATTCTCTATCTTCAACATGTTAACATCCTAGAAAAAAAACTCTAAAGAGGGGTCGGGTACCTTTATGTGCTTCAGGTGAGTGTTCAACTCAGCTATGTGATGTGTCGGCGCACTGGGTTATTCGTGGTAGATTATAGGCTACATCATACTCCAAGAAGGAAAAGGCTAAGATGATTGAAGGGATTGAATAGATAGGCTGTAAAGGAAGCCAAGAAGGATACAATTCATAAAATAATAGAGGGAGCTCAGGAAATTGAAAGAATAATTCCCCCTCCAAAAGAAATAGAAAAATAAATAGAGTAACAAGAAGAAGAAAATGAGTATGAAGGAGGAAGCACGAGAAATAAGAAGAGGATGAAGATGAGGTAAAGATTATTGAACCAAACTTTGGAGAGGTGGGCATTCCAAAGCCTAAATAACTGGTCAAGGAAGTATCTTCCTCCGGTGTTGAGACACCTACTATTGAAGTATCTCTGCCCAAAATCTTTGATCTCTTAACAAACTTGCATTAGGCCCACTTTTTGCACCACCTTATAGTTATTTATTCATATGGATCCAACCCATGATTGGAAAGAGGAAGCAGAAGTCATATTCTCTAATTTTTGCTCCTTGTTTTGATGTTGTCGATTCCCTTTTGGGTACAACTTCCTCTCCTCCTGCTAAGAAAACCAAAACTACATCTAGACTGGTCTCTAATTTAAGGGGTCTCCAATTCTTAGAGATTGCAAATCCAAGAGGAGAAAAGAATGAAAAAGCCTTGACCATGGCTGACCTATAATTGAAAATAATCCCCTTGGGTGAATCTACTCTTGAAGGAGAGGTTCATAATCTGAATGAAACTATTTATAAGTTAATTGAGAGGGTTGAAAAGGAAAAAAATCATGAAGCAGTTATAAGAGCAGGTTCAAGTGATCTCTAAGTTTATTAAGTCTTTGATTTTGAAGTGAGAAGATTCTTGACCCAATTCCTCTCTCATCCAATCCTCCTCCCACTATTCCGTATGAATAAGATGTTCAAGAAATAAAGGATATTAATAAACATGTTGTGTATGAGAAGGAAACACAAGCAATGGTTAAAGGAATATTGGTATCTAGTCTAAATTTTATAGATGAAGCATATATATAGTATATGGAAACATCTCCTTGGTTCAAAGTCAATTTGACATGGTAATCATTGGATCCGAGAAGGAGATTAAACTCTGGTTGGAATGTATTCAAGATCTTAGAATTATGAAGGATACAAATGATAAGATCCTCCTGACACACAAGGTTTTTGATGATCTAAAGAATAATATTTCCTTGAAATGGGTATTCAATGTTGAATGGAAGATCAAGGTGATTGAGGAGGAAATCATTGAATTGAAGTGCATGGTACAAAAAGGAGAGGCATTTAAATATGAGATACTTGCTGAATTCCAAGATCTCGATGTCGGTCTCTACAAAGACATTGCAGTAGAGAGGCACCCTTTAGATGAAATGAAATCAAAATTTAGAGCACTCGTTAAATAATATTTGTTCAATTATGAGAATATTAACAAAGAGAAGATGGAGGAAATCATTGAATTGCACCTTTGTCGTTATAGAGGCCACCAAAGGCTTGTTGTAGAATGCAGGCATTGGAAAGGAAATGGAAGACTCCTTGGGTAGTGGTTGAATGCTATGGCGAAAACATCCATCCCAAAAGGCATGGAAATTGCTGGTACCTTAGTCAAATTCATAAATCATATACTCAAGACAAAGACTCTAGCTATATCGTCTTCAAGTGCTCCATCTTCTAGTTCTTAAGTCTTCTTTTTTGATTGTTATATTTTCAAGTTAGCTTTATCATATTCAAAAAGACAAAATTGTAAATAAATATAACTCATGTATTTCATGTAGTTAAGAAGTGTTATAACTTAATAAAAAAATAATTAGTCAAGTTAAAAGAAGTGTTTATAACCACCCTTTTCCTATATAAGGTTTTTCTCTCATTGTAAAAGGTTGTTGGATTTTGGTGTTTTGAATGTGAAAGATACAAAACTGTTGGAATCAATACAAAAGAAGATTTTATTTCCTATTCCTTGTGTTCTTTCTATTTCTATATCAATATTGCAAATCTGAGTTTAGTATATATGAATGTGAAAATGTGTGTTCAATTCATGTGCTATAATGCAAAGAACTTTGTGTATTTTGCAATTATATCTTATGGATTTTTCAAATATATAATTTAATGCGTTCTTAAAGTTTCATGGATGCATTAGTAGGATATTATTCTACAATCTCTATATATGAAAATGCTTCCTTATTCACTCATTTTCTTGAAAATAGTGAGTGATCTTGTATGACCAAGGAGAATACTTATATTCTTGATAGGTGTAAAGTTGAGCTTTGTGTCTCTTCTTACCAATATTTCTCATTTAAACTATTATTTCCTCTTCTGAAATTCTCATACCTTTTCATCTTCTGTATTGAGAATAATTGGTTATGGAAGCATTCTTCATACTAAAATCCTCATCTAGATATTTTTAGATTGTATATTTGTAAATTAGTAGTTTTCTCCATTTTTTGTGAATAAGGGATCCTCTCCCACAAAGAGGAGGGACTAATTTCCCTTGAAATATTTCTTGAGTCTATAGACTAAATTTACAACCAATAGTTTTTTGGTACCCACCGTGGGGCACGTGCTATGCTTCCCACTTAAATAATCTTCAAAGTGAACCAATAATTACATAACATTGGGGGAAACAAGGTACACACAAGTACAAAGAGCCCAAGGTTTTGAGGATCATAAATTTTCAGTTGTTAGAGCAACAAGGTTCTCAACTAACTCTAGAAAGAAGAGGCATAGATAAAATTTCTATGAGCATTTCTAAAAATAATAGAGCCGGTCCATCTTCTCAAGTGGACATTGACAACCAACCACAAGTTAGCCCTAGTGCTCAAGCTTTGGTTTTAGCAAGAGTTCTTCACATTATTACAAACTATTTTTCCTATAATGGCTATTGTACCTTTACCTTGGGGCCAATGGGTTGGGCATTTATCTCTCCCACAACCATTTCATGATTTTACAAAAGGAAATAGAAAGAATTTTCCAAAATTCAAAGGTGATGGAAAAGTACATCTGGATGAGCACATTGCAGATTTTATTGTCACTTGTGGAGTGCTTGGAGTTGAGCATGAAGATGTTTCAATTAGGTTATTTGTTGAGAATTTACAAGAGAATGTTACAAATTGGTTCTACCATCTCCCAACTGGTGTTATTACCAAGTGGAATACCATGAAAAATTAATTTGAGAATCAGTTCAAGCCTACCGAAGACGTGCATGATCTTAGCACAACTCTCCCAAATCAAGAATGAACCATATGAGCCTATGCGTGAGATTTTTGTGAGGTTCAACAAGTTGGTAAATAAAATTCCAGTGGCTACTCGTCCTATTGACCAAATTCAGAAGTGTTTCTTCCTAAATTTTTAGTTTCTAGACGTAATCTATACACTAAGGAGAACCGATCTTGTTGATCTTGATGTTGATCGGTGCTTGGCCATAAGTGTATAGAATGACTTGATAATGTCGGAAATTTGAGGAAAGATCCACGCAAAACTAAATCCTCTACCTCTAGAACAAAAATTCTAAACAATTAGTTTAAAAGCTTCTCAATGATTTGATTGCCATGAAAAAGTAGTAAACTCATAATGCACCTTACAAGGACATCTAAGGAGGAATTTTTAGCACCGAAACCATCTTCCTCATACTTAACCCATGATGGCAATAGAAGCTCCTCCTATAAAATTCCCAGTGAACACAACCTATGAAGTCCAGGAGCTTGATGATTAAGTGAAAGCAGAAGAAATGGAAGAACACGAAGAGGAACCAATATATTTTTAAGAGGATGTAGATGACTCCCAAGGCAAATTCCTTACCTTTGAAGGATTTTATGATGACGATAATGATTATGATGAAGTAGTGACAAACATGAAAAATGATTCCTATGGTGTGATGAGAAGAGAAAAATTGAATAAGAATATTGAGGTGCTATGTTGCAGCCTTCAAAGAAAGATAAATCCATAGAAGTTCCAGTCACCATTCCAGGTGGTTGTAAAAAAGGAGCTCCCATTCCTACCACTCGCGTAAAGAAAGTAAGTAATCCTTCATCTAATATTCCTTCTACTTCATATTCTATTCTTAAAGAAAATACTCCTTCCACTCCCATGTCTAAATCACCCTCAACTTTAAAAGATGACAAACCCAAGACTTCTACAATGTCAAATCAAGAAGCCCCATCCACCTCAGGGTCTTTTGATATCATTGATCATATCAAAAAGACCAAGATTTAGATTTCTAAGGCTGAATTTTACCAAACATATCTTGGAGCCTTTTTCCAAGTGGTCAAGTTTGTAAATTCCAAGCCTATCTAGTCATCCATAAATTCTAAAGGCCTCCTGCCTACTCCTATCTCCCCTTCCCCATAGAATTTAATGGCCTTTGTACCTTCCACGTCTAAGAAAATTGAGCCCTTCTATGTCATGCTTCTCATAGCCAACCATAAACTTAGTAATTATTGTATTGACTTAGGGGCATACGATAATGTAATTCCTGCTAAAGTTTCCCATGCCCTTGGCATCACCTTGACCCAAAAATTTGGTTCATGTTAATCAATTGATACTAAGGAGGTGTCCCTCATTGTGAGAATTAAAGATTCTTAGGTAGCTTTTTATACTTTTCTAGATAAAAGAGTCAAGGACACAATCTTGGTCACAGATATTCCACCATCTTATGGTATCTTTGTTGAGTAGGAATTTGTATAGAGAAGTGGGAGGAGAGATTCAAATGGACTAGTCTCATGATCTTATTCCACTCAATGGGAAAATGAAGAAGTTGTTTCCGGAGAGACAAGCTGAATACATTGTCAAAAATAGATGATCCCAAGGCTCAAATCCTCTATGAAGATATTGGTCATGGAAACTATATGGTGATGTCAGAAACTAAGGCTAAGACTCCCAAGGTGGTTTTGGATGATCCCAATGGTGTTTGGATTCTTGAGTTTGATGGAATCTATTCCAAAAGCGGTTCTAGAGACAAAGTTGTTTTGGCCCGCCTAAGGGTAAGCTCCACTGTTTTCTTACAAGCTCTATTTGATAACACAAACAATACTACTAAGTATGAGGCCCTTCTTCTTGGCCTAGCAGTAGTAAGAGAAATGGTAAAATAAATAGCCTCTATGCTCAAGGGGATGCAAAACTTATTGTAAAACCAGTTCATGGATATTTTTAAGTGAAGCATCAAAGGTTGAAGCATTTCAAGAACTTGGTATGGGATTCTATCGAGTTGTTAGATGCATTTTCAATAAATTTTGTACCAAGAGAAATTAACTCTAGAGAAGATACCCTAGCAATTTCTGGGTCCTTACTATTCCTCATCCAAAATTTTCCCAAGGCAAATTCAAAGTTGAGATGATTTATAGACCCAGTGTCCTGGACAATGTAAATAATTAGTAGGTGTTTAATGATGATCAACACCTAATTTCCTTCCTTGAACTCAAAGATAATTTTATCCAATTAGATTTTGAAGGAAGTGAAGTTGGTTATCATGAACCCCTTTCATCTTCTGTGTTTGAAGAGGGAGTTGCGGAGAAATCTGATAAAGATGGCTGCATTATTTTAAAAGGAAATAAGATACCTAAGGGCCTGGTGAGTCTAGAAGACCTGTTTGACAAGCATGATAGGTACATTAAAGGAAAGGTATCACAAGAAGTTCATCATCAGCTAAATATGAAAAGGTCAACATAGGAAGTGAGGAAGAGCCCAAATTTTTCAATATTGGCAAGTGTTGTTCGAAGAAGAAAGAAAGAAAATGGCTGAATTATTGAAGAAGTATGTAGATGTTCTAGATTATTCATATTACGATTTGAAAACCTTTAAACCAAGGGAAATACGACTCTATATTCCTTTGAATCTAGGTATATAATAATTTCACGAGAAATAGAGGCACTATAATTCGAAGATCACGGGCATAATTTACAGGAGATTGAAAAATTTGTTGAATTCGGAAAATATTTCCCATTCATCATTCTTCCTAGGTGGATAAAATTTTGCATGTGAGGAAGAAGAATCGTGATATTTAGATCTCGTGTATATTTCATAAATCTAAACTAGGATTCTCTCAAGGAAACTACCCTCTCCCTATAATGGACAAAATATTCCGGGTTGTCCTTTGGTTTGAAATCTTTGTCCATGTTTAATAGAGTTTTGGGCTACAACCAAATTGAGGTGGATGTTCAGGACCAACACAAAACTACATTCACAACTCCATGGGGCACATTTTCTTATATAAGAATTCCATTTGGTCTCATCAATGCAGGTGCAACTTTCTAGAGGGAAATGGATTTGACCTTTGGTGATCTAAATGGAAAATGTATAGTGATCTACATTGATGACCTAACTGTTTTCTCAAAGAAAAAGAAGACCACTTCCAACACCTAAAAATAGTAATCTAGATATGTAGGGACAATGGAACTTATTTGAATCCAAATAAGTCTATCTTTAGTATGACAGAAGGAAAATTACTTGGGCACATGGTCTCAAAAGATGGAATCAAGATTGATCCAGAACATGTTCAAGAAATTCTGAAGATTCCACTTTGAATGATTAAGAAAGGCGTGCATTATTTCTTCGGAAAGGTTAATTTATTAAGAATATTTATCCCTAGGTTTGTAGAGTTGACAAGAAACATAGCTCACATGATGAAAGGGAATAAGTATTTTCATTGGAATGTTGAAGGAAAGGATACCTTTGAGAATATCAAGAAATACATTGCCAACACACCTATTCTTGCCTACCTTGATTATGAAAAAGATTTTGTAATCTATTGTTTTGCCTCTGAACACACCCTAGCAACAATTATAGTGCAGAAGAATTTCCAGAGATGTGAGGTGCCTATAACATTCATGAGCTATGTCTTGAAGGCCCATGAGTTGAAGTATTCACAAATGGAGAAACATGTCTTTTTGTGGTAAAATAAGTGAATCCGTTATGTTTCCACATCATGAATTATCATTCCACCGTGTTTGTGCGGATACAATAGTTAAGCAATTCTCACACAACAAGAATTTGGATCAAAACGAGGCAGCTCGGTAGCCAAGGTCCATGAGTATGACCTTGATATCAATCCCACCAAACTTTTTTGAGGTAAGGGTTTATGTGAATTGCTTGTTAATGGTATGAAGAGTGAATTAGTTGAAAATGAAACTACTAGTGTTCCAACTGTACTCTTTCTTAGTTTGACTGATGAGTAGTATGTAGACATAACTCATTTCCTAACTTATGGAGAATTTATGGCACACTTGAGTGCCAAAGAGAAGAGAGGTGTTAAGCTTCGATCAACACAATATGTTCTCTGGGACAATTCATTTTTCAAGAGAGGAATTGATGGTCGGTTCCTTACATGTGTTGATAAGGAACAATTGAAGAGGTTTTTGAGATATTTTCATGATCAGGCCTATGGAGGCCATTTTTTTCAAAGCAAAGAACAACTCATAAAATTCTCCGTGCAGGTATTATTGGAAAACACTTTTCAAAGCAAAACAAAGTGGGTATCAAAGTGTGAAGCATGCCGAAAAAAATGTAGGAAGACATAAGTTGGCCACATTGCCTCTCAAACCATTAGTTATTGAAGATACCTTCTAGTAGTGGGGGCTAGATTTCATTGAAACTCTCAATCTATCTTTGAGTGTAGGACATACTCATGTTTTAACAAAGAATCGATTACTTCATGAAATGGGTGGAGGAAATTCTAGTTGAGAGAAATACTTCTAAAGTTGTATGTGATTTCATCAAAGAGAATATATTGGTTAGATTCAAAATTCCAAATAAGATTATTCTGAGATAATGCCCCAATTTTTATTTAGATGAGCTTATTTATTTATTTAATGTATGTTGTATTTACCTTGCACATTCATCGATTACTATCCATAAGGGAGCAGGAAAGCTGAATCAACCAACAAAGATTTGGTAACAATCATCAAAATATCGTGGACGAGTCATAAAGAAATTGGCATAAAAAGCTTTATGATGCTCTATGGGAAGATATGATCACATAAAGAGAGCTATTAGAATGTATCCATTCCAATTGGTGTATAGAACAGAGACTCGATTACCTATAATAGTGGAGTGACTGTACTTCATCTTGTAAAATCCATAGAAGATGGAGAGTTCTCAAGTGCCATGGAAAAAGAGTGATGTACATGCAGAAGTTGAATGAAGAAAGATTGCGAGGTTATTGAAAGAATCTCAACACACTAGCAAAAGGTCACACAATTGTTTGATAAGAAAGATAGACCCTCGGAATTTTAGTTTGAGACATTTTCCTACTCTAGGAAAAAAGGTAGGAACCACAAGGAAGCCATGGTAAGTTTGATTCACTCTGGATTGGTCCTTTCAAAATTCATAATTTTACTTGTGAAAATTCCTATTATCTAAGCTTTGTCAATGGAACCTCACTTTCAATAACATATAGGAAAAATACTTGAAGTTGTTACAATCTCGAAAGTACACAACAATTCTTTTGTATATAGTCCTATAAATAGTATTGTATAGTCTCTGTTTTTGGTTTGTGTGATGTCTTTGTGTTTTAGGTGTTCTTTTGTATTGTCTTGCTTTCTATAATCGCCCAATGGATAAGGCACTTTTCTTATAACCAAATATTATAAGGTCCTTTTCTCTATCTTGTTTTCATTATGTGTCAAGTCATTCCAATCCCAAGAAAGAGCCAACTGTTGTCACTTACCTAGAAAATGTGTAGTTTTTCAAAATTTTCAAAAAATTTGGTTAAGGGACCCCTATTGCCAATTTTTTTACCTTTTTGAAATCTAGTTAGGTGAAAATGGTCTCACCTGAGTTAACCATTTTAAAGATATTTGAGTGCTTGGATCTTTTTCCCTTTATTTTGCAGCAACTTTAGGTCTAGAGGAACATATGTAACTTGTTCCTTTAGGCATTAGGTTCTCCAAACTTTCATTTTTTCCACATTTTGTTGAGTTTCTTTATATTGTGGGTCTTGCTATAATGCCTATAACATGACTGGTACCTATGATGAATTCTACTATAGAAGGTACAAACATTGACATGTGATTTTGTCTTAAGATGGTGTACTCTTATGACTTAGGAAATCATGTTTAGTAGATAAGAAGTTATTTGTTGGGAATAGGTACATTCTGTCATGATTTTTCTTAATTGAAAATGAAGCAATCCATCTCTTTTATGTAGAATAAATTCACTGCTAGGGATTATGAATTTGAGTTTCAGTTTTCATAATTTATGGGGATTCAAACAACATTACCTTGGATCAATTCCATTGATCCAAGGTATGCTTCTAATTTTCATGTCTTGTTGTCATGATGTCCAATTTGGATAAATGGAAGAGTTCGGACCTAGAGTGTGCAAAGGTTATGAATGAAAATTTCCATGGACCTTGCTTCATATTTGAATTTTGATGATTATTCGGTTCTTCTTTGTTAGTAGAATGCAATACTTACTATGATCAAGGAACCTAATAGAACTATGTTCTAAAACTAGTAACTCTATCCTAAGGGTTAAACCTAACCTAAGTTAATATGTTCTTTTATTAATTGGGATGAAAAATAATTAAGAGGGACCTAGACTAAAACTATGGACCTACCTATGGACCTATGTTGATTTCCTAAATTAGTGTCTAACCTAACTAAGGGAATGGCTAACCTAAGGGGGCCTATGAAATAACATGGGGAAAGAGGCAAGTGGGAGGTAGCAAATTCAAGGAATTTAAGGTAATTTATTAAGCCTTATCTCTACCTGGCCAAATTTGGCAAAGGAAGTTAAAAACTTATGATGATGAGTTGGAATTTTTCAAAAAAATTTATGAGGCATGTTTTGTTTGAATTAAGTCCACTCCAAATTTGGAGATGGCGGTGGAGAAAGAAGGAAGGAATGATATTCCTACTCTGCATTTAATTTTTGGAAATTTACTGAAACCACCTAGGAAAAGATAGAGGGTTGGTTTTTTTGATTCATTTGGTTTTGGAGATCTGTATGAGGTTGTTTTTGTTTTCAAACCTCTAGTTTGATTTTTGCATGCAATGTGTCAATGCATGAGTTTTTCTCCCTTACATGGCATGGAAGAAAGGGTTGGCACTGTGAGACTATAAGGAGGAGATAGAGGAAGTTTTTGTGTGGTTTTTACATTTCGAAAAGAGGATTGAGGCTCTACTTGGATACTTTTGTGAATCGGTGAAGGTGAAGCACTATCAGGAATGATAGGCTCTATCCATTAAGATTATTTCTTTTATTTAAGTGTTTCATAAGAATAACTCTGCTCTTTGGAATATCTTGTTTTTGTTCT
This sequence comes from Taxus wallichiana var. yunnanensis, assembly GCA_018340775.1. Lineage (NCBI taxonomy): Eukaryota > Viridiplantae > Streptophyta > Pinopsida > Cupressales > Taxaceae > Taxus > Taxus wallichiana. The sequence goes on along the minus strand of CM031242.1, from coordinate 324,833,795 downwards.
TAGATTTCTCTACTTGAGGTTTTGTGTTAATTATTGGGAAATGTTTTCATTCTGTTTGAATGAGGAAAAGTGTGATCTGGGTTTTTGATTTTCTTGGTTTGGTAGCTAGGTTATGCTATAATCCTTTGAATGGGCTTGAGACCAAGTCGAAAAATGTGTGAGATCTTGTTTGAACTATTTAAATTTGTAAGTAGCTTGGTTTTCTTTAATCTTCGGATCTTGTTCTTGAATGATCTTGTTTCCTCTCGGTTGGGGAACTATAGTTTTAAATTGTTTTGAATACTTGATTGTTGATTGAATATTCATGATTCTTCAGGGAAGATAAAATTTATGTGACTCCTGCTTAAACATATTCCTTTGAGTGCTGAAGGAATGTTAAAAAATAGGAAAGCGTGTGTTTTTTCTATCACTGTCTATAATTGTGAATCTGGGTTTTGTTGTATTATTTTTAATTATAGATTTCGACTGCAGGGATATTTAGGAAAGATAATTGTTGGGGATTTTTCTTGGAAAATGGTATAACATTTCATGGACTTGTTTAATTCATTCAATTATGTTATTTAAATCCTTATTTTCTTTGGAATTGTTCTGTTGTTTTCTCGAAGCCCGATTTTAGAATCCAATAAGGAAAATATTATTTAGTTTTATACTTTATTGGGTCTTTGAATAACCTTTGAAAGTATGGAATCTGGTACTAAGAAGAGGAAAACTTCCTTGAGTATGGTTTATTGTATTTTGGTTATGGTTGTCAATTTGAACTTCTTGATAGTTCTATCAACATTGTTTTGATGTATTGTGTTAGCCTGTTTCTTTGATCTTGGGCCATTAAACCCGATTTCGATTCTTTTTGATCTTAGGAAATGTTCTTCGTGAAAATGGAATCAATTACTCTTGTTTTGGTTAAATCGTATTGTTCACTTCTTTCCCTATATGGGTTTGAGTTGGGAAGATTGTTCAAATTTACCCTTATGTTATTTTCATCTTTTCATCTCTGTATCTTTTGGGAGATGGTTTATTTTTTTATCTTGGGGAATCAAGTCCATCTATACTATATCCTTGAATTATGGAAGGTAATGGAATGTTTTGTTCTTCGTTCTTTCCTTCATCCTAGTTATTGATCAAACAATTTGAACCTAGATTAGATCTCTATTTGGGATTTTGGTTTGAGACATTAGATAATGACCTTGTCAATATAGGTTATTGGTTTCTTTAGGTTCTCCTTTAATCATACAAGAGTTAAGGGGTTGTGATCTTTCTCCCTCTCCTTCCTTTATTCTTCTTTCAGCTTTACACTTGGTGAAGATGTTGTCTTTCTTTGGTCTATTTCATTATGCAACTTCTTGATTGTCTGGTAAGAATGATTGCAGAATGTTGTTAGGGTAGTATAGCTGAAGTTGAAATTAATTGGATGGAATATTATGTTTGGCTGAAAGTATATGGATGATTTGGCTAAAATTATATGAATGATTTGGCTGAAATTATATGAATGGTTTAATGAGTTTTTCTAGAGTATAAACTTAACCATTCTAATTACTTAAGGTAATGATTGCAATGGTGCATCTTTTTGAGATTGGAGTGTAACTCTTTTTCTTGTTGGAAGTAATATTACATCTTTAAGTGGTCTGATTTATCTTGTTTGGTTGTTAACTTGATTTGGTTCCTAGTTCTGAGTTTGAGTATTAGGATACTCTAAACCGGGACACTTAAATGTTACGATGATTTGGGTTATCCTAACTTATTTCTTATGATATTTAAGTTCAATTATTGGCAAGCTCAAATTTTAGGATGAATTTAGGTTAATGAAATATTGAGATGGAAGTAATGTTGTAATTGATCTACTGTTGAACTATGCCTAAAAGATAGTTAGGATAGTTACTTTTCTTATTAAATGATTTTAACTGAATGAGTAATCATGAAAAGAAATGTAAGAAAGTAGTAGTGAAATTATGATGAAATGTTTCTTATCTGAATTATGTTTTAATTCTTTTGATATAAAGTCAATAACATGGAAGGTTGAAGTTGTTATATCTTATGACCTAACTTTACTTTTGATTTGTTGTAAATCTCTCTTTCTCTCTCTTTTATTGATTATTGTAACTCCTTTTGGTTATGTATTTTTGAATTTCTTCAGGACTATTTCATAACAACAAAGTTCTTTTTATGAAATAGTTAGTTAAAAGAACATCATTTTAATGTTTAGTACTTATCATGCTTAGTTCAATGAACTGACCCGTGCTAGAAATTTTGCAGATGGACTTCATAAGTGATGAAAGGAGAAAGTTTTAGGAAGTTACATTTGTTTATCAAGAGACTAGATCTTTTTATGATGAAAAATGGTTCATTACTAAAATGTACTTGATGGAAAATAAAGTTGTATCTGAAATGGATTTAATGTTGTTGTTTGATATTAATAATGTTTGAAGTGTTTGGACTTGTAAATGTATGAATCCTCCTTGCTGAATAAAAGATGTGTGATATTTGTTTGCACTTGAGATAATTATTTTGGTATGAATTGAATGGAAATGTTAAGTAATACTTTATTTTATAGACAATAACATACATTATGGTTTGGAATAGAATAAACATAGATATGAAATAATGTTGTACTATCTTCTCTAAGTGAAGAGGCAACTTATAAAGTTGACTTTCTTGCATTGATACTCAACTATATCTCTATGACTATATTTAAATCAAATGTTTGTATGAGGATTAAACCTTGATAATAGTTATAATGTACAATGGGTTTATAATAGAATTTAACCCTTAATAAGGGAAAGGAAAGACAATTCCCTTGAAATGAATCATAGTCCTAATTTAAGACCTTTTTGATATGAATCCTGATTGTTATTTGTAATTAGAGAAGGTGTGCTTTCTCATGCAGACTTCCTTAATTAAAAAGGGAATTAGACTTCATTTCAATGAATTCTAATATGGAAAAGGACCTACTCAGATCTTATATAAGCTAGGGTGAATCAAGTGAGAAATTAAATGACACTTCCATGTGTGTTGGGTATTTTATGTAAAACATGAATCAAGATGTTAATAGTTGAAAAAATTGCATATGAATTAGTTAGAAAGCATATTTATCTACATAACTTCATTTATTGCAGTCTTAAATCTAAATCTTAATGATTAAGGAACCTAATTGTTTAGTAAGGTTTTGTAACTAATATGTAATGGGGAAACTAATAAGATATAACTTTCTATCTAAGGTATGTTCGTCAGATGAGGAAAAATCAGATGGATGTTGACACACGCCAACTACAGTGTAGTACCTTCGTGATGACTAGGGTATTCATGAGGATACTATGTTGCAGTTGACATGTTTCAACACCCTTCAAAGTTTATTCAACTAGACTAACATAAATTATGACTTGATCATCGTTCTACCCTAGGAAAATATAAGGGCATGACCTAGTGTCGGGTTCAAATCATGTTGACTTAGGATAAATAGACATGCCCAAATGACATAAGTCGATTGAGTATGTATAAGTACCCTCATTCACCATAAACAATCCTCCAAGCTAGGCCATGTTGCTAACCTTGGCTAGGGTTAAACCTTGAACAAGTATTGGGCCCCAAAATATCTACTAAGTATAAGAAGGCACGTGGGCATGTGGGACCTAGTTGAAGAAGAGCACGTTGGTTGAAATCATACAAGGAAAGGGTTATGGTAGGGTTTTGGAACACATGACACACACACACAAAGTAAAATAGGTTTTGTACTTATCCGCATTCGGCATCCTAGGCAACACATGAGAAAAGCATGACCCTTATGGATAAGGTGATAACACGATAACTATGGATCAAAAGAGAATATTCCATGCATGTGATAGAAGGTTCTAGAAGACATCATTACAAGGAATGAAGAGCTCAGATATGGAAAGACATGATTTGATGGAGGACCACTTTGACACTTTCAGGCGGTCTATAACTTACGGAAGGCATGGCGGTGGGTCTTTAAGGCTATATAAAAGTGCCCAATAGAAGAAAGATATATAGTAGATATAGTTGAAGAGAGGCAAATCCCTATAGAAAACAAAATGGAGGATGTTATGGGTTAGGGATTAGGAGAGCTCTATGAGCAATGACACACTTAGAGGGATGGGTCTGCATTTTTCTTTGTAATATGATGAACATGGTATAGTTCTAATGCATGACTTGGCTCTGCATAATTATATGAGGATCTGTTATGACCTCAAGGGATATAATGTGGGTTATTAACTTTGATAGTATGAATATAATGCTTTGTTATAAATCATCGTGTTCAATACTTATGCATTTCCTTTATGTATGAATCATCTACATGTGCTACTTGTTATTTCTCTTACCTACATACAATGAGATTATAACTATTCCTAAGTTCATAAGAATGTGGTTTAACTATTTTCTGTCTTGCATTTGATTATCTTTTCTAAGGTGATTCATTCTCACAAAACTCACATAAAGGAGAGACTCGGTGCCCATGCATGCCTTAGGTTAGCACCCATCACCTCTTTGGGTGATAGGCCAATCTTGCGCATGGAATTTTTGTATTCTATGAAGGGTATAAAAATGACTACATATTGGTTCTATTACTAGGACCTCTTTTCAAAGTTTTTGTGAGAAATGGCATGCATATGTGTCCCCTGTGATGCTTGGTGACAGAGTGTTTGACCTTAGAAAGTGTTGAAACATGGTTCAAGAGCATGGAGGATGGGTTTTCTAAAAGATTCGAGAATGGGAATTGAGTTCGATGCGCGTAAATGGGTAGAAGAGAACCTATACCATGAGCTATATGAGACATTATTTTTCTACTTCCCATCAAAACTATATGAATGGCTTTGACATACACATCCAGATCAAGCTAGTACTCTAGATCGCATGTGTGGAACCAAGATGACTATAAGAGGTTGTAGTATACGGTCGACTTGGATGTGTGTTATTGATCACGGCCGAAGGGACACGGCGATTATAATTTGGAATATGCCATTTCAATGTATTCTTTCCCAGAAGTTGTTGAGTTCAAGTTTCTAAAGGAGCCTAGAGGATCATTTTTGTGTGTTATTCATTTGGCTATGAAGATCTTGGTCATTACTTTGAATTTAGAAGCATTTCCCATGGATGGATAAAGCTTCTTTGAGTGTTGGGAGAGGAAGCTAGGGTGGAGGAAGATAACAGACATTATAGATAAAAAGGAAAGGGAGGAGAGATGACTCAAGTATAGAGAATATTGTGAAAGGGAGATGACTAGACAACGTGAGGTTACAAGTATGATGGATCTATAGAGGCAGACGTTGTGGGAAGGAGTTGAGGTTTACGTAGAGGATGTGGAGCCTTAGAAGTCTGTGTTACCCCATCTTGGCAAGTGCAAGAGAGAGGCCCCTGCAACTTCTGATGAGAGTTCATCACATGGAGAAAGAAGATCCATCGGCACACATCTGAACTCACCTAGGGACCAACCCCTGGCACTTGGTTTTCTAAATCTAGGGAGAAGTATTGTTAACCAAATTGGTATCAGTGGGAGTGACCGATCGACACCCAAGAGATTTAATTTTTTGTTTGGAACATCCATGGCTACGAAATCCATTCCTATATTTGGGGGAATCTTTGGACAAGGTGAAAGTACACAAGCATTGGGTATCATATCCGGGATTGGTGTGGGACATATAATTGGTAGTAGGAAAATATCGAAACCATTGGCATGCAATTCAATGGGACACTTTGGGAACACTAAGCATGACCACTTCCGGTCCTTTTCACTACGGGAGGTGGATCTAGTGGGTCGGGAGGAAATACTAGAGGAGCCAATGCTGCGGATTGGGAGGATAAGGGCCTAGCCACCTCCCCAAGTTTTTTTGAGATGTCTTGCACTTACCGGAGTATAGGGGTATTTAAGATGTTATAGACCATGTGCACAAGTTTGAGTTACTATGACGTGTGAAGGGGATCAATACCCCGAGCAACGGAAGGCAAGTCGTTTGTAACAACATTGCAAGGGCATGCACATAGTTGGTATAGGAAGGAAAAACCCCATTAGATGGTGGTAGAATACACTATGTTGAAGAATGCCTTCTAGCTGAATTCCATATCCCAGAGTTCGAGTAGAAGAGAATTAGTGCTCTAAAGGAGATCTAATAGGGAATGGTAGAGAGTGTGTGGGAGTATGACACACATTTCAAGAATCTCTTGTCAAAGTTATCTTATAACATTCATCCTTCTCAACATGCTCAATGGTTTTTTAGAGGATTGATAACACCATTTAGAAGGGCTTTGTCGCACAAGAATTTCACAGACCCACGTGAGGCATTGGAAGCTTCCTACATGTTGAAGTTGTTGGGAGTGTTGACACTGGTGTTAGCCCTTTTCTGAAGGCTCAAATTTCTATAATGGACAAATAGTTGGAGAAGCTATCTACAAATTCAGCGCATAAGGTTCGTAGTGGTCTTTAGTGTACAGACTGTGAAGTGGAGGGACATGCAAATGATTATTTCCCTTAGAATTTGGTACGTGCTTATGTCAGTAGAATGTCAAATTTTCCATGGGGATCATGATGTAAATAGATTTCCTCTACTCCAGTGCACAATCCACAAGAATTTTTCTTTCTATTGCAAGATCTATATCTCTACGACCCATTATACTAAGGATTACAAACTGATTGATCAAATCCATGATGTTATTAATCTAGGTGTGCTCCAGACCAACCTTACAAGGAGTTCAAAGGATGATAAACGATGTTATGAAGGGAACAAAAATGGAGGAACACATGGAATAGGTTTTTGTAGAGGATTTTGTGGTTGCAGTAACCGCGATAGAGGAAGAAGTGAGTTCCCATGAGGAACTTGTTATAATTGTGGATCTACATAGCATTACAAACATGAGTTCCCTAATATGTTAAAATGGTCATGGTGTGGAAAGAAGCACAAGTACGATGAGTGTCCACAAATTTATGAGCATATGAACTAACAATACCAAAAGGACAAGGGTGCTCGGATGGTGAGGATCAAGAAGGCCGATCCATAGTGGATACCACAAGTGATGTGTGAGTCAAGACTAGAACCTATCTTGGTGATGACATGGGAAAAGATCGCACGTGCTAGGGAGATATCAAGACCAATGACACTAGTTTCAAGGGAGGAAGTTGTACATGGAAAGTATTTGGGCCCTGCTCATTAGAAATAAGTATATCAAAAGACTATGGATGTAATTCAAAGTTTACAAGGAGAGATCCAGTGTCTAAAGGAGTAGTCCAGGTAGTAGGAGAAAAGAAAGAATGTTGAGGCTCCATAGAAGGACCTAGATAAATTCAAATAAGTATCCAAAATGTTAAGGCAAGAGAAATTTATTGCCTTTCTAGGAGAGTGGATGAGAGAGAAGGTACCACGTGCCGAAGTAGAGCACGAAAGGTAGGTCTTACACGTAAACCTTCCTCCTCATAGCCTTGAATATGACAAGGAGTTTACTTTGATGTAGTTGTTGATGGGTGGGCTGTGAGTAATATCCTCATCAACATGAGAGAAGAGGTCAATGTTCTTACTTTAGATTCTTGGCATCAAATAGGGAGGCCTACATTACAACCATCTTTTAATGTGATGTATATGGCAAACAAGACTAAGGAAATGCCCATTGGAATTATGAAGGATGAAGTTGTCACCATTCAAGGAGCCAAGTTCACTTTGGAGACTTTGAAGTCTTGGCGCTCACCAAAGAAGAAAAATTTTCTGCGTTTCTTGGGTGACCATGGTGTTATAAGAATAATGATGACCTGTGGTTTAATAAAGGGTATATAAATTTTGAGAACAATGAGGAAAGGGTTTTCATTTCTTTAATGGATGGGAAGTCAGCACCTATACTTGAGCCCTTCCGAGAATAAGTCCTTGATAGAATCTATGTGCACTCCATCGAGAGATTACGAGATAATTCACCTCACGGAGTGAGTTCTCCCATTTGAAGATGCTCAGTTCGTGAGTGATACCACTAGTGTGGCATGCAACAATTGGGTGCATGGGACTTATGAGTTGATTAGGTGGAAGTTAAGAGGATATGTAACAAGGGTGAAAAAGGCATGCTCTAGTCAAGTGCCTAGGAGGAAAGAAGTTACGAAGTTACTCAGGGGGGGCATACCCTGAAATATTCTTACGGGACATGGAATTTTAGTGGAAAAATGAGGATGAAAGAAGAGGAATGCTTAGCTACAACTTACTCAAGACTACAATGCGATGTTGGGAAACACATCAAGAAAACCTCCTAGAGTGGCATGAGGTAAGAATCATGTTTTTTGTAAGGTTTTATAGGATTAACGCACCCACGGTCATACAAGAATACTATGGTAAAGAGACCACTTAATTTCATATCCAAGCATGTGAGAAGGCCTGGATGGGAAGTGTAGAAGCGCTAATACCTTTGTTATGGGTGCGTAAGTTGTATTCCACCTTACAAGGTTGTGCATGCACTTGGTACGTTCATTCATAGATGCGTCATTAGACGGATAATTAACAAGAGTTGGCAGTTTATCTCATTCAAGATTTCAAGTATAGGAGTACCAAACCATCAGTGTATAATGTGTTGTAAGTGATCAAGTGCCTTACGATGGGGGATAGTCCTATGGAAGAGGATATGCTACTAGAATTACTAGGTGAGCCTTCTATGGAGACACACCTCAATGGAGAAGAATTAGAGGAGGTACAACTTGAGCGCGTGTGCATAGAAAAATAAAAAGGAAAAATGGTCTATGTAATAGATGGAGAAGAGATGGAGACTTTGGATGTTAACCATCCGGAGGGTATGTGTGAGGTCATAGATAGCATTGATGAGTGAGCACGCACCTACCATGAGTGCCGAAAAAAATAACGTTAACATTGGGATGGAGGCGAACCTAAAGAAACTATCTTTGGTGACTATTGGTCAAAAAGGAGGTTTCAAAGATCATTGATCTGTTGCACGAGTTCCAAGATTTGTTTCCTCGTGGGTACCATGAACTCAAAGGAGTTCACCATTCCTTGGGGGAGATGAAGATCAAGTTAAAGGAAGGTGCACATCTGATTTGGAAGATGCCTTATCAGATGAATCCAAATTTACATGTATGAGTTAAGGAAGAAATAAATAAAATGATAACATCTGGTATCATTGAGGCAGTAGAAGAATCAGAGTGGATAAGCCCAATGGTCATCAGTATCAAGAAGGACGGGAGGATAAAAATTTGTGTTGACTACAAGGATCTGAATGTAGTATGTGTCATTGATCCCTTCCCAACCCCCTTTATTGAAGAAATTTTGGAAGGATTAGCCGGGCAAAAAGTCTACTCTTTCACATATGGGTTCTCAGTACCACCAAGTCAAGATTGCAAAGGAAGACTAGAGAAAGATAAATTTTTCCACTGAATGGGGAAGTTTTTCCCATACAGTTATGCCTTTTGGATTAAAGAATGCACCTGCTGTATTCTCGTACATTGTGGTACAAGCATTTCAGGACTTCATCCATAAGTTTCTTTAAGTTTACCTGGATGAATGGACTATATATGGATTGGTGAAAGACCATTGTGACAACTTAAGGCTAATGTTTGAGAGATGTCGACAGCTAAGGATATCCCTCAACATTAAGAAATGTGTCTTTACTACTCCATTTGGAACCCGGCTAGGACACATTATATGTAAATAAGGCTTGCTAGTAAATCCCGCTAATGTTGCAGTTATTATAGGATTAGGGGAGCCTACTAGTCAAAGTGTAGTGCATGGATTACTTGGGCATATAGGGTACTACAGGAAGTTCATCAAAGGATATGCCAAGATTGTTGTGCCCTTAGAAGAATTAGTGAAACACAAGAGTGCCTTTCATTGGGGAGAGGAGCAACAAAAGCATTTGACACTTTGAAGGATAGGCTTATTACAATGCCCATATTATGTTTTCCTTCTTGGGGTAAGCCTTTCCATGTGCATGTTGATTCCTTAGGGACAATGTATGTACCCAAAATTGTTAGTCTTGCACCACCTTTGGAAAGATGTTACACATACCCCAATGATGATACAGGTCTCCTTGCAAGGTGTTTGGAATCCAGAAAAGCTCACCAAGTACATGTTTGTATCCCACATGCCTCCCTTGGCCTCTTCATGCTTTTTTTCCCCTCTGCCTCCCTTTTTCCTTGCATTTTGGTCTTCAGTGTGGCGGCGGTCTCGTGACCGCCGCCTTGAGGTGAGTGGTGGTCCCATAACTGCCACCTTGCATAGGGCGGCAGTCCTGTTCACGTTTTCCAGAAAGTTTTGACAATCGTGTCAAATGTAAATATTAAATTTCTACTCGCATTCTTCAGCTACTTTTCTTTGTATTTATGTTTTGGCCGCCCTATAAATAGTGTTTTCACTTTGTTTAATGGTAAAAGAGTTCAATTCTAAGTTACCTTCTTGTGATTGCATTTGTTATAAATAGCCAGCTTGTTTTCAAACAAATGGCCCCTCTCCTTCTCTGTTTAATCATTTAGTCTTTGAGTTTATTGCTTAGAATTCCAATAGTTTCATGTTTCGCATCCATTGTTGATCTTCCTTTCTTTGTTTAGAGGTCATTCAATCTTCTTGTTTCATTCTTGCTTCATTATTCTTCTATACGCAAGTCGAGTTTAAAATAAAATAGTTTCACTCTTAGATTGGAATCCATTTAAAGTTACGAGGTTTTGTTTAGTCACAACAGATAGCTTCCAAAACTCTCGGCGTGTTTTGAGTTGTATACCCCAATAAATCCCGCAAGGAATTGCATAGTCAAGATCTGTTCACTTGCACTATCTCTCTTACTCGCATTTTATTCGGTCTATGTCCAAAAGATGACATTGTTCAAGTTCCTTATTCTACGATACTATCATATACACGCTTTTCTAGATTCAAGAGAACATAAAAGAAATGAGGAGATCACACTGAGGGAAAAAGTCACAAAAACTAGATTTAGCACTATTCTCTAAACACCGGGTTTGAGCTATCAAAGTTCTTGTTACAACGTATCAAATAGAGTAGTGAATTATTTTATTTCATTCAAAATTTCACTCTCGATATCGCCAGGAAGTTATGGGGATTGATATTTTCGAGAAACCGTGATTCATTCCTTAGTTACGAGGTAGTATCGAGAGTATTTCAATTGGAAACAATTAGTTGCTTAAATATTTGAGATAAATTCACAACTACACGGGAAAATAGCCACACTTGGGATATTTTGTTTGTTTTAATTTTGTTACTAGATTAGTTGTTCATTTTATAAATATATTAGAATAGATTCTCTTTAAATTTCGTTAAAGTACTCCATCAAAAATACAAAAATAAAAGAATACATGCATAGTATAGATACATCTTTCATAGTTAGTTTATTAATTTTAGTTAGAAGTTTAATCTTTTTGCATGACAATCACGGGACCTAGGGAGCCTAGAGAATATATATTTGAACCAATAGTGCCTCAACCAAATCTACCCACAACATTAGTTGATGTAGATCAAGACCTTAGGATACAGGTCTTTTGGCAACGACAAACCTATAAGCAATTAGTGAACAAATGAGAGTTTTAAATATCAAAGATGACAAGGCATACGCATTTTGGTCAAATCATCCTAACTATAAACTGCCTTGATAAAATTTCCATATGATTGTACAAGGATTTGAAAGAGAACAAGTATTTGGTTGTAATCCTTTAGTTCCACAACCTAACGCAGGAGACCTCCTTGTTGACATAGATACTAGCTTACACATTCAAATTGCAGAACACACCGTAAGGTATTACGATAAAATTATACAACTTTTAGTTCTAAAAATAGAGGTGAAAAGGCATATGATTCTTTGGATAGTCGGAAGAAGGGATTGATTCTTCACATGACATAACAGTCCACAACAACATGAACTCACGGTTGTGATCCCCAAGTCCCACAACCGAACGAGCACGAAAATTAGTTAATTATTGATACCGGTTTATGAACACTTGGTATTTAGATCCTCACCACTCCCACTGGATATCATCACATAGTTCTCCGTATTAAATATAGAAGCCAATCAATCTAATATTTTCTGGACTAGACTAGAAAACTACCCATAGTTCACTACAAATCCACTAAACCTCCTATCACCATTTTCATGACCTTATCTGGAGATATTTACGAAGCTCCTACAGATCACTTCGCACATATCCAACAACCAATAAATAGCATCTCGATAGAGCTCAACATTGATTGGAGCCTCCGAATAGCTATTATATCCAAACAAACCATTACACCAATTCAGGTTAGGAGGGCCTTCTTTGCCTTAGATTCACAGATTCCATTATTGTGTATTGAGGATATAAGATTACCCGATTAGTTTGTCTATATCCATTTATATTTCACATTCACACGGTCATCTCGAAGCGATCTTGAGAGGTCGGGTATGAGGAAGAGGTACTTGTATATTCCCATGCTCGCATATCATTTTTCCATCGTAAAAAATGGTGAACCCGACTTGAAACAAATAGATATCCCCTTTTATTTTTATTTCTTTCATCCACCTTCTCTCTTTCCCATTATTCTGCAAGTATTCATATACCCCCGAATATGTCGGGATATGATGCATATGGTATACCTCTCTCAGATCTTGAATCAAGCTATAGTTAAACAAATAAACAACCATCACCCTCACTTTCTGCATGGGATGATAAGCTTCAAGTAATTACTTGTCATCTCAAACTCCCCCTCACAGAACTAGTTCTAGTTCTTCATTCCAAATTGAGGAGTTTGATCAGCTTGCACAAACACAACAACTAGAGCCCTTAGGCTCTAATAATATGATGTTTACTAGAGAATCCACTTCATCTCCTCAGGTCTTGTTCAGACCACAAATTAGTAGATAGTCAGATCCACTCCCATTTTTGGATGAGGAGTACTTATCATGCTATGCTAAAAGCGAACAACATTTCCAAAACATGTATCCACCTATAGGGAGTTTACAAATACAATCTAATACCCTATTCCAAGAAAACACCCCCATTCCTCCACCTATGGGAAATACCCTCGGTGAAGCTTGGCAGGGTAATGATCAATTCATAGTAGGGTATCACACCCCTTTACAACCTCAAGGTATAAAACAAACACCATTAAGGAAAAAGCACTGTGTCTTCACCAATAAAGGTCATTTCAGCCTTAGTTGAAAAGGTTAGATGGTGGAACTTGCTCAAGCAAACCAAAATTCATATTTTGGGAAAGTAGGGATCCCCAACCCTCCACATCATCCTAATCAGGTTGACCTCCTTACAGGAACAGGCATGTTATGCATGCCTCCTCAACATCTGTATAATTACCCACAACAAACACCAACTAGGACCACGTTTTCAAACACTGCTTCAGTAGAAAACATGACACCTCCCGACTTGACACCAAACAATCCATACCGAACAATGCTCCTCCTTACTTAAACATTTATTCAAATTCACCACAAGGAGACATGTTATCTTCTCCCAGGATGTTCGTTCAACCATAGGGATTCCTTTATGCCCCTACAAATACATATGCTATGCCATATCAATAAACCATGCCACCCCCCCCCTCGGTAAGCACCATTGATGGTGAGGCCTACGCAGTGGGACTTATTTAGAATATTTAAAAGAGCCCCTAGACTTCACGATACGAAGTGTTATGCTTCCAATACCTATTCCCAATTTACCCAAATACAAAGGGGAAGGGGATCCAAACACACACATTAAGGCCTATGCCATAGCCATACGGGAATTACTCCCTTGGGATGGGGTTGTTGCTAAGATATTCCCTAAGACCTTAGAGGGTGTTGCCTTTTATTGGTATTACAAAATACCAGAAGCCTCAATACACTCATTTAAACAACTCGTGTAAGAGTTCATCAAAGCTTTTGACATGAAAACATTGGTAAGAACAGGAATTAGGGAATTCTTGCATATTAAACAAGAACATAATGAATCCACTGATCATTTTATCCAAAGATGGCGTATGGTTCTCTACTCATCAGCAAGTTCTCCAAACATGGATAAAATGGAACTATGTGATTTATTCCTTAATTCTCTCAATAGAGAGATAAAGGAAGAAGTCCAGAAGTTCCCACTAAGAACTTACGATGAAGTACTCGAGAGTGCTCTCCGAATCGACCAAGCAACGATAAATAATGGTCGTAAGACATATAGAACAAATGGGAAATTAACCACTCCCAATCAAAACACCGCGTCCTATCCTAATACCAGGAATGCTAATCAAGGACCTAAGATCCTTAACAAGAACCACGGAGTTACAATAGATGGGGTAACTGACCAAGTTAAAAGGGAAAACATTGTAAACATTTCATCACCTGTTAATAATCAGCGAAATGACAATTTTACTCCAACAATCAACATGGTGGACTTTAATCATCCACCACAACAGCAAAAACAACAATGACAACAAAAAATCCAAACACAAGGTCCAAATCAAAACCCAACTGGGTATCGAGTCAAAACCAAAGGCAACAACCTCAAAATTTTAACTCTAACAACCAACAACCTTATCATAATTTTGGGCCACAATAGGTTTTAAATCAATAGCCTCGAAATTATAATCCCAATTTGTATTGTGGCTTCCACAAGATTCAAGGCCACGATACTAGGACTTGTCATGACTACAATAAATTCATGCAGTGTTTGCCAAAAGATCAAAAACAACTCTTTATAGATATGTTTTAGAAAATTCTGTAGTACCCACGCCAAACACTTATACAGGGGCAGTTTCCCCTCAAAATGCACCCCTCAAGATCTTTAATGATCCACTCCCAAACCATTCTAACAATAATAGGCTAGATCCTAGCGGAACAAACAAGGGTGTTGTAACAGGAAACAATGATCATGAAGCTTCAACTTCATTAAATCCACCAGTCGCACCCCAACTAGGAACTCGACCCCAAACTAAGATAGTTGGTTTGGTAGAGTTAGACACCGAGCTACCCATAGAAACCATAACAAGAACATGGGATTATTCTTCTCAACCTACTCCAAGTTATCCATTGGAACTAGACAATAGTCAACAAACATTGGTAAAACCCATAGGTGCCTATGATTTAATTAATGACTTAACTAAAACCTTCTCTCACATCTCCTTTTTGGATTTGTTAAAGAATTCTCCTACCCACAGGGCTGCCCTCTTAGAAGCGTTAGGCCTTGGTCATTTAATTAATATCACTCCTCCTCGGAAATGCTAGTAAACCATGTAGACTTTGACGTCTACCCTCCGCAGGCAGCCGAGATAGTGATCTTTGGGTTTATATTCGATATAAGTAAAATGCCACCGAGATGTTGAAATTGCATGAAGAGGCGACCCAACTTTACATTTACAAGTATGGGTTTATAATAATTTTGTTGAACACGTAATGATTGATGATGGGGCAATATTTAACATAGTCCCCTTCACTTTTCTTCAAAAGTTAGGATATGGAGAGACAAACTATTCCACAACACGAAATATGTTAAGAGGGTATGATAGCCTCAAGGCCACTTCAATTGGAACCATAGTTTTACCAGTCACTTTAGGTCCCAAGACGGTCCTCACTAAATTTTATATTTTAGATCGGGAAACCAACTATAATATGATCCTTGGTCAGCCATGGATACACTGCATGAAGGCTATCCCTTCCACGTTATTCCAAGAAATAATATTTCTACACTTAGGGAAAATATTTGTGGCACAAGGTGACCCAAAACCCTTCGATATACACCTAGCTAATTTGAAGAAAAGACCAGCGTTCACTCGATTTTAAAATTCCAAAAAATTAACTCATCAAACCAATTAATTCAAAACCAAAAGAGAAGTTGATACCCACCACAGAATTGGAAATTACAAATCTAGCTGAAGACATTCCAGCACTAAAAAATGAGACGAATGTCATAGAAAGCAGTGTCACTAGGGACTACCGCAAAAATTGTCAAATTGTTAGAAAAAGACTTACCTATTCTCTTACCATTTTATTCTATGGGTATGGGACGCACCACGGGAATTGCTTCTCTTCCATCGAGATGAATTTTTATGGTATAAGTAACCGAAACAAAAGAAATAGGTACAAAAATACCCCAACATCCATTTTTCCGAGCAAATATTGGAGTCTCCACTTCGATGGAGCTAGATGTCATTTTGGAGATGGGGCATGAGTGATATTTACTTCACTGAGGGAAAGATCCTACATTTCACCTTTAAATTAAAATTTGAATGTACAAACAATGGGGTTGAGTACGAAGCTCTCCTACTTGGCCTCATCCTAGCCAAAAGAATGGGTGTCGATAACATTAGAGTGCTAGGAGACTTGTAACTAGTTGTAAACCAAGTCTCGAGGTATATGAAACTAGTGCTTTGAACATTTACAACTATACAAAACAACGGTTTTAGATCAAGCAAGGGATTTAACTTCATATCAATTAAATCACTCCCACAAGAAAAAAACCATCTCGTAGACTCGATAGCAACCTCAGCTTCCCGTTTTACTCCGAACAGTGAGTTAGAAGATACAAATTTCACAGTATCACTTCGTGCCGAACCATTAGTGTGTAAAATACCAAAAAAATCACTCCTAACTCATGGAGAAACTGAGGATGATTTTTCTATCACAGATCACTTTGACGATGATAGAGTCACTCTCAAATATCTAAACGCCTATGCGGAATTACACCTTGCTTACCACATGGTAGATCTTTCCTTAATACCACATTCCTCTTCCTACTTTGGAAATCCCATGGTAGAGTCTCCTCCATAGAAGGATCTCAATATCTACAAGATAGAAGATGAAAAAAGATTAGAACTACCTCCAGCCCCACCTAAATTTGAAGAAGGTAACGCTTCTTTAATAGAAGAAACCATTGACATAAAAATTGAAATGGAGGAAGAACCAAAATGTTTGAAGTTGGGATCCTCGTTAACTCAAAGAAGATAGAAATACACACCCAAATCCTAAAAGAACATCAAAATGCTTTCACATTTAATTATAAAGAAATGATGGGCATTACACCACACATCATGCTACATAAACTTGTCACTAAACCAGATGTAAAACCAATTAAACAAAAGTCAAGACTAATGAAGCCAAAAGTGGCTCTCATGGTAAAAGAGGAAGTAATAAAAATTCTCCAAGTGGGATTCATCAAACACGTTGACTATTCACAATGGGTATCTAATATCTTCCTTGTTCTAAAAAAGAATGGGGAGATACACATTTGCAAAGGTTTTGGGATATTAACAAAGCTTGTCCCAAGGATGACTTCCCATTACCATCCATTGACATTATCATTGATGCAACAACTGGATTTGAGTTGTTGTCCCTCATAGATGGGTTCTCGGGGTATAATTAGATTAAAATATCTGAACATGATCAAGCCAAAACTACATTCATAACTCCTATGGAACTTATTGTTACGTTGTCATGCCATTTGGTCTTAAGAACACCGGCGCTACATATCAACAGGAAATGACATACATATTCCATGATATTATCCATAAAATTGTGGAATCCTATGTGGATGACTTATTGGCCAAGGCCAAGAAGCACTGTGATCATCCAGAAGTACTTCACATCATCCTCTCACGATTAATTGAATATGGTGTCACATTAAACCCAGAGAAGTGTGTGTTTGGTGTGATAGGAGGCAAACTTCTGGGCTACATTATATCTTCACAAGGGATTGATGTCAATCTAGCCAAAATCTACGTTGTTCTTGAAATGATCCCACCATCGGACGAGTCTAGAATCAGGTCATTTCTTGGGAAGCTCGGTGCAATCCGAAGGTTCATCTTAGATTTAAGTTTTACAATACATCCAATCAACAATCTATTAAATAAAGATTATAGCATTGATTGGATTGAAGAATGCAACGAGGCCTTCGAAGTAGTTAAATGCTTCTTGTTGTCTCAACCCACACTAAAGCCTCCCAAACAGATCACCTTCTGATCCTATATTCATGAGCCGCTCATGTCTCACTAGCCTACATGCTTTGGCTCAAGAAGACAATGATAAACGAGAACGTGTGGGCTATTTCATCACTGAATGTTACTCAATTATGAAACACGTTATACATAGGCAGAGAGAGAATGCCTTGCCATATTCTTTGCAACAAAACATTTAAGACATTACATGTTAAACCAAGAAACAATGGTCATTATAAAGATAGATCATTTACGAACATTCCTTACGCAAGGGTCTTTATCTAAAAAGGTTGGGCATTTCATTACCTTAATGGGTGAATTTGAGTTAACATTCGTAAACAAAATGTCCGTTAAGGGACAAATCATTGTAGATTAGTTAGCTGATAATCCACTAGATGGAGGTGATCTGGTAAATCTGGAATTTCCTGATGAGTGTATATACTTCAAAAAACTAGGCCCCCTATCTCTACATGTCCTTGGTATCTGATATCATCAATTTTATCATAGACGACACATACCCAGAAGGTTCCACATCACAACAAAGAATGTGGTTACACATTATCACCACTAAATATGTTGTTTTAGAATAGGTACTCTATCATAAAGCCTTTAATGACATACTTCTAAGATATGTCAACACAAAGGAATCCAAGAATATTCTTCATGAATCCCACAGTGAGATATGTGTAGGCCACTTCCGTGGTCAAGCCACTGCTCGCAAAATACATTGGATGGGCTATTTTTGGCCCACTCTTGAACATGACATAGTAGAATTTGTACGTAAGTGCCACAAATGCCAAGAATTCTCTCACAAGATTCACATGCCAAAGACAATCCTCGTAACAATAAGCGACCCCGTGGCCCTTTTCCACATGGGGTATAGACTTGATAGGGAGATTCTCTCCCTCATCAACCAATGGCCATAATTTTATAATTACAACTACATAATATTTTACCAAATGGGTGGATGCCATGCCTTTCACCACATAGTGTTGAGTTAATTGCCAAATTCATTCTAAACGAAATCATTTGTAGGTATGGTGTCCAATGAGTCATTATCTCGAGATAATGGCACATCCTTTAAAAATGACGAGGTCTGTGAGTTATGTAGAAAATTCAAAATAAACCATCACACCACCTCTCTTTACTACCCTCAAGCCAATGGGCAAGATGAAGCAACAAATAAAACATTAAAGGCTATTCTCCTCAAAATAGTCAAGGAGAACAAGAGAGATTGGCATTTAAAACTATATCCGGCCTTGTGGGCCCATTGAACCTCAATAAGAAAACCAATAGAGCAACCCTTTCTCATTAGTATTTGGGGGCGAAGTAGTTCTCCCACTTGAGGTTGAAATACCTAGTCTCGTATCTCATTATAAGGGATTTTGGACGAAGAAGCTTATAGGGAGGCACGCCTCTCTAACTAAAAGCCTTGACGAGGCAGGATAAACGCCAAACAACGACACGAGCCTATGCCGATTTGGATGTGTTGCAAGTATAACAAAAATGTCTATGAGTGAGAAATATATGAGGGAGATCTAGTTATAAGACTAGATAGTTGAATCGATAAGAAAACCGGTGAAGGAAGGAAGTTCTGGCCCAAATGGTTGGGCCCATACCGAGTCATGAAAGACTATGGAAATGGTGCGTATCTCTTATGTGCACTAGAAGGTGAGGAATTCAATGAAACTGTTCAATTCCTTACATCTTAAACGGTTTTACGCATGAGGCATCAGAATCACCACTTGTACATTATGGCTACCTATATTGCATTAGTCATTTAGTTGTTTCATTTTGTCCACTCATTTCATAAAAATTGTAGTCCAGGAACTTACTCTTAAGTAATTTATTACAAATTTCTAAAAGTATTGGCAAAAACATTCAAATCACATCTCTCTAAACATCATCAAGTATTTTCAAATCTTCTCATCAAATTCGACAGACAAGTATTGTGAAACCAATACCAAGGCCTCGCATACTTGGTTTTGCTCTTTCTTTATACTAGGTGAATTTGTCCTTACCTACGGTCTGTTCTAGAAGCTTCTTGGTGTCACATCTATCCCTCTTAACTCTCTTTGTAAGAAAGGATATCCCAAAGTCATAGATCAGAAATTTCAAAATCAAATAGAATCAAAGTGCAAGCAAACACATAATATTTTATTTTTACACACTTCTTTTCCCCACCAACCTTCAATGATAAGCTCGCATCTCTTATTGGTGGTGTGAGGTTGGGAAAGGAAAGAAGTGCCCTTACACGCCTATATACCGCCTTTGGTTACAAATCCATGCTTCTTACTAGTGGCATGGGGTAGGGTATGGGGGGTCCATTCACACAAATTAACAAATCTTGGTATGCTAGAAGCACAAATCAAATTATATTAAGAGAAAACAAATGTCCAAATTCCAAAGAGATCAAATCTTCAAAACCAGATTTTGTCAACTAGGTTGCCATTTATGAATCTAAGTCTAGATAAACTAGAAAATAAGTGAATTGTTGAGCTGGGTGATAGTTTTGAGTAGGGTAAGTGTGTAGGTCTAAGTTTGGTTTCTGATACTGGTTTGTGTGTCTCTTATCATTCCATTCAGTCAAACTCATACAATTTGTGCCCTTCCCAACTCTTGGTGTAGAACCCTTACATCTTACTAGTTGCGTGGAGTTAGGAATGGGAAAATTTATCTCTTTATCACTATACATTCATCACATTTTGCCAACATAAGAAGAAATCATAGACATTTCCCAAAGAGATCAAAAGTTCAAAACTACAATGTGTTTGTCATCGCATATCAGCATTACAAAACATACAAAGTAAAACATTTTGTTTACTATCATTTGTTATCCATCACATACATTCTAAAAAGCATTAAAACAAGTACTCTAAAAACATCTAGTAGACATGTGGAAACATGTCAATATAGGGAGGCCAAACTGCTGTGGTACTCTATCAAAGGGGTGGATCTCCAACTTCCCCGCCCTGTCTACTAGCTGACTGGTAGTCTGAAAACCAATCAATGTGATAGTCTCCTCTCCCCATAGCCTGCCATGGCACGATAAGGAGTGACCTCCATGTCGGCAAAGTGATCAAAGAGGCCATTTTCTTGTGAGGTTCTCTAAGAATGATCATCCCCTGTCCCACCTCGCTGCCCCCCGACGGCCGGGATCCTCTGCCTCTACACCTCTCCCATATAGAGTGATATGCTCATACACCTAACTCATGACAAGAGTGGGGTGGCTCAAAGATCCTCTCCTATAGCGGACCACCTGTATAAATCATGGTAAGTGGTCTCAAGGATGTCTACTCCCAAGCGTAAACACGTCATGGCCCTCAATCTCTCTGTGCAATGATGGGGGTCCAAAAATATAAGAGGTGTCCCCTCCTTGTCCCCAATCAATCTCAAAGCAAGGATGCCCATGATGGCCTTATGGAGCACAGGAATGTCTGACTCAAAAATGGAGCAGACCCTCACCCCCTTCTTCGACCCCATCGAAACAACTGCATCCCCCATATAGGTGGCCCACTGAACCACCTAAGATCTTGATACTGCTATCTTAAGAGATAGTGCCGCCCAAGGATCAGAACCCCTAGTATATGGTAAACATCCTCTGGGGTGATGGTCCACTCACCCCTAACTCTTGGCAATCAGAAGGTATTCTGATCCACATCCCAGTATGAAAATAAGTCACATAGTATGTGACTAGCCAAGGTGCAACATGAGGGAACTGTGTAATCCTTAAAATGCCAGCCCTCCGAAGAGTATCTCACTCTGCCTAAGTGAGTACCTATAACACTCGCTGGGATCTAATCACACTCCCTCTCTCAGCTCCATCTAATGTATTCCTCCTTCTTCCGCATATACCCAAAAACACAAAAAAAGAGTTAGTATAAAAATCCAATTGGAAAAACTATCAAAAACATTTAAAAGTGCTAAAAATGCAAAAATAAGTAAAGAAAAGCATTTTTCTTGCTTTATGTTGCGAAAACCACTACTGCAATGTAGAGTGGTGGTCCAGTAACCGCCACCATGTGTAGGGCGGCGGTCTGTCCCGAACCCATGCAAATGGCTCGGAAGCCCTAAAAATGACCAAAAACAAGCAAAATACACCATTTTAACTAAAATAAGGACCTACCCTATGGGCGCCCCCTAGAGACTCATTTAAAACTAGTATTTTCAAAAATACCCCCAAGACAAAGATTTTATCATTTCTATATTTTAGGTTCAAAAACAATAAATTGAGAAGAATCGACACGAGACTTCGCGGGTCGATGTTCCGCTCTCGGAGGCATGATCACTATCTCACCATGAACATTTTGACTATACTCTCATCGAAAACCGTCACCATGGGTCCCAGAGCTCAAAAACTATCAAATCAATCCACGTAAATGAATAGTGAAATGAGTTCATTTTATATATATAGCCTTTTAAAATTGATTTTGAATGTCTTTCAGACAGAGGTCGAGCATCGACTGGGATAAGTTCTAAACCCCACGTAGATGGTAAGTCCTCATTTCATATCAATTCAGTCTTATTTCTCAAATTATTTTATCTAGCTGCACTTGAGTCCCTTTTGTTTTTTTAATATTTTGCGAGATAGTGGGATTTTGGAAGGCAATTTTCCGAGCACACGGGCGTGTCGGGTATAACTCCTAACTCCCCATTTCAAGACCACCATACTTGGATCCACTATTTTATGCCTCTTCATGGCTAAGATGCTTCTTCGAGGGGGCAATATGTATGTACCCAAAATTGTAGGGTACTGCACCGCCGGAAAGATGTTACACATACCCCAATGATGATACATGTCTCCTTGTAAGGTGTTCGAAATCCAGAAAAGCTCGTCAAGTATACGTTTGTATCCCGCATGCCTCACTCAGCCTCCACATGCTTTGTTTTCCCTCTGCCCCCTTTTTCCTTGCATTTTGGTCTTCAGTGATGAGACCGCCGCCCAAGACAAGGTGGCGGTCCATGAATCGCCACCATGCATAGGTGGCGATCATGTTCGCATTTTCTAGAAAGTTCTGACGATCGCGTCAAACGTAAATCTTTAATTTCTACCCGCATTCTTAGCTACTTTGCTTTGCATTTATGTTTTGGCCGCCTGTGAATAGTGTTTTCACTTTGTTTAATGGTAAAAGAGTTCAATTCCAAGTTATCTTCTTGTGATTGCATTTGCTATAAATAGCCAACTTGTTTTCAAACAAATGGCCCCTCTCCTTCTTTGTTTAATCATTTAGTCTTTGAGTTTCTTGCTTAGAATTCCAATAGTTTCATGTTTTGCATCCATTGTTGATCTTCCTTTGTTGTTTAGAGGTCATTCAATCTTCTTGTTTCATTCTTGCTTCATTACTCTTCCATGCAAGTCAGTTTAAAATAAAATAGTTTCATTCTTAGATTGGAATCCATTTAAAGTTGTAGGTTTTTTTAGTCACAAAGGATAGCTTCTAAAACTCTCGGTATGTTTTGAATTGTATTCCCATAATAAATCCCGCTAGGAATTGCATAGTCAAGCTCTGTTCACTTGCACTATCTCTCTCTTACTCGCATTGTATTCGGTCTATGTCCAAAAGCTGCCATTGTTCAAGTTCCTTATTCTATTGATACTATCATATACACACTTTTCTGGATTTAAGAGAACACAAAGGAAATGAGGAGATCACACTAAGGGGACAAAGTCACACATAACTAGATTTACCACTTTTCTGTAAACGCCAGGTTTGAGCTATCAAAGTTCTAGTTACAACGTATCATATAGAGTAGTGAATTATTTTATTTTAGTCAAATGTTCACTCTCGATATCTCTAGGAAGCTATGGAGATTGATAGTTTCTGAGAAACCGTGATTCATTCCTCACTTCTGAGGTAGGATCGAGAGTATTTCAATTTGAAACAATTAGTTGCTTAAATATTTGGGATAAATTCACAACTACACAAGCAAATAGCCACACCAGGCTATTTTGTTTGTTTTAATTCTGTTACTAGATTAGTTGTCCATTTTCTAAATATATTAGAATAGTTTCTCTTTAAATTTTGTTAAAATACTTCATCAAAAATACAAAAATAAAAGAATACATGCATAGTATAGATACATCTTTCATAATTAGTTTATTAATTTTAGTTAAAAGTTTAATCATTTTGCATGACAATCACGGAACCTAGGGAACCTAGAGAGAATATATATTTGAACCAATAGTGCCTCAACCAAATCTACCCACAACATTAGCTAATATAGATCAAGACCTTAGGATACAGGTCTTTCAAGCAACGGAAAACCTACAAGCAATTAGTGAACAACTGAGAGGGTTAAATATCGAAGACGACAAGGCATACACATTTTGGTCAAATCATCCTAACTATAGACTACCTTGATAAAATTTCTGTATGACCATACAAGGATTTGAAAGAGAACAAGTATTTGGTTGCGATCCTTTAGTTCCACAACCTGACGCAGGAGACCTCCTTGTTGACATAGATACTAGCTTACGCATTCAAATTGCCAGAACACCTGTAAGGTATTCTAAGAAAATTATACAACTTCTAGTTCTAAACATAGAGGCTGAAAAGGTGTATGATTACTGGATAGTCAAAAGAAGGGATTGATTATTCACATGACCATAACAGTCCACAACAACCACGAACTCACGGTTGTGATCCCCAAGTCCCACAACCCAACATTCCTGCAAATTAGTTAAGTATTAATATTGGTTTATGAATGCTGGTATTTAGATCCTCACCACTCCCACCGGATATCATCACACAATTCTCTATATTAAATATAGAAGCCAATCAATCTAATATTTTCTAGACTAGACCAGAAAACCACCCATAGTTCACTATAAATCCACTAAACCTCCTATCACCATTTTCATGACCTTGTCTGGAGATATATATGAATCTCCCACAGATCACTTCCCATGTATCCAACAACCAATAAACAGGATCTCGGTAGAGCTTGACATTTATTGGAGCCTCCAAACAACTATTATATCTAAACAAACCATTACACCAATTCAAGTTAGGAGGGCCTTCTTTGCCTTAGATTCGTAGATTCCATTATTGTATATTGAGGATATAAGATTACCCGATTAGTTTGTTTGTATCCATTTATATTCCACATTCACCAGCCATCTCGGCATGACCTCGAGAGGTCGGGTATGAGGAAGAGGTACTTGTAGATTCCCATGCTCGCATGTCACTTTTCCATTGTACAAACAACTATGGGAGCATTACTAGCACAACCTAGAGAGGGAATTTTTATCATCCCTTGTGTTTTTAAGTAGAAAGTTGACACCGAGTAAAGTAGAATTACACAACCACCGAGCACGTAGCATTGTCTATGATCTACATGCTACAAAAATTTCAGAGTAGTATCTGTTGGTGAAACCATTTATATTCTACATGGAACATATGGCATTAAAAAACTTAGTTAAAAACCCATTATGTAAGGGAAAATATGTCTTTAGGTCCTACTATTTCAAGAATTTCAGTTCACCATGGTAGTGAAACCAGGAAAAAGTAATTCAGGACCTGACCACTTGTCAAGGATTAATTTAGGAAAGGATGCACAAAGCATTGAGGATACCATTCTAGATGCATAACTATTTAGGTTGTGGACGCATACCCTTAGACTTAGAAGATATCGCAGTGTTCCTAAAAATAGGTGTGGCGCTAGAAGGAATCAATGCCCTAGAGAGAAAACAACTAGCAATACACACCACACCCTACATGTTTATTAGTGGAGATTTGTATAACTTAGGTCATGACGAGGTTCTCCGCTGATGCGTATTGGAACATGAGTGTGTAGCCATTATGGAAGAAGCACATCATGGGATTGCAGGAGGACACTATGCAGGGAATGCTACCGCGTGGAAAATTTTTATCAGCTAGGATTTGGTGGAAAACCATCTACAAGGATTGCATTGAGTTTTGTAAGGCCTGTGACAATTTCCAATGCCTTGGAAAACCTAAAAAGAGAGATGAAATGCCCTTGCGACCAATATACAGCATTGAACCATTTGAGAAATGGGCAATCAACTTTGTAGGACCAATTGTGCTAGCCGCGCGAAGGACTAGTTCACGGTATATCATCACTTGCACTAATTACTTGACACGGTGGGCAGAGGAAATGCCTACAAAGGATTGCACCATAGCGAAAACTACTAGATTTTTATGGGAGAACATAATCAGCAGGTATGGTTGCCCTTTAAGTTTAACAAGTGATAGGGGTACACACTTTCTCAATGAAATAGTTAGGATTTTGTTAGTAGAATTTATGGTGGCCCATCATAAGACTACCCCATATCACCCTTAAGAAAATGAAATTGTTGAGGCATTTAACAAGATACTAAGTCACACGTTAACTAAGATCTGTGACGTTGGAAGACAAGATTGGGATGATAAGGTATCAGCCATTCTATGGGCATACAGGAAAACCTACAAAATGTTGAACAAGGCCACACCGTTTTAATTGGTGTTTGGCATGGAGCTGTTTTACCAGTGAAATTCATGTTACCTTCACTTGTGTATAGTGTGTGTAGGAGGGTTAGCTGATGAGAAAGTGTTGGAAGAAAGAATTGATAATTTTATGCAGTTAGACAAGAGGTGATCACTTGCTAGATGGAGTTAGAAGATAGAAAAAGAAAGAAAAAGGCATGGCATGATCGTCATATCAAGAACAAGAAGTTTTAGGTTGGCCAATTAGTTTTGTTGTATGATTCCAAGTATCTATGCCATCCTGAGAAGTTGAAAGTCCATTGGTTGGGACCTTACATCATCTTGTACATTCTTGATTTAGGTGTTGGATGGGACAAGGTTACCAGGTCACTTCAATGGGAGTAGGATGAAGCCCTACTATAAATAAGTCTTCTTGGTGTTTTTAATAAGGAAGTATTTCCAGTTAGTTTAGAATTTCCCTTTATGATTTTTCCCTTTCTCATTGTTTGTTCATTTCATTTTGTTTCATTTTGCGCCTTGTGCATCGGTAACCACATTATTTCTCTAAAAGTTATGTATGCGTAGAGGACCACACATTTGTTTTAGTGTGGGGTGGAGTGATGCAAAGTATAGGCCTTTAATATAAATTTGAGATGGTAGTGGAAGTTGTAGTGAATGGCCCGGGTT
Organism: Taxus wallichiana var. yunnanensis; assembly: GCA_018340775.1. Taxonomy (NCBI): domain Eukaryota; kingdom Viridiplantae; phylum Streptophyta; class Pinopsida; order Cupressales; family Taxaceae; genus Taxus; species Taxus wallichiana. The sequence goes on along the minus strand of CM031242.1, from coordinate 324,806,809 downwards.
GAAGAATGAAAAACGCGTAAGGGTAAGAAGCACGTAAGAGAAGGTGGACGAGAATAGTTGGTGTCAAAAATCCTTTGCAGAAACCACATACAAAAAATATAAAGAGTGTAGGAAAAACATGATGTAGGCGAGGGAAAATATCAGGTAAAGGACAAAAGAAGTGCCTTCAAAGACTTTGTGGATGTGCGTGTAAGAGTCTTCGGTCGGGTTGGATTTTTTCTGCCGTGAGAAATTTAAAAAAGGTTTTTCACGTAGGATATAGCATGTGGATAAAAGAACTTAAGACGACTTAGTGGAAAAACCCACATTTAATGTTAAAGTACATTGGTAGGTGGTATAGCATTTAATATTGGAAGGAAGCAAAAATATAAATACAAGGTTGGGTAAATCATTTGTTACCTTGCGTTTACGAAGAAGAAAAATATCTTGCAAACTAGGAAAATCCAGAGAGAGATTTTTGTGAAGAAAGGAGAATCCAAGAAATCTAAAGTGTGTGACTAGGGTAGATCCACAAACCAAAGTGTGGAAGGAGTACAGGCATGGGAAAATTTGTTGAGGAAGCACCATCTTGTGGAAGGATTTTTCTAGTTAGGGTTTGGCGGCTAGGGCACGGAGTTAGAAGGATTTCTTCGCAAGGTTGAGCTGTGGGATTGGACAGAGTGATAGAGAAAAGCAAGGGGAAGAGGATTTAAGTGTTAACACTAACTAGAAGAATGACACCAAGGAAACCAACCATTTCACCAAAGAAAAAAAAAAAAGGGTAAGGGAAATGGAAAGAAGATCGTTGTTTTCGCAAGCACCAACAAAGAGTGGTACGAAATGCAGTACCCAGATGGGGTATTGCTAGGAAAAGAATTGGAGTCACACCTATGGAAGATGGCCGTAAGCAATTATAATCACCACACGAGCACAATAGAGAAGGAGGTTGCTTTGAAGTTGGTTCTCTTAACCAACAATAGGATGCCATATGGAATGCCCATTTACAATGATGAGGTAAAGGTAAAACTAGAAAAGAATGGGTTGTTGCAATTGTACGAGTTACCCTACTTTGGTAAGCATGAGTTCCTTTATCTATGGTGATGTCACATGTACATGAAGATCACTTTTACTTTGCAAGGTGTAAGATGCACATCAAACCACAATTGATCTAAGTTCACAGGCCTCAATTGTGAAGGAGTTAACATTGATGATGATCTAAGCGATAAGGAGGATATTAAAGTGATTATATCTATGTATGAATACAAGAAGGGTTTGAGATACTTTGACATCTCAAAAATACTAGAACCAGTGATGAGGATGGTTACACACTTGGTAACCAAGCTCAATGATCAAGAAATTTGGACACAAGTAAATAAGCCATGATTGAACGTATAGGAAGATAGCGAAGGAACCATCTAAAACTTGTATATTTTCATCGCAGATGAAATTATAAGTAGTGCGCAGGAGGGAGAGAAGATACTATTCAGTAATGTACTCCTCACTATTGTGTTCTTAGAGATTGGAGTGCCCAATGGGCCAGAAAAATTTGTTTGGGAGTATCCAGAAGAAGATCCCTCACCCGTAAAGAGGTTTGCAAAGTATACTTGTGAAACCATGATGGATGCTCACAAGGAGTGCACGGAGAAGTGGTGTAAGTAAATGTGTGACATATTCAGGGTTGATTGGAGGATCCTAGAGTAGTTTCCTGAACTTGTAAGTGGAGAGGTAGAATTTTAAGTGTACCAACACTTCTACATCGGAAGATTTAGGTTAATAGATGAGAACATGAGTCCGTGGTGTAAACTACCCTTCTCCTTCACCGCGTTATACTTCCAATCTGAAATTAATCGGTTCAAGGAGGCCAAGAGACTAAGTTTCGACCTTAGTGAGGTAGATGCAAACCACTTTGTGAGCTGCCTTTGAAAGATAGTCTACCTAAAGAAGTGTGCGTACATGGAGAGATATGTCTCCCATGAGATCTAAATGATGAAACATTTGATGCTTCCAATTAGGGAAGGACCGTAACAAGGTGTACCTATGCATAAGGCAAAATTTTGAAAAAGGCATTTACTTGGAGAGAAATGTCTCCATTCCCGAAAACAACCACGCCTAGAAAGAGGGAGAGAGAAGAGGTGCAAAAGGCACCAAGTGTTCAAACTACTTAGGCAAGTAAGTGCGTCGAGATAAGCGCTAAGCCTAGTACTCAAGCATAGAGTAAGAAGTCTCTAGTCAAAGAAAAGACTCCAAAAGAAGAGGTGTCAGCACACGAAGAGCCCCTCACTCAGGAGGAATCATAAAGGAAGACATCACCTATTAAAGAAAAAGAAAGAGAAGAATCCCCTAGACTGGAATCCCAGTAAGGAAGAAGTAGAAGGTGACGGATGAGGCCGACTCAGAAGAGACAGAAGACCTAGATGCCTACATAAGTGACAAATATGATGATGAAGATGAACCAGGAGGTGAAGACCATCCCACCTATGAGATACATGATTATGAAGAATAAGGAGATGAGGAGTATAATGAAGGAGATATAGAAAAGGAGGATGAAGAAGAGGATGAGACCAAAGACAAGGGGATAGGCGGGAAGAAGTTACAAAATAATAAAGGACCCTAAGCCTCACAAAGCAATAGGTAGACGAGGCCGCGCAGAGAGAGAAGTGGAAAAAATAATCAAGGACTTGGTGGAGCAAGAAGTGGAATGTAGCGCAGATGTGGTGATGAAGGAAGCTAAGGAGAGCATAGAGAAAGAATATGGCAGCATGAGAGGAGATCCCAGTTTGGCTGTTTTCCAAAGGCCACACACACAGGGAGGAAGAGCACAGAAGCATCACAAGTTCAAGGAATGGGCTACATTGATGATCTAAACAAGGTGTTGCACATGTGATTTCAAAGCACCATGCCAATGGAACAACTTATAGCCATGACTTCATTTGATGAGGAAGAAGCATGTCCTCGAAAGGAAAATGCCATCATGGGCATTTGAGTCCCATATTGATGAGCCAGAATTTGAAGTAAGCCAAGGGGCATTGATGCAAGTGCTAAAGAAAAAAGGGACAAACCCCTTCATTAGTGCTTAAAGGATGTCGGATGAGAATATCTATAATGCACTCGAAAAATTCTCAGTTGAGGTTGAAGCTAGGATCTTTGGGAGAAATGAAAGAGTAAGGTTCCTAGAGGTAGAGATAGAGAAAAAGGAAGAAGATATCATTAAAAAGACCAAGGACTTGAAGCAGGAAGATCTAATCAAAGCTCAATTAAGGCATGAGTTAAAAGATGAAAAGACAAGAGTACGTGATGATCATGAAATCCATTGTCCTAAAGCATCCAAACTTAACACTTCTGCTAAAGAGTATGGATCATCCTTGTAATTCCTAGAGGACTTGACCCGCATACTCACCATGGAGAGGTGACCACTTTCCCTAGAATCAGTGGAAGAGGTGTTGGCACACCAGGAGAAAGAAAATAAAATGAAGGTTATGGAGATTGTTTCTCAGTACAACAAGATCCTCGCCGATGTAAAATCCGTAATGCAAATTCTTTGAAATTGAGGCTGCCTATGACAACTGTGCAGATAGAGATAGGGTGGCAAGTATCCTAGTTTCCACCCATGAGGTGGAACTCAAGGAGTTCAAGAGAAGAAAAAAGGGAACATGGCAGAGTGAGACAAGATCCTAGCTGAGGTAGAAAAGAAATCAGAGGCCATTGAGACCTTGTGGGGCTCAATCAAGAATTGGCTAAAGGAATTGTACCCTCAAATCACTCGAAGGATGGATGCACTCGAGGATTTTGGCAAAAGCATCTGGAGGAGATTTTGGAGAAAATGAGTGCTAAGGGAGAGAATATTAGTTTTAAATCCTTCCTTAAATCAAATTCTAATTTTCCCCAAGTGTCGATCTCATTTTGCACTTGTTGACAGAGGTCACCCACTAGGTCGCTCACAAAAGGATTTCCCCTCTCCTCCTTGAAGTAAATAAAGTTCCATATTCTTTCATTATTTTCCCCAATTCTTATTCCTTCATTCTTTAATTCCAACCATTTACAAGGATCCACCATTCTTTAATTATTTATTGAAGAGTGTTTCTGGGGATGGGGAATAGGCATAGTGTGGGGTGATGTTGGGCCCCAAAATATCAGCTAAGTACAAGAAGGTGCATAGGCATGTAGGACCTAGTTGAACAAGGGCATATGGGTTAAAAGCGCATAGGGAAAGGCTTTTGGCAGGGTTTTGCTGAACCCATGCATGTGCACACAAAGAAAAATGATTTTTGTACTTATCCACATTCAACATCCCAGGAAACACACGAGAAAAGTATGACCCTTATGGATAAGGTGCCAGCCTGGTGACTATGGATCAAAAAGGAAATATTCCATGCATGTGATAGAAGGTTCTAGAAGACATCATTGAAAGGAATGGAGAGCTTGGATCTAGAAATGCATGCTTCCATGGAGGACCACTTCGACACCTTACAATTGATTTGTAACTTACGGAAGGCATGGAGGTGGGTGCTAAGGGTATATATAGGAGCACCCAGTAGAAGAAAGATATATAGTAGATATAGTTGAAGAAAGGTGAAGCCTTGCAGAAAATAGAATGGAGGATGTTATGGGTTAGGGATTAGAAGATCTCGTGAGCAATGACACACTTAGAGGGATGGGTCTACATTTTTCTTTGTAATATGATGAACATGGTATAGTTCTAATGCATGACTTGGCTCTGCATAATTATATGAGGATCTGTTATGACCTTAAGGGATGTAATGTGGGTTATTAACTTTGATAGTATGAATATAATGCTCTGTTATAAATCATTTGTGTTTAATACTTATGCATTTCCTTTCTATATGAATCATCTCGCATGTGCTACTTGTTATTTCTCTTACCTACATATAATGAGATGATAACTATTCCTAAGTTCATAAGAATGTGGTTTAACTCTTTTATGTCATGCATTTGATTATCTGTTCTAAGGTGATGCATTCTCACAAAACTCACATAAAAGAGAGACTCGGTGCCGTGCGTGCCTTAGGTGAGCACCTAGCACCCACTGGGTGATAGGTCGATGCGCATGGGATTTTCCTATTTTGTGAAGGATATAAAAATGACTACATCTTGGTTCCGTTTGGGACCTCTTTTTGAAGTTGTTGTGAGAAATGACATGCATATTTTCCTGTGATGTGTGATGATAGAGTGCCTAACCTTAAAAATTGTTGAAACATGGTTCAAGAGCACAGAGGATGAGTTTGCTCAAATATTCAAGCACTGGAATTGAGTTTTATGTGCGTAGATGGGTAGAAGAGAACCTATACCATGAGCTGTATGAGACATTCTTTTGTTGCTTCCCAATAGAACTATATGAATGGCTTTCAACATACGCATCTAGATCAAGCTGGTACTATAGATTGTGCATGTGGACCCAAGATGACTATAAGAGGTTGCAGGATGTAGATCTGACTTGGACGCGTGCTTTATTGATCACTGGTGGAATGGAGTCAAGCCATTTATACTTTGAAATATGCCATTTCAATGTATTCTTTCCTAGAAGTTGTTGAGTTCGAGTTTCTAAGGGAGCATAGAGGATCATTTTAGTGTGTTATTCATTTGGATATGAATATCTTGGTCATTACTTTGAGTTTAGAAGCATTTCCCATGGCTGGCTAAAAATTCTATGAGTGTTGGGAGAGGAAGCTAGGGTGGAGGAAGATGGAGGACATTGTGGATGAAAAGGAAAGGAAGGAGAGATGACTCAAGTATAGAGAAGCTCGTGAAAGGGAGATGACTAGAAAATGTGAGGTTCTAAGTGTGATGGATCTATAGAGGCATACATTGTGGGAAGGATTTGAGGTTAACGTAAAGGACGTGGATCTTGATAATTATGTGCTACCCCATCTTGGAAAGTGTGGGAGAGAGGCACCTTTATCTTTTGATGAGAGTTCATCGCATGGAGAAAGAAGATCCTTTGGCGCGCATCCGAACCCACCGGGACCAACCCTTGGTGCTTAGTTTTCCAAATCAAGGGAGAAGTATTTTTAACCCAGTTGGTATCAGTAGGAGTGACTGATTGATGCCTAGGAGATTTAATTTTTGTGTGGAACATCCATGGATATGTAAGCCATTCCTGTATTTGGGGAATCTTTGCACAAGGTGCAACTACACAAGATTTGGGTATCACATCTGGGAGTGGCACGTGACATACAACTGGTAGTGGGACAATATTACAAACCATTAGCATGTAGTTTAGTGGGACACTGGGAACACTAGGCACGATCACTTCTTGTCCTTTTTTTACTACAGGAGGTGGATCTGGTGGGTCAGGAGGAACAGGACTTGGTGGATCTGGTGGGTTAGGAGAAAACACCAGAGGGAACTATTGCTCTGGATTAGGAGGACAAGGTCCCCAACCACCTCCCAAGTGTTTTTGAGATATCTTTGCACTTACTAGACTATATGGGTATTGAAGATGTTACAGAGCATGTGCACAAGTGTGAGTTACTATGACACGTAAAGGGGATCACTACCCCGGAGTGGAAGGCAAGTTAGTTTGCAACAATGTTGTAAGGGAACACAAATAGTGTGTATAGTAAAGTACGAACCCCATCACATGGTGGTAGACTACACTGCGTTGAAGAACGCATTCCTAGCTGAATTCCATATCCCAAATTTTGAGAAGAAGAGCATCAAATCTCTGAAGGAGATCAAGCAGGGAATGATAGAGAGTGTGTGGGAGTATGACACACATTTCAAAATTATCTTTTCAAAGTTATCCTATGACATTCATCCTTCTCAACATGATCAATGGTTTTTCAGAGGATTGATAACACCATTTAAAAGGGCTCTCTTGCACAAGACTTTCACAGAGACTGCGCGAGGCATTGGAAGCTTCCATGTGTGTTGAAGTTGTTGGGAGAATTGACACTAGTGTTAGCCCTTTTTTGGAGGCTCAAATTGCTACAATGGCAAGCAGTTAGTTAGAGAAGCTATATGTAAATTCAATGCATGAGGTTCGTAGTGGTATTTTGTGTCTGATTGTGAAGTGGAGGGACATAGAAAGGATAGTTTCCCTTAGAAGTCGGTACACACTATGGTGGTAGACTATGAGATTTACCATGGGGATCATGATGCAAATAGATTCCCTCTACTCCAATGCACAATCTGTAAGAATGTTTCTTTCTATTACAAGATTTTTGCCTCCATGACCCATGATACCAAGGATTATAGGCGATTGATCAAAGCCATGATGCTATTAATTTGGGTGTATGCCATACCAGCCTTGCGCAAGTAGTTTAAAGGATGATGAACAATGTTATAAAGAGTGCGCATAAGTAGGAACACGTGGAAAATGTTTTCGCATGAGAGGATTTTGTGGTTGTAGTAATCGTGGTGGAGGATGAAGTGAGTTCCCATGAGGAACTTGTTATAATTTTAGATCTATAGAGAATTACAAGTGCGAGTGCCCTGATTTTTACAATGCTCATGGTGTGGAAAGAAGCACAAGTATGAGGACTACCAGAACTTTATGAGCATATGAACCAACAACAGGAAGGATAAGGGCAATAGGATGGTGAGCATAAAGAAGGATGATTCACAGTGGATTCCACGAGTGGTGTGTGAGTCGGGGCTAGAACCTATCTTGGTGATGATGTGGGTAGAGGCCGTGCATGCCAGGGAGATGCCAAGACCAAGGACACTAGTTTCAAGGGAGGAAGTTGTACATGGAAAGTATCTAGACCCTGCTCATCAGAAAGAAGTATATCAGGAGACTATGAATGTCATTTGAAGTTTACAAGGAGAGATCCAATGTCTAAAGGATCAGTCTAGGAAATAGGAGCAAAGAAGGAATGTTGAGGCTCCACAGAAGGACCTGGATGAAGTCAAATAAGTATGCAAAATGTTAAGGTAAGAGAATATTATTCCCTTACTAGGAGAATGGTTGAGAGAGAAGGTACCACATGCTAGAGTAGAGTTTGAAAGGCAGATCTTGCACACAAACCTTCCTCCTCACAACCTTGAATATGAAAAGGAGATTACTTTCAATGCGGTTGTTGATGGGTGGCTTCTGAGTAATATCCTCATCGACACAAGAGCAAAGGTCAATGTTCTTACTTTAGATGCTTGACATCAAATGGGGAGGCCCGTATTACAGCCATCTTTGAATGTGTTGTATATGGAAAACAAGACTAAGGCAATGCCCATTGGAGTTCTAAAGGATATAACTATCACCATTTAAGGAGCCAAGTTCACTGGATACTTTGAAGTCTTGGCACTCACCGAGGAAGAAAAATTTCCAGCGTTGCTTGGGCACCCATGGTGTTATAAGAACAATGCTGACCTATGGTTTAACAAAGGGTATATCAATTTTGAGAACAAGGAGGAAAGGGTGGTCATTCCTTTGACAGATGGGAAGTCAACACCCTATATTGAGCCCTTAGGAGAAGAATTCCTTGATAGAATCTATGTGCACTCCATCAGAGATCCTAAGATAATTCACCCCATGAAGGAGTTCTCCAATTTGAAGATGCTCAGTCCATGAGTGATACCACTAGTGTGGCATGCAAAAATTGGGCGCATGGGACTTATGAGTTAATTGGGTGACAGTTAAGAGGATCTGTAATAAGGGTGACAAAGGCATGCTTAGTCTAATGCCTAGGAGGAAAGAAGTTGCCAAGTTACTTTGGGGGGGCATACCATGAAATATTCTTATGAGACATGGAACCTCTATGGAAAAATGAGGACGAAAGAAGAGGAATGATTAGTTATAACTTAATCGGGACTGCGGTGTGCTAGTGCGCTACACATCAGGAAAACCTCTTGGAGTGGTACGAGGTAAGAATCATGTTTCTATAAGATTTTGTAGGAGCAACGTGCCCATGGTCATACAAGACTACCATGGTAAAGAGACCACTTCATTTCATATCCAAGCATGTGAGAAGGCTGGATGGGAAGCACAAAAGCCTCAAAATTGCCAAAAGTAATGTACATATCATATTTCAAAGAGGAAGTTTACGATATTATCACTCTGTTGTCTAGACTAATAGGCCTTCCCTCTACAAATGAGTTTCAATTTTGGATGATTGTTGTCATCAATATCATCTATGAAGGAAAACATAATTTAAGTTGTGGAGAGATAATATGTGAAACTCTCAATGCTCAATTGGTTGAAGTACAAAAAAATAAGGAATTTTATATGACATCCTATCTCATACATTCAATTGTAGCCTACGGGAATGGTTTGGTATGTCTCAAAAGGATGATAAGAATAACGAGCCCATATATGAGTATTACCTATAACTAACCTTTGAAAAAAAAACACCATTTTAGAAGAGTCAATGATGCTTTTGTAATGTATATTATGAGACTCTTAGAGGGAAATCTTGTTAAGATGGTGTCTCATTGAGGCTAGAAATCTAATTTCAACATATGGTAGATTTTCATTCAATTTAGGAGATTTTCCTATATCAGGTTAGCTAGATTGGAAGGTATACCAAGCAAGCTACCTATGTTTAGCAATGACAAGATATTTCTTGTAGAGGTTTGTAGACAATTAGACATGTTGCACAGGACATGTAGGGATAAGAAGATCACAAGCATCCAATTCCTAATCTCTTTGGGAATTATAATTGCGGGAGGACAACTTTAGATGCTCAAAATTTGGAAAGAATAATTGCTGCATTCAATTTTTACACATTCCACAAGATATCTTGCTTTGATATCAAAGGTTTTATCTCCAATAATTTTAGAATGAGTTATTATAATTTTCCTTCTTTTGAAGATTATTGGGAGGATTGTTTAGATGAGTATGAAGTGAGAAGAAGGTATTTTGGCTAAATTTCTCTACAATGGATCAAATATTTCAAGATATATAATGTTCTAAAGGATCTATGAGATGATAATGAAGATTTGTATTCTCTTGAATATAGCAAAAATATTCAACACACTCCTCTTCTTACCATTAATTTGTTTCAAAAGGAGAAGGATGATCTTGGGGAAATAATTAACCTAGTCTTGGTAAGGAAAAAAGTTTGGTTTGACAAGAAGATGAAATCATATAGGGCAGGTGTGACACAATCTTCCTCTCATGAGGCTTCATCATCACATAAGGAGGTTTCTGCTTCACTCCTAGAAGTACATATTCAGTCAACTCCTCCTCTACAAGTTGAATTTTCAACTAAGGTGTACTCCAAGAAGGACAAGGCTAAGAAGATTGAAGGGATTGAAGAGATAGGTGGAAAGGAAGTCAAGCTAGGATAAAATTCATAAAATAATAGAAGGAGCTTAGGAAATTGAAAAAATAATCCCCCCTCCAAAAGAAGAAGAAAAATAAGTAGAGGAACATGAAGAATAAAATGATTATGAGGGAGGAAGCACTAAGAAATAAGAAGAGGATGAAATTGAAGTAAATATTATTAAACCAGACTCTAAAAAGGTGGGCATTCCCAAGCCTAAATCTCCGATCAAGGAAGTATCTTCCTATAGTGTTGATACACCCACTATTTAAGTATCTACTAGCCAAAATCTTGGATATCTTAACACAATTACATAGAGCCCTCTTTCTACACCACCTTCCAATGAATCCTTCATGTGGGTCCACCCCATGATTGGTAATAGGAAGAGGATTTCATCTTCTCTAATTGTTGCTCCCATTTTTGATGTTGTAGCTACCCTTTTGGGTACAAATCCCACTCCCCTTGTTAAGAAATTCAAAAATACTTCTAGATTGGTATCTGATTCAAAGGGTCATTAGTTCTTAGATATTGGAAAGCCAAGAGGAGAAAAGGATGAAAAATAATTGACCATGGCTGACCTAGAATTGACAAGAATCCCATTGGGTGAATCTACTCTTGAAGGAGAGGTTCATAATTTGAAAGAAACTGTTGCTAAGGTAATTGAGAGGGTTGAAAAAGGAAAAAAAAACTCAGAATAACTAGAAGAGTTGGTTTAAGTGATATCTAACTTTATTAAGTCTTTCATTTCAAGTGATAATATTCTTGACCCAACTCCTCTATCATCTGCTCCTCCTCCCAGTGTTACGTCAAAAGATGATGTTAAAGTAATCAAGGATATTCATAAATATGCTATGTATGAGAAGGCAATTGAAGAAATGGTTCAAGGAATGTTGGTATCTGGTATGAATTTTATGGATGAAACATATAAAGTATATGACAACATTTCCTTGGCTCAAAGTCAATTTGACATGGTAATCATTAGATCTAAGAAGGATCTTAAACTCTGGCTGGAATGTATTCAAGATCTTAGAATCATGAAGGATACAAATGATAAGATCCAGCACACAAGGTTTTTGATGATATAAAGTATAATCTTTCCGGGGAAATGGGTATTCAATTTTGAATGAAAGATCAAGGTTCTTGAGGAGATAATCATTGCATTGAAGTGCATGGTACAAAAAGGAGAGACATTTAAATCGAGATACTTGCTGAATTTTGAGCTCTTTGATATTAGTTCTAATAAGACAATTATGTTGAGAGGTATCATTTAGATGAAATCATAGAAAAATTCAGAGCACTCATTAAATAATATTTGTTTAATTATAAGACAGATTAACAAAGAGAACATGGAGGAAATCACTGAATTTCACAATATCATTGTAGAGGCCACCAAAGGCTTGTTGCAAAATGAAGGTAAAGGGAAATGGAAGACTCCTTGGACAACTGGTTGAATTCTATGGAAAACACAACCATCCCAAAAGGCATGGAAATTATTGGTTCCTTAGTCAAATTCAAAAATCATATATTCAAGAAAAAGAATCTAGGTATACTATCTTCAAGTGCTCTAGCTTCTAGTTCTTAAGTCTTCTTTTCTAATTTTTATATTTTCAAGTTAGCTTTATCATATTCGAAGATAAAAAATTATAAATAAAGCTAACTCATGTATTTCATGTAGTTAAGTGTTATCACTTAATCAAATAACAATTAGTCAAGTTAAAAGAAGCGGTTACAACCACCCTTTTCCTATATAAGGATTTTCTCTCATTGTAAAAGTGTTGTTGGATTTTGGTGTTTTGAATGTAAAGATACAATTTTTTTGAATCAATAAAGAAGAAGATTTTCTCTCCTATTCCATGTGTTATTTATACTTCTATCTCAATATTGCAAATGTGAGTTTAGTATATTTGAATGTGAAACGGTGTGTTTAATTCATATGTTATAATGCAAATAAATTTGTGTCTTCTAAAATTATATCTTTTGTATTTTCAAATACATAAGTTCATGTATTCTTAAAGTTTCATGCATGCATTAGTATGATATTATTCTACAATCTCTATATCGATAGTGCTTCCTTCTTCACTATTTTTCTTGACAATAGTGAGTGATCTTGTACAACCAAGGAGAATAATTGTATTCTTGATAGGTGGAAAGTTGAACTTTGTGTCTCTTCTTACCAGTTTTTATCTTTTAAACTATTATTCCTCTTATGAAATTCTCCTTGGTTATGGAAGCATTCTTCATACCTTTTCCATCTTACGTATTAAGAATAATTGTTTATGGAAACATTCTTTACACCAAAATCCTCATCTAGATATTGTTAGATTGTATATTTGTAAATAAGTAGTTTTCTCCATTTTTGGTGAATAAGGGAACCTCTCCCACAAAGAGGAGGACTATTGTCCCTTGAAATATTGCTTGAGTGTAAAGACTAAATTTCCAACAAAAAATTTCTCAACTAAAAATGGATATTTTGGAATTGTTTGCAAATGTACTCATTTTTCCTGGGTTTTTATTTTTGTACATTAAAATATGAAGAAGTTTTATGAGTGAGTGTTTGAATGAAATCCTTGGTGAGAGTATTACAATTGTGTCTTTTAACACCATTAATCTCCATGAAATAAAATTATTATTTCTCCGAGGTAAGGTCATGTATGATCTTATTTAGGTAGTGACCCATTTTCCATTACCATAATCATTCTTAAAATATTTGTACACATTAAAAAACATATCTATAAGAGCTTAATGCATGTTTTTACACATTACAAAAAAATTTCACTTGTATATTGAATGCGTGAAATCAAAAAAAAATAAGTATTGGATTTTTCTTTTCCCAAAACAACTACATGTGTTAGAGAGGGAGAATTAAGTTAATGATTCAATGTATTCAATGGTTTCACTAAACAATTTTTGATAGGGTGGATGATTTCAAGTAACATGGTAAATGTATATTCATTGGTTTCACTAATTTTTTTGTTCGGGTGGGGTGAATTTGGTTAACATGTTATGTTTCACTAAACATATTTTTTTATCATGGTGGGGTGAATCCAACTAACATGTTAACTATATGGATGATCATGATGAGGAGTAGGCATGGAGTTTCACGAGTATCAATATCAATATATGGGTATGAGTAAATGAATGAGGAATGGGTGAAGAGAGGATCCATAAAGAAAATAAGATAGTTTAGAAAGGGGAGATGGGAGCCCTTGACCAGTTATCCTCGATTGGGATGGATAGGAATTGAACAGCTAGTCTCAATTGAAATATACTTGAAAGTATGATTCCCCATAGAGTATGAACTTGTTCTTATATATATTTATGATATGATTCCCCATAGATTTATATTAAGTGGTTTTGTTAAACTTTTTTGGTTAGGGCGGGGAATGCATTTAACACATAAAATGCATATTTGATAATATTAGGCATATTTAAAGTTTGAATACGAGTAGAAAATTACAAATTCACCATTATATATTCAATCATTACGGTGTATATATAACCAATTAATATGATAATAAATTTATATATTGAGATAATAATAGGGTGGATATACATTGACATAACTCAATATACACTTTGAAAACACTATTGTAATCCTAGTATTTTTGCATATGTACTCATTGCATAAAAACCATAGACAAAAGATGAAAAATGCACTCAAATATGAGTTCAAATGATGACCAAATTGGTGATTCAAAGAAAAAAATAATATATTGAGAGGTGTATATTTGATATGTGAATACATAGTAGATGGTGGAAATATTAGATAAATATTTTCAATGTATGTTCACTCATTTCGAGTGTATATTGAACCACTTAATATAATATTAGATGTGCTTATTCGGATGTTTAACTTCTATTGTAATTGAGTTTCAAAGTACACTAAATAATATCATCAAGTAGATTCTTATATAAAAGGGAACACATTTTGTATGCAATAGTTGAATGTGCATGCAAGAAAAAACCTTTTTTGTCATTCTATAAATTGTATCAAAGCGAGTTGGTGGCGAATGGAAGATTAAATAAGAGCATGCACTGAAATAACTCAATACAAACTGAAAAGGCATTTGTAATCTTGCTATTTATTGTGAATGTGATCATATATCTTGGAACATAAATATATTCTTTGTATTTTCAATCATTTATGTGTACGGGAAAAGACATATTGAGTATATATTGATAATTCCAAATATGGTGGGTGTATTCGGTTGTCATAAAAAAGTTTATATTTAGTTAAATTTGGTGCATATTCAAAGTTTGAATGTGTTTATATGTATCTAAAAACTATTGTTTACACTAATTTTTAGATTAAGGCAAGCTGTTAATCTATAGTTATTTTAGTGAATTAAATTTACACTAAGTGGATGTAGGGTTAAATACAAATGGCTATTCGATTAATTAACTTATGATTTAAATAAATTTAAATCTTTATCAGAGGAATGAGATCAAATGAATATAATAATAACAAGAAATATCTATCATGTAAGAGATAAACAAGTGTAATAAATAGTGATATAAGAATGACTTTGCCTATATCTAGAGATATGGGCTGATTTTGTGTTTGGAAACAAGATGAGAATCCTAGATCTGAAATGCGTATGCTTTGTTTGAGAAATTGGGATCTGTAACCTCTTCGGAAAAGACTACTTAGATGAGGACATGACCACTGAGTGATGGTGTACAGGCCGGGTGCTAGTGTCTGGAAAAAATCTACTTATGATCTTTTCGGGGTATGAACTTTTCTTATTAATTTTACTTTCTGTGACATCCACTCTGTTGTAGGGTCCCCTGTGTCATACCTAAACCTATTTTTTAAACTACTTACCAAAGTATTAAAAAGATATTAGATGGAATAAATAATGCATATTCTTCATTAGAATGACTTGAGAGGTCACCCCAATTTAATTTTCACCAAGTGTTGAACTACATTTCAGACTCTATATAGTTCTAGTGTGTGTGTGTGTGTGTGTGTGTGTGTGTGTGTGTGTGTGTGTGTGTGTGTGTGTGTGTGTGTGACTAAATTATGTCCCTTGAAGATAGGTTTCCCTTATGTCAATCACACCAAGATATCGGGATATAAATAATTTTCCCCCAAGATGAATGTGTGCGATGAAATTCATAAATAACCCCTCCTTTGGAATGAATAATGCATCCTAAATGCATTCCTTGAATGTTACTATTTACCAAAGTAGTATATAGTAAGTATTAGCCCCAAGTTGTCCACCCCTAATAATAGTGAGTAAGTCATGTATATATATGATTCCATTGTTTAAATTTTTTCATTAACAACCAAAAAGGCTGACCTAAAGTGATGGGTAGTAATTTAGAAAAAGATAACAAATGATGTGGCAATTAAAATTTGAGAAAAGGAGGGAAAAGGATAGAAGTACCCAAAGGGGACAACAATGCCTAAGCGATCCTGTACCTACTTAGGAAGTACTATCTAGGATTACGAGAGGATATAATAGAAATACAAAGCTAGGTTATGAGTTATCCAATGTCCAAAATTAAAGTGTTCATTTGAGAAAAGTAAATGTCAAGAGTATCAAAATGGATAAAGCAATGTAAAAGAAAAATAAGTGTTGTTAATGTCTATTTTTATTACTTATAAATCATGCATATAATGACATACTTATAGGTGTGATGTAAATATAAAGTGCATGATTTTGTGACTACAATTTTCCCCACTTTATGTTGGTAAATGAATATTGATAGCAAAAGTAGATGAGAAAACGCATTACCTCGTGGAGAGCCGAAGGGAGTTATAACCGATAGCCTACTAAATGAGGATTATGCTTGATATCATGTCGAATGGAGATTGTAGAATGTGTATCATGGAATCTAGAAGAGGATAAGGATCCTAGGGGTGACTATTGTTACTTTGAAATGCAACCTTTGGAGAGTAGTGTGGAGTATATCCTTTGATTGATAAAATGGAAACACTCCTAGGTTGTGGGTGACCTATATGTTGGAGTGAGTCTCCAAAGAGGGCTAGTTCCCCTAGTGTACTACTTAAGACTAGATTCAATCCCAAAAATAATATCCGCAACTAAATTCAAAAGGAAAATGGAGGGAGAAATAAGGAAAAAAATTTAAAATATGGTGATACACCAGAAATTTTGAGGATCTTAGACTTGTTTGAATCACATAGATAGATCTAAGGAACCAAAAACATCATACACAACTCAAAATGAATATGTTAATGAATTTTTTTTTTAGAGAAAGGTTTGTAGCTATGATAGAATAACGAAGGGAAAAAAATATCTCCATAACAAGATATTGCATAAAAACTTGTTAAACATAATATATGACCTACAAATTAACATATAAATACATAAGGGCATGTAAATTAAATTGTAAACCAAGGATAATTAAGTATCATGAAATAAAATCAGTTTGAAAACATGAAATTACACTAAACACAGGATATGAGAAGGTAAAAATGGATCCTTTATTGCTCCAAGTGGTAAAACTAGTACAAATAATCACTTGTGACCTTTGCTCTCCCACTCGAGAATGTAAAACAAACTCCAGAATTGAATGGAACATGTAGAGATACAAATAGAAGGAAAACATATTTTTACAATTAATCCATGGATTTTTATATAAAAATATGATAGAGAAGAAGGGGAAAAATGTTGACTTGCAAGTTTGGTTGTTAAGAGTAGCTCAAAGTGTGAATGACATACATGAAAAAGGAAAAACACACTCCCATGAAAGAAAAACACATTTTGAAAATATATGATCCTTTGCATTCTTTGTTTTAATATTATTAGTCCATACATGCTCTAAAAATAGTCTTCTTGTATGTTCTAATCTTTCTTTATATTTTCACGCTTTAGAAATAGATCTTGATCAAAATCTAGAGCTGAAAAATAGATTCTTTCCATCCCGTAATTTTAGGAGTCTTCCATGGCTTCTCTTTATTTTTGCTTTATTCTGTGACATTTGAAATTTTACATGACCTTAATTTATATTTTCCTTTGTTCTATGGCTTTTATTTTGTTACAAGACTCTTCTAAGCCATCACAACTTCTTAAAGAATTCATGAACTTCTTGTAATCTCTCATGACTTTGTTCGACCTCCGCTAATTTCACATGGCATTTGTGGAATTTTTTAGACCTTCATGGCTTGTGTGGACCTCCGCGGAACCACGAGATTTACTTTATGCTACCTACATAACATTGAAACTGTGACCAACTTCTTTTAACCCATGGCCTCGTTAGATCCCCACAGTTCTAGGTATACTTCCACAAATTCCCTATACCCATTGAAAACTCTTCAAGAATTTTTCAGGTCCAACCTACCCATGAAACACTAGTAGAATTCAAAATCCTTTGTACCATTGTGATTCAAACCTTGAAAAACCCATAGAACACTGAAAAATAAAAATCCTTTATTCTGGGGCATAAAAAATTCAACATTGCATAACTCCTCCCTTGAGTTTGGTGAAGCTCCATGGTATCCATTACATTGTTTCTAACCTCTTCTAATTCCATTAACTCTTCAAATATGATTACCATTGAATCCTCCTCCATTATTTCCATTTGTTTTATAAGATCAAGAGCTAGTGATTCAAAATAAATAGGAAACCTTGCTTCTCTACCATAAACAAACATGAAAGGAGAGTTTCCAATTAATATTTTAAGAGTAATCCTATTAGCCCATAAGGATGATTTTAATTTTGTATGACATGATCTATTATTTTCTTCCATAGTTATTTTGATGATTCAGAGAAGATTCTTGTTGTTTGATTCAACCAATCCATTCCCTTGAGGATAATAATTGTAAGATGTTGAGAGATGAATCCTAAGATTGAAAAACCATGTAAAAATTCTTGTGCCAAGGAAAGATAATTCATTTTATGAGATAATTGTAGCTGGAACACCAAACCTTGTGACAAGAATTTCATAAAAGTGTAAAGCTGAAGTCTCATTTGTCTCTTTCAAAGCAATTCTTTTTGTCCATCTCGTGATATAATCTATTGTTGTGAGAATCCATTTGTGAGATACACTAAAAGGTGGATTAATCATGCCAATAAAGTCCAAAAGGCTGATCCACACGAATGGGTTGAAGAGAAAGGGATGCTAATTTATATTTTCTTACAATAACAACACACTTTGAACACTTCCTTACCCATGCATTGGCATATTCAAATAAAGTTTGCAAATAATAACCTACTCTCATAATTTGTAATGTTGTATTTTTGGATGAAATTTTATCATTCATGTTCAAATTAGTGAACTAGATACTAAAGAAAACTAAAAAACTCAAAACATGCAAAGGTTTAAGGTACCTTAGAACAAGATGATGATGGATGGGTGCAAAATGGAATCCTTGTTACAAACTCGAGGATCTGCATAACAAAAAAAACTAGAAAAATTATATTAGATGGTAGGTGAGGGGGTTTCTGAAGAAGTCGGTTCGAAGCATGAACTTCTTTATGCGGATGTCAACCACCATATTGATAAAAGAGGATAAGGTAAATGATAAAGAAATGAATATCATGTAGAATATGAACCTAAACGAGAATCGAAATTGCAAAAATGAAAGAAAGATGTAAATATGATCTAGATTGACACAAAATGAAATATACATGGCTGGGTAAATGTAGACCCAGGCTGTAGAGGTCTAGTCAATGGTGACTAGGGTAGATGGATCAAAACAACAACTAAAAATGTAGATATGAAAGGTTATGTATGCATATCTCGAAGATGATACAACACTTGAAGTGGCCGACAAGAACCTTTAGAGGAGATGTAATCCAAGAGAAATAGAAAGGATGTAAGAAAATAGATATCTAAGGTGAGAAGATGAAAATATGGATCGGGTCGATGATGTGATCTAGGTTGGTGGTGGGGGGACCGACAGTGGATTTGGACTAATAGAGTGACATAATGAAATATTTGAGAAGCGTAGGGAAACATAAACAAAATAAAAACTCATATGGAATTGGATGATAAAATAGGTGATCTGATAGAAGTAGGGTCGATGGTGACCTAGGCTGACCTAGGTGTGACCGAAAGTGGATGATTTGGATTGTGAACCTGCGCACACAAAATGGATAAAAGAGGAGGCTCGATCTAAATCTACGATGGCGGTTGGACCTATAAAAATGTTAGCGAGATGATAATAGCAATAATGAAATAAATAACTCAAGGAAAATATGATATCCCTAAAGTCTCCACAAATGATGCAAGCAAGCTCAAAGGGACTCAAAGAATCTTTGAAACAACTACGGTGAAGCTTAAGCACGAAGACAAGATCACAAGTTCACAAGAAAACTATGATTTTCATCCTTTTGGAAGGAGGGGTGAGTGGGGATTTATAGGGTCGATAGTGACTTGGGTGGGTCATTACCATCTGTGGGGAACCATCCATTTGGGTGGTGAGAGGATGCCTAACTCAAGAAATAAAGCCGGTAGGAGATGGATTAGGGTTTTATAGGGTTTAAGTGGGTTAGGGTTGCATAAGAAGATGAAATGGGTAGGTGAGGGATGAAATTGAGTAAATAAAGGCTAAAGAGAGCCTAGGGATAAAAAAATGTGGTTTAGGGATGATAAACAACCTAGAGAGGAGAATTAGAATTGATTAGGGGTGATTTAGGAATAATTAGATAATGAGATGAGGATTAGAAGATAATTAATAAGGATTAGGGATAGATAGAATAATATATGGGAAAGATGGGAATATTGATGAAATATGAATTAAAATGAAGGGTCTTGATAGATGACCATAATAAAAAAGAAGCAAATACGGGGTGAAAAGGGTAGCAATACAAATTTTTGGGGTCTATATTTTCCCTTTTTTATCAAGTGGTTTGTGCAAGCAAGCCATGAGAAAAAAATGATGAGAGATGAAATATGGGATGAAGGATGACAGGGATTTATGATGAGCTCCCCTTAAACTACGGATCGATGACACCAAGGAGAATCGATCATGAGTTTGAAATAGATAGATGAAGGATGGGTGGGAAAAGAAGGACGTGGAAATGAAAAGGAGAGGTAAGATGCCCCAAGAAATAAGGATTCAAGAAAAATAATTAAAATATGGTGGTGATTTCGGGAATTACTTTGATAGGAAAAAAAAGGGCATGGTCTTGAGGAGAGTTTGAAAATTTCCTATGGGCTTATGAGTGGTGAAAATCACTACAAAATGGAGAGAAATCCAATGGGAAACCACTCAATTGGATACAAGCCATGGGGACCAACAGTCACGGGAACACATTGAAATTATGTGTAACCAAATGTGAAAATAATGTGAAATCCTTCATACATGAGGAATCGGTGCAAGGGTATGCATCTGTAAAGGATGAGGATGGAAATAATGGTGCCCCAACAAAGGGTACAAAAATGGCCAAAGAGGAAAAATATGAAAAAAGTGAGGTATGGTTCCCGAGAGGGAACATAAATATGACCACAACAACAGTGGAATTAAGATAATATATGGATGATAATACGATTGCCCCAACAAAGGAAATGAAAATGGATGAAAGGAAAACATAAGAAATGATTATGGTAAGGTAGAAAATAGTAGGGAATAATGTGTTATGGGATACACAATAAAAGTAAAAAATGGAAGGAAAGATGATATAATGATGCGAGATGAGTAAAAAGGAAGAAATAATGAAAAAGGGAAGCATGGGTTGTGATGACCGGGAGAGGTTGAAAATGACTAGGGCAAAGCGATGGTGACCCATAGGGGGTTAGCAAGTGACTATGTTTGGTGGATATATAAGCCCACAAGTCAGCCGACTAAGCTCATTTGCACACCTCAAAGAAACATTTGAGAGATCTGGGATATAAAAGAGGATTGAGATATGAAAGTTAGAGGAGCTATGAGGAAGCGCTAGAGGACATGCAGGATGGTGAGTAATAAATCCCTTACTTTATTTTTGATTTATTTTATGTTTTATTTTATTTTTTGTGTTTTTCAAAAATTTGGATGGGCTCCAAGGGTGGTTGATGGTGGTGAGTACGATTTCCATTGACCCAGCCTAAAAAGGCATCGACCCTGACCTAGGTGCGTCGACCCAACATGGGTCGGCATCGAGCGTGGATGGGAGAGATAGATGTGATTAATGTATTATTTTGATTGAATATTAGATGAAAACAATGATGATTGATGTGATGTATGTTTGGTTTATTGATGATTGAAAGGACCGAGAGACCCTGTACCTAAGAGATAGAGTCCCGACCTTATATGATCAAATCAGAGGGGACATAGCGAGACGTTGAGTGGGATCACTTAGTGGTGGTGACACATTTAGATATTTTCGAGAGGATCGCACGAGAAGTGGGCTTGATGATCACTTTAGTGGAAAGATGGGATTTATACACATGCACATTTTGGTTCAGAATAGGTGAGATTACAATCACCCTAGAGGATGTGTATCCCATTCTCATATTTTTGATATAGGGGAAAACATAGTTCCCATTACAATTGATAGCGAGACTCATGATCTGAAAAGATCATTTGGAGCCGATGCCCCTCATATCACATTTTCTTTAGGTGCTTTTGCATATGAGATGAGGTATGATTGAGGAATGCACGGAGCCGACTTGTATGCCTACTAATGATGGGAATATCATGCTACACATTTCTGACTTAGGAGGAGCCATATTTTTATGGAAACTAGCATGGGTTATGGTAGATATTGTAGATCACTAGACTATATTTTCATTTGGGATGACACTACTAGCGCATGTATATCATGAGCTAGAGATGTATATATTAGGGAGGAGGCCAAGACTAGATGTGGGATTCCTCCTTAACTGTTGAGAGTACAAGAATGTAATAGTTATTAGGCCACCAATGATACCATGGATCATAGGGGATCACATAGATCTCATAGTTGGATTTTTTGAGATGGCAGGCCGACCAAGATCATGGGGACAAAGGAGTTCAATATACATATTGGTATAGTGATAGATTTATAGAGCTCGATGTAGATCATATAAGATAGAGGCCATATCGATACTTCCCTACATGGCCTAGAGTAGATGAAAATTTATTTTGGATGAGGTGGGTATAGGGCCGAAGACTAGAGATGATCAAGGCCGTACGGTTTTATAAAGTGCGATGACAGTTTGGTGTCATTCGAGATAGTACCTAGGGAGCCCATTGTCTATATGCATGAGGATATGGATAGATATTTTCTAGCCCTAACATGGCCAATCCATTGGAGGAGGAAAAATATCCATGGGATGATGAGGATGATGTGGGATTTGGAGTCGGGTTTGCAGATTGGATGACTACTACTTGGGTAGCTCGGGTGACTAGAGAGGGAGTGAAGAGAGGAGATGAGGAGGAGGAGATAGAGGCTGAGGAGGAGATGGCTTCTCAAGGTGATGAAGATGATGATCAAGGAGATCCTAAAAATATGACGCATGACTACGTATGAAGCAAGATTCATATCACTTGAAGAGATGTTGTGAGGAAGGAGATCAATACGGTACACCAAGAGAGGGATGCGGTGACTCAAGAGAAGACATCAATATAAGAGGCAAAGAGAGGAATATAGAGTCCAATTTGGAGACCTTGTATCTATAGTATCCTTAGATTTAGTGAGTGGTACTCCCACACAGACATCATAGGGGTAGGAAAAATGGAAACCCTGGCATGATATCCATGGATCGATATAGATCATTGTCTACAAAGGATAGATACTATGAGCGAGATAGTGGTATATAAGTTACCACAGACATTGAGATATCGGGATCACTTGCAATGATGAGGAGTAACCAGAGGAAAGCCATCGGGAGTGCAATGAGCATGTCACAACCACCCCAAGATGAGGGCCATAGTGGGGTCCAAAGAAAGATAGAGGGGCTTGACCTAGTGGGGAACTATTTGAGGCTTTTTGATATTAACTTTATTGATTTTGATGGTATCTTAGGTTTGAGAGAGGACCCTTAGAGGTCAATTATTTACTGAGACACTTTATTTTGATGATATATGATATTATATATATATATATATATATATGATTTTTTCATGTTCTAACATGTGTCATTTATGTATGAATTTGATAATCTACTTTATGTTGATGACTATGTTGATATGGATGGATGATGATGAGTACATGAGTGATTTTATATTTGATGATGATGGTAAATGTAGATGTGTGATTGATTTTTAATGATATTTGATGATTAAGATAATGTAATTTGGAAATAGATGCACTGATGGCTAATGATAGATAAGAATATGTTATTAGATGTGATACTTGTAATAGATAGGATGTAGATGAGTTAGATGAGATAGATGTTATGATAATAATGATAGATGTGGAAAAATGATAGATTAGAATAGAACACAACTCAATAATTAGCGACCTATGGATATGAATGATCGTTGTGTCATATCAAGGAACATGCAAGGAAATAATGCCTCCAACTTCATTGGAGGTAAAAAAAAGGGATCCATGTAACACAATGCACATGTGACAAAATAAAGTGTTAACACATAACCAATAATATTTAGTTATACCAAAGATCATGAGGGAAGTATCGATGAAAATGAGCTCATAAACCTAATGTGTATGCAAAAAAAAGGGTTTAGATGTAACTTATACACGAGAATAGGGATCTCTATAGGTGGTTATTCTAGGAATATTCCCAACTCTAGGAGAAGGAAAAGGTGAAAAATGATCAATGTGGGAAGATTTCTTAGGATGCTTGATTTTGAATTCAATATTCTTTTTCTTTGGATATATAGAAGGATGATCAATGCGGGAAGCCTTCTCTACCATGTGAGTAGCTATCCTTCGAGGAGTGGTATACTTTATATATATATATATATATATATTAGGATAAGATATTTATGATAGCTTTCCTTCGAGGATTAACCTTTTTTTCCATTATATGAACAACTATCCTTTAAGGGATCCGTGTATTTGTAGGAAAAGATAACATGGGATATAAGCATCCAAGATTTTGAAGTGGGAAAGAATTGGGTATAACTAAGTAGACCACTTAGGAGGGGATGAAAATATTCACAAGAGACACCCATGGACTCTTAACATAGTTCTAATAGGTAAATAAGAGGGTGATGGATGTAATGATAATGAAGTTCTCGAGAAGAGAGAACCTATTCATAAGTAAAATGCTATGGAAATAACCGTGGTGCCCATATTTAAGGTCATAACTAGGAAAGTGAAGGAAGACTACATAATTTGAAATCATTACGATGATATATGGAGCAGAGCTAACGATGGAGGAATGATCTAAGAATATGAATAAGTGCTCACTAGTAGGTATTCTAATAATAGAATGGTAACAAGTGCAAAGTGTTAAGAATTTTCATTTCTAGTTTACCATCAAGGAGGTAAAACAATAGGCTTTGGACCCGTACTTACATGTAATAATGTAAGGTCCAATCCAGTTAGGGGAAAAATTTCCACGTTGGATCCTTTCTAAAGTAGTGACGCTATGATTTTATTTAAGGACATTGTAACCAAAATTAAAGTCACATTCTTTGAGGTGCTTATTATAAGCACACTTGATGTGCTCTAGATAAACAAGATGATGATCAAGAGTAAGAAGCGACCTTCATATAACAACTCAAGCTATGTTAGAC
The DNA here is from genome assembly GCA_018340775.1 of Taxus wallichiana var. yunnanensis. Classification (NCBI taxonomy): domain Eukaryota; kingdom Viridiplantae; phylum Streptophyta; class Pinopsida; order Cupressales; family Taxaceae; genus Taxus; species Taxus wallichiana. Next base: position 324,782,029 of record CM031242.1, on the reverse strand, counting down.
ACTCATGATGATAATCCTCATCAGAAATGAAGTCATAAAGAGACACACTCAATAATGGAATTTTAAATTCAAGGGGGGGAATCACTTTGGAGCCATATACAAGAGAGAAGAAAGTAGCACATGTAGATGTTCATTTGCTAGTTTGATAAGCCAAAAGAATGAAAGGGATATGAAGGTGCCAATTATGACCTAATATGTCAACATTCTTGGTAAGGATGTTATGATGAGTTTCATTAATCACTTCATCTTGGTTGTTAGCTTGAGGATAATAAGGAGAGGAGAAGCTAAGCTTGATATTGAATTAGTCGAAAAGCTTCTTGACATCTTTGTTTTTAAAGTAATTTCCATTGTCCGTGATGATTTTATGAGGGAAACTGAAGCGGAAAATGATATGCTGATATATGAAATTAACGATCTGATATGATGATTTGTTAGGTGAGTGGAATCTCTTCTACCCACTTGGTGAAATACTCAGTCAAGATGATGATAGAATGATGACACTGTGAAGAATGAGGATTGATGGTACTAATGAGATCAAGTCCCCATTGTGAGAAGGGCCAAAGGTACTAAGATGGCTGTAAGGCCTGACTAGGAATGTAGATAAGATTGGAATGCTACTGAAACTTGACACATTTATTAACATATTCACAAAATTCTTGATTGAGAGAAGGCCAAAAATATCCAAGGCAAAGAACATGCCTAGTGACAACTAAGCCACTAAAGCTTCCATGACAAATGCCACAGTGGAATTATTGGATATCGCAAGTAGATTCATGGAATTTAAGGAATCGAAGGATAATACCATCGAATCCATGCTTATAGAGGATGCCACTAAGGATGACATAGTGATTATCATGTTTCAGAAATTACCTCCTACCATTCTTATATAGGTCAAAGGGAATGATGGATTTGGATAGATAATCAAATATTTAAGAGTACCAAAGATCTAATGCACTGGATTCAAAAATATTGACATGAAGTAACTCATGATATGGTCGATCACGATGGTGAACAACAATAAGAAGTTTGTATTTGTCTATTTTCCATGGGATGAGATATGTAAGATAAGCCATCATGTCATAGAAATGATTGGATTATCTAGGGACGGATTGGATATCGTAAGAATCAAAAGCCTCAAGGATAAGGAAGAAAATGTCCTTATATTTTTGAATAATTTCATTTTTACATTGATAATAACTAGTATCTTGTTTGATGATGAGTTCAAAATCCCCATAGATGTCAAGGATCTGAACACTAAAAAAGACAACGGTCTCAAGACCTAAGGTAAGGGCTTCATACTCTTCCATATTGTTTGTACACTAAAAATAAATCTTTTGAGTGATGAGGATAGGGGTACCCCAAGGAGGAATGATAATTATGCTAGCACCTCCCCTTGTTGAAACTTAGAGCCATAAAAAAAAGAGGAGAATACTCATGGTAAAAAAAATTGATAGATTCATCTAGAAACTGTTCATGAGGAAGATGAATGTTTAGAAGAGGGGATTTGACTATTTGGTCTATAATAGCTTGGAACTTGATATATTTTGAGATATGAAATCTAGGTCAAACTCAACCTTGAGCATGAGCCATCGAGTGATGTGATCATTGTGATAATTCGTGGAATGCATTGTTTTAGAAGATGAAAACTAATGACAACGTAAGTTTTATGATTGAAAAGAGAACGTCGAAGCTTATAAGTGGCGAAGAAGAGAGCACAAAACATCTTTTGAGCTTCGGTGTAGTGATTCTCATAATCGTGAAGGGTGCAAATGATGTAGTAAACAACCTTCTCATGGCCTTGGCCATCATGATGTACTTATATAGTCCCTAGGGCATGATCAATAGCAGAGACATATAAATATAAGGGCTCCCCCTCATATGGAGGTGTAATCATTGGTGAGGATAGGAGATACTAATTAATATCATCAAAATATTTTTGATAGTTATCATCGATTTGAAGTTACGGTCTTTACGAAGAACATGATGGAAAGGTTGGCATGATGATCGAAAAGTTGCGAGATGAAGCGGTGAGCTGAATGAATTCATCCTTGGAGACTACAAAGTTGCTTAAGATTATAAGGAGGAGGCATCTCAAGGATAACACTAATTTTGGTGGGGTCATCTTCAATACCCATGATGAAAATGATGAAGCCAAGGAGTTGTCTAGTTAACACTCCAAATACACACTTGGCATTTGGATCGAGATGAAGAAATAAACAAATAATATGCTCAAATATGATTTCAAGGACACAAAGATTATCAAGTCGATGTTTAGATTTACCTAAAATATCATCGACATAGTCCTCTACTGTCTTATGGATGAGATCATGAAATATTTAAGTCATGGCTCATTGATAAGTGGCTTTGGCATTTTCAAACCAAAGGGCATGACGGGATAGAAAAAGATGCCCAAATGAGTGACAAAAGAAGTATTATGTTGGTCATTTGGCATGATGGGGATTTTATTATAGCTAGAAAAATTTTCCATAAGAGAAAGAATCTCGTGGCGATTGTAAGGTCCATGAGTTGGTCAATGTTAGGAAGGGAAAATCATCTTTAGAATAATTAAAATTAAGATATAGAAAATCAAAGTGCAAATGTGAAGCTTTCAGATGATTTTGTGATAGTTATGATATAGGATAACCATTGAGGATAGTTAAAATGAATGATGAAGTTGGCTGAAAGAAGGTGTTGCAACTCGAGGGTACATGTGGCGATGATTTTGCTTAAAGGAATTGGCATTGGGAAAGGTGATGATATTATGGATGATGATGGAAGGATCAAGGCACGACATGCTAAAATATTACATACAAAGTAATGACTATGTTTGGAAAGAAAAGTGGTGAAAGACTTAAGCTCTTGTGGATCAAGAGATTGACCTACTTTGAGGATGTGAGGCTCTGTAGAGTCTTAATGTTGATATTGATGGTGGACTCGTTGAGAAGAGTGGATGTGTCAGGAGGTAAGGAATTATGAAGATAAGAATCTTCTACCCCCATGTAGGAAAGAATGGAATCATCATCAACACATTGAATAATGTCAATGGTAGAAGAGTCTTCTTCCACCATATTAGGAAAGTGAAGAGGAAGGGACCTAGTTTCACCCTCATGTTGATAAGTGAGTGGTCCCAATGTGATCATGGAGACTAAAAAAAATATAGAGGAGATGGAAATGGTGTCATCTATATCCATAGCCTCATGGGATGGAGAATATGGAGAAGGCATGTTTGTAAGCATCATATATGGTGGAAGGGGATTGAAGAATTTCTCTTTATAACCAAGTCAAAAAAATTGTGAGGTTTGCGAGATTGATCAATGACAAGGTCTTGCATGCCATGTTCATAATGTCCCATGCCAAATCCTTTCCATGCATAATGATGAAGATATGTGTGAGTGAAGGATGGTTTATAGAGGAAACCAAAACCACTAGTATATGGTTTGGCATGAGGATGATCGTCATTATGAGAAGAAGAGAATCAACACCACCATAGATGAGATTGGTGCGAAGATGAGGTGGGCCAAAAGGAATGATATCCCTAATGTTAGGTCTATACATTGGAGTTGTGTCAAGTCTAATAAGGTGATGAGGCATGGGGATGGTGTTGAGCATGAGAAGGTGATACTCCCCTAACATAAGGTTATCCATGAACTTGTCTAAAGAATCATCATTGGGAAACTTGGGTGAAGAGATGGGTGAACTAGTGGATAGTTGGGATGGATACTGTTTTGGAATGAGGACATCATTGGGTCGATAAGTCATGCCACATGATTTTAAGGGAGAATCATCAATCGGGAGGGTCAATATCTTTCCCTCGTGCTCATATTTGATGCAATGATGAAGTGTTAGAAGGGACACAATGTATGACATGGATCAATGGTCATATAATAAGGAGATTGTATTAAAAATCCCATTCTAGGATATATAAAACTTCATGGAGGATCTTCTCACCAAAATGGATAGGAAGGACAACCATCCCCAAGGTAGGAATGATAACATCATTAAATGCACAAAGGACCGCAGGTGATTGGGAAAAAATGGAGTTAGGGATCTTGAGATGATCAAAGGTATGTGATGAAATAATGTTGATACTTGCTCCATTTTCAATCATGGATCATCGAATGAACGTTCCATTAATTCAAACCATGATGAAAATGGGAAGGCCATGTTCCTCAAGTGGAATTTTAGGATCTTAGTATCGTCAAAGGATATGGAAGAAAAATCTGCAAGTGCTCCCATAAGAGATGTGAAAGGATGAGTCTCATCACTTTGGATGTTGGGATGTGTTTCAAGGCTTCGGTGAGATATTTTCTATGGTCTGGAGATATTTGGATAAGCTCATAAAGAGACATCTTAACCCAAGCCTAATGGAGTTATTTGATAATTCTTTGTTCAATGGGATGAGGGGCAACTAATATAGAAACTTTAGGTTTTGATGATGGATGGGATGGAGATGAAGTGGGCTCACTAGAAGGAGCTGCGACAAAAACCTAAGGTTTGAATAATGATGTGGATGAGGTAAAATCCTTAGGAGGGTGGATAGTAATAAAGGTATTTGATTTTGATTGGGACTGTTGGTTTGGAGTCATGTGGGCTAGAACGAGTAGCTATTCAAACAATATTGATAAATAAGGGGGACTATCCTTAGAAGAATGCTCATTTTGTGGTGGGATGACAAAATATTTGTGATGAATGGGGAGACTTGTGTTTTTAGTGGATGGGGTTGATGATGTAGATGTTGAAATGGTCACAGATGAGGAAGTGGAAGGAGGATATAGATCTATTTCAAGAAGAAGGTCATCCTCCTCGATAATGATTTGAAAAATGGTTTGAAGTGCTTTCAATATTACGTGTCATGTCCAAGGAGTACGAAGGTAGGTGAAAATGAGGTTGGATTCAAACCATGATGGATTCTTACTATTTTGATCAAAGGGATTGATGGGAGGAAGTTCGATGGCAGTGATTTGAAGCAAGTGTTGAAGGACCTCTGCATATGATTTGAACGAAGTGTTAAGAGGTACTTTGTTTTTCTAAGATGTAATAGGGGTGTTAAATTCATCTTGTATTTAAAAGAAGAGGTGGATCTTTGAGAGGTGGATGTGAAATATGTCTTGGATGTTTAAGGTTGAGTCTTAGTGTTTTGATGTCTGGGTGTCGTAGATTCAGATTTAGTGATGGTTGATGTCTTAGAAGAAAGAACTATTACGGAGTAGGGTTGGTTGGTTTTGATTTGGATTGATTGGATAGTTGTGGTGTTTTGGATAGAGGGTATGGAATTAAGAGAGATGGGGGTGGTCTAAGATAGATGATCTGGAATTGGATTGCTTGATCTTAGGTGAGAGGATGTCTATCTTTTTACGAGGATGTGAGAGAGACCTTTGAGGAAACATGCTAAAGGTCGAATGATCTCGATCTAGAGGATACGAAGGTTGCGGTGTAGAGGTTGGTATTAGTGGAGGGAGTAACTTGTGTTTATTGAGATATAAAGATGTCATATATTGGGTTGATGTGGTAGTGTATTATTTTTTGGATGAGGTAAGGACATCATTTGAAGTCATCACAAGTTGGAGTTCTTTCAAAAAATTATTCAAAGGATGAGATAGATGTGGAAGGAGAGGATGATGTAGATGTCATCTCGATATTTGATGTGATTGGTTTAGGTATAAGTGTAGAAAGGGGGATTGGAATAGATGCTAAGGATAAATCCAATGTGATAGGTGGGGGTAGAATAGATGTGCGTGAGGTAGTGGGTATAGTTAAATCTAATGTAGATGCGATCAGCGATGAAGTAGATGTAGGTTTAGAATCAATGGTAGAAGTTGATATAGGTGTGGGTATGGTTGGTGTTAAGATGGGGATGCATGTTGGTAAAAATATAGATATATGGACAATGTCTAAAGAAGTGATAGATGTGGTGGTTGGTGAAGTAGGTGGAGTCGTTGACGCAGTGAGATCTTGATCAATGGCATTGATAGTGTTAATAGGGTGAGCATTGGGTGGTTGAGATGTAGAAGGGGTGGTTTGATTTATTGGTGCATGATTATGGAATGGTTGTTTAAAAAATCAAGTGGTTTTATTATGAGGTTCATTGGGGTTATGTACTTGAAGGTCACCTTGGTCAATGAGATTTTGGACAAGATATTTGAAAGTTTGACATTTTTCTATATCATGTCCACAAACTTGGTGATATTTACAATAGTGGTCTTCACGATACCATGCTGGTTTAGGTCTTGATTTTTCAAATAGTCAAATGGGGGGAAGTGTGATGAGATGGAACGCCATCAATTTATAAAATATAGAGAAATATAAGATTCTCTAAGAGGAGTGTAGTTGGGTGGCAGTCTAAGAGATCTTTTTGAGGCCCCATGTTAGAAGGGAGGAAGAAGATTTAAACACTATAGAATTGGCTGCATTTTTAGATTTTTTGTTATGTGTAGGTGGTTTAATAAAATCAGACTTTGGATTGTTTGATCTAAGCTTAAGTTGGCTTTTCTTGAGGCGCAAGTCTCAAGTTTATGAGCCATAGTGATTGGATTTGTAGGGTGGATGAGATATGCTTCGCATAAGAGCGTGAAAATAATTGATGAGCTCTATCTATGGTAGGGAAAATTATTATTGATTTATGATTCCATGCCATCATACGGATTTTTTGATAGACTCGTCGTCGAATTTTCAAATGGCATATAAGTATGTAATAGTGATATCGTGTACAATGATGGTGATTGAGAATTGTTCCAAGAATATCTACGAAAGTTGGGTAAATGAGAACAATGAGTGTTGAGGGATTCCATTATACCAATCCAATGTGGGACTAGACAAGAACATAGGAAAAGTGTGAAGCATGAGATCTTGATCATGGGAAATGAAATAACATGCATGCCTAAATGCACAAAGGTGTTGTTGAGGATCCTCCTTACTATTAAATTTGGTGAATTTTGGAAGTCCCAACAAGGAGGATAAGGTTTAAGCTGAGTCTTGATGGATGAATAGGCTCATTAAAAATTTGTTCAGAAGAGAATGCAACCTTAGGTCCCAAGGTAGTGGCTTTGAGGGCTAGCCAACCTATTCATTAAGGCATGTATGGTGTCATTTGAAGCGGTTGGATGAGAGGTAGGTGGTTATGGTTATATGACATGAGAAGTGACTTGATGTAGTTTTTGGTATGCTCATGAATGGGTGGGTGTTTGAGGGATTTTTTAAAGAGGAATGTAAGCCATTGGTTGAGATTGGGTGGGTTATTGCAACGATTGATGTTAAGAAATAGGAATGTGATATGATTTTGAGATTGGGTGGGTTGTTATGAGATGGGGATATGGACTTGTTGAGGTATATGATGAGTGGGGATATGAGTGTTGATGGGTTGAGATTGTTGAGGAGGTGGATTAGACATCATATAATGATAAAAACCCCTAGGAGGAGGTTGGGAAGTGATGAAATTTGTGTAAATGTGTGATGCGAGGGTAAAGATTGATCATGTCATTCGGATGGGAGGGGCAATGGTTTGGATTGTTGAAAATATTTTATGGGGATACTATTGATGATGGTAGACAAAGAAGTGATATGAATGGAGGTAGTGATAGTTGTGTTGATGGGAGGTAGATTAGGAGGAATGGGTGTGACTAGTTGGGTGGTTTGATGAGGTTGAGGATTAGTGGAAGAAGATGGATCAAGCTCACGTTGGGCCATATCGATATCATTCATGGCTCTAGGGAAAAATGTTTTAATATGTGAAGAAAGGAATTGGGTTGTTTTGGGCTTGGAGTGATAAGAATATATTTTTTGGATAGGTGGCCCATAAATAAGAAGTTGGGTTGATTTCCTAAGAAGGTAATCATAGAGAGCCACCAGATTAGCATCGAGGAGCTCTTAAAACTCCACACTTCCACGAGGGATAATGGGAGGCCCAAAATGTCAACTAATGTAGCGGATTGAGGCATGGCCTGTCTAGATGGGATAGGATGATGATATAGGAAGTGATTGGTCTCATCATGAGTAGTGGTTTGGACAAGAGATTCTTGATGAGGCGGATTGATGATCAAAGGTTGGGTGATCATGGAAGAAATGACCCAAGAAATGGATGAAACAATGGTAGAAACAAGAGTCACGAAGTTTGATAGGATGAAGTGATGATATTTTTGATGCGATAATTTGTTCCATTTTCCTAGCTAAAGAGCACATGATAACAAGCATGAAATAAAACAAAATGAAAAATAAAAACTATATTACTTAAAGAAAACAAGTCAAACATGCAGTGTTTTCTTTATCTTGATTAGTTAAAAGATGTGAAAAATAAAAAGGGGAAGTGGATAACGAGGGTACCGAAGAAATGGAAATATAATGCTGGTTTCAGATAGTTGTAGATGGGGAGTCCTTAATATACCTGAAGGTACGTGAGGCCTAAGTCTGTATAGGATTTATAACATAGCCAAAACACCACGGTGAATCTCTTATTGGTTGATGGAATCCCAATTAGGTCCACCTAGTAAGGGATTTTTAGATGTGTGTGATGAAGTGTGAAACGCAACCAATTAAACCCGTACTTACACTAGATTTGCAAGCAAGAATGAAAGAGGTTCATTTTAAACCCAAAACCAAATATGGAAATTCGATGAGAAAAACCACACAAGGAATGGAAAATGTGATGCAAAAAGGAGAAACTAAGACAAAAGGGGAATACCTGGTTTTCACTTTTCCTTTTATATCGATCTTTAAAATAAAGAAAGCGAAAAGAAATATCAAGTAATCCAAAAGCCCAACATGAACAAGAAAAATCAAAGCCTCTACCTGCAATGTTAGTGGAAGATAGAAGAAATATGGAAAATGAAAAAATGAAACAAAATGCAAGAGACTCACCTAAGAGGGTGGTCCCACAGGTGTGCCAGAATGTTGGAATTTTTTTTTCTTTCCTATTTAGATTAGTGAACTAGATAATAAAGAAAACCAACCAAATCAAAACATGTAAGGGTTTAAGGTACCTTGGAACAAGATGATGATGGAAGGGAAAAAAGTGGACTCCTTGCTTTGCAAACCAATGATGATCTACACAAAAATACAACTAAAAGAAAAATGGATTAGATTGTAGGTGAGGGGTTTCTCGGAAGTTGGTTCTAAGAAGCGTGAAATTCCTTATTCGTATGTCAACCCCTTGTATTGATAAAAGAGGATAAGATAAATGATAAAGGACTGAATATCATGTATAATCTAAACCTATACATAATCTAAAATTGTAGAAATGGAATAAAAATGAAAATCTGATCTAGATTAACAAAAATGAAATATACCTAGTTGGTCGATGGTGACCCGGGATGCGAGAGGTCTAGTCAACAAAAACTAGGGCGAGATGGATCAAAAAAAAAACTAATAATATAGATCTCGAAAGGTTTTGTATGAAGATCTGAAGTTGATGTAACACCTATAGTGAGTGACAAGAACCAACAGAGGAGATCCGAAATAGGAGAAAAAAAAGGATGAAATAAAATGGAGATTTAAGATGACAAGATGAAAATATGGATCGGGTTGATAGTGACTAATCTAGGTTGACAACAACTAGGGAATGAAAGAGTGGTAGAATGACAGATCTGAGAATTGTAGGGAAAAAAAAATAGAATGAAAAGCTGACATGTAATTGGATGAAAGAATAGGTGATGCAAAAGAATCGGGGTCTATGAAGACACGATAGGTTCGACACTAATCTTGGTGACCTTGGTATGATCAAAAGTGGATGGGCTGGATTGTGAACCTACACACAAAATGGATAAAAGAGGATGGATATGGATCTATGATGACAATGAACCTATAAAAATATTAGCGGTGATAATAGTAATAATAATAATGCAATAATGAAATAACCAACACAAGGAAATTACAATCTCCACAAATTATTCAAGAAAGCTCAAAGGGAATCCAAGAAGACTGAAACAACTACAAAGAATCTCAAACACGAAGATAAGATCACGAGTTCACAAGAAAACTCTACGATTTTGCATCCTTTTGGAAGGAGGGTGAATGGGGATTTATAGGGTCAACGGTGACCTAGGTGGGTCCTTGCTAACTATGGAAAACCATCCATTTAGGCAATGAGAGGATGCCTAATTTGAGGCATCAAGCCCATTAGGAGTAGGATCAGGGTTTTAGAAGTTTTAAGAGGGTTAGGGTTGCATAGGGAGATGAAATAGGTAGGTGAGGGATGAAATTGATTAAATAAAGGCTAGGGATATCTTGGGGATAAACAAATTTGGTTTAGGGATGATAAATAACTTTAAAAGGAGAATAGAATTGATTAGGGGTGGTTTAGGAATAATTAGATAATGAGATGAAGATTAGAAGATAATTAACGAGGATTAGGAATAAATGGAATAATAGATGGGAAAGATGAGAATATTGATAAAATATGAATTAAAATGAAGGCTCTTGATATATGACCCTAGTAAAAAAGAAGCAAACGTGGGGCAACAAGGGTAGTGATACCAAATTTTGTGTTTACATGTAGTTCTTGGTGCAAAATTACACACTGATAGTCCTCCATGAAATGATCGACTCAACACATATCAAAATAATGCCATTTACATCTTTCCTAACAAAAATTATCAATGAGGGTATAAGGAATGAAATGCAATCTGAAGTACCTCCTTTTTGTTTTATCAAACTTTGTGGGAATTTTCAGTTGGAGAAAATGAATCATGTTTTGGGTCAAACTTTGAGGCAATGAAGGATCAATTGTTTCTTGACCATTTGAAGCACTAAAACCTAGAGTTGATCATCATATAAGTTTGAAGCTAGTTACTCACACAACCATCTCCCTCTTACTAATATAGTAACCTTGATATCAATGTCATATTCCATAATTTTTGTAATCAACCTACCTTTTTCTCATTTAAATATTTTCTCAAAAGAAAATTTTTAACACTTGGATGAGAAACCATTAAATGAATCTTATTATTTGAAGCCAATGTTTGATTTTTTTAATACTTCTAATTATTGAAAGGATGTATTTTTCTACAAAAGAATATTTACCTCATATTATTCCAATCCTTGACTGAAAAAAGTAATTGACTGCTTCAAATTTTCATCATTGTTGTATCAACATGGCTGAAATTGTGTCAATTTCTCCCAAAGCATTCAAAATGAAATCTTTTCTAAAATATATATTAGTGAGAGTTATATCTTGTGAAATAACATGTTTAATTGCTTAAAAAATGTTATTTCCTTTTGTTTCCCAACTTAAAACCATGTTATTCTTCAACATCGAGGTTATTGTCTTTACCAAATTTACAAAATCCAAAATGAATCTTCTAGTAAAATTAATTCTACCCAGAAAAATTTGTAACACCTTATTATGATTTGGAAAGGATAAAGACAAAATTACACTTACTATTTTCCGATCAATGATAATACCCTTAGAAACAATAAGACCCAACAATTTTCCTTCATGTACTATAAAAAAACTTTTTGGATTAAGTGAAATTTCATAATACTTGATCCTTTCAAACAAATGTCTGAGATGAATTATATGATCGTAACATGCTTTGAAAAAATGGTTATTTCATCCAAATAAACAATAACACAAGTATTAATCAACCATTTAAAATCAAAATCCATTGCATTTGAAACATGGATCCTACATTTAACAATCCAAATGTCATTTTTTTTGTATATGTATGTACCCCATTTTTTGGGAAATGTAGTTTTGAATTGGTTTTATTCTTGTATCATGATTTTATTGTACCCAGAATAACCATCCAAGAGTGAAAAAACTTTCCAATCCACTTACCCTTTGCAAAATTTTCTCAATTTATGATAGTGGGTAATGATCTTTTAATGACACTCTGTTTAAGTCTCTAAAATCCATGCATACGCATATTTCTTCATTTTTCTTTCTTACGGGAACCAAATTACAAACCCATGATGAGTTCTTGATAGGGAAAATGATGTTAGCTTTGATCAATGTATCCATATCTTATTTCATGAGAGGTTGATCTTTATATTTATAGGCATTTGTTTTTGTCTGACTGGTTTTGCATTTAAATCCAATTTTATTATATGATGAGCTAAATTTGGGTTGAAAACTTCTAAATCATCATATCTCTATGAAAAAACATCATAAAATTCCTAAGAAAGTTGAACAAAAGCATGTTTTTCATCTTGATTACACACCTTTCCTATCTTGAGCATTTTGTCATTGCGATGTTGATTTTCTCGCAATCTTCATGTTTGATCATCATGTTAGATTTATAACTTTTGACTTGATCATTTTAGTTAAAATTTGACTCAAGAGTGATTAATACCTAAGGTATTTTGTGAGATCTTAATTGAGTGATCTATTTTCCGTGTTGTTGTTGAAATATTTCCTAATTTTTGACTGAAAACTCAATTTCTTCTTGCAATAAATTCACTATCTATTGTTCTAATTCAAATACTTGTCAGTTAACATTATTGTTAGGAATAGAAGGTCTTGAAACTATCTTGATGTGTTGCTCATTTCTATCCTTGTTGATTTGATCTGGAATGTCAACTTGAGCACCAATTATAGCCAATCTATCTACATGTTTGTTCTTACCTCTAGGAATAGATTGAACGTTGAAAGCATCAAATTATTCTATCAAATCCCATACTCTATTTTTGTAAGATCTCAACAAGTTGTTCTTGGTTACAACTTGTCCTCTGATTTGATTAACAATCAATTCACTATCTCCAAACACCTACAATTTCTTTACTCCTTTCTTTTTCCCCATTGAATACCACATACAAGAGCCTCATACTCATACGTATTATTAGTAAAAGTCAAATAAAATATTAAAGCTTAGAAATACCTCTCTTTTATTGGAGAAACCAACATGATTCCCCCACCTGATCCATTCTTGCTTCTTGATCCATCAAAATATAATTTGCATAAACCTTCATCCTCTTGATATGATTTGTGACAAAGTTAGGAATAATATAATCTTCTTCATGTAGAAAATACATTCCAAGACCTGTTTCTTTGATATGACTATAAGGATCAACAACATGACTTTGAGTAGACCATTCATCAAGTAAAAAGTATGGAATTCCCTCAAGGAGTGTTCTTGATTCTTGGTCAACTAGTTAGTATTCTTCATATTTAACCATACAATTGGAGTTGATAACATTAGAAATATAAGGCTCTATTTGATTTAGTGAGATATGTTCGGACTATGTTGTAAATTTGGTGCCATACCTTGTTGTAAACAACATGTGATACTAGTCTGATGATAAGTATCCTCCAATGTTGGTCGTATAATATCTAGAAAGACAAGGAAAAAGGGGAGGAAGATCAATGATGAAAACATATTGAGGAATGGTGAGATTGGGGCATGTGTAACAGAGTTAGGCTTAGTTCTCTAATGACCATAAGAGTCTCTACGTGTGTGCCACCTAGCTGAACTACTCCTTTAGAAAGAAGCTCATATTGCAAACCAAGTTTATTAACAATTTGTTTGGGCATAACCGAATTGGAAGCTCTTGAATCAATCATGCAATTGTGGACTAGGTTTTAGCCTATGATAAATGAAACATAGAAGGGAGGTGGTTTCACAATCTTATTTGTTTGGGATTCTTTTAGATCAAGTGTGTTAGCTAGCACAAATTTATATGGTTCTTTGGACGGTTGGCTAGAGAGGCTAAGATTAGAGGAAGCTTCTTGCAAAAGATATTTTTGATACGAAAGAGACAAAGTATACCAAATTTTCATGCTAACCTTAGCTAGCTTCATATTATCAAGAATAATAAAAGATTAAGTACTAAAATTATGTTATATTATGCTAACAAGAATAGCTTCTTACATTGGTGGTGTCGGAATTGGAATCTTTTGGTAGTATTTGTATAGTGTGACAAGAATTTTCTCAATGACTTACACTCCTAAATCATCCATTCTACAAGGGTCTCGAGGAAATGAGCAGAAAACACACATGGCGACATACATTGTGTAGATTTATAGAGGCTACAATGAGCACTATGTTTGCATATCTAGAGGGAAATAATCCCTACACTAGGTCAACCTAGGGTTTCTGAGGCCTACAATCAAGATAGAGGAGAGAACCCTACTAAGATATTGGTAGTTGGGTGTGGAGAGGTATAGATCAACAATAGATGGAATAAGCATGAATAACATAAGCTGAAATGAAAGTAAGCTAAGGATTTGATCATGAATAAGATTACTATGCTAACTAACATCCAAACATATGTAATACTAAGCTAACATAGCACAATGAGGGAAGAAGATGAAATTATCTATGTAAAATGACAAAATATGGTTAGAGCACTCACCTTGTACTTGTAGGGTAGTCACTATTACATCTATCTCTCTAGAGAAGTAGCACATCGAGAGATAATTTCTATTAGGTGGATAAGGGTAACACCATTCATGTCCTATACTCACTATATGTGACCTAATAATGTAAACAAACCATCTTAGAAGCGAGTTTATAATCCAATACAAGAAAAGTGGAAGATGAACCAAGAGATAGGAGAGAAGATGCAAAGATGGTGTAAAGGATAAGATCAGGTGGAAGTTTGAATGAATATGAATTCCTTCCTTACGAATACCAAAATGGCATGAGTATATATGGGATGCCATCACCTACAGGTGATAGCATCGACCAAAGGTGCTGAAATGAAGTAATGCATCGTGAAAAGTAAAAATAATGTGTTGTAGATCATGGACATAGATAAAAAAAGTACAAAATGGTGAGAAACAAGAAAGAAGTTGGGAGTGCAATGTGTGTGATAGCTAAGAGGACAAGGATAACTAGTGAAATAATAGCTAAGGCCAAGACAAAATAACAACACTCTCTTTGTGTACTATCTCTAACCCATAATGGTTACATGAATAACCATTCTCCATTCCTTATAGGCCTTAAGGCACCCATTCTAGAAATTAATGCATCAGAGTTAACCTTAACTAAAAAAGGAAATTTTTAGTAACAAGTATGAAAGATGAAAAGTGAAGAATTAGGTTGTATGCATATGCCCTAATTGTTGATCTTTGCATTTCCTAATAGTAAAACATGAGGTGGTCAATGGAATGAAATTGTTCATAACACTAAAACTGAAAGTAACATAAAGGAATGTTGAAAGGACTAGCTAAAATGAAATATTCCCACTAATGCGTACCTGATAGTGTCACTTGTCCTTCCATTTCTAGACATAATCAATCTTTGTAAGAACCATGGAGAAGAAAAACTAACAATAAACACTAGAGGATCATTAGTAAAATAAGACATAAATCACCTAGCTAGGTGCCCATGGAATGGATGCCATGTCATAGTGTCGAGGCGTCATGATGGAATGGTGTTAAAAGAGGAAAAATTGAAGATTTTGAAAAATAGTCTTTAATAGGGTGAAACAAATGACACGAGATTATGGTCATAACACACCAAATGGTGCGTGTTGTAGTTTGGGAGAAAAAGAAAATTGTTTGAAGATTTAGGTTGATCGTGATCAAATTTGAATAGAAAATTGAGTTTTATATAGTGATTTTAATTTTGGTTAATAGTATTTTTGGAATTGAGCTCTCGAAATCTGAATTTGAGTGGATTTAGGTGTCATGGAACAAGTACTAGGTGGTAATGAGAGGGACGACAAGGTGGAACATGTGGCGGGGCACAACCACGAATAAGTCATTACATTTAATTATGTTGAGTAGATTACATGTTATTTAGTTATTTTTTATTTTTTTAGTCTTTAGCACATCATTTTTGTTAAAATGATGTCATCGAGATAAAGGCTAGGACAAAATAAAAGTGGGTTTGGGAGGGACTTACTTTTTATTTTGTCATTTTGTCACATTTAGAAATTCAAATTTGAGAATTTGCAAGTATTGTATTTTGGCCAAATGCCGCCGGCCCCTTTATAACATGAGGGCGATGGCATAATGATAGGTAAAATGGGAGCCATGGGTTGATGGCATCGTTCGAGAGCTAATGGCGTAGGGAAAGTTTCGGGGGTGATGACATAGGGATTATGCTAGTAAGGGTTACTGCTTTGAGTTTTCACTCGAAATTGATTTTTAGAGTTCTTATGTTTTCTTGTTGTCATTTTGTGAATGTAGGTAGAGTGCAGGATCCACCTATGGCAAAGTGTAGATGTATCATGGCTTAGTGGGATGATTGTTGGATTAACACGGGTAGAGGTTTCCTAGTTACGGGGTTGGAGTTTTGGGGGCATCATGCAAATTCCTTAGATACCATTGGATCTAGATTTTCTATAGATGTTTTTGGCTGCATGGGATACCGACTCCAACACCTTTCGGTGGTGGACATGACAAGAGACCATGTAGATGGAATTGACCACTAGAGGATGTACATGGTAATTTTGGGTTACCGGTAATTTTGGGTTACCAATAGGCAATACCCTATGTATTATGTTTTGTGTTTAGATGCCACAGAGTGGAGAGCATTAAACATATGGGCTACTAGGAGCGACACATATGAGGAGCACAAGTTGTGTGTCTAACTCAACACATTGTAGGATGTATGGATTTTGGATATCCAGAAGGTAGTTATGGGGATTTTTATGGCACGAATAGTGTGTCACAAGGTAGATGGAGCCATCCTATTGTTTTTTATAGTAGTATGCAGAGATGTTGTCAATAATGGGGTGTTATTGAACTGGGGCAACACCATATGGGTGAAGTTGGTTCATGATTTGTATAGGGTGTAGTGCGAGAGGACGGAGGGTCATGGACGCATGATATTATTGAAGAACTAGATATATGAGAGGTTCCTTATGTATGGGATGATAGGAACACCATAGGAAGTAGCGGTAGATTCCTCAAGAATTCTTCGGTGGGCACAAGGGTCGGAAGTGAGATCAAATCAAGTATTCCGCCCACTAGCACAAGTGGGTTTAGGAGATGTGACATGTCATCCCTACATAGGGAATGTATTATTTTGTTTACTAACACCTAGATATGCACATGAAACTTCATCCAAACAAGTATGAATGCTCACCTAAAGCACGTGAAGCCACTTAGGTCCATCCTTTTTTATTATCAAGATGTTAGACATGCATATTCATAGCCATAATGACATACCAAAAATGGAGATACAACATAATAGTTTGGAAAAACATATAATAAGGAAGTTCAATCATAATACATAATTACTAACGGTACTTGGATTCCCATTATACCATACTCATATCTAGTTACCTTAGAAATCCATAAAAAAATCCATTGCGAAACCCAATTCATTACATAATGAGATAGGTTGATTACATCAATATCCGAGTACATTGATGCATTGGACCATGCATGCTCACATAGTGCTCATATAGGATATATCATCGACTCACTACTCAAAATATTACTTTCTTACTAGTACAAGAGTACATTACTAAAGAGAAGACATATTGTTCTAAGGAGTAGGCACATAGAAGATTCATGCGCGGGAACAAGGCACATTTGAAGGTGCGAAAGATAGGAAAGGAAAAATGCACCAAGACAAGATGAGTCGGGACTTAGCCATTTTTATGGTTACGGGCTATTTTTGGAGATAGCGTGTAGAGCACACATCGGGATGGAGACTTGTGTGACACGTAAATGCTATTTTGGGAATGAGCATTTGATAAGCACCATGTAGGAGTTTGAGATAATAATAGGATTACTACTTCTAGTTAACTGTAGGATGTCTATTATTAGCACTTGACATGTGTGCATGTTTTTTTAATATTGGCAAATAGTTTTTGAAAGGGACTATACCCTTGAATACAAAATAAGGCCTTTAAGCCGGAATAAGAGTGAGAAGCATAGCAGGACTAACCAAGTCCAAGTAGTACAATGAAATTCAACGTAGCCCAGAAACAGCTACACAAGCGAGACTTAACAGCAAAACAACAGCAAAAAAATAGTAACCCGACAGCCAAGAAATAGTAAGAATAACAAAAGAGAGTAGTAGAAGCATGCAGGACTACTTCTTGGCTGCTTGATCAACACTGATCTTGACTTTTTTCCAAGCATGAAACATACCCAAAGCGGTCATGTGGGCAGCATCCGTCTTATCGAGCTCCTCGATGGTCCTTTTGCTCTCTTTTTCATTGCCCCAAAGTGCAGCCGGGACACCGCTGAGGTTGGAAACACTTTTGGCATGTCCCATGATGAACTCCTCAGTGGCCTTAAAGGAAGCAATATTGTAATCATGCCTAGTCTTAGCCTTCCCAAGGCGGGAGTCAAGGAGGTCACTTTTTGTATATGTCTTCAATCTAACTATTGTCGATGCTCCCTTCCCCCTCCATGCTTTTCTTACCTTTTTACTTAGCTAGGTTTTGACCTCATCCTTGACATTTTATCTCAGCCTCTAAGGCCTCCGAGTCTCTTAGAAGGGTTATCCATCTGTGCTTCCGGGGAGTGGCACTACTTATGTTCGGCGAGTCACGTGCAATGTCAAGATCAAGAGGCTCTTTCCGCTGCAAGAGTCTCAAGGTTTAGTCTCCTAGAAGCCACTGGTGAATGGACGTTTAGAGGAAGAGGCAAGGTGGGTGGCAGGGGAGGAGCAGCGGGGAGGAATAGAAGGAGAATCATGTGTAAGCGGCATGAAAGTAGCGGCACCGGTGGGGGGCAGCGCAAGGGCAGCGAGGGAAGCAAGACTGGCGGCGGAGAGCCCATCAAAGGGGGAGCCGGGCTAGGAGAGGAAGGAAGACCGGGGTACTTGAGAAGGCGTGTTGTGAATTAGCAAAATAAGCCCTTGATGCGAGGAACCCACAGGTATGTACGGAACTACAAAATGGAGCGCTCAAGAGAGTTTAAAAGATAATGAGGGAAGCGAACCAATCTATTCCTACGGAAGTGGTTTAAAAAGATGAGATGCTTAGTTGGGACGAAGACGATAACAAACCTACCTTCCGAGGAGATGAAACGAATCATCATGCGAGTGACCTCATCAAAAGGTGAAGGAATTGAGCTTACAAGCAGACCCGCTGTGCTAAATATAAGCTTCTCATCTTCCTCCACAAATCTTCTTTCTTCATTTCTTTGATAACCCTTTTGTTGAAGAAGCGGTACCCATCAGTGAGCCGAGTCGCTTGAGGAATGAGCTCTTCATTGACAAGAATTTTCTGTCCCCCATAGTCGACATTCCTCTCTTTCCATTCCTTAGCAAAGCATCTTGAAATACTTTGCTCATGTCCTGCACCCTTTCAACAAAGTTGGTGAAGCCGCCTATCTTTGAGAATGTTCCAAAGCTCGTGTTATCCTTCCAATCGGGGTCAGCGCCACGGCTCAATTTGTGACAGGAGGACCTCCCATCTTCTCGGTGGTGTGCGAGGTTACAACAAATTCGAATGCCGTTGAGCGTGAAGAAGCAGTTCGTTTCTTCTTGTTGAAGATCGCATAAGGCCCAGGAAGCGTAGCTATTGGTCTTCTCACGAGCGGCTACGTAATTGCTTTGAAGCCGAGCTGCGGGAAGTCACGTGTGAAAACCCTTTCCCCATCAACAATCACTTTGTATTTATCATCGGTTTCGTGGAGTTTGGCATCCGGATATCAGCGGTACATTGTACCTTCCGCGTGTGTGATTTTCAAATCGGGATGACTCCACTTGAAGTTTCTTAAATAGATCTTGCTATTATTTGAAAAAGATATTATTTGCCTCGCCATATAGAATAAAGCAAAGCACTTGTGAAAGAATTGATGATTTTGATTTTCCTCCAAATATTAAGGCTTATCTCTAGAGATTGCGTACTTGTGAAGATCCGCATGGATCTTTGTTGTGAAGTTGATTAGGGATACTATCATTATCCCAGACAGTAAAATTTATATTAATGCCATAATTGGCCATTGCATCCACAGATTGTTTCCCTCCTGTAAGTATGTATGATTACGATACTATTGAAGGTGTGGCAAATGCTTATGGATTGAGAGATAAAGTCTTTAATACTCAGCCCCGGGAGATGAGGACTGATTAAGAAGCTTAATGATATTAAGAGAGTCCCCTTCAACAATAAGGTTACGAATATTTTGAGCCCGTGCTGACTCTCAAGCCCAGAGAGCGAGATAATGCTTCGGCAAAATGATTGGTTTGAATTCCCATTTTTCCTGCATAAGCAGCAATCAAATTACCTTTGTGGTCTCGTATTGCTCCTCCTCCATTCGTTGTCCCAGGGTTTCCCTTAGAGGCGCCATCAAAGTTCAGCTTGTACCAATTAGAGTCAGGAGGATGCCATTTAATCAAAGATCTATCAACACTATTCCCAGGGTTGCTCCAATTTCCAATGTGCCAATTAGATAAAATGTGTTCTTCATTCTCAGGATAACACTTGTTCTTGGGAGGTTTAAATCTGGCCATGTCCTCTTTGATACCTTGAGAAATTTTGCCAATACTGATTTTATAATTCGCTTCTTATTTCTGAAAATGATATTATTTCTGTCCTTCCAAATCCTCCAGATTAAGTGTGGGATT
Source organism: Taxus wallichiana var. yunnanensis (assembly GCA_018340775.1). Classification (NCBI taxonomy): domain Eukaryota; kingdom Viridiplantae; phylum Streptophyta; class Pinopsida; order Cupressales; family Taxaceae; genus Taxus; species Taxus wallichiana. Next base: position 324,761,621 of record CM031242.1, on the reverse strand, counting down.
GCTAATTTTCAGATTCTTTTGATAGCACAATGTCTGAATGGTGGGTTCCATTGATTCCATAGCTAATTAAGGTTCTTCGGCAACACCCAAAGAGCATCAAATTTAGAAAGAACAAAGCTCCAAATTCTATTGGCATAAGCACAATGTATGAGCAGGATGACTAATGTCTTCATAGTCATTCCTACAAAGGTGGCACCAATTAGGAATTATAAATCCTCTTCTCATCAAATTGTCGGTGGTGAGAATTCTACCTCGATGGCCACCAAAGAAAAAAATTATTTTGGGGTTAACTCAAGCATCTAGATCTTGTTCGGTTAAAGTCAGTTAGTTCTTGCGAGAAAGATTGGTATAACCAGATTTGGTGAGTATTTCCCATCTTGTGAATTGCTCCAAACCAGCTCATCCTTGGAATTGGTGACTTAAAGGAAGAGGTCTAAAAGATCCTGAAGGGAGGAAGTAGTTTGTTTCAGCTAAATTCGTTCCATAGAAAGTCTTTTCCAAGTCTTGTTGGTGCCATTACCTTGATGTAGTCCTTGACTTTAGTTCCATACTTGCTTATAAGGCTGTCCTTAGCTGTCCCAAATCTCTCAAGAGGTTGTCTTGAACCAGTTATCCTCCCAGAAGTTTATCTCACTGCCATCCCCCACTTTCCATTTGTTACCCTGCTTGATGAAGTTTTTACTCTTGACCAGATTATTCCAAAAAATGGAACCATTGGGTAGTTGTTCTTCATGCAGATAGGAGTAGACTTGACTTGTTGATTCAAGTATTTTGCTTTAATAACATCAATCCAGGGCTGTTTCTCGAGATAGCAATCGCTTGACCCATCTTAGCGATGAGTGCCTCATTCATTTTCTCAATATTTTTATGCCCAGACCCTCCCATAGATTTTGGGGTGCGAGACCTTATCCCAGTCACTAGGTGAAATTTAAACTTCTCTTCCATGCCTTTCCATAAAATTTTTTTGAATCCTTTCAATTTTCTCTACGAAGGAAGAAGGAATTTTGAAAAGTGACATGATATAGATGGGCGAGACTTTGGAGTGTACTTTTAATGAGAAGGCACTTACCAGCACTAGAGAGAGTGGCCCCTTTCCAACCTGCCATCTTTTACGAAATCTCATCAACAAATCATCCCACACCATGTGAGAGACTTTCTTAGTTCCAAGAGGGAGGCCTAAGTACGTTGCTGGAAGAGCACCAATTCTGATGAGAATTTTAGCAATCTTGAGCTGTCTTTCCTCAGGGGTGTTAAAGAAAAAAATGGTGCTTTTGTCATAATTAATCTCTTACCCAGAAGCAAATTCATAGAGTTGTAATAAAGCCTTAATAGCTTTAGCTTCCACAACTGAGGCCAAAAGAAGAAGGATTGTGTCATCTGCAAACTGTTGATGAGAGACAGCTTGGCTGAATGAAGTGGGTTTAGATCCATTTAAAAGGCTGTTCTCAACCGCTCTGCCAATTGTTCTACTAAGGCTGTCAGCTAAGAGAATGAAGAGTAAGGGGGAGATAGGGTCTCCTTGTCTTAGACCTTTTCTGCTGGTGAAAAAACCCACAGGCTCCCCATTAACAACCACAAAGAACCTGGCTGTAGTTATACAAGACTTAACAATTTTTCTAAATTTTCCGTGAACCCAAATTTAGATAAAATCTGTCGAGGAAGACCTAAGAAACCTTGTCAAAAGCTTTATTCATATCAAGCTTGAGGATCATATTAGCCTTTTTATTATTTTCCATGGAATGTATAGTTTCGTGCACCATAATCACTCTGTCTTGTATTATCCTGCCTTTAATAAAGCCACTCTGCTGCCTTGAGACGAGGTCATTCATTATGAGCTGCAATCTGGTAGTGATGATTTTGGTGAAGATTCTAAAGATAACATTAACAAGGCTGATAGGTCGAAGTCCTTGAAGTCTTTTGCATCCATTTTTAGGTGCCGGCACTGATATGCGTGTTATTAAGCTCTTTTAGAAGATTTCTGTTCTATAGAATTCATTTACCGCTTTGAGAAGATCCTCGAGCATATTCCCAGAAATTTTGAAAAAAATTAATAGAGAACCCATCCGGTCCAGGAGCCTTATCCCCCTCGAGAGGAAAAACAGCCTTTTGCGGTTCTTCAAGCGTGATGACTTTAGTGATGTCTCACGAATTTCGGTCCTCAATGTTATTCGAGGATGGCCTCGGCATGAAGGAAATAGCTTGGGGTTCTTTGCGTTGTTCTCTTTAAGAAGATTCTTGTAAAATTCAAGCGCTTGTTTCTTGATCTTTGTTTGGATCTTTAGTGTTGTTCCCATTGTTTTTAGAAACCTCAAGGATTCTGTTACTGGCTCTATGTTTTAGAGTAGTCATGTGAAAGTACTTTGTGTTCCTGTCTCCCTCTTTAAGCCAGATAGCTCTAGATTTAAGGTGCCAAAAAGACTCTTCCCTACTGCAGATCGTATGCAACTCAGAAAGAATATTCTTTTCATTTACTTCATCTTCAACCGATCTTCCCAAAGTATCCATTTTTAACTCTAGATCCTGAAGCTTCTGTTTTAACTCTTTCTTTTTTGAAAATATTTCCAAAAACCCTTTTGTTCTGATTTTGACTTGCTTTTTGACATTTTGAGTTTTGAACTAATCTGAACTGAGCAGTGCCTTCCCCATTCCATTCCCACCATTCTTTTATCCTATCATAGATATCATCATGCTCCATCCACATTTTTTCAAATTTGAATGAGCTTTTTGCTGGTTTAGTCCAATTGAGAAAGCTTAAAGCAATCGGATTATGATCCGATCCAATTCTTGGAAGGGAAGATAGGTAAAAGTCTTGGCTTAGAATCTAGTTTGCTGAGATTAATGCCCTATCCAGTCTCACCTGAATGAACTCCTTTCCCAGCCTTCTATTGTTCCAAGTATACTTATTACCATGCAGATCCACATCAATGAGGTTTTGTTCAGCAATAAAGTCAGCAAAGTCCTCCATACCATTAGAGAAGGTGGGGGTTCCACCAAACTTCTCACCTGGGTTTAGAGGGGAGTTGAAATCTCCCATAATGAGCCAGTTGGCAGAGCTATGTTGGTTTCTAAAGATTTTAAGATCAGCCCATAGTTTTCTTCTACCACTAGCAGAGTTAGGGGCATAAATATTAGACAAGATCCATTCACACTTTTTCTCAATAGTGACGAATTTAATTGCTAGATGATTAATATTAGCACTAAGAATCATACCAGTACAGTGTCTTCTATCCCAAAGAGTAGCCAGTCCTCCGGAAGCTCCCTGAGAGTCAACAGCCGCCATTTCAGAACTATCCCAAAATTTTTTTAATATTAACCATGGTCATTGCTTTCATTTTAGTTTCTTGAAGAATCAAAATGCTGGGGTTACTGGAATCCCGTAACTCCTTGATGGTTCTTTGCTTAGAGTTTCCATTTAGGCCTCTGATATTCCAGGATATAATCTTCATTTGGAATGGTTGGTAGTTGGAATTGCTTGCTGGTTCAGTTGTCGCTGAACACCATCTGCAATATCCCTCTCCGTTTTCTTAGCTCTGAGAGTCTTTTTAGAGGGTCTTCCTCTTTTTGAGCTGCCTCCAAAATCAGTTGTTCGTCTAGCAGAAGACCTGGTTGTTCTAGAAGAAGAGGTGTCCCAATTGTCAATTTCCTTTTTTTTATCACTATACAATGAATCTGGGATTCTTTCAAAACCTCTCATTCTTTTTTTCTTTTTTGAGATGACCATTGTGAATCCAGAGTCTGTATCTTCCATTTCCTTGGCAGGCGTGATTTCTCCTTCTTCTTGTCCTTTATGTAAACTGTCAGGCAAGTGATCAGAAGCTATTACGGTGTGCGTGAGACCGTTGAAGCCCTTTGTTGAAATCTTTAGGACAAGGCAGCGGATCTGCAATACCATTCTCTCCAGAAGAGAGAATCTCCAAAGGCTCAAACTCTGTCATATCTTCCTTGTTACCAGCTTCCTCCCTAATTAATGACTGAATTTCTTTCTCTTGTTCTAAAGCTGTCGGGCAAGTGATCGAAGCTATTGCAGTGCTGCGGTAGACCAAAGCGAAGCCCTTTGTTGTAATCTTTGGGACAAGGCAGCGGATCCGCAATACCATTCTCTCCAGAAGAGAGAATCTCCAAAGGCTCAATCTCTGTCCTATCTTCCTTGTTACAAGCTTCTTCCCTAATTAATGACTGATTTTCTTTCTCTTCTGATCCAGAAGGGACTAAAATGTCCATCACTGAACCATCATGCTCGTTTACTTCCATGGATACCTTAACAAAGTCTTCTTTCACAGAAGTTTCAAAAGGTATATCCGAAGAAGCCTTCACCGAATTGTCCAGTACTTCTTTGTTGGGAGCTTCAGGCAAAGCTAATGTTGCAGCTTTGGGGTGCCAGACAAGATGCTTCTTTATATGAGTTCTAAACCCCCTTTTTTTCCCCTTCTATTTAGATGCAAATCCTTCTGGCTGGGACCTTTGTCATCAATCTTCCTATCCTTGCTTGGGTCCATGCTAACTTTGTTCAGATCTGAGTCTATCCCAGCTGTTAAAGTCAAAGGAGGGTCATCTTCTTGGAATAGTTTTTGTCAGAGTGACCAATGATATGGCATAGCTTACATCTTAAGGTTTCAACTTCAATTTTTGGGTCGGGATCCAAATCGAGTTTTCAAGATTATGTGCTCAGAATCTCTGATCTATGGTGAGAAAATGCGGGAACCGAGCAAAAGAAAGCCTGGATCTATTTCTTGTGGGTCCATCAAGCCCGATAGGTGTGCCTAGGGATTTTGCAATATTTAGCGAAGATTTCATCATCCCATAGATGATGGCAGCCACTGGAAGCCTACACCAGATTGGAATGGTGTTTATATTTTGAGTATTTGGATCAAAACCGGATACCATTTTTTCAAAAAAAGACCCATATTTCCCAGCCACGGGGGCCTCCCAAAGAACTCCGAATCTAAATCCTCTTGCTGGTTAAACTTAGCCAGGAAAAAACCTTTTGGCATAACTAGTAATGTTTAGGGCTCCCTTAGGTTTCCATTTTCTCAAAGCCCATTTTCTAATGAAATCAATATTAGGTCTAGAGCCAAGAAACTTACCAACAAGGGAGAGGTTTGTTTTTCTTAAGGCTCTATCAACAAATCCATCTGGGACCTTAAGACAGGTGGCACCCTCTTTGTCCATTTCCCATGTAAAATGATCAGTGATTTTAGGACCCACCTTGAGGTTAGGGCTTTGAAAAAGCTTATTCCAGGCCAAAGGTATGGATCCCAGCATTTTCTCATTTTCTTTTCCAGCCATCGATTGTGGTCTGAGATCTGCTTTTCCTCAGTAAACTTTGTCATATTGCGCAGACTTTCCACGGCCAGTACTGCCGAAACCACGCTGACTGTACCTCCCGCTTTTGCATCGTTCGTACCCGTGTCCACAAACGTCCGGTTATGGCTACAGAACAGCCTTTCCTCAGCATTTAGGATCGTAGTTCGCAGACATTCTGCAGCCAAAACTGCAGAGACCGCATCACCATAGTTCTCTCCATCGCTAGTTCTCTCCATGGCTTCTATTGTTGAATCGATATTGAAGAGGAAATAATGTTAATGTAAAGGCACATGGATATTTTCAGCATGTGACCTATTTTGGGAAGTGTGTAAGTGGTGAAGGGAAAGTCCCCACCCCTATAAATAAGTAGTGAACTATGTAGTTTAGAGACACACAATTATTGTAGAGTTATGCTATTGGATCTGATGCGCACATAGCTTATGGTAATATTTTGTAATGTAAGAAGCTTCTATGTTTTACAATGTTAATGTAATGGAGTATATTGGATGGATAATGGTGTTAAACATGACTGTAATTGGTTCTTGTATGGTTAACATTAACATAGTTATTGTTTAATTCATGATTATCTAAGATCTAGATTTGGTTATGCATGAGGAATATTTATGCTTATTTATGGATCTGTATATGCTCTATCTTCATCACACTAACATCCTACATAAGCAACTCTAAAGAGGGACCTAATGCCTTTGAGCACTTCTAATGAGTTCTCGGCTTATCTTTGGGTGATGTGCCAGTGCACTTGGGCATTCATAGTGGATTCTAGGCTACATCAATTACCTATTTATACATGGTGGGGAATTTCCCTTCACCATTTACATGCATTTTCCTAAATATAAGCATACTTTAATAATAACTGTATGCTTTTTTAAATCTGATTTACTTTAGATCAAGCTATAAATAGCTTGATTTATCATGCTTTAATTCCTATAAATAGGAAGTCACCATGCACTACCTTTTCCTGTGTTTGCATTTACTTTATCTTATTTATACCTCTTGATTTTGTGCCACGGTACCCTAATTTTGTCTATTTTTAGTCAATGCTAAAAAAATGGCTAAATCCTAAAAATGAATGCATGTGTTTGAGCCCTTTGCACACTAACCTATTTTACTATGGTGCATGCCTCTGCGTACTTCTTTGCTTCATTTTTCCCCTTACACGTGCACTTTTTCACATTCCTTCAAACATGTATGATCCTTTTTGTGCCATGCGCCTACCTTCCTACACAAGGTCTCTGCGCTTAGGTGACACTTAGTAAATTTCTCTTACCAACATTTCCCCACACTAGGGATATTATCTCGTACTCATAAATATTTAAACCAAGGATATTCCTCCAAAGAATGATTGAAGAATGAAAGAATAAAGAATGGGATCCTTTACCCAATGAATCAAAAGAATGTACATGCGGTCTTAAATATTTAGGCTGAGGTTGTGATGGAATAAGTTATGGGAATTTTATGCTTAGAATGCCTTCTAGCGCCTTCCATCTCTTAAGCTCTTATGTAACCTTTAGCGTTAGCGTTCAACAATATCAGTACTTTCTTAGGAGCTAATTCATATACCTTTTCCTTTATCTCTTTAACTATCACATATAGGTTTGAGGATAATCCCTCTAATGCATCCATTTTCCATGCGACCAAGGGAAGATTTCCTTGAGTCTCACCTCAAGTGTGTTCTTCATATATTTTATTAGGTCTCTCTTCTCCATAATTTCAACCATGAATTTCTTGAGATCATACTTATTATTTTTCATGGTGGGCTATATTTTGTTTAACTCTTCCTCTTCTTTGATAGTTTTTCCCTCAAAATTGAGTCAAAATATTGGTAGTTGTAAAATTCCAACTCTACCTTTATGGCTGCACCCTTGATCTCTTTGATCAATGCCTTATATCATGCTAACTTTTGTGTAAATGAATACTTATTATTTTTCTTTTCAGACAACCAATTATTCTACAACGGTCTTGACCCATCCTTCCTCTCTAGCAACATCCCAACCAAATGCTCCGGGTAATGTAGCTCTGTGGGATATACATCTTGGGTGATCTCAAATAACTTTGGGAGCGCACTTGTAATATTATTCACTATATCCGTGGTCTTATCATAGGCATCTTTCGTACAATTTTTCTCTTTTTCTAACTCTTCCGTGAGCTATTGGACCTCTTGCTCCTTGTCCTTTTTATCTTCCAACAAAAACCTAATTATGGCCCCTTTATCCAAATTCATGTGTGCAACTTTAGCTACCATCTTATTGAGAACATTACATGCTTTCTCATCAATTAGTTCTATGGGGTCAATAATTGTGAGGACTATATTTGAATCCCTCTTCAAGTACATCTCTCGAGTATGATTTGTTATTTATATAAAATTATTGCTCCTCCATATGCTTTTGCATACTCCATGACAACATCTTCTTTGTCCTAAAGTAAGCACCTACTTGATCAATCAAATCCCAACTAAAGAGGTCCTTATTCGGAAATGCTATCTAAAATATTTCTCTTAGTACAATTGAGGGATCATCAATGTAGTTGATTTTGGGTGCCTTTGGAGGTTCTTGCCTCTTTCTCCTACTTCCTCTCTTTCCTTTTGACATCTTCTGGGTGATATTGTGTTTTACACTGCCTCTTTCACTTCCTATAGCATCTAATTCCTCTCCACATGGCTTCTCTCCATCACCATATTCCTCTTCTTTATCCACCTCGGGCTCCTCTTTTCATGCATTTTGGACATATCTTCATCATCCTAGATGGTCTCATCCATTTGTGTTGGTCCTTCCTTGCACACTGGAGAATCTTCATGCAGTTGATCCTCCTCTCACACCATCTCCTTGGCCTCCTTCTCCATGTAATCTTCATCGTCATCGATATGAATTACTCCGAGGCTTCTTCTTGATGGGGTTTTGTTTTTATTTTCCATAATTGGTTAAAATAGTGTGACAAATGGTGACCCCTTAGCTTCTTTTGAGGTACTGTGCCCTATATTTTTCTCTATGCTACCTTTACATTTTATTCTTGCATCTTTGGTCAAATTTGGTCTCTTCTTCTTCTACTTCATCTTCCTCATCTTTATCCTCTACCTCTTATTCTTCTTCTTGAGGAGGAGTCTCCTTGCACCTTCGCTTAGTCATTCCCACTATCTCTGTTTATTTTATGGAGGCTTTGGAAGATGAAGATATCATGCATTGAGGTACCTTCCACCCTTGACTTGGGATTGATATAAATATATACCCTGTATGCACTCTTTCCCACTATGACATTTGTGAGTCTCGGTCCATATTTTACGATTCCACTATCTCCACAAATGCAAACCTAGATGGATATATATGTATACAGTGCAAGGTATGAAAATCTAAATCAATGTTTTTGTGTTTTAGTTCACCTTACATGCATATTTTATTATGTTCACTAAGGCCTAAAAATACTTGGAAATGAAGAAAAAAGGATATTTGCACCAAGGGACCATCTCCTCATTGCTCAAGTATAAACCTTCAAAGGAAGAAATTCTAGTGTACCGCGAACTCTTCTTGTCTATTCAATAATGAGGCTAGCTCCCTAGGTACATGCCATTTATTTTCAAATGCCTCACGCATCCATTTGTACCACTTGTCCACACACAATTTGTAAGGACTTGTTATGGCCCCATGACATGTGAATGCTACAAACCTTTCTCGAGTGACTTATGATCTACTAGATATATCCACATTTTATTTTCCAGGCCATCCAGTACCGTGAGCTCCCAAAAACAATCAAAAAAATTACAACCTAGGCTATATTCTCTCATTTTCTTACCTATACCCTTTCTTCTTAAACTATCCATTAAACAATGTAAAGATAGATATTACATAGAGTTGTCTTCACCATATTATGTGTGGCATGCAACCATTTCCTTTTATCCTATGACCACAATCTAGATGCACCTAATTTACAACTCACGAGGTGCACTCGCAACTCTTGTGCCTAGATTTGGGATACTTGTGATGAAAAATGTGTGATTTCCCCATTGAAATTTGAAATTTGTGCATGTGGCCTCTACTATTTCATCCTCCTCCAATTCTAACCCAATTTCAACTCTTGATTTGTGCAAACAAGTTACTCTCCCAATCAATTGCTAGCAGTTGATGCACATTCTCTTTCTTATGAAGTAGAAGAAGTATTCATGCACCCTGGACATCAACCACTGGTAGACGCACTCTAGCTTTCCAAACTATAGTAACTCATATAATTATAGAACTCTTGCACTCTCTAGGTCCTTTTTCACCATATCATCAATGACGAGTTATCCCTAAGTTATCCTCAGGACAACTCTTTCATGACATCCTTCCTTATCTCTCCTTCATGGGCCTTTGTGCGATGATTACAATAATTTATTTTTCATTTCTTTAAATGAGATACTGATGGCTTCTCAACAAACACTTTTTGTGAGTACTAAATTTCGAGAGAATGAGTCCTCTCGGTGCATCGTCAACTACGTTCTTCTTACCCTTGTTATTGAGTTATTTCTTAAGCTGTAGTAGCATTTTTGGTGCCATTTCTTAACTTTTCAAATGTTCAAACTTAAAATTTAACTAAATCTATGCCATAGGTGTTTAAACTTACTAAAATCTAGTCCCCTAGTGCCAAGTGTCCAAGTTTTTCATTTAACCCTTTCACTACTCAAACCCCGCTTTATCTACTTTGACTTCACACTCAACCTCAATATCCTATACCATAAATCTCCAACCTTATGCTCTATGAATGCAAACTCTATAAATCCACTCTTCAAACCCTTGCTTACAAACCCTAATCCTTGATCATTTCTTATCTCCATGTATTACCATCACACTTCCAATTCCATCAAAGAATCTATCACACTCAAGGTCGTGTACACTCTTCTTTGGTTCATGGAAATTCCTAGATCATTATTTGTACTAGATATTCACATTTAAACGAAACTTTTCTCTTCAATTCATCAAACACACAAGTTCTCAAAGGTAAGGTAAGGATGGATTTTCCAGACACTATTCATAGATTTTCCCAATTTTCACATTTATTGCTCCTAACCTACCATTGCTTTTTTCTTTAAAAGAATTTTTTTATTTTTCTCAAATTTTTCCCTTTTCCACATGTCAGTTGTAACCTTCTAGCATGCCATTACTTCCTAGGCTACAATCATCCTTGCACACACACCTTCTTGCACCACACCCCATCTTCCTTAGAACCATCTTCTAAGTAGTTTATCTTGTTGTTTCCCCTTCATGTTACACTATGCTACCATTTCTCTTGCGTGGTCTCCAAATATGAGAAATGTCTTCCAAGAACCATCATCTTTAAGCACCCTAACACCATATCTATTATTTCATCACACTATAATCCGCTCACCACCATATAATCCTATCATTCATCATTCTTTCACATCTTTACGATTACAAAAATTCTTATTTAACTCGCACCTATCTCATACCAAAGCTTCTCAAGGAGTACCATAGTCCAAATTTATCTTCTTGCGTGCACTTGTACTTTCTTCACCTTATACTAAAAGTATGCATGGTTATCTCGTGCATGAACTTATTAGATGGTAATCAGTTCCTACACATGAATGTGCTTATAAAATCAAAACAAACCAAAAAAAACATGAAAGGGAAATATAATCTAAGATAACAATACTGACTTATTACAAACACAGAAGAAGCTTGTTTATAGTAGGGATTCAACCTAATTGCATTGAAGTAACTGGGAAATCTAGTGCCATTCAATGCTTGTAATTGACATGCATCTGATTCCAATATCTCCATTACTATAAATGGTCCCAACCAATGCACTTTGAGTTTTCTAGGATGGAACACAAACTTGGACTTATAAAAGATCACCATATTCCCTACTAAAAAGGACTTGTTCTTAATGTGAATGTTGTGTCAAGCCTTCTATCTAGATTTATCTATCTTCGACTCCATGTTACATTGGCACACCACTCATCTAGTTGCATTATCTTATCAATGTGCTCCTCTATTTCTTTATAATCATCTAATCCACATGTGCACACAATACACAAGGAGGGTAATATGAACTAAACAGTAAAAATGCCTCTGCTCTAAATACCAAATGAAATGGTGTGGCCTTATTCAACCACTTGTAAGTTGTTCTATATGCCCACAATACTGTTGATACCTTATCATCCCAATATTTTCTTCCAACATCACAAATTTTTGTCAAAGTTTATCCCAAAATATTGTTAAAAGCTTTTACAGTTCCATTTTCCTAAGGGTGATAGGGTGTATTCTTATGGTGTTACACCATAAACTCTTCCAATAATATCCTTATTATCTCATTAAGAAAGGGAGCCCTCTATAACTTGTAAGGCTAAAAGGACATCTATACATGCTTATGATGTTTTCCCAAAGAAACCTCGCTACTTATTGTTTTAGTGCAATCATTTATAGGTGTATAGCCTCTACCCACCTTATCAACTAATTTGTACATGTAATGATGTAGCATGCACCTTTCCTGCATGAAGGTGGTGTAATGGGGCCCACAAATTTAATTTCCCACTTTTGAAATGGATGTGCACTTTTTATAGGGTGTAATGACATTTCATCCTTATACCTAGGCTTGCTTATCCTTTGAAAATGGTCACATGATTTAATGAATGCCTTAGTGTCTTTATATAACATTTCCCATCATAAGCCAACCAATAAGATCTTGCGCATCATGGCCTATCCTGCTTAGTATCCTCCAGATATTCATCCACGTGCTTCCTCCATAATAATGTCAAGCTCATACTCTAGTACACATCTATGTAAGACCTCATCTCTACCCATCTTATACATGTCTCCTCCAATAAGTTGGTAGAGTGCCACATGAATAGCAAGTTATTTCTTTTCTAAGGTCTTTACTCCTTCAGCGCAAGTCCAATGCGTAAGAACACAACAATATCTTCCAAGTATGCCGGTGATAATTTCAATCAAAATAATTGTGCATCTAGCATAGTATCCTCTATGCTCTATGTGTCCTCTCTAGAATTAATCCTTGACAAGTGATCAAGTCCCAATTTTCTCTTACCAGGCTTGACAATGAATGAGAAATCAAAATCTTGGAAGAGAAGGATCAAATGACATATGTGCCCTTGTATAACCAAATTATTTACGAAGTATGTTAATGCCATATGACTTGTATAGAATATAAACAAGGTGGCCAATAAGTACTACCTAAAATTGTGAAGCACATATATCATTGAAAATGCCCCACGCTCCGTAGTTTTATAGTTTTTCTTAGCCAATTTCAACTTCCTACTCAAAAACATATTGGATGATCAAAATCACCTTCTCCTAGATATGCTAACATGGTGCCAATGGCCATGCGAGATGCAGCGACATGTACATGAAATTGTTTGTTCTAGGAAGGAAAGTGTAATATAGGCACGGTGGTTAGCTTCTCCTTCAAGGTCTTAAACACCTAATACCGTACGTGGCCCCAATAAAAATTTCCTTTGGCCTTCAACAATTCTTCAAGGGGAACAAAAATCTTGGCATATCCTTTAATAAACTTCATGTAATATCCAAGTATAACCCAAGAACCCGTGCACTTCACTCTGGTTGGTAGGTTCCTCCATCCCTAAAATAATGATAATATTAGTTGAGTCCACCAACAAGACTTCCTTGCAAATTATATGCACAAGAAGTGTACCAAAAGGAGTTACAAATATGCACTTATTAATATTTAATTAAATACTTAACTATCTACATCTCTCAAACATTAGTCTCATATATTCACATGATGATCTTTGACAAGACCATATACAATACAATCATCCAAGTATACATACAAGAACTTATGAAATGCTTGAACCACTATGCATGAGAACACTATCGACGCATTCTTTAGAATAAAAGACATAACAATGTATAAAAAACTTCCCCATTCATTTACAAAGGCAGTCTTCTCTAGATCTCTGCACAAAATCCTCACCTAATGGTAACCTAAAAACCCATCTATAAACAAGTAGATCTCATGCCCTACTACTCCTTCTAAGATCTCTTCAGTGAATGGCGTAGGAAAAGGATCTATGACACATGAAGCATTAAGAACCCTGTATTTCACATAGATTATTATCCAACCATCTTTATTTATGTTAATCACCATGGGGTTTATCTATTTAGATTCCTCAATAGGTTCAATGATGTACCTAACTTGAGCATCTTATAAATTTCCTCTTTTAATTTGACATGTAGGTTGGGATTGATCCTGTAAGGCCTTTTCCAAATAGGATGCACACCCTCTTTAAGCTTAATCCTCATGATAACCCCGGAAATAGATATTAAAAGTCACACAAAAACTCAATAATATTTGCAACTTCTATTTAATACCATTAATCACCAATAATATCCTCCTTAGTCACATCCTCAGTCCTAATGTTCACCTTCTTTATCTTTAAAGGAATTTCATATGCATGTACCTGATCATCCACAAATTCCATCACCTCACACACACTCTCTCTTTATTTTTAATATCCAGGTCTTCAACCTCCTCATTATTGATGAGGTAAACAATCTCTCACTTCTCTTTTTCTTTCCATGTGTGTCCCAACCCCTGTCTTTTACATGTCTATTGGTTCCTCATGTACCTTAATATTGGATTCACTAAATAAATGAATCCTAAAATATTTAGCCTTCATGCTATCCAAAAATGTAATGTACCTCATAATCTGCAAGGATTCATAAACATGAGGCTTAATTAGAAAAATAATCAAAAGTGTGAACAACACCTTTATTCAGGTCACACCAACTTTTTGTCTCTTTCTTCAACTCAACATGCACATACCAAGCTAGTACACATATATGAAAAGAAGAGTGAAACTTGTGTACCCATAAAGATGGTGGTAATGCATATTTCCCTTATGTCCAATGTCTCTCACAAATTTGAATGTGTACAAGGGATAATTCTTCCCATCATACTCTTGTATTGAAGAAGGAACATTGCTTTGAGTAAACCTTGTCAAGACGGATACTCTCACCTTGTGCCAAACAAGTAGACTACCTTTTGTGTGCAACCCACCAACACACCATTTTACCTCACAAGGAATATACCAACATGTTAATCCTATCCCCTTCATTATTCCACTATTCTTCCATCGTATGAAAGAATGACTTGGGATTCTCCTATCTAGTATACTTGGCAAGTTACTTTTACCCAACAACCTAAATGTGCTCGACCCCATCATCTTGGTAACTCATCCTGGTACCTAGTGACCTACTATTTCATATGTGACATGGGAAAAATTATCACAAGCCATGCTGGTGGTATCACCAATAAACTACATTTCTTCCAAACGAATCATGCCCTCCTTTAATGGATTTATATTCTTAGGGTCATGGCACTATATGTACATAGATTATGTTAAGTTCCTCTTCACTAATGGGATCGATGTATGACACAACCTTTGTTCCATCCAATGAATTAAAAATGCTTGTCCTTGTTCTAAAAAATAATATATCTATTATTTAATCAAAAGCATGCATTATTACCAGCACTAAAGAATTCAAGTAACACGGGAAAATTATATAACTCGAAAGCTCTAATACTTGAAATATCCTATACATTTATCACATTGAATCCATATGGAAGCATATTTCAATACCCCAATAGGCATGGCCCTTATCTTGTTATCCATATAAAACACATTTGAAGATGGCTGTAATTGTGGCCTTCCCATTTGGTTCCATGCATCAAGGGTGAGAACATTCACTTCGTGTCGATGTCAAATAGGATATTACTCACTGACCACCTATTGATCACCACATCAAACTTTATCTCCTTTTCATATTCACGTTCATGAGGTGGTAAATTCACATGAAGAATCTAGCACTCCCTCTCTACACCGGTGTGTGGTATCTTCTATCACAACCATTCTCCCAATAATGGTATGATATTCTACTATCCAAGCATCCTACAACTTCTCTAAGACCATCCACATCCTTACTGTGGAAACTTAGTAATCCTTCTTCATTACCTCTCATGTGCTTGCTCTTTTAGGTGTTGGATCTCCCCTTGCACTTCTTTGACAACACCCATAATTTCTGATACACTTCCTTCTCTTTGGGATGCATTTGGATACTTTGCATGTAGAACTTCTTCCCTCCTAATGAGAGGTATCATTCTTATTTGTTGATGCATGTGTGTGGATTTTGTGTGTGTAGTTACTAATATAGACTGAATTTCAGGATCAAACATCTTCTTAGGCACCTACTATCATTTCTTGATGCACTCCACCTTAATCATTATGACACCCTTACCCTTCTTATTAATTTTACACATATGTGCATATAGGTATGGAGAATCATCCACCTTTTACACCTTACCACAATACATACATACCGATTCTTTTGACACTCACATTGATAATGATTAGGTGATCCACATGTACAACATATCCCACATGCAAAAATATGCAACCATCAAATTCTCTACTCCTAAATCCACCTCTAAAGGTTCCATTACCATTGTTGTGCCCTTCATTATTCTACCCTTCTTGCTTCTATGAACCACTTGCCACACTAGTTTTGTGTAACCCCATATCACATTCCTCATATATATGATCAATCAATCAATAATTGGATTTGTCATGGGTGTGTGAATCACATATTTTTCAATACATAGAAAAAATCTTCTATGTCGTGCGGTGTAAAATTGAACAATTTCACACATCATGATTCTTATAGAAAATATCACAAGATGTCAATAATGTGCAAACACTTTGTGGGAATCTATCCTTAGTATGTCTATCAAACTCGAAATATGTACACCATAACCCACTATGTATCTCATGAGATGAATTAGAAGAAATATTTTATAGCTGAGAGGCCATTGTTACAATTTAGGCTTCAAGGAATGGACTTACCCATGTTTTAACACTTCCAGTGATCTTCACTGCACGTAGTAGCTTTGCAAGGATTCTCATGGATCGGTGAATGTATTGTGTAAAAGAGCTCTCTGAAATGGTGGTAATAAGCCTCATATGAACCAATGTGCATGCTATATTTTATCAATATCATAGGGAGATTAGATAATAAGGTGTTGAATCATGCATCATACTCCTTGACGCTTTCATACAAACCGTATTTAATATCTTTCAGCACATTGATGCTCTATTTCTCAAACTTTGGTATATGAAACTCCACCAAGAAGGGGGTGAAAAATGAATCATAATCAATTGCATTATGATGTGGATCATATTTTCTATACCAACTGTGTGTGCCCCTTGGAGTTTTGTCACAAAATGACTTGCCTTCCAGTCAGGAGCTGTTATTCCCTTAGCTCTCCACAATAACTCACACTTATGCACATGTTTAATTGTATCCTTCATACCCCTATATACCAGAAAATTAAGAGATATATCAATGGAAATATGAGGTGTATGATATTGTGGTTGTTGAGGTTGTTGTAATGGATGTTGTGGACCTTGTTCCGGAGTGGGGATGGATCGTGAACTTGATCCTCCACTAGGATTACCTCCACGTGGTGTTTGTCTTGAACCTCTTGAGCCTCCGCTACAACCTGGGGATTGTTGAAGAACTACATTACATACCTATAGTCAAGCACACTAATCATCTATCCTATAACACTACCAAGGGTACTATTTCCAATTGGTAGCATGAAAATACTTTTCGGATGACGCGCCTACTAAATTGGTTAAAAAAAAAAATCTGTTCAAACACTGGCGCACACTAAAATGCCATATGTGTATCATTAATATTTTGTGATTCTTGAGACGATACCAATATAGGTCTACCTATGTATCCTACCCAACATGGTGATCCTCTATTACCTTCCCGTTCACCTTCACTATGATGATCTTCTACAACAACTTTCAGATTCTAAACACCTTGTGCAAGGGCTAGGTGGTTAGGCTAGGTCAGATGTGTGCCCATGGTTCTCATTCTCTCCTCAAACTCACTCTCATCTAATTCCAAAGGGGTCTCCCTATTGTGCTTCTCAATGTAGAGAGGTCATTATCTCGTGGTTCCTCACCTTCTACAAGGTTCTCATCACTTCTTCTAGTCATCATTCTTCTCGATATCATTTCCTCCTTAACTTCCCTTTGTAACACATTATTATACCTAAGCCATATTTCTTATCTCTATATTTCTTCCATTTGAGATAACACCATCCTTCCCACACATACTTCCTTCCCCTACACGTGGTGGGGTTTTATCCTACCATCGGTAAGTTCTCAATTCTTAGCTCAATCGTCAAGATCCTGATAGCTCAAGGTGTCATGCACAAATACAATCCTCTTGGCTCATACATAAACCAAAAATCCTCTTCTTTAGGGTACACTAATGTCAAGATTGTGTAATCCAAGGTATAAGCGTGTTGCACACAATCCCACCAAAAATATATAGCTATAGTCCATGGTGCATCCAAATCAGAGAGTGCTTGGTAATATCCTTATCTCCACACCTTTTTTCTACCTATCTAGACACCCATATTCTCCGCATAAGCTGCTAACCATTAGTATAAATCTATTAAAAAGAAGATGAAAAATATCTCATACAGGATATCATAGAGGCTATCTTCCACCCACTTTTGCACATTAAAGTTAGGTCTAGTCTTATATCTTTGAGAAAATGTGTCTCGACCGTCATGTACCCAAAGCTTAATATTCTCCAAATACAATTAGAACTCCATGTGCATGCAACATCCTAATGAATAGATTGAAAAGAGGTCTTGACAATGGAACCAAAATGTAGTATTTTATTTATCAACACCCACTAGGTACACTAACAATTCATCCAGATAATTCGAATTCTCATCCGAAGCGTGTGCAACCACGAGTCCCTCTTTTGTTCCCTTATCAAGATGTTAGACATGCCTATTCATAGACATAATGACATACCAAAAATAGAGATACAACATAGTATTTTGGAAACACATATAATAAGGAATTTCAATCATCATACCTAATTACTAACAATACTTGAATTCACATTATACCATACTTAGATCTAGTTACCTTAGCAATTCATAAATAATTATCCATTGAAACCCAATTCATTACATAACAATAGTTTAATTACATCAATACCTAGTACATCGATGTGTTGGACCATGCACACTCACATAATGCTCATACAGACTATATCATCAACTAATTACTCAAAAGATTACTTGCTTACGCTAAGACAAGAGACATTACCTATTTACACATAGTGGGGGCTTTCCCTTCACTATTGACATGCATTTTCCTAAATATATGTGTGCTCTAATAATAACCTACATGTTTTTTCAACTTTGTTTTACTTTAGATCAAACTATAAATAGATTTCTTTATCATTTCATAGACAAAAATCATGCACTTGGGTACATTTCTAGGTCCTAATCACATACTACTATTCATATGATTCCTAAGTGAGAAAAATAGTAATTGTCATCTATCTTTAGCCTCTTTTTGTCTTTATTGTTTCCTATTTGGTCTTGCACACCCCAAGTCCTAGTTTGTTCTTCATTTCTTTATCTTTATTGACTATAAACATCAGCACCAGACCACGACGCCAATTCCCGGGAACTCTCATTTCCTCTAGGCACCCCTAACCTCTTTGTATCTTACTCACCTCTTTTGGGCATCTTTTTTCTTATGGGCCAACCTTTTAGTTGTCATTTACAAAATTCAAATAAGTTAATCATATAAATACAAAGCTATGTGACCATAATAAATGACCAAGCTCTAAGCATCTATTATCATCACTTAAGGTTGTGTCAAAGGAATTCTAAGAGCATCAAGGAATCCATCTAGTACTCACTTAAGGGATTACATTTTTCCATCCACACATCTATTTACATTGCTACATCTAGTTATCACTTGCTATCAAGTGCATCTTGCACAAGAGATTCCTAGGGAATGATTTCTACACACACGCATAAGAACTACATGGAGTATGAGATGTAGTGTAGTGCTTGGTTGTAAGTTCACTCTGTCGGTGACCGCCTGTGAAGTCAATCGACTCCCCATTTGCATCTTTATTTTTAGGATTTGATGTAGTTTAGGGTTTTGCAAGATATCATTTATTTTGTAGGTTACAAGTAAATTCTATGATCATCCAATGACATATAGGTGATAAATGTTGAAGGTTAACGACCATATTGTGACATAAAAAAACTAGTTTATGAGGTTTTATGTAGTCACTTTGGTGCCTACCAAGTGGTATCTAACACCTAGGTGCCCCTGACCCAGTCCAGTGCCCAAGTCCAAGCTTGTTTATCAATTCTAGGATTTTTAGAGTGTGATTTCAATGATATGTTCCTATTGTTTTTGAGTTTTCCATCTAGAACACTTTGTTATTTATTACGAAATCAATTTCTTTTATTCCCTCTCTTACTGACTAGGGTTTCATATTTCTTTATCTTATTTCTTGTGTCAAATCTATACTTTAGAATTTAATCTATCATATGTGACTCTACAATTAGGGTTTAACATTATTCCATATTTTATTAAATCATTTAATGAACCCATCACTTAGCTCTAACCTTCTTTCTATGGTTTTATTCTTATGCCCATCACCCATAATGGCCATTTTGGGTCTTTTGAGCATATAGAGATCCCTCCATCTACTTGTAGGGTTTTTAAATCAATGGATAAATATGATAACTATCATCACCGAAAAATAACGCCCTTGATTTTCTTATATGTAAATTGAATGAGTAATCAATGTTTTTGGGAAACATGGAATTGTCTCAAGGTGTGGGACCTCACAATAGAGACAACTCTCCAGAGAAGTTTGGTTCCTCTTCCTAATCTAATGCTAAAACTACTCCTAATGCTATAAATATAATTATCTAATCCTATCCCATGCTTCCAAGGACTAGGGGAAGAGAAAATACATGATAATGAAGAAATCCTACACTAAGAAGGTAATAACACCAAGAGAAAGGTGGTTGAGACACTCTCAAATGGATTAAAATGGGAAGAAATGGAGATAGATAGGGTATGTGGAACACCACAATCTAGAAACACATGCTCACAACACCATTCCATTAAACATAACCATTTAGAGCTTGCAAGAATAAAAAAATGCACAACAATACCTTCAAATGTAATGTACATGCAGAGAGAATGCAATGACACACAAGCAAGGGTTGAAAAATAACCATAAAATTGATTTTATTGCTTTATATGATCACACAATCCATTACAATGAGAGATAGAGGCATGAATCTCTTACAAAATTCTCAAAATGGAGGCTTGAAGCTCACATAAACTTGCGGTAACATGTATAAGAATGGATGAATAAATAGATAATATCCAACAACCTAACAAAATGAGGTCCCTTTGCCTTATATAGAAGTAAGAAAAGACAAAGAGGAGAGGGAAATCCTAAAATTGTGGTTGCAACCACAAAAAAGTAGAAAATTGTCTAAAAATGGCATGGATGACCCTTGAACCCATATCTTCTTTGTACCATAGCTTGTTGGAGAAGAAAAGGGGACCATACTTCATTAATTCTGATTGTTGAGCTACGGGACTATGATTTTTAATGTTGGATATGTTTTTAATTTTTTTCACAAACCTAACCTCACTTAAATTAATAATTATATTTTTTAGTGTAGAGGATGTTGATACCTTTCCGAAAAGTCTAATTTTGTGAAAATCAGAGCATCTAGGTGAAATTTATGCCCATTTTAAGTTTAGGGTCGGGGGTCGATAAATGGTTCCTTGCATGAATCCAAAGTCCGCATTTATCTCACTTTTCCTTCTAGATTGTGGGTTTTGGGTACAAAGGGTCTTGGGTCACTTATCCCACGCGGCCTGCATTCTCTACAAAACACTCCAACCACTTCGTTATGTAGAAATCTCCCCTCCATGGGGAACTTATACCCCATAAACACCTATTCCTCTACCCTTGGTGCCATGACTCCATCCGGCCTGTAATACACCATCCCGGCCAATTCCTTTGCAGTTTGGGCATTTCGGCCCTTGAAGAACACTTTACTTGATGGAACTTGTTCCATTTGGGCCTCCAAACTCGATTTATCTCATGTATTACACAACTCCCTCTTCTACTCCTTTTTGAATCAGCCAAATTATGGATTTGAGAAACTCAAGCCCCATAGGAAGTTTTTACGTGTGAGCCTCGAACCCAAAATGCTCACACTACACTTTTTTAGCCCTTTTTCAAATTTTCTTGATTTTTTCTAACTATTTTGGATTTTTCTTGACCGAGGAGTTAGAAAAATAGAGTGGAATCCCGTCAAAGACATTTTTTTCCATTTTAAATAACTCCTTTGCTAACTCTCAAAATATTCCTCTAGAAAACATTGAAACATCTAATACTAAGAAATTATATGAAGAGAACACTAATGTTGATCATGAGCAATTAGAAAAGATTACACTTTTTTGTCAAGATTTGCGTGATAATCCCACCCCTCTTCCACATATCCTCCATACTTTGATTGCCATTAAAAACTTTCGAGATGTTGCTTTTACACCCCTTATCAGCTTTTTCCTCAAATGTCATGGCCTCCACTCAACCCCTTTATATCCCTACTTCCATTCCCACTACTACCGCTCTTATCATTCAACCTAATGATTCTTTTTCACAACCTGGATCTTCTTCAAACACTCCTGAATTAACTTCTTTATATCAAGATTTGTAGATGCAAATTCATCAACTTCAAATGGCCACTTCTCATGCATTGAAATCTCTTGATTCCAATTTTCTCGTTCACAATCCTTTCGCACCCACCATTTCATCCTATAAAATTATTCTAAATTTCATCACCCCTAATATGCCCACCTTCAAAGGCCATGGTGACCCTCAAGAGAATCTATGAAAATTTCATGTGGCATGTCTAGCTTATGCGAATGATCATAATTTATTAGCAAAGCTCTTTCCTAGAAGCCTCCAAGATTATGGTATGCGTTGGTTATATGATCTACCTGTCTATTAAGTAATATCATTTATGTATTTGGCCAATGAGTTTCTCACTCATTTTTCAATCAATATCAATTCTAAGATCTCCTATGCGCAACTTGCACAAATTAAACAAGGATTTAATGAGAATCTCGTAGATTATGTGTTACGATAGAAGAACAACTTAGATAAGATGTCTAATCTACTCGCATAATTTAAACTTCAAGATCTATTTTTCTAAATTATCTTACCACCTATGTAAGAGAGTGTCATATTTGAGACATCTCCTTCATTTTATCAGCTATACCATACTCTTAAGCTACGCGAAAGAAAAATGTTATCTATGGGAAAAATTAAATATCATGATCATGATTCATATTCTTCTTGCTTTCAAATAAAATCTACTTTCAATCCATATACTAATCCTAGTGAATTAAAAGCTACTATTAACGCTATCTCTACTACTCCTAAAAAATATTAGATGACATCCTCCAAAGCATGCATTCACAAAATTTCCCTATGCTCCGCATATTCTATTACCACAACTTATTGAGAGTAATCTTATTACACTCCCCCTCCACTTAATCTAGATCCATATTTCCCTAAAGGACACAATTATAAAAAAAAAAATTAGATGTGACTATCATCAATGTATTGGGCATTCTACTGATCGATGCTTCAAACTTAGACATCTTATTCAAGATCTCATCGATAACAATGTAATTGATCTCCTTGATCCTTTGGCATCTACATCAGTCAATGAAAACAAAATATAATAATATTTAATTATCCTCTCCCTAAGCATGATAATTAGGAAAATTATTCTTCATATAATAATACATATCGTGCAGTGCCCCCTCCATCATTGGGGGCTCTTGATTTTATAGTTGTTAATGTTGATGCACCTACAAAATTTATTACATTTTTTGATCATGATTATCACACCAAATTATCTTCTGATACATTATATATTCACGCTTATATCAGACCTCATGCTATCAATAATACAATGATCAATCCATCGATTCATATGAGTGTGTGCTCTATTACACTTCTTGTCGCTATCAACTATCCACTCTCTCATATCTCATATCTAGTTCCCAAATCTTATGGTTATGTCAAGCTTCCAGTTATAGTTGGGCCTCTTACCATGCTTGTGTCATTCATTGTGGCACCTTCAATAAAAGGGTGTGACATGCTCTTAGGTATTCCTTGGCTCTGTGCCACTCAAGCTATCATTTCTATGAATCACTTGTGTCTAAATTTCATTCACAACAAATAAGTTATCACCATCAAAGGTGTTCCACCATGCACACCATGGTCATAACCTCCTCTTGAGGTTTCCATTGCACTCACTAGAGCATATAGGTCCCTTGGACCTCTCAATTCAGTAAAGTAAAATATGATCCTATCTCTTCTATTCACAAGAAACCTACTCATTCTCATTGTTCCACTAGTACATATCATCAGCCTAGGCCCACCTCTCGGAAAAATCCTTCACATAGGTATACATCACCTCCACGATCTCCTTCACATAAGCACACATCACCTCCTCGGTATCCTTCAAATTAGTATACATCGTCTCCTCAGTATCCTTCACATAGGTGTACATCACCTTCTTAGTCTCCTTCACATAGGTGTTCACCACCTCCAAGGTCTCATATAGGTCTCATTCATCGATACATCATCTGTCTCATACATCACCAATCTCAAAGCATGGTCACATGCCTTTATCTTCACAAGCATCAGGTGGAGGACCCTTGCCCTTAAATTTTTTCAGATATCTTATTCATCATCATATACTTGGTGGGCATCATGCTTCCTTCCCCCTCTTAGCATTATCAGGTGTCTCGAATTTCTACTATTGCACTCGTGTTTCTCATCTAGTATTTTTCATTCATTTTACACAACTTGATACATACCACTCATATCGTCATTACCATATGAAAAGTATTGTGCTAATGTTCACACTTGATTGTTGAGGGCATACTACATCCATGAACATCACATCATACACACTACATATTTCCCACTCTATGCATTCACGACACTTCTTTCTAGTATCACATTCTCACAAAAACTAGTCTATGACACACTCTAGTTCCACAGTTCATACTTAACTATTGAGGGTCTAAATCTAAAAATGAAACTCATCTCACCAACACTCTTTACAATTTATTATTAATTGATCATCTCATTTCTCGCGCACACTTTCAAACCATTTCTCAATGACGAACTCTTTTTCTATGGTTCATTCTTGGTATCGAGGGGTATTTTATAAATGACCCTCATCTCATACTCATTCAAATTCACTCAAGGGAATGCTAATCCTATCATGTTCACATTACATATCACTCATTCATAACGCATGCATATCTTGGTTGTAATTACTCTTGCTTGGATATAATAAGTACATTTACACTTTGCTTACTCTGTTAGATGGATACAGTATGTCATTATCTTTTCTATATACGCATGCGCGTTCAGTTTTTCTTTAGTTATGAATGTAGACTTCTTACAGATCCTTACACACAACATTGATGCTTGCCACTATAGCTCTCACTAGTCCACTCGAAGCTCTCGGGAAATCTACTTTCTTACACACTATAGATGTTATGTTTTTGTCCTATACTACTTCCTATTCTTACTAGCACACTACTATAACGATATATAAACATCTTAAGATACTTTATATCTTTCTAACATGCTAATAGGTGCTTCTTGTGTAACTAACACCATGATTTTATGATACTTTGTTTTCTCTTGTCTTTATATTGTATGTCATTGTTTGCATGAGCTACGCCCTACGTCTTGTATGTTCATTTCTTATATGATTTTTTTATGATTTGGCCCTGATTGTCTTGAGAAATTGTGAACAATGTCCCATGTTTGAAAACCACTTTTTACATCTACTTTGTCTTCACTATTACTTGTTTACACCGTCTTTTTATTGCATGTTTGTCACTTTTTTACTAATACATGTTTTCAGCCATATTGTTTGCATGTGCCTTGGTTTCTACCATGCACATTCCCTCCCACCTGTAGGGTATCGTTTCAGATCATCCTGGTCCTCTCCTTTGGGCCACATCCTCCTAGTGATGTTGTATGCACCCTAAACAAGGGGGAATACATTGGGTGAATTAGTCACCCCATTGAGTAGCTTAGACCTTTAGTACATGCATGCATAGTACAGAAAAAATAGAGTTAAAGGCACATAACGGTCCAGATTGTGACTTGGGTCCTTAGTTTAGAAAAAATGCTAGCACCAGAGATACAAACATGAGTGCACGAAACCGCTGACCTTTCCTAGGAACCTATGACTAGGGGGTAGTTACAGTTACTTTCTCAGATTGGCATAGTTTTCAACAATTCATAGATCAATTTAAATAATATAGGAACAATCCTCTAGCAATCAGAATGCATTCTATATTTTTTTCTCTTGAATCGAACATGGAACAAAGTAGGATCATACCATCCACATTGGTGTATAAATTTTGGGAAGTAGTCATGGATGGAGAATAACACTAGATATTTCTCCCCAAAATCTTTTTCATGGTGTGAGATCACCCAAAAAACTTGCTCTTGGCGTGAGATCACCCAAAAACTCATTCTTGGCATGAGATCACCCAAAAAAATCACTCTTCTACAATGGTTTAGGAAGTTCTCTATCCTTTTCAATCATTACAAATCAGATGCACACTTTCCTTTTTACACATTTTTCACATCTTTTACATACTTTTACTTTTCATAAAACATGACTTTGACTACTCTTTCTCTCTTTTTTTTCATGTCTGTCCTTAATACGCAACAAGAAGTACCCCTTTACTAAGATACAACAAAAATAGTTACACCATGGTACAACACTCACACGCTTCACCCTAGGTTCACTTTCTCTTCCTTAGCTTCCACACTTCATTTTTAGCACTCCAGGATTTTTCTTGTATCTTACGCACACTTTCGCCATCCATCTACATGGTTATCGGTACACATCTCTTATCTACTTTGTTTTAATGAGTATTCACTCAAAAACATGAAGTGGGGAAAATTTAAACACACAATCACACACTTGGGTACATTTATAGGTCCTCATCACATACTACTATTCATATGATTCATAAGAGAGAAAACTAGTAATTGACATATATCTTTGGCCTCTTTGGTATTGCACACCCCATAGCCTAGTCTAGTATTCATTTCTTTATATTTATTGACTCGGACACCAGCTCCTAGCTAGGACATGAGAAACCATGTGCTATCTTCCCCTATGGGTTCTCCTAACATCTTTGTATCTTACTCGCCTCTTTTATGCCTCTTTTATCTTTTAGGAATCTTGTTTTCTTATGGGTTGGAATTTTAGTTGTTAATTACAAAATTTAAACAAGGGAATCATATAAATACAAAGCTATGTGACCATAATAAAGAACCAATCCCTAAGCATCTATTATCATCACCTAAGGTTGCATCCAAAGGAATTCTAAGAGCATCAAGGCATCCATAACACTCACCGAAGTGTGAGGAATGCATTTTCTGCATACATGCATAGGAGGGGAAATTCATTTTTCCATCCACACATCTATTTACATTACTATATCTATTTATTGCTCGTTATGAGGTGAATCTTACACAAGATCTTCCTAAGGCATGATTTTTACATGGAGTCCGAGATGTAGTGCAATGATCGGTTGTAAGTTCACACTATCGGGTGATCACCGAGGTTGTTCAAATCCCCATTTACATATTTAGTTTTTAGGATTCAATGTAGTTTGGGGTTGTGCGAGAATGTCATTTGTTTTTCAAGTTACATGAGAATTTTGTGATCATCCAACGACATATATTTGACCAAATGCAAAGGTTATCGACCATCTTGGAACGCAATAAAAATTAATTTTTGAGGTCTTGCATAGTCACGGGAACCTACCAGTGGTATCTAGAACCTAGGTTCCCCTAACCCAATCTAGGCGCCCTAGTCTAGGCTTGTTCGGTAGCTCCAAAAATTTTTGTGTGTGATTGTGATGGTTTGCTCCTCTGTTTATCTGTTTTCTAGTCCATAACACTTCAAGATTTATTATAAAATGAGCTAAGTATTTTATCTTACACTTATCATTTCATATTTCTATAGCTTATTGCTTATGTCAAATATGTACTTTAGTATTTTATTTATCATATGTGACTATGCAATTAGGGTTTAACATTATTCCATATTATTTTAAATCACATGCTTTAATTCCTATAAATAGGAAGTCACCATGAATTTCCTTTCCCTTGATTACATATGCTTTATCTTATCTATAAATCTTTCTTGTGCACTATGTTACCCTAATTTTGTCTATTTTTAGTGAATGCTTCAAAAACTAGGTAAGTCCTAAATCTGAATGCATGTGCATGAGAACTTCATACACTGATATGTTTTTTTGAGGTGTGTGCTTCGATGCATTGATCTACTTCACTTTTTCCCTTTGTGTACACTTATGCATGCTCCTTCAAACATGTATGATACTTTTTTCTTAGAACAACTTCTGCATGAGGTCTCTCGTGCTTAGTGACACTTAGTCAATTTCTCCGACCAACAAGGAATGTAGATCAGTGGGTGAGCTAACCCGCAGTTTATTTCTTAGATACCATAACCGAGGTGACGGGGCACTATGTTTATTAGGCGCATACCCATGTAGTGAGTAGGTTAATGAGATATTTTAGGTGACCAACACTGTGGTGATACCCCATTGCATCCCTACCGGCGTCGGAGGAGTAGAGGTTAAAGTACTAGTACTTTGACCCCCAGGAAACATACAATGGGTGCATATGGTTGGATAAAGCAGAGGAGTGTAGGGGATTATTAAGGCCTACCACATATTATATCTATTAGTGGTTTAGAGGAGGGATACGATAGAGGATTTTTGGATACATGACCACACGCTAGAGGTACAGGAGAAGCTAATCCACGGTACTAGAGGAGGAAGAGCCAAAAATTAGTACTATGGCTCAAATAGAAAAGGACATGAATTTGGGTGGATGATACTTGACGTCGTTCAAGGTTGAGATGGCCTTGCATTCGAGACAAAGGAATATAACATAGTGTAGAGGAGATATGGTATTGGTGCCCCAAACAGGTGGGTATAGTATGTGGAATCCATACCTCATGGTGATGATGATTCAAAATAGTGTTGGGTGGTTGGGAGATGACGAGACCATCATAGAGAGGTTGAGGTAGCGGGTATGTGTGATATAATGTTATTAAGATGATTTTTGATAAATTTATGTGATATTGTGAGTGATATTTCTTAGTTTTGTAGAGTAGACGGTGGAGTGGCACTACTTGATTGAGAGTTCCCACCATGATATCCTATATCCAATGTTGGATGTTTACAATACTACGGTGATGGTGGATCTAGCACTACCATCAACCATGGATTTAGTGAATCTAGCTCATGGGGAGGCATCCAAAGCATTTAGAGATATCGGGATGTGTAGGAATTGATAGGCATCGACAACATAGACATGACTTTGTAAAGATTATTACAGGCGTAGGTGGCACTAGTAAAAAAATAAACAACACTTCTCAAATACCTAGAGATACGCAGAGAAAATTACATCGTTAGAGCCAGAAGCATGGCCCCATATGCCAAAAGAATCCAAAGACCTCTCAGAGGGAGTGAGGGTGATTGAGCCATATTGTAGATGGGTCTATGCCATTTTGTATGATTTTTTCGATGTATAAAACAAATTTGATATATATATATATATTTATTTATTTATTTATAAATATATAATATCTAATATATATGATGATTTTTTATGGTATTTGAGTATTTTGATGTTTGTTGATGATTTGCTTATCATATTCCTTATCCTCATGTATGTATGTATGTAATGATACCCATGAAACTTAGTAACAATGATAAAGTGATTATATAGGTAAATCTAGTGAGAGGGGAATTGGTAGAATATCCTAACCCACGCGATGCCAAAAATCCAAGAGGTGGAACAAGGCCAAGACATCCAACGATAGGATGTCAATTTGCAATTGAGTATATAAATACAAAGAATACCATAGGCATATAAAAGGATGCATAGAATACTGCTATGATCCAATAGGAAAGACCTAGGGATGAATTAGAGCCAAATAGGCGGAGGTAAGACTAAGGCACTCCAATGGTAGGAGAAACCAAGGTGTACATGGTGATAGATCCAAGCGGAGTGAACAAACCAACAAGGATGTAACAAGATATTTGATATATTATGATAAATCCAAGGGGATTGAGAGCCCAAACAAAGGTAGAAGGTATTGTGTTAAACCCAAGTGGGGGAAGAGAGCCCAATCAAAGGTGAGGGGTTAGGTCAAAGAGGGAAAATAAGATGTAATCAAGGTATTATAAATGAATAACCATGAGGGGTAAAATATCACAATGTATCAGTGATAATTCATCAAATTGATTCAAGATATGGATTCTAGTAAGAGTCATGAGGTCCTGAATGGCATGTTGTGTAAAATTAACTTTCTGATGAACTTTAGACCACATGGTGAATAAGGTATCATCTATTTGATCCTCTAATCAAGTGATAATGTCAAGTTGAACAAAATTGACAGTAGGAGGAAGATCAAGATGAGGTGATGATCTATAAGTGGGTTATGGTTTAGTGGATCGGGGAAGGTGGTTGGTTTTGAGAATAATCAGCTTCACACTTGTGATTATAGAAAGAAGTGTTGGGAATGGGATGCTTGCTACATAGAACCTGACACTTGACATCGATCTATACTAATTACCCATGATGAGATTAAAATAAGGGAGCTGAAGCATAAGGTTGTGTACCCTCTTTAGTTTGGTCAAGTTTGACCTCAACTTCAAGATTCTTCATGTGGCGTTGATAGGTTTTATAGTTAGAAATATCATGCCCTCAATCCTCATGCCATGTTCAATATAGATTGGTCATTTAAGACTGAAGATCCATAAGGGAAAGAGTTGGGGGAGAGGCCGTATAGGCTACAAAAGGCTAGTGAGAGTATTCGATAAGTGAACCAATGCAATGGGTGAAGATAGCCCCGATGGAGCAGTTTGTCACCCATCATTGAGCCATAATAGATAGGATCATCACATATGAGGTCATAGAATTTGTAGTCAAATCCAGTTACTCGATCATCCACTTGTTAGGGAAAATGGGTCAGCTAAGTCGATGGTGGTATGTGGAGGTGTAGCTAATGGAGAAATATGAGGCTTAGGAATTGATGGGAAAGAAGAATAATTTTTTTTTTGAAGGTTCCTCTTGTACTATGATGAAATCCACGTTTTGAGAGAATTTGTTGTGAAGGGTTTCTTGATAGCATAAGACTTCCGATCATGGTTCTTGGTATAGCTATCCGGTGAGGGTTGCTAAAGTGTAATCATCATCATAATATGATGTGGAAGCATCCACCACACAAGAATCAAATATGGTCTCTAGTTTAACCATATGCTCCCATGGAGGTTGTGGTGTATGTGAGATGACCATGGGAATCAAAGGCTCCTTCTTACATTTTTTTAAGGAAGGAGGTGGGTGAGATATAATAAGTTGGGAAGATCAAAAGTATTGATTCTAAGTGTGAATTCATTGGGATCGTCATCATCCAATTCCAAGATATTGGGAGGTATACAACCAACCAACTAAGGATGACCAACATTTTTGTGAAGAATATCTATAGGGAATTTAAAATTTTCATATTCTTGAAAGGGGATAGGAGATAACTCATCAAGCACGGGGATCTTGTATTTCCCCTTTTTTTGAAGCATATCATAGTTCTAGGGGTAAGTGTCCCCTTAAATCTTATAAATATATCCTTGGTGAGAAAACTTCACACACTGACATCCAGAAGAACCAATGGCATGCATAAAATGAGTTAAAAATTGCCTTAGGAGAATAATATAAGGTAGAGGAAAATTGAACACCATGAATTTGACGTAGATACTTTTAGGGGAATGGTGATGGGTAACCAAATACACCCCATATGAGGCATTTATCGGTGGTCATATACTTAACAATTGGTTTGTGTAGATTTTAAGTTATCGATTGAATAGCCAAGAGCCTTAATTAAATATAATGAGGCCACTCATGTGCCCATTCCTTCATCAATGAGAACATGCTTGACTATGGTGTGACCAATATTGACTAAAATGAAAAGAGATAGATCATCTGCACAAAGAAAGAGCTCATCCAAGATCATATAATCCATATAAAAAATGCAAGAGTGAGAATCCATAGTAAGATCAATATGAATAGAGAGTTCCTCAAGTTTTGGTCAAATTATTTCCTCCAAGACATGCAATACATGAATATTCCCCAAAGAGGGAGGGAAAGGAATGTTTATGTTAAATAATGAAGTCGTGAGATAATAACAATGGTGAGGCAACATATGAATAATCTCTAATAAGGGAATTGGACCAAGAATTTTGGAAATTTATTCAAGAGGATCCTACTTGTGATGAATAGACTATGTAGTAGGTTGAGAGTCTTGGGAGTCCTAAAAATAGAGCCAAAAGGAGTAGGGATGATTAAAGAAACTTCTAAAACTAATTTTTTTCTCAAGTATTTTTCCATCGACCTATAAATTTCATTTATATAGGGGATGATGATGGTTATGGCTAGGAAAATAGGTCTAGACACCATCGACCCCGTGCGATAATTTCCACAGTGTCGATGGCATCTAGAATAGATATATTTTTGTTTTGAGGAGCTTGATTTTGAAAATAGAAGGATATATGACTATATGAGTTCAAGGTTAGGATTCTACAGGTATTCTCGGTTCTACATAAACTATGACATGTTTGACATCATTAATTGCAATTATATTTTCAGGAGGATAAAATATGTCAACTACATTAGTCATCACATTTTCTTTCTTCTTATAGATTTCATCAACATTGTGATTAGGCATAGGATTATAGAATATTTTTAGCTTCTCATTAGCCTGATTAGTAGCTTCATGATGGTCCTCTTGTTGAGCCGCATCATGAGCTTTGAACACTTTAATAAAATGTTGACAAGTGATGATGTCATAGTAAAACCGGGGACCTAAGAACAAGTTGATGGAAGCCATGCATAGTAAATGAAAATTTTCATGGGAGTGACCCCAATTATCATGCCAATGAGGAATAGGTCAAGAAGGATCCAAGATCTTGGTAAGAGAATTAGGTAAGTGACGTTTCAAATATTCCTTACTCAATGGTTGATGATAGTTAGGCTAACTCTTTTTGTTATTAGGTTGTTGGTCAATGTTAAAAACAATCCTATTTGAAGAAGCGATGAGAGGAAGAGTATGTGAGACTTTGTCATCCATCGTATTTTTATTTTTAGAACATTGAAGGATTTGGACTTGTTTTTTGGCTTGTGTCTTAGGTTGATATTTATATTTACTTTTGACTTGTTTAAAGGATTCATCTAGGGAAGTAGGAGAAAAGGGCTTCACCTTGTATTTAAAGTGAGGTTCAAGAGCTCATAAGAAAAGTTGGAAGAGACTATCATTAGGCATGTTATGTTCTACTCATGTGGATAGGGTCTTCCAACGCTTAATGAAAAAGTGTACTAATTCATTTTCAAATTATTAAAAATTGACGAAGGCATTGATATTATTCTCAGGTAGATTGTGATATTAGAATTCATTCACTAAGGCTTCAACTAGGGACTCTAGCTTAACTATAGAATTAGGAGGCGAGTATGGTACCAATCCAAAGCATCTCTAGTGAGTGTTTTTTCTAAGATCTTGGTGGAAACATATGAATTGGTTATGATCCACTCTTTGTAAATATTTCCAAATGCCTTGATATGAAGGGTGGGATCAGTAGACTGTCATAAGAGATAGAAGGAGCAATGCCACCAATATACATGCTAGCAATGTAAGGTACTAGAGGATCTTGTTGAACTAATATTAAGACTTTATTTTAAATAGGGGTTGGGTGATGGGCACCCCATTAGGCCCATTTGGGAAATGAGGGAACACAGTTTCCCCAAGAGCCCATTATATTGAAGTTGACTAATTGATCCATGTTGGCTTGTATTTGGAGGAATTGAGCCATAGTACAAGATTTTTATTGGTTCATCTTATCAATAAGTTGGAGAATGAGATTGGTAGGGTTAAAATTAGAGGCATTTTTAGATGAACCTACTTTGGTAGCTTTCCCATTTCACCCACCAACCAATTTGTTTGGAAATGAAGTCAATAATATACTAGCTAAACATTTCATCTTATTTGTTTTTGTACTAGGGAAACTCGAGATATAAACTTCTAAATTTTAGGAGGATGATAAAAGGTATAATCATTATGTATTTATTCTTTTCATCCTCGGGTGGGGTATTATAGTGAGTAGAAGGCTTCTTTTTAGGTGCTCCTTCAACGTAACAATCTATACAAAAGGGAAACTTAGCTTCAGGATGATATGATTATGGAAATGTCTACACAAAAGAGTCGAGGAATCAAGTCCCGTAGATACTCCATAATGGAGTGATGATTTGAGTGAGAATTTTTTTGAAAATGAAGGATACATACACAATCGGTTGTACAAAAGAGTGTACATAGTGGCTGAAGTGTCTAGAGGAAGATCTAGGAAGAAAAATGGGATCAATCTGAAAATAGGTTTTCACAGGGGATGAAGGCATTTAGAGATGAAAAAACTAGAATAGATAAGATCACCCAGGTGATGGTTTTTAAGATGATAGGTTTTTATTTACTTAGATGAAGTCAAAATTGAAGATGTGTGATTTTAATGAGTTGTGCTCTATCAAAATATTGATAGGATTCACGTTGGGTTCACATAATATGTATGACAGGCCAAGAACATGTCTCAATGACTTGTACTCTTAAATAATCTTTCTACCTGGGGTATTGAGGCAATGAGTAAGAAACACACATGAACCGACATACATTGGGTGGATTTAAAGAGGATACAAAGAGATATAGGGTCACATATCTAGAGGGAAGTAATACCTACACTAGGTCAACCTAGGGTTTCAAGCCCTTAGTCAAGATAAACCTACTAAGATATCCATAGTTGTGTGTGGAGAGATATGGATCAAAAATACATGGAACAAGCATGCATAACATAACTGAAATGAAAGTAAGCTAAAGAGTTGATCATGAATAAGAGTACTATGCTAACTAACATCCAAACATATGTAATACTAAGCTAACATAACACAATGAGGTAAGAAGATGAAATTATCTATGTAAAATGATAAAATATGATTAGACCACACACCATGTACCTGTAGGGTGGTCACTGATGCATCTATCTCTCTAGAGAAGTAGCACAATGATAGAGAATCAATATTAGGTGGAGAAGGGGAACACCGTTTCTATCATAAAATCACCGTAAGTGACCTAATATTGTAAAAAAGCATCCAAGAAAAAGTGTGTCCAATCTAATCTAAGAAAAGTGCAAGATGAACCAAGAGCTAGGAGAGAAGATGGAAAAAAAAAAAGAGAAGAACAAATGGCATTTCAAATGATTATGGATTCCTTACTTTTGAATGTCAAAGTCGATGAGTATATATATGAAACCATCTCCATTGGTGATGGCATTGGCAAGGAAGTATAAATCGAAACCCTCACCCACGGGTGATGGCATTGGCCAAAGGTGCTAAAATGAAGTAATGTGTTGTGAAAAGTAAAAATAATGTGTCTTAGATAATGGACATAGATAAACAATTTGTAAAATGGTGAGAAACAAGCAAGAATTTGGGAGTGCAATGTGTGTGAGGCCTAGGAGGACAAGGATAACTAGAAAAAGGAAAACTAAGGCCAAGACCAAATAATGATACTCTCTCTATGTACTATCTCTAACCAATAATGGTTATGTGAATAACCATTCCCCATTCCCGATAGGCTCCTTAAGACACATGCTATATAAATAGATGCATTAGTGACCCTTATCTGCACAAAAGAAAATGTTAGTAACTTGTACGAAAGATGAAAAGTGAAGAACTAGGTGTATACAGTCTTGAACCTTTATATACTAATTTCTTTGAGTTCCTCACTGATTGGAAATTAAAAAACACTTTGCAATATTGGAGAAGGCTAAGAATGACCTTTACCAGTTGGTGATCCACTTATATTGCTCTTTAATTTGACTTTGTGTTCTCTTCCACATAATTAGAACCTTAATTTTCTAGTTGATTTACTCCACAAAAATAATCTTCTTGTCAATTTAGGAGTCTAGTACCATTATGCACCAATTATTGAGAAATATCCTCGCTTTTGTGGGATCTCGGTTGATGAATTTTGAGACATAGAAGTAGCTTGCACCATAAGATATTGGTTTCGAGAACCATTGGAACAAGAGTTTTTTTATGAGATAAATTGCAAGGATAACATCACTCATAGTCTTGTATCATATTGTTTTGGATAGGTACAATTTCCTTTGAGGTGCTATTAGCATTGGGGTTGAATGATTAGATCAATTTATCATAGGAAAGTTGATTTTGTCTTTGCATATTTGGTTGAAAATAGGCCTAGTCTACCAATTGGATGAATAATAAGGTCTGAAATTTTGTGTTTGTTTCCTTTTATTTTCACTACCTCATTCCCAATATATTTCATCCCATTCTTAAAATTTTTAACCTCATTTCCAAGATTTTGTAGTTTCTTCATGAATTCTTACATCATATACGAAGTGATTGGAGCCACATTAGTTTGAATTATAGCATGGGTAATGGGCATTAGAAAATAAGATATTATTGGTATTTGAAAGGAAGTGGGAGGATGAATCTTTGGAAATATGGGCATGGAAGGACTTGATGTTATTTTTTCCCTCTCGTATAAGAATATTTTCAGCTTAAATCACTATATCATAAGCATCAAGAAGTGTCCTTCCACCCATTCATTATATCATCACTGAAGTATCTAAATCAAAGAATTTAGTTAATATAAAAAAGCATAATCAGGAGTAGGCCTTACCAATTATGGAATTTTGTCCCAAGTTCTTTAAAACCTGTAGTTTAAATTAGACATGAAATATTGTGGTGATCTCTTGAT
This sequence comes from Taxus wallichiana var. yunnanensis, assembly GCA_018340775.1. Taxonomy (NCBI): domain Eukaryota; kingdom Viridiplantae; phylum Streptophyta; class Pinopsida; order Cupressales; family Taxaceae; genus Taxus; species Taxus wallichiana. The sequence continues at coordinate 324,725,426 of CM031242.1, read as the reverse complement.
GGTATTCAATTGTTCCACTAATGAAAGATGATCTGATTTGTCTTCAAATTGTTTGCAAAAATTTTCTCCCAATTGATCCCATGTACTAATGGAAATTACTCTCAATACTCTATACCATTGTAATGATTTTCTGTAAAAGAGGTTAATAAAATGATTGCAATATTGACTTGAGTAACATGATAAATAGAGCATATATTTACCACATATTTAATGTGTTCTATGGGTGTAACTTGATTTTATCCAGTGAGATATGGGATGCTCTTAAGAGTGGAAACCAGGATGTCATCATGCTTAACAAGTTGTAGTGGGTTTCCATCTTTGAAAGAAAAAAATTCCATATTTCGAGAATGGACATATTGAGATACATATTGGATATGGGGAAATTAGGAAGTAAACTTGGTTTTTGTGGAATGGGAAGAGATTTAGGATATGGGTTGGACTTTAAAAACATGTTTCTATTTTCTAAATTCAAATGTAACTTAATGAAATCAAAAGGAATACCTTTTGAAGATGATCTAGTTGTAACTTTTGGCATGAAATATGCAATGATCTCCTATCAGGATGTTCCTTGAAATTATGGAGTCACCAAATCTAGGATGAATGTGTCTAAAACATTGATATGTGTCAAGAAAAACATCAAATATTTATCAATTCTTTTATATATCCCATCGAGCATGCAAAAATATTCACTTTAAAATGCACCCTTAGATAGTGTAGAATATCTCCTTTCAATTGACAAAATGTAAACACTCCAAGGTTATAGGTGACCTTTATATTGGAATGAGTCTCCAGAGAGGGATGGTTACACTAGTGTAACAACTAAGACTAGATTCTACTCTACTCAATTGAATTCACAAGGAAAAGGGAGGGAGAAATAAGTGAAAACCTGGAAATATGGTGATACACCATAAAATTAGAGGATCTTAGACTCATTTGAATCACACATATAGATCTAAGGAACCACACACACCATAAAAAATATCAATGAATATGTTAATGCAAAAGTGTTTTAGAGAAAGGTTTGTAGTTGTGATAGAATAAAGAAGAGAAACAAATATCTCCACAAAAAGACCCTACATAAAAACTTTTGTAAACACAATCTATGACCTGTAAAATAACATATAACCACATAAGGTGATGTAAATTAAAATATAAACCAAGGATACATAAGTTTCACTACATAAAATTAGTTTAAAATCATGAAATTACACAAAATAAAAGGATGTGAGAAGGTAAAAGTGGCTCCTGTCGGAGGAATGACGAAGATTTGGAGGGAATCCATGAGCACCAAAATGTTGCACTCAACCACAAAATAATGTAGCTTCAAGATCAAAGAAAGAAATCATTCATTGAAGCAATGTGTATGCATTGTGGAAACAAAAGCTGAAAAAACAAACTCTATTCCATTCCCCATTTGTTGCTCAAGATGAAAGGGTGTACAAATAGTAGTGGGGCATGTAACTCCCACACAAAGGTAGCCATCGAGAAGTGGGAGTTACATTCTTGGAATATCCATCAAATGTAACTCCAATGACGCTCTATGACATGTGTAAGAGCCATAATGACACCCTAGGACACCTAAGCATGGTGAATCACCTATGTGGAGGTATTCCATGTATTTAAAATAAATACATGGAAAATAACCTACATTAACACCCCCTTGAAGCATAGCTTAGGTGGAGACATAGATGATAAAAAGGAGAGAAGTGGATCCTGACAAGAAGCCTAATGAGGTACCCACGTACAAGAAGCTCTCGAAAAGTGGAGTAAAAGGAGAAAACCCAGTGGGAAAAAACTCCCCCCAAAAGAGAGACAAGTACACTCTCTAATCTAAGAAAGATGTCAAGGATGGGTCCCGGCCACAGATGAGCCTGTAAAGGTACCCATGTATAAAGAGGCAATCTCTCGGAAAGAAGAAGAATAGAGAAGAAAAGGGACATGAGAGGAATGCAAAAGATGCCATGGGACGGATCTCGAACTCTGCAGCCTCTAGGAGGTCTCTAGAAGAATGCCGATCACGATATCCTCTTCCTCTAGACTAAAGAAGAGCCACCCACACTGAATTGTGTGCCTACCCTTAGGAAGGACATAAATGACATGCTCAAAGTCCACCCACTCCACAAAGGAAAAAAGGTAGAAACACGAAGAACTCTGAGTCTGGTGCACGGAAGTGTGACATAGGTCTAGCGAGTGAGTGCCAAGGAACCAAAGGTAATGCCACATGCATAGAATTGTCAGAGTGAAAAAGAGGAACACCCATAGAAAGGATGTCCAAGTGATGTGAAGGGAATAAAACATCCTCCACAACAAAAAGGGATCCACAAGCAAGGGTGGATCAATGAAGGTCTCCGGAAAAGTGGAAGTGGTAAAAGTCCCAAAATGGGAACTCCCAACAACGGAGATGATGAACTCCTCTGAAACACCTGTAGATGGATGAGGAACTGTAGAGCATCACAAGTGGACTCTGCAAAAAGATGACTAAGGTCAGGCAGATACTTGTACTAATGAGGGGGCTCAACAAATAGAAGAGCGATGTCAGATAGGTATGAGTCATCCAATGAAGGAAGAGGAGTGGAAGGGGCCTCACACACTAGAAGTTGAAAGGAGGTGGGTGTGATGATGGTATGAGGTTCATTAGAAGAATGCTCAATATCGATGAGATGTGGAGAGTGACAATAATGTCTGGAATAGTGAGAGAAAGAGGAGAAGAGTCCTCGGGAGAAGAGTCCTCTTTAGTACTCTCGACATCAGAATAGGGTGCACAATGCTCATCATTAGAAGTACAATCAAGTGAGTCTATGTCAGTGGAATGGTCATCACATGAAGAAATTGAGGAGACAAGTGAATCAGCAACAACAATAGCTGGCAGGCAGTATGTGAAGGGTCTCCATAGAGGGACCGAATAATGTTCCGGATACACGGTGAGGTGGATCTCGAGTCTACCACGTGAAACTAGAGAGAACAAGAGGCATGCATCATCATGTGACAAAAGACATGGTGACAAGTGTCGAGGAAGTCTTCCGGATGACGATGATCAACGGGCAGGAATTGGCCCAAGCAAGAAGGGTAAAAGACCCTCATGGGAAAAGTAACGTTCTATGGAAGCACGCCAAGCTAAATAGTTCCCTCTCCTGGTGAGAAGTGGTGAAGGCTGTAAGGAAATCCTACGATTCTCACATCTGGAAAGAGCACTCTCCATGATAAAAAATGCAAGATGCACAAAAGCAAGGCGTCGGACTCGGCCGATAATGTGTCGTGTGTGTAATCCCAATAATCTGATCAACCCCCAAAATGTGGCACTTTCTAAAGTAGTGCATTTACAAAAATGATAATACCATCATGTAGAATGCAAGAAAACATGTAACTTTGACTAAACAAGTGCTCAGATCTAAGAAATGAGTCAAAAGTTATAGCACAAAATAATTCCTACAACTAATGAGAAAATGCAATAAATGTTGAAACGCATTAAAAAAGTGCCCGAAATGGGTGCAAAGGGTGTCGTGTGGTACTCGTTGGAAACGACATCAAATTTTAGACATAGTTTTTTTACTTGTGGGGGGATTAGCCTCCTACCAACCCTGACCTCGCCCTTCGTCTTCGACACTCGAAGGAAGGTAAGTAAAACAAGAAAAAATATAGCCTAAACATCAATTACATGCCATGAATGTTTTTTTTAACCTCAAAACATTAAAAAAGAGGAAGGAGGGGGCCCAAATTTGAAAGCCATGTGGCTGTTCAAATGCCAAGCTGAGATGTTGAAGTTGTAGTGAATGGAGATCTGTCAGCAAGAAGAGGGTTGACAGTGTGATGACAAGTTGTGCATCTCTGATACCAGGCAGTTAAGCACACCAGCCCCATAGTAGTTTTGGGATGAGTGACCTCCCAGGAAATTCCCAGTGTCACTTCCTCCTAATGTTGTTGGGCTTGATTGGGTGCATACCCGGCTCCATCATGCGGGAGGGTATTAGCGTAGCAACTGATTAACATGATGAGATCCCTCTCCACCATCATTTCAAGCTTTTGGTGTGACGACAAGTCATGCAGCTCTGATACCATGTCGGAGGAATGATGAAGATCTGGAGGGAATCCGTGAGCACCAAAACATTGCACTCAACCGCAAAATGATGTAGCTTCAAGATCAAAGAAAGAAATCATTCATGGAAGCAATGTGCATGCATTGAGGAAACAAAAGCTGAAAAACCAAACTCTATTCCATTCCCCATGTGTTGCTCAAGATGAAAGGGTGTACAAATAGTAGTGGGGTGTGTAACTCCCCCACAAATGTAGTTGTCGAGAAGTGGGAGTTACATTCCCGGAATAGCCGGTCAAATATAACTCTAATGACGCTCTATGACGTGTGTAAGAGCCATAATGACACCCTAGGACACCTAAGCTTGGTGAATCACCTATGTGGAGGTATTCCATGTATTTAAAATAAATACATGGAAAATAACCTACACTATTAGCTCCTTTATTTCTCAAAGAGGTGAAACTAGTACACATAATCACTCGTGACCCTTGTTATCCCACTTAGAATGTAGAAAAAATTCCATAATTAAATAGAATGTGTAGATCTCTAAATAGAATGAAGATATATTTTTACAATTAATTCTTGGAGTTTTATATAAAAATTTGAGAGAGAAGAAGGGGAAAACGTAGACATGCAAGTCCAGTTGTTGATAATAGTTCAAAACGTGAATGACACGCATGAAAAAAGCCAAAATGCACTCCCATAAAATTAAAAAGTGTTTTTGAAAATAGATGATCACCTATATGATTTTTTTAATCTTATCAGTCCACGCATGCTCTAAAAATAGTACTCTTGCATGTTACGATCTTTCTTTACCTTTTATATGCTTTAAAAATATGTCTTCATCAAAATCTAGAGCTAAAAATAGTTTTTTTCCATCTCATGATTTTTGGATTCTTCCATGGCCTCTTTATTTTTTTCTTTTTCTACGACATTTCTAATGTTACATAGCCTTCATTTGTCTTTTTTCCTTCATTATTTGGTTTTTAGTGTGTTATGTGGCTCTTCCAAACCATCACGGTTTCTTACTTCCACTAACTTCTTGCAGTCTCCCAAAAATTTGTTATGACCTTAGTGGTTTTCACATGACCTCCGCAAACTTGTTATAGACCTCAGTGGCTTGTGTGGACTTCCAAAAAACCATTAGAATTATTTCACACCACCCATGAAACATTGAAATTGAACCTCCTTCGTTTTGAGGCCTTGTTCATCTTTTACACATCCATAAAACACTATGACCAACTTATTTTTTCATGCGGCCTCGTTGGACCCCCATGATTCTATGTAAAATTTCGCAACTTCTATATACCTGGAGAAAACTCTTCAAGACTTGAACAAATACAACTACCCATGGAACACTAGATTTAAAAATCCTTTGTACCATGATGCTTTAAACCTTTAATAAACCCACATAACACCGAAAAATGAAACTTCTTTGTTCCATGACATAGAAAATTCAACCTTCCATAACTCCTCCCCTATTTCTCTTAAGCTTCTTTTACGTGCATGGAATACTATGCTCTTTTCTTCTAGACCTTTTTTCTTTGATTTTGAAAACTTTGAAAATTATCTCCATCTTCTAAGTCTATCTAATGCGGAAATTCCTAGTTTTTGGTTTCTAAGGACCTCCATCCACATTTTATTAAGTATGGAACTTGAATAAATTTTGATACAAATAAACATGGAGGCCTATTTGGATAATGATGACCTCGTGTACGTAGTAGAAATTATGTCCGCATTTGTTCCTTAGATATTTCCTTGCCGAAGCATCTTGTGTTTGAGATTGTTCCTTGTTCCATTTGTGTGTTGTATTTTTGTTAGAGTAAGGTCAAACCTGCAAAATAAGATAAGTGTATTCAATGCTCATGATAAATGAAATTTAACTTTAACTTAGTAAATGTGAAAATAGAAATGCTTATTGAAAAATAAGTGAATCAAGGATAGAGTACACTTATGTGTCATGAGAAAAGAGATAGAATTGTTCATGTATGTTTATTTCCTTGGAGATGGTTGGAATAGTGTTGAGGATTTAATATTCCTACCACCAAACTAAGTATTTAGGAATCATGTCATCAAATTAAGGATTTAGGTGTCATGTCACCAAACTAATAATTTAGCCATCATGTCACTAAACTAAGGATTTAAGCGCCATGTTGCTAAGGGAAGAGTATTAGGAGATTTATAGGCTTTTCCCTCCCGCGTTAACACTTCCCCATTGATAAGTGCCATTATATTTGTTCAAAAACCTAGTATAAAATGGACATAGATTGTAGTCATTTTTACCCTTATCACAAAAGAAAGGTACCCCATGCGTGTAGACCTATCACCCAGCGGATGCTGGGTGCTCACCCGAGGCACGCGGGTGTCGAGTCTCTCTTTTATGTGAGTTTAGTGGGAAATATCATCATCTATGATTTGTGCTTAAGATATTTAAATGGAGTTAAGACATTCAAGAACCATAGAGCTCAGAACGACCTCTAGATCCTTACAGTCATTATAGACAGAAAGCACTTAACAGATTATATAACTTGCACCATAACAAAAAGAAGTATACAAGCATCCATACTTAGCATAAACATAAATGAAAGAGAACCTATGAGAAATACGTATGCATTAGAATCATTGATATTCATATTCATATAACTGGTAACCTCATTACATCCATGGAGCCATTATAAAATGTCACAAAGAAACAAACTGCAGTCATGCTTTTCAACTGGACTAATGTAGCTAGGCTATCAAAGAAAAACTTGCAATCCCCATACCCATTATACATTCTCTCCCAAATACCATTACCCACTAACAAAGTTCTTGCAGTATTTCTACAGAGCTCCGCCCTCTTTTTGTTCTCTCCTTGTTTACTCTATAGGTGCTAGTATTTATAGCCTCTCTGCCAACTCATCCTCCAATGCCCTCAGATCCGATGCCAAGTGTCTAAATGTGGTCCTCCATGTGAGCATGCTCTCCCAGGCCTAAGCTTTCCACTTTTCACCATGATGTGCTTCTAGAAGCTTCTACTACAAGCATGCTCCTTCCTGGGCCAACCTATCGCTAGGTTAGCACCTTATCCACACAACATGCGTAGTCGGGTCATGCTTTTCACATGTTCTATCCTGAATGCCCAATTTGGACAAGTCCCGAACCCTTGGTTCTGTCCACGCGTGCCATGAGCTTCTTTAATCCCTACCTTGTGCACTTTTTCCTTGTGCACCTCTCTTCAACTAGGACCTGCGTGCATATGTGCCTTTTGTACTTAGCCAACATTCTAGGGGCCCAACATCACCCCACACTATGCCTGTTCTCCATCCACAAGAACACTTCTCTAGTGAAAGAAAGAATACAACAGGCTTATACCTTGGAACAAGAATAAGGGGATGAAAGAATGGGGAAAGAAGAAAGAATGGGAGAATGAAGGAATCACTACAACAAGCTAGGAAAATCCTTTTGCAAGTCGTCCTCTAACTTGTTCTAGGCATCAAATTCTTCCTGTGCTCTCTGACAGAGGTCGTTGACTAGGGAACTCACCTCCCAAAATTTAGTCCATCTCCTTGCACACTCATGGTATCATTGATTTTATCTAACTCCTTGCCTATATCCTCCAATGCGTCCATTCTTCATGTAATACATGGATATAGTTCCTTCAACCGGTTTTTGATTGAACCCCTTAAGGTTTCAATGGCTTCATATTTCCTCTCGACCTCAACAAGGATTTTATCCCTTTCTACCCTATTTCCCTTGTTCTTCTCCTGGAACTCCTTGAGTTCTACTTCATGAGTGGTGACCAAGGTGCCTACCACTTTGTCTCTATCCGCAAAATTTTCGTACACGGCCTCAGCAGTCTGGGAAGCAGCCCTTACATCAGCAAGAACCTTGTTGTATTCCATGACGAGCACTACGATCTTCAACTTATCCTCTTTCTCTAGGTGCATGGAAACTTCTTCTGCAAACTCCAAGGCTAGTGGCTGTCTTTCCATGGTGAGGATCCTTATTAAATCCTCCAGGCATCCCAAGGTTGATCCATACTTTTACGTGGGTGATGCTAGGTCCGGATGCTTCAATACTATAGCCTCATTGATGGATTCCACCTTCTTGTACACAACGCATACCTTAGCCTTTTCATCCTTCAATTCACGCTGCCACTGGGCACTAATCAACTTCTCCTAGCTTAGCTCCTTTGTTATAACAACTAGCTCTTCCTCTTTCTTCTTTATCTCCCCTTCTAGATCTTTGACCTTATCATTCCACCCAAAGAGTCTATCCTTGATCTCAATGGAGAATTTGTTGAGTGCGTTGCATAGTTTTTCATCCGAGAGCTACTGGGTATCCACCACTAGGTTGTCTCCTCTTGTTCCTGGAAATGTTATTATTGCCCCGTGGCTTACCTCAAACTCTGGCCTAATCAAGGTGGGACTCTATATCCCAGGAGAGCATCTTCCTTGTCTATGGATATGCAGCCTCCTTGTCAAAAGATGACATTGCTACAAGCTCCTCTACTAGAATGGTACTTTGGAACCACGCACGGAACACTTTCTTGGGGTCATCAATATAACCCATCTTCGGCCTCTCCCCCTCTGCATGCCTTCCTCCCATGCGCGTACCCTTAGGTATACTTACAGTCAAAATGGGGCCTCTAGTGTTGCCGTGTTCCTCTTCTGCGCTCTCCTTCTTCTCCTTGTTCAACACTAGCTCACATTGTGTTCCAATTTTTTCTCCACCATGGTCTCAATTTTCTTGGTCTCTTCTCCTTCTGCCACCTTGGTTGTTTATTTATGTGCAAAACTTGGAGACTCTTGCTTCTACGTGCTAGCTTCCTCATCTTTTCCCATGTCCTAGGCACCTTCTCCTACCTGGCTATCCTTCCACCATACGAACTAGAACCCTTGTTCTTCTTCTCTTCCTTCCTCCTCTAAATCATGTACATTGAAGATGGGTGGTCCTCGATCCTTCCCGGGGTCCTCTTCCCCACTTACTTCTTCTCCACTCTCATCCTCTTTGCTCTCATATTTTTCTCTTATGTACTTGTCCAAACTCTCAGTCTCTTCCGAGATGGTCTCTTCTTCTACCCTTTACTTATTCCTAACTAGATATTCTAGTGTAGGTGATTCTATTTCTTCCTCTCCTAATAACTCCTTGTCTGATGGATTTTCTGGCTCTGGAATCTTCTCTTTTACTATGGGCTTCTTCTTACGTGCATACATATTGGTTCGGTGCTTGTCGGGGAACCTATTTCTGTGTCTCCACCACCTTTGGTATTTTATTTTCTAGATCTTTTTCCTCCCGTTTGGTCATGGGTATCTTCCTACCAGTTGGATCTTGAGGTATAGATACCTCGTTCTCTAGATATGTTCCCTTCTCAGACTTGGGTCCTATACGGATGTACATGCGTGCCATGGATCCATTTGCGGTGGGAATATTCATGGGCCTTATCATCTAAACTTCAAGCAACACATACCACTCTACATACGCATGCTTTCCGGGGTACACCAACCCTTTGTGCATTTCCTTATGGTCCTAGTCTAGATTACCAAGGTCTAGCTTAAACTTCTTTGACTCCCTGAACCTATTTACTCGCTTAGAAGTATTGAGCTATGAAGGAAAAGGGAGCTTACACCATGGGCTCCATGTCTCATCTAACAGTTTGAATCTACCCAAATAGAAATGTTGGTACACAAAAAATTCTGCTTCTCCCACGGTGGTGTTGGCAATTATTTGGGAATTCTCCATTACGCCTTGACGCGTTCCTTAGGCACGTATACTATTTTTCCAAGTGTGCCTTGTGCATATTTTTCATGGTGTCACAAGCATATTTTTCAAACCTCTTTGTGGGTGAGGGGTTCCCAGCAGGGTACTCCCACATGAACTTGTCTGATGCATCTAGTACCCTGATCTCCGAAAAAATGATGGTTAATAAGACATTTCCAAAAAGAATCGTATCGCCCTCCTTTGCGTAGCTGATAATCTCATCCACGATGAATGCAGACAAGTTGTAGATGGTGCCCTCTAAAATTTTCCTATAAACATTCAACAATGACTTATTAACTGGGTCCATCTCTCCTGGCCATTTAAATTTGACACCAGTGCGCAGCCATCTTCATTACTAGATCCTTAATGTCTGCGACATCATAATACCTTTACCCTTTCTTGTATGCATAAGCGGTGATAGTTTCCTTAATCGCTTCTTTGTCGGTCAATTCATCCTCCAAACCTTCTCCTTCATAGATGAGGTCTGTGAAATGTGAAATGAGCTAAGGGGTTATGTGCATCTTGCACCCTACAAAGTGGAAGTAGTCCTCATGGACACACAACGTCAGCCATTGATATAAGCACTCAAGTTTCCCAAATTAGGGAAACTTAAAGAGTTGTAATAACCTTGCCTACTACAACTTAACCTTCACATCATCATTATGAATGGGAAAACCCTCTAGAATCCATTTTTTTGTTGGGTGCACTAACTCCAGCACCATCTCCTTCTCGATTTTGCTTGTCGATTATTGTAGTCATTCACAGACATGTTCCTCAAATGGGACTCCCACTCCTTCCCTAACAACACTCCATCTAGGTACTACATTTCTGCATACCATTCCTCATTTGTGCATGTGTCAATTTCTTGTTTCTTACCCTTTCTCTTTCCCTTGCCCTTCTTGGGTGTGCTAACTGGTTTCTTGGGTGCCATTCTCTAGGTCTACTTCAATCACTCGTGTTACTTTGTTCTTCCGCTCTCTCCAACCTTAGATCTCAAACTTGTGAAGAAAGTTCCTTAACCCCATGCCCTAGTTATTCAAACCCTAACTGGGATACTCCTTTCACAAGATGACGCCTTCTCCCACTTTTCCTATGCCCATGAAATCCTTTCCTCCTGGTTCGCAAATCCAAACTAGTTACTCACGCTTCAATTTCTCCAAACGTTTCTTCACACAGATCAATTTTTTGGAAGCCCTAGTTCACAAAAGTGCAAAAAAATGATTCTTTCTCTTTATATGCAAAGTGAATAATGAAGTGCCCCAACCCCTTTATTTATAGTTTTTCCCTTTTTAAGCATTAAGTGCTCCTTCACCTACCACTATACTTTTAACATTTAATGTAGCTTTTTCAAACAAAGCGACTTTAGTGCTTTCCCTCACATGCCCAAACTTGCGTGAAAAATCCTCCAACCTTATGGTGTGCAACCAATCCAACATGATAGGAGACTCTTGTGCACATGTACCCAACACCGAAGACACTTCTTTTGTCTTGATTTTTTTCGCCTACCTCGTGTTGCTTATGCGCTTTTCCCTTCTTTGTACGTGGAATCTGAAAGTAGCTTTTATCTTGGCACCAACCATCCCTTTTTCATCTTTTATTTCCTAGCACCTCTTTCAATAGGGCCATTCAAGTGGGTTTTTCAACACAAAGTTCCTTGGAATTTTAACCATGCTCTCCTTCACATTACTCCACCCCACACTAAAATGATGTGCGGTCCTCTATGCACTCAAAAATTCTCAAAAACTAGTAATAATGTTATTGGTGCCCAAGGTGCAAAACAAAACAACAACGCGAAAGGGAAACACAAGAAAAGAAATGCATAAAGGAAAATTCTAACTAATTGGCAAAATAGCCTTATTTACAAAACACAAAGAATACTTATTTATAGTAGGGCTTGACCTACTCCCATTGAAGTTTCCGAGGTAATTTTGTTCCATCCAACGCTTTTAATTGGCACATGCGAATCGAGGATGTACGAGATTGTGTAGGGACCTAACCAATGGAATTTCAAATTCCTAAGATGGCACTGAGAAACTTAGAATCATATAGTAAGACCATCTTCCCAACCTCAAACTTCTTGTTTCTGATGTGGTGATTGTGACATGCTTTTGCTTTGCTTTCTCTGTTGTCTGACTCCACATGATGAGTGATCATCTCTCGTCCAACTTCATTAACTCATCAATTCTCTCTTCCAGCACTTGCTCATCAGCTAACCCTCCCGCGCGAGCTATTCAAAGAGAAGGTAACATGAATTCAACTGGTAGAATGGATTCCGTTCCAAACACTAATTGAAATGGTGTGGCTTTGTTCAGCCTTTAATAATTTATTATGTAAGCCCATAATATGGCTGATACCTTGTCATCCCAATCTTGTCTTCCGACATCAAAATTTTTGGTCAGGGTATGACTTAGTATTTTGTTAAATGCCTTTGCGGTTCCATTTGCTTGTGGGTGATAAGGGGTAGTCTTGTGATGAGCTACCATGAACTCTACTAATAGGATCCTCATGGTCTCATTTAAGAAATGTGTACCCCTATTCATTGTTTAAACTTAGAGGGCATCCATACCTTGTGATAATGTTCTCCCACAAAAATATTGCCGTTGTGTTTGCTGTGCAATCTTTAGTTGGAAGCTTCCTTTGCTCACCTTGTCAAATAGTTCATGAAAGTGATGACATAGCATGACCCAATCCTATGCGCCACTAGTGCAATAGGGCCTACAAATTCTATTGCCCACTTCTCAAAAGGTTCGCACTAGGTATATGGCGTAAAGGCATTTCATCTCTCTTTCCTGGCTTGCCAATGCGCTAACAATGGTCACACGCCTTACAATAGTCTTTACAGTCCTTGTACAGGGTTTCCCACCATAATCCTTCCATTAATATCTTACGTGTGGTGGCATCACCTACATAATGCCCACCTGCACTTCCTTTATGTGCTTCCTCCATGATGGCAAGGCACTCATGCTCTAATACACACCTGCATAAAACTTCACCATGTCCCAACTTGTATAGGTCTCCACTAATTAACATGTAGGGCGCAATGCGTATGGTGAGCTACTTCTTCTGTAATGCCTTCATTCCTTCCTCTCGCCACACCTTCCTTTAAAGATACTGCAATATTCTCCAAATCCGAGGGTGCATGCCTGACCTTAATAGTTGTGCTTACGGCATTTTCTCCTCAATACTCTGCGCGTCCTCCCTGAATCAATTCTTGACGGATGATCGGCCCACAATTACTCTTCCCGGGTTTCACAAATACTATGAACTCAAAATATTGAAATAATAATAACAAATATGCACCCTTGTAGAACGGGCTTGTTCACCAAATACTTTAATGTCAAGTGGCCGGTGTAAAATACAAAGGGTGTTTCTAGTAGATACTGACTAAATGTGAAAAGTGTATAGATCATTGAAAATTCTTCACGCTTAGTCATTGTGTAATTGTACTCTATTGGTGTCAAATTCTTGCTTGCAAAACATAGAGGGTGATCAACAATACCTTCACCTGGCTGCGTAAGCACTACTCCAATGGTGGTTCTGAGGCATCTACATGGACATGGAAGGGCTTGTCCCAAGAGGGAAAATGTAATATAGGCACGGTGATAAGCCTATATTTTAATGTGTTAAATGCCTTTTGTTGCACCTCTCCCCAATGGAAGGAACTTTTATGTCTAAGAAATTATTCTAGAGGTGTGGCTATCTTGGCATACCCCTTGATGAATTTTTTGTAATAACCCGTATGCCCAAGAATTTCCGCGACACTGCACTTTGGCTAGTAGGTTCCCCCAATCCCACAATAACTGCAACCTTGGTAGGATCCACTAGCAAGCCCTCCTTGCATATGATGTGCCCCAATAAATTCCCAAAGGGTGTAGCAAATACACACTTCTTAATGTTGAGGGATATCCTCAACTGCCTACACCTCTCAAACATTAACCTCAAATTGTCACAATGGTCTTTTACTAGTCCATACACTATCCAATCATCCAAATAGAACTGAAGAAACTTATGGATGAAGTCCTGGAACGCTTGCACCACTATGTGCGAAAAAATAGTAGGCACATTCTTCAAACCAAAGGGCATGACTGTGTATGCAAAACTTCCCCACTCAATGGTGAAAGTTGTCTTCTCCTGGTCTTCCTTTGCAATCCAGACTTGGTGGTACCTTAAAAATCCATCCGTAAAGGAATAGATTTCATGCCCAGCGAATCCTTCCAAAATATCTTCAGTGAAGGGGGTTGGAAAAGGATCGATGACACAAAGCGTGTTCAACTCCCTATTATCCACTTCTTGATGCTCCTAGAAGCTATCATTTTATCTATCTCCTCCTTAACCCTTATGCGCAAATTGGGATTCATTCGGTAGGGTCTCTTCCTGACTAGGCGTGCACCTTCCTTTAACTTTATCCTCATCTCCCCCAAGGAATGGTGGATGCCTTTGAGCTCATGGTACTCGCATGTGAATAAATCCTCAAATTCATGTAACAGATCTATGACCTTAGAGACTTCCTTCTCTGACCAGTAATCTCCAATGATAGCCTCCTTAGGTTCCTCTTCTGAGCCGATGTTAACCTTATTTGTCTTTAAGGGCTCATGGTAGGCACGTGCATGAGTATCAACATTGTCCACTACCTCGTGCATCCCTACAAAATGGCTAACATCCAAGATTTTTGCTTCCTCCCCATCAATCACATATACCAACTTCCCTTTCTCCTTTTCCAAACATGTGCACTTAAAGCTGTAACTCTTCTGTTTCTTCTACTTATTCTTCAAAGTGCACCTCAAACATTGCTCACCTAGTAGTTCCAACAAGTCTATCTTCTCGCCATGGAACTATCCCCCATGGTAAGGTGCTTAACAAATTGCAATGCCTTATCAACTGATGTCTTGGTACTTTGATATTCAAACATTTGAATGAGGTCAACTGCTAGCTCTTGCCAATTTCCTGTTTGGCGGCGTGTCTCAAAATGTATGTACCATGCGCATGTGTAACCTGTAGTGTAGAATACAACTTGTGTACCCAAAGGGATGGTGGAAAAGCTTCGCGCCTTCTCTCTAGATCCTCTCACACTCCTAGATATGGAAAGAGGTGGGCTCCTTACCATGGTAGTCCTTGATGATGGTGGGCATGTTACTTCTAGAAAATCTGATAGAGAGAGAAATTCTCACCTCACACCATTCCAAAAGGCTCTCTAATGTGTAGCCCACCACCCTTTGTGCTAAGTAGGACATAACTTAGCATCCCTCTCTGTTCCTTCTCCTCCTTCCACTGAGCTTCCATCTCCTGTAAAAATATCTCAGGGAAGGCCCCTCCTAAATACTTAGGTAATTTTCTTCCTCCTAGGCATCAAACCATGCACGCCTTTGTTACTTTTGTTACTGATCCTCTCAACTACCATCTAATCAATTCATAAGTCCCATGCACCCAATTATCACATGCTAGGCTGGTGGTGTCACTTACTGACTGAGCATCCTCAAACTGGATAACTCTGTTAGTAGGATGTATTATCTTTGGGTCCCTAATTGAGTGCACATATATCCTATCTAGAAATTCTCCCGGGGGTTCAGTATAGGAGTCGACTTCCCATCAGCCAGGGGTATAATGACCCACTCCTCCTTATTTTTAAAGCTGATGTACCCTTTGTTGAATTGAAGGTCTGCATTGTTCTTGTAACATCATGGGCTCCCAAGGAGTGTTGGAAAATTGTCTACCTTGGTGAGTGCAAGACTTGAAGTCCCTAGTAAAATTAGCTCCTTGATAGTGATAGTTACATCATTTAGGACAACGATGGGCATTGAATCGGTCTTGTTCGCCATATACAACACATTCAAAGATGGTTGTAATGTAGGTCTTCCCATCTAATGCCATGCATTTAGAGTTAGAAAATTGACCTCTGCACCTGTGTCAATGAAGATATTACTAAGGAGCCATCCATCTATACTTACATTCAATGTGATTTCCTTGTCATAGTCAAGGTTGTGAGGGGGAAGGTTTATGTGCAAGACCTACCTCTCGCGCTCTCCTCCAGCATGTGGTACCTTCTCTCTCAACCATGATCCTAGCAAGGGAATAATATTCTCTTGCCTTAGCATTTTACATACTTCCTTGACCTCATCCAGGTCATCCCTTGGCACCTCAACTCTCCTTCCTTGTTCCTCCCTCCTGGACTGCTCCTTTAGACATTGGATCTCCCCTTGTAAACTCTGAATGAAATCCATGGTGTCTTCATATACCTCCTTTTGATGTGTAGGGTTTGGGTACTTTTGATGAACTACTCCCTCCTTGAAACCGGGTTCATTTGCATTGGTATCTCTTGTGTGTGCGCAACTTCTTCTCTTGTTGTTACCAAAACTGGTTCCAAACCTACATCCCATGTTACCCGTGGCATCCACTGCATGTCTTCCTTTTTAATGTTGACCATTGCAATTCCCTTGTCTTTCCAGTGATGCTGATTCATGTGCTCAAACAACTCCGGGCACTCCTCATACTTGTGCTTCTTTCCACACCATGAGCACTGCAATAGGTCCAGGCACTCTCATTTATAATGCTCTGTAGACCCACAATTGAAACAGGTTCCACATGGGAACTCAGTCCTTCCTCCCCTACGGTTACCATGACCATGGAATCCTCCTCGAAAACCCCTTCTACATGCACCTCCATCTGCGTGCTCCTCATAATGACGATCATCACCCTTGGAACTACTAGCAATGCTAGTCTGGCGCACCCCATGATCAATGGCCTCATGGATATGATCAATGAGCCTACAGTCCTTAGTATCATGGGTTGTAGAGGTGTAGATCTTACAGTAGCAAGACACATTCTTTTGGATTATGTGCTATAATAAGGGGCATCTACTTGCATCATGGTCCCCATGAAAAATTTCACAATCTACTATCATGGTGTGTACCATCCTCCGGGGAAATTATCCTTAACATGCCCTTCTACTTCACAATCTATGCACCATAAACCACTACAAGTCTCATGGGCTAAGTTTATAAATAAATTTTCTAGATTCTTAACCATAGTAGCAATATGATCCTCCAGGAACGGGCTAACATGAGTATCAATACTACCAACAGCCTTGGTACACAATGCAGATTCCAAAGCTTCACGCGGGTATGTGAAAGTTTTATGAGATAAATCCCTTCTAAAAGGTGTGATCAATCATCCAACAAACCAATGAGTATGCTGTGAAGGGTGAATATCATATGATAATTTAGACAAGAGAGTTATAAACGTGCGGCATACTCTCGCACACTCTCTACCATTCCTTGTTGAATCTCCTTCAAAGCGTTGATGCTCTTCTGTTCAAACTCAGGGATGTGGAATTCTACCAAGAATGCATTCTTTAAAGTAGTATAATCCACCATTGTTTGATGAGGGTCATATTTCCTATACCAGCTATGTGTGTGCCCTTGCAACGTGGTTGTAAAATGACTAGCCTTCCACTCTGGGGTTGTGATACCCTTTGCACACCATAGCAGTTCACACTTGTGAACATGTTCCGTAGCATCCTCAATACCTTTGTAATTTGGAAAGTGTAACGACATCTCAAAGAAGACTTGAGGGGGTGGCTGGGGCCCTTGTCCTCCTGAGCTAGAGCCTTGGTTCCCTCCAGTGTTCCTCCATCACCGGATCCACTAGATCCACCGAGGTTACGTGCTTCCTAAGCCACCAGAACAACTAGGTCCTTTGTCCCCTAACCCACCAGGTCATGTGCTCCCTGACCCACCAGGTCCTGTAGTAGTCATGCCAAGTGTCCCCACGATTCCATTCAATTGTGTGCCAACGGTCTGTGATAGTGCCCCACTACCACTATTGTACCCTGTGCCACTCCCAGACGCGAGACCAAAGGCTTGTATACTAGCTCCTTATCTAAAGAATCCTCGAATACTGGAATATGTGTAGCCATAGAAGTGGGAACTAAAAAATTGTACCTCCTAGGCACATATCTGTCACTTCCACTGATATCAATTGGGTCAATGATACTCCTTCCTGGTTTTAGAAAACCAAGCACTAGGGTTTGGTCATTGGGTGGGTTCAAATACGTGCAATGACTCCTCTTTCTCTACACAACGAACTCTCACCAGAAGCTAAAGGGGTATCTCTTACGCGCTTGCCAAGATGGGGTAGCATAGACTGCTCAGGTTCCACATCCTTCACGTGAACCTTGACTCCTTCTGCAAAGTGTCTACCTCCATAGATCCATCACACTTGTAACCTCATGTCATCTAGCAATCTCCCTTTCATGTGCTTCACTATACTTGAGCCATCTCTCCTCCCTTTCCTTCTCCGTTGTAATATCTACCATCTTCCTCTACCCTAGATCCCTACGCCAAGACTCGGAATGGTCTAGGTGGCTATTGGAAATGCCTATAAACCCAAAGTAACAACTAGGATCTTTATTTCCGGAGGAATAGAACATAAACATGATCCTCAGGATCCCATAGAAACTCAAACTCGGTAACCTCCAGACAAGAATATGTGGCAATGGCGTGGCGTCTCGCAGGAGTGTAGCTAGCCAATACTCCTTTCTACTAATAATCCACAACACAGGTCCATGTTAGATCTACATTCTGCAGCCTTTGGTAATCTTCTTAGGTCCACACACGTGATCCATAATGCCAACTTGATCTAGACACATACGTTGAGAGCCATTCATATAGCTCTACTGGGAAACAACAGAAAAATGTTTCATATAAATCATGGTAGAGGTTCTCTTCTACCCATTTACGTGCATCAAACTCAGGTCCAATGCTGAATCTCTAAGAAAATTCATCCTCCGTGCTCTTGAACCATGATTCAACACTTTCCAAAGTTAACCATTCTATCATTACTCACTACACAGGTCATGTTGTATGCTATTTCCCACTACAACTTCAAAAAGAGGTCCCAACAATGGAACCAATATGTAGTCATTTTTACCCTTATCACAAAATAAAGGTACCCCATGCACCGTTAGCCTATCACCCAGCGGATGTTGGGCACTCACTGAAGCACACACGGGTCTGCAGTATCTATTTTATGTGATTTTAGTGGGAAATATCATCATCTATGATTTGTGCTTAAGAGATTTAAATGGAGTTAAGACATTCAAGAACCATAAAGCTTAGAATGACCTCTATATCCTTACAAATCGTTACTGAGATAGAAAGCACTTAACATTTTAAATAACTTGCACCATAAAAAAATAAGTATAAAGCATCCATAATTAGCATAAACATAAATGAAAGAGAACCTATGAGAAATACATATGTATTAGAATCATTGATATTCATATTCATATAACTGGTAACCTCATTACATCCGTGGATCCATTACAAAATGTCATAGAGAAATAGATCACTGTCATGCTTTTCAACTGGACTAATGTAGCTAGGCTATCAAAGAAAAACTTGCAATAACCTTACCCTTTATACAATCTCTCCCAAATACCATTACCCACTAATGAGTTCTTATAGTATTTCTGCAGAGCTCCACCCTCTTTTTTTTTCTCTCCTTTTTACTCTCTACAGTGCTAGTGTTTATAGCCTCTCGGGCTACCAACTTATCCTCCAACACCTTGATTCGATGCCAAGTGTCCGAATGCGATCCTCCATGTGAGCATGCTCTCCCCTGTGCCTGAGCTTTCCACTTTTCACCATGATGTGCTTCTAGAAGCTTCTACCAAATGCATGTTCCTTCCTGGGCCAACTTGTATCCAAGCTGGCACCTTATCCACACAGCATGTGTAGTCGGGTCATGGTTTTCATGTGTTTTTTCCCGAATGCCCAATTTGGCTAAATCTTGAACCCTTGGTTCTATCTGCGTGCACCACAAGCTTCCTTAAACCCTTTTCTTAAACCCTGCCCTGCGCGCTTTGTCCTTACACACCTCTCTTCAACTAGGACCTATGTGCATACGTGCCTTTTGTACTTAACCAACATTCTAGAGGCCCAACATAGATTATCTTGAGAAAATAGAGTAATTAGTTCCCTTGCCCAAAGTATGCAACTTTCCATTTATTTTGTTCTGTTGTTCCTGATAGTAACCTATAATTGAGTATGTGTTGCTAGAAATTGGAAAATATTGTTGATCCTATAAAGTACATATTTCTTCCCTAAACAAAACCACCTGTGTGGGTCACTAGAGCCCACCGTTCTTGTTTGTTTTGGGCACTTTTGTCCTTACATTGATTTTGGCCCAATTTTGATCATTTACTTGTTTTTTAGCTCTTGTTTGTTATGATTTTGTTGTGTACCATTATGTGTCTAGTCTCTAGACTACTGAGAGGGTGAAATAGTCACTTGATAATTTCCCCCACTCATTTGGGGTGTGTGAGATGAACCAAGGCAAACACGCCATAAATGAGGAAATTTGAAATGGATGTGCATATATGAAATAGAAATCTTATAGAGGGAATCGGAATGTGCATGGTGACAACCATGGTGCATGTAAAATAATGGGAAAGGCTAGCCAAAAGTGTTATTCATAAACAAGTATGGATGATGCAATAGTGTTATCCCATTTTTTATTTTATTGATAAAATGGGGATAACCAATCAAATTTGCATGTTGATAAACCTATTAAAATCCATCTGCCATTTAAGAATTATTTTAAAAATTCCTTCTTTTCCATTTGGTTCAAATTTCTAGGTTTCCTTAAAATTTTACATGTTAAATTTTATATGCTTTCTACCCCTAAAATCCCAACACACTGCGGCCTTTCAGGTTTTGGGTTCCGAGTGCATCGGAACATATCATCCCTGGAAGCACATGAAATATGTCATTTGTTTTTGAACCCAAAACTGAAACATTGTAGTATGTCATACTTTTAGGTTTTGGACATCGTAACATGGCGGGCGGATTACATATCACATATCACTTATTTCCTATCCCGAATGCTCACTCTTTTCTAGGATCCTTAGTGTCGAGTTTTCAAATCCCAATTACATGCATACAAAAGGTTTTTGTGCGGTCAAATTTCCACACCCAAGTATATGCAATAAATGTCATGGTGAAGTTGGTGGCCCACACGTGTCATCTTACATGTAATTAATGCAAGTTCATTTATAAATAGGTGTGATTTCCATGTCATTTGATATTTTTCCTATCTGTAATTCAGATTTCGTTCTTATTTTTGCACTCCCAAAGCCCAATTGAAATTTATGATCGATTTTCTTGGGTTATAAATTCTAGTTTTTATTTCGGTAAGTGATTATCATTTGTGTTGAATCATGTTTTGTATTTTGAGGGTTTTATCTTTATTTTCACTAGATTAAGGAGTTGTTTTCAAATTTTCAGTGTATTGGGTTTCGGGGGTATTGAGAAGGATAAAAACTTAACATTGTATCATATTTCTTGAGAGTTTGATCAAGGATAAAACCTCGAAAGTGTATTAGGTTTCTCAACAAGTTCTCTTTTTTGACCAGTTTGTCATCTTTTGTGTAGTGTATCTTGCAAGGGTTAAAACACGAACTTCTCCTAGGATATTTCAAGGGCTTTGTAGATATTTTTCTTCAGTCCTTCATGTCTGATTCAAGTAAAGGCAAAGGGAAAAAGGACTCATCCAAATAAATTAAGCACACCTATCGGGGTTGTACCTCCCTCCAATATTGACTCTAATGTTGATATTAGGGACATGGAGTTAGGACATATTAATATGGAAGAATTTTGGAATAAAGTGCAGAGTTCCTCTCAGACTACATGGATGTAATGCATTTGCAATAGTGGCTTACCTCTCACTTCTACCTTTCTAATCTTTTCCCAATGCCCAGAATTCATTCTTGCATGTGCCAATCATTATGACTCAGACACAAGGTTTATCTAGAATCAAAAAGGTGAGGTAGTAGACATGTTGGACATCAAATATTTTGATGGTCTTCTCAAGCTCCCTAATTTCATCATATATGTCAAGACATATCCTAAACTGTCTTAGCAAGCTTGGAATGAAAGTATGGATGACTATGTCAAACATGTTAACAAAAATACTTGTTAAAACCCAAGCCTTATTTGTCTAGATTTCCAAAGATGATACCCAAAAGGAACTTCATTTTATAAATCAACAATATTATAAAACTTCTTAGAAGATTTTTTTTACTCCCCAAGGATAGAGAGTTCTAAGGATGGATGTACCAATTCCTCACCATTATAAAAAAGGAGTAATTCTTTGACTGGGGTGCATTCATCAGTGACACTATTGACAACCAAATAAAAGAGGTTTTGATCATAGGAAAATTATACATGATGTCATATGTCACCTATGCCACAACAGGATGATATTTTTCCCGGGTTAAAGACCGATGGTTCCAAGCCCTCAAACCATGTTTATAAGTACTACCCTTAGCTATCTATCAAAGGAAGTGAGGCATATTTTTAGAGGGTTAACAATGCTTTCTTCTACAAAGTAATTTGTAGATTGGAACCTAATCTCTCCAAGAAAAAGGTCTCTGATGCCACATCGAACACAATGTAAAAATGGGGTTGTATATCTTTACAATTTTTAAAATTCACATGTCTATGGTTTGGAGCATTCTTGGGATCCCAGTTTGTCATCCTAGGTTTCCAATTGATAAATGGATCCTCATGGAGTTGGTTAGGAAAAATTTTTACTTTCACAAGTTTCAACAGAGTAAGCATAAGGTAGAGTTTAATTTCCTTATCTCCATTGGAAGATACACTTGTACCTCTATTATTAAAGCCAAGAACGTCATAAGTGAAATGCAAGTTGAGATTAAGAAGAATATGCCACCAAGGCTAGGTTTTGATTATAGAAGCATTTGAAAGGATCATGGAAAAATGAAACTTCATGTTCCAGACCTTGAAGACATTTGGGTTGATTGTAGAGATGATGTAACAATTAAAAGGAATGATTATAACATGCTAACTTTAGACGAGATGATAAATCTCAATCTTGATGATATTCCAAGCGTCGAGTTGATGATGGGAATATATTGGACCCTATGTAGGAACAAATGGATAGATAAAAATTAGGATTTCCTTGATTCAAGTGTTCTTTTAAGGAATCTACGCCTCATTAAGGATATGGATTCTAAAACCCTCCTTCAAACCAACACATAGTTGTATTAATGGGGCATTCAACATAGATATCCCCAATTACCAAAGCTTCTAGTCACTTCCTCGTTAGAGGTGGTCCCTCTCATGAGGAAAAATATTAAAGTGAATATTCTACCAAGAAGTTGAAGTTCAAGTTTTATAGTAGTGGAACCAATCCTCCACCTCCTTCATCTATTATCCCCACTTCATCTTGTTATTGTGATTTACTCTCTTTCTCATCAGCATATACGAGAAAGTTCTCATGAGCATCGTGGTTACCCATCATGTTTCCTCTTCTCCCGTCATCACTCATGTAGTTCCTATTATTACCATTCCTCCTCGGAAAAAAATTCCACTCTCCCTTCACCTCCATCACCTTCATCTTTGCTCATATCTCTCATAGAAATCATCTACTCATATTTTCTCTCCTTTCAGGTGGAATAGGTATGACTTTGTGGCCTCCCCACGTAACCCATCTTCCATCTCCTACCACTGATCCAATTTACATGCCTCCTCTACCTCCCACTTCCTCTACCTTGGTCAAAACTATTATTTATACTCCCCCATATTTGGTAATTAATTTTCCCACTCCGCCAAGTTCTACTTTTATGACTACTACTACTCCCCAGAGGCACCCTCTTCCTTAGCTCCCTCTTGGATGGATAGCAAAACTCCAAGGAAAAGGAAGATGATATTTCCTCCCAAGGATTTTTACTTCAGTTCTTTGAAATCTACACCTTCACGCTCCTCAAAAACTAAAGACCATTTCCCATATCACTATTGATATATCCATCAAAGGTACATAGAGATAGTTGTATTTGTTGTTGATAAAACCAAGGAGGACATTGACCTCTAATTATTAGATAACAAAGATAGCACTTGAGAAGGTTACCATGAAGGAATTCAACAAGATGTGCAAGTTGCCATGGAAAATAGTTTTAAGAAGCTCATGGAAACAAAATATTTAAAGGAAGATCGAAGGAATAGGTTTAAAAATTGATAGTTGTTGTTCTTAAGCTCTCCCATCCCATGTAGATCCATATCGCATATCCTAATCCACTGAAATTTTACTTCTCCTTTGTGCCCAAGATGGATAGGATGGCTAGGAAAGTAGATCAATGGACACCTATATTCAACATCTCCTTACCTAAGGAAAAAGGATAATCAATGGAAATGTAGACACCTAAAATGACATAAAGAAGAATAGTCTAGATGTTGATAAATTGAAAAGTGAACTCTTGGAAGAAAGTGGTAATTGGGAGTTGACATTGGAAGCTCTTAGCAAGCTTAAAAAGTTTGCTCGACATATTACTTGGAGAAGGAATCTTGGATGACAAGAATAAAAATTTTGAATTTTATAAGCTATTGAATTTTGATTCAATATTATTTAAGGATTCTGTGATAAACTTCAACAATATAGGGAGGAGGCAGTTGACGTAACTAATGTCCTTGACGAGGAACTAGCGAAGCTCCTTAAAAAAAATTAGATTACAGTTTGAATATTTTTCTTGTAGATGATTTGTTTAAATAATTTAAGGATTTGGTTGAAACAGACTCCTCAACAGGGGAAAATTTTGGTTTGGGGGCCATTGACAAGTTAATTTTATGTGAAAATGTTATGAGTAACTTGTCCAAATTTATCAAGAAATATCATAAGCTTCCAGGAAAGATGGGCAATGTGTTTGAGACTTGCGATGTAAAGAACCAATAATCCTTTGGACCGAATGATAAAGAAACACGGTAGATGATTGAAGTTCCATGAATTTCATCAGAAACAAGTTGAGCCTGAAGAAGAAAAATAAAAATGTGATTAAAAGTTTGATTGTGTCATTTTATTTTTGCATCGGACATGTCTTTTTCCATAATGTTGAAACATATTTTGGATTTGTAAAGTTGACTGGGTCATTTTGTGAGAACCAGTCAAATAAACTATTAATGTGTATTTTCTATTTTTAGCATGTAATCCAAACTATTTCTCCTTTTCTCTCCCCTTCTCTATAAATGTAAGGAGTTGAAACATTGTAAAGGGTTGGAGATTTTTGCAACATAATATAGATCTTGGAGTTGAAAAGAAAAAAACTTTGTGTTTTCTATCTTGATATTGAAGAATATAAAAGATATTTGTTACAAAATTTGTGTTGTGGTTATATCTTCCGCATTTAAGGTATTTTTATTATGTTTAATGCATTACATGGTTCTTTAATTCCAATATCTAGTTTATTGTATCTTCAACAAGTTATTATTGTTTAAACTCATGTTATTATCTTTCAATTTGTGTTTTCCTAAGATAAAACATGTTCCCACTTATTCTATTATAACACTTTGTCAACTTCCGACTATTATATCTCTTCTTCTATTATTATATACATTATTCTCTATAAATAATAATTCTCTTTGGGATGAGATCCTAACCAAAATGATAAGATTAGTGTGAATATTGTAAACATTCTTTAGTGTGGTCAAATTAGTAATAAACAGGTGCCTCCCCTATATTTTAGGAGGTAATTTTTCCCACATATTGTGGTTGAACCTCATATTTTAACTCTGATAAAATATCCAACCAACAAATAAAAACAATTCAAAACACACAATAACATGGAAAACGACACAACGAGTAGCTAGTAGAAAAATGGGACACCATGCGGGATGTTGTAAGACACTCAAATCCCTCAAGGATATGTAAAAAATACATGAAATCAAGCATAGGGCCTTACCCTCAAACAATGAAAATCAAGACACAAGCATAGAAAAGATACAAGAAAATAAGATAACCATGGTTGGAAGTAGGCATGCAAGACAAATGCTACATATGAAGCACCCGTTAGCATGTTAGAAAAATTGATAGTATGCCACAATGTATAAAATTGGAAAATATGAATGAAAGTATTAGATATTATAATGATAGAACATGAATATAGAGGAATAGGAAAGGTATATGCCCCTAGGAGCCTCAATGGGACTAGTAGGGAATAGTGTCAAACATCATACATCATGTAGAAACCTATAAGTGATTAAGTGATCTATATTCACCTTAAAAAGTACCATGTGAATGCACATGTGTGTATGGAAAAATGATAGATCATAATATGAATCCAATTAACATGATAAGAAATGTGCAACATAGAATAATATGAGAAAGAAAGGATAAATCCAATCAATATATAGGTTAATGTTTTTGAATTTATGTAAATATATGCGAACATAAAATAGAAAAAATATGAGAGGGGAGAAAGGTTTCCCCAATGTATGTATGCAAGGTGAGGTCCATGTAGGTAAGTGCACCCTCAACAATCGTGTTTAAACCTAGAACAAGAGTGCATCATCGAGTAGCGAGGGGGAAGTAATATGCCCCCAAATGTGAATTCCATAGTGATCTATCCAATGAGGATAAGGAATGAGGGCCCACTATCTGCTAGTGTGATGGAGGTATGCATGTGATCATGATCAAATATTTTATGGCCACAGGGGAGTACATGTGGAGAGAGAGACCAAAAATGGGCCTATATGTTCCATGGGTAGTGTGTGTCCTTGGTGGAGACCTATGCCTATGAGGTGGACTATGAGACCAATGTATCCATCATGAGTGAGAAGTAGAAGCCACATGTGGAGAAGATCTAAGTGTATGTGTAAAAGTAGCACTAGGAGTAGTATGTGCCAAAGCCATGGGACCATCATGAGGATATGTAGGAGTAGGTGCACTAGTGATAAAAGTAACTGAAGGTGTAGTAGTAATAGGATCCAATGATAAAGGATTCTATGGTGGGATGCCTCGAATAGTGATAATGTGATGCTCATGTACAAAATTAAGGAACAAGTGAACTATGGATGGTACAGATTTGGAATCCTTAAGCTAAGGGAGTCCTAATACCATGTCACAATGCATAACTATAGATCCAATAGTGAATGACATAGAGATAGTGAGAGGCCCAATAGTGATAGGAAGAATGACATGCCCATGAGAAGTGGGTGACTTGCAGGTCATCTAAGATAATGGAAAACAAATTTCTTGTAACAAAAGATATATAACATGTATTGCACTTGTAAGTAGGGTATACCATAACATTGTTAATAACATGAGGACCAATAAAAGCATCAATTTGTAATCTATGTGATGAAAAATAGGCATGAAAATTAGTATTAGTAAAAGTAATGACAAGTGAAGGAAGATTAGTAGTACCAACAAGAAATCAAGGAGGATGATTTGCAGATAGAGGAGGAGGAACATAATAAGCATGAATCAAAGAGGATTCAGCAACTGATTTTTCATGCTTAGGTAAAGGATCATAGTGTAGACACAAAATCACACACTTGGGTAAATTTATAGGTCCTAAAAGCATACTTGCATTCATATGATTCCTAAGCAAGAAAACTAGTAATTGACAGCTATCTTTGGCAACTTTTCTTTGTTTCTTGTCTTCTTTCTAGTCTTTTACACACTACAACCCAATTGGAACTTTCCTGCTTTATATTTCATGACTTTAGACACTAGCGCCTAGCTAGGACGCTAGTGCCTAGATGGCCTTGTCCCCTCTAGGTGCCCCTAACCATTTTCTATCTTACTCACTTCTTTTGGGTCTCTTTTATCTTTTGGGCATCTTATTTTCTTATGGGTCAAGTATTCCAGTTGTCAATTACAAAATTTAACCAAGGGAATCATATAAATACAAATCTATGTGACCAAAATAATGGACCAAGCTCTAAGCATCTATTATCATCACCTAAGGTTGCATCCAAAGGATTGTAACATCATCAAAGGAATCCATCTAGCATTCATATTAGGGACAAGGATTGTCTTTTCTACATACAATCGCATAAGAAGGGGAAGTTCATTTTTCCATCCACACATCTATTTACATTGGTAAATATATCTATCACCCTCTTTAAAGTGCATTCACACAAGGGATTCCTAGGGCACAATTCTATCACACATGCATAACAACTACATGGATTACGAGATGTAGTACAATGCTTAGTCGTAAGTTCACTTCGTTGGGTGACCAATAGGGTTAGTTAAAATCCCCATATTGCATCTTTTATTTTTGAGATTTGATGTAGTTTGAAGGTTTTGCAGTTCAACATATCTTTGCAGGTTACAGGAACATTAAACGATCATATTATGACATACAGGAGACCAAAAGTGACTACCAACAACACTTTTGTGACACCATAAAAATCAAGTTCCAATCTCCTGCGTAGTCAAGAGCGCCCATAAGTATACTGTATTGCCTAGGTGTTCCTGACCTAGTCTGGGTTCTGTGATCCAGGATTATCGATGGTTCCATAATTTATCAAACACAATTATGACAAACTTCCTTCTTGTTCATCATTTTCCCGAGTCTAGATAAGTTCCAGAATAACACAAAATCAGCTAAGTCATTTTCTTTCTCTTCATCAATTAGGGTTTCATATTTATCTAGCTTATTTCTTGTGTCAAAATATGTAATTTAGCATATACGTGACTATGTAATTAGGATTTATCATTATTCTATTTATGTTAAATCATTTAGTGAACCCATCTTTTGTAATAACTTCTTGCCCTAGGATCCCCAAAACCCTCATGGCTACAAATAGACCCTCTTCTCCCAAGCAAGCTATGGAACATATTAGTGTGCAACCTATCCTTAATGATGTTGTAAAATCTAAACTTAATGATATTTATCACATGCTTACTATGGTTCCAAAATTCTTCAATAGCTTCTTGTTCATGAAAGCACCATTCCCACTAGTTTTCATAACTCTAGCATTTCCATAGTCTCTCCTAACTAAAACTTCACTTCATGTTTCCCTTGTTCTTCCATAGTCACCCATGCTACTCCACCTTCTTCTACTCCTCTTATAACACATGATAATACTATTACAGATTCTATGCTTGGTCTTACTTGTGACACTTGTAGATATTATTAATGTTCTTTCTCTTCCGACTGTTGGATGTGAATTTAGTACTCCTCTTTCTTATATTTCTAAATTCGTTGCACATAATGATACACCTCTTATCATATATTTTTATTCTACTTATATCATTTCTATTGACATTTCATGTTCTTCTCCTCTTCCACCTCTTTCTTCTTCTTCTTCTACAAATGTTGATCATGATGCTTATATTATTCCTATTAGTACTTCTTCCGTACCTATATATCTAGTGTTCCCATAAAGCCTTCATGTTCTTATCCCACTTCCACATCTACTTCTTCTGATCACATTCCTATTATCACTCATAATGGAAAGCTTCAACCTCTTAATGTGTCTCTCGCTTATTCTACCATCCTATCACATGATATTCTATCCCTCATGCATTCTATCAGTAATTTTCAAAATCAAGTTCATACTATTACTCTCTAAATTAAAGTCTATTATGATTCCATTGATAATAATTCTTTACATGGCAATCCAATACCTAAAAAAATTCACAATTCCACTTTCCCTAAGGATTTCATCATGCCTACATTTACATGTTTTTATGGCACTTTGGCAACCCCTATTTACATCTCAAGCATTATCATTCAGCAATGGCCTCTTATTCTAATGATCACTTGCTCCTCAAAGATTTTCATCATAGTCTTATTGATCATTCTCTTCAATGGTACACTCATTTGCCTTATGGATCTATTAGCACTTACTATGATATGAAGGATTATTTTCTTAGGCGGTTTATGGTTAACAATGGTCCTAGAGTTACATATGATCATTTACCTACTTTGCATCAAGGAAATAAAGAGACCATTATAGATTACATTTTATGCTTTAATTATTGTATGCATCAATTATTATTTGATCCAATTTATTTAGAAAAACAATTTATGTTTTGTTATGGATTAATTCCTACATTAAAATAAAAATATCATATGATACATGTGAATCTTTTATGCTTTTGTGCTATAAATTTATAGATATAGAACAAGATTTAATTGCAGAACATGTTATTCCATATCCTCCCACTTCTACTTCTTCTACTACTTCATCTCCTCTTCCATCCATTAAGCATCCTCCATGATCACCATCTCCTCCTCCATGTAAGATTCTTCCTTCCTATCCACCGCATCGATCTACACCTAATTCTTCTCCATCTCCTCCTTGTGAACCAATGCACTTTCTATATGTTGTTAAGCCTCATGATGTCTTGCATACTTTTCTTGATAAATATCTAATTCACTTTCCTTCTAATCAACATCATCCCCTCATCACTTGCATCGCCAACGTGATCACACTTATTGAAATTTTTACTACATTAATGGCCACCGTGACAATGAATGTTGTTCTCTACATGATAAATCATAACAAGTATAAAAAAAAGGTGTCATTTCCTTTGGTTCTTGCTCTCAAGAGTGGTCTCTTTCTCCCATTCTCGCATAAATTTTCTTAAAAATCTATTCACTTGTCGCCTCCACCCACTTCTAAGGTTTTCATTTGTCTACCTCCTAATATCATTATCAATCCATGTCCTCCATCTATTTCATCTAATTCTAAATCATCTTATCATCTACCTCAAGACTACTAAATCCCAATGGCTTCCTAAGCCATTGAAATCCCTACTTCCCACCACTACACCTCCCATTATCGACACCATTTCATATGACATTCAGATTCAACTCTTATACTCATGTGATTGTTGCTTCACATGCTCTAACCATCCTTTGCAGGACTCTCCATCTTTGGTAGGTGACCTCCATATGATCACCTCATTACCCGATGACAGACTTGTGATCTTAAGGTTCTTACATGACTGTTGAGGGATTTGTTACAAAAATGAACCTCATTCTCATGGTGGAAAGCATGGCTATTTTCTCCACCCCTTTGTTCATCATTCATCATTCATCATTCATCATATGCTATTATCAACATGGTCTTACATCTTCTCATCCTACACATATCAATGCCTCACTATTATACTCTTGTACATATCACATTCCTATTTTTACTACTTTATCACATTACATACTATACAAACACTCTTTTAGTCATATTATTATACTACTCATTCACATACAAATCATTTTCAAATCACTACTTACCTATTATATCCACATCAAGATATATTTCGAATATTCAACAATCATGACAACCATTTCAAAAATAAATACAACATCTAGAAAAATCAAAATGCAAATGATAACCATCACATCATAGCCCAATGCAAATGTGCAACACATACGCGATACAATATATATATATATATATATATATATATATATATATATATATATATATATATATATATATATATATCATCAAAAATCATATTTACACAAATACAATTGATGGGTGGAAATCTCCCATGTATCGATACATCATATATAATCCATCATACATCATCACTATCACTATATATAATAGCGAGATGTGTAGAACTAGAATTTTTATCACGCATGATCTACACCCCTAATATAGACCTCTATATCTATCTAACTCGACTATGTAATATCACGATCTTGGCCATATTCTCTAGCTCACTTAGTCTCTACACACTGCCCTATCACATTCACATTGTATACCATGTTACTACACCCATACACACAACATACATCGCATATCTTGGTTGCATTTATTTTTTCTTTATTATACTCACATGTACACTTTGTTTCCTATACTAGTCAGATACCTATTATGTCAATATATTTTCTATATACACATGCACATTTACATGGTCTTTAGTTGTTAATGCATACTTTTAAAATATTTTTATGCATAAAGCAATGATGTTTGGCATTGTACCTCCTACTAGTTCCACCGAGGCTCCTGGGGGCATTTACATTCCCACACACTACATGTGTTATTGTTTCATTTTATATTATTTCCTATTCTTGCTAGCACATTACTTGTTCCATTGATACATACATGCTTTGACATACTTCTTATCTTTCTAACATGCTAATGGGTGTTTCATGTGTAACATTTTCTTTGCAGGAACTATTTTCCACCATGGTTGTTTGATACTTTGCTTGCTACTTTTTCCATTGATTGTTATTGTATGATATTGTTTTTCATTTATGCCCTATGTCTTATCTCGATCATTGTTTTCTTTCTTTTATCTACTTTAGCCCGAATATATTGTGACATTGTCAAGTGATGTCCCATGTCTAAAACCCACTTTTTGCGGTTTCTTTTGTATGCACATTTGCTTGTTTCACTACTTTTATATGACATGATTCCTTCTTTTTATACTAACACATGTATATATCTATCGTGTTTTGATGTGCCTTGGTTTCCACCATGCACATCCCCTCCCCTATAGGGTATACACTTCAGATAAGTTTCAAGTCCTCTCCTTTGGACCACATGCTCCTATCAGTGTCCCATGTACACCAAACGAGGAGGGCATACATTGGGTGAATAATTCACCCCATACAATAGCTCAGAGCTACAACACAATATAATTCAACATAGGAATAGAACGTGCCATAGCTATAAAAACAACCCAGAATCGACTTGGGCCTTAGTTTAGCAAAAAATCTAGTGCCTAGATACGACACTAGCACTTGGGATCTCATTACCTCTCCTAGGTGCCTATGTCCTAGGGGAAGATATAGTTAGTTTCTCATAACAAAACAGTTCAAAGTATCCCAAAAAGAAGTTTTCATAATACATGCATAGTCCTCCAGAAGAAAAATGCATTCTTTATCCATTTCTACACAAAACAAATATGAAACTAATACGGTGCAACTCGGAAATAAGAATGGATCACACCATTTGTAGTGGTGTATAAATTTGGGAAGTAGTCATGGAAGTAGAGTAGATTAGACCTATCTCCCAACACTCTTCTAGTGTGGCATGAGATCGCCAAAAATACTCATTCTTGGCATGAGATCACCCAAAAAACTCAATCTTAGCATGATATCACCCAAAAACTTTCTCTTCTACAAATTTTAGAACATATTTCTATCCTTTTACACTCATGTTCATTAGGTGCACACTTTATTTTTACTAATTTTTACACACATTTACATACTTTTATAGATTTTTCATAATACATGAGTTTGATTTCTCTTTCACTCTTCTTTTGCAAGTCCATCCATATTACACAATAAGAAGTATCCCAACATCAAGAAAAATAATAGGTATGGCATGATACAACACAATACACTTCACCCCTATGGTCACTTCCTCTTTCTTAATTTCCACACTTCATTTTGATCACTTCTCACTTTTACTTGTCTCCTCGTCATGCTATCGCATCACATTCGACATGGTTATAAGGTAAACATATTATATCTACTTTATGTTAGATTATTCACTAAACAACATAATTTAGGGAAAAATGTAGACACAAAATCACACACTGTGTACATTTCTAGGTCTCAAAAGCATACTTGCATTCATATGATTCCTAACCAAGAAAACTAGTAATTGACAACTATCTTTGGCCTCTTTTCTTTATTTCTTGTCTTTTTTCTAGTATTTTACACCCTACATCCCATTTAGAAATTTTCTTATTTATCTTTCATTAATTTGGAATCTAGTGCCCAGTCGGGACACTAGCACCTGAGATGCCCTTATCCTCTCTAGGCACCCCGACCCATTTCTATCTTACTCACTTCTTTTAGGTCTCTTTTATCTTTTGAGCATATTATTCTCTAGGCATTCCATTCTTTAACTATGAAATTCAACCAAGGGAATCATATAAATACAGAGCTATGTGACCAAAATAAAGGGCCAAGCTATAAGAATCTATTATCATCACCTAAGGTTACATCCAAAAGGAATCCAAGAGCATTAAAGGAATCCATCTAGCATTCATACAAGGGACAAGGTACTGCATTTTTGTATGTACTACATAGGAAGGGGAATTTCATGTTTCCATCTATACATCTATTTGCATTGGTACATCTAGCTATCACTGTTATTGAGTGCACTTGCACAAGGGCTTCCTAGGGCACAATTCTATCAAACACACATAAGAACTACATGGATTACGATATGTAGTGCATTGATCGATCGTAATTTCACTTAGTCATGTGACCATTCAGGTCATTTTGACTCCCTATATTACATAATTTCTTTTTGGGATTTTATGTAGTTTGAGGTTTTTACAGTCAATATCTCTTTCAGAGGTTACAAGTGAATTTATTGATCATATTGTGACATACATGTGACTACCAGGTGACACTAATGCAACACCGAGGAAAAATTAGGTTCGAGCTCTTGTGTAGTCACGAGACACCCAAAAGCAAGCTATAGTGCTAGGCACCCCGACCCAATCCAGATTATCCAATGGCTCCATAATTTATTGTGCATAGTTACGATAGTCTTCCCTTATTGTTCATCATTTTCCCAGTTTAGATGGGTTTTAGGAATACCAAATCAGCTAATTCCTTTTTCTGTCTCTCTAGCACTTAGGGTTTCATATTTGTCTAGCTTATTGCATGTGTCAAAATCTATAATTTATATCCTATTTATCATATGTGACTCTAAAATTAGGATTTGGCATTATTCTATTTATGTTAAATCACATTGAATATTTTAAGCTCTCCTTTTCATTAGTAGATTTATGAATAGAAATAGTAGATTCAGGAAACTCAATGTCATGATTGTCAATCATATCTTGGATTAGATGTCTAAGCTTGAAACACTTGTTAGTAGAATGACCATTGCATCTATGGTAATCAAAATGTGTGTTTTCATCAAATTTATTTCCATGAGGCCTATTAGGATTGAACTCAAAAGGAGCCATAAGAGAAATTAGATTTCTCTCTAGGAATTGAGGCAACAACATATGTGGTGGATATAATAATTTAGTAAAAAAATGTGTTTAGGTTACAATTGGAACTTCATTAGTTGAGATATATCATTGACAATATGCTTAGGTTCACTAGGATTTCCCTTGAAGGCAGATTTTCTTGGGAACTTATTAGTAGATGAATCATAAATATTAGCACTATATTTAATTTTTCTCAAAGAAAGTAACTTTATTTCATGATTTTTCAAATTATGAAATAGATGATCAAAATATTAAAAATATTCAAAGAGCACACATTCTTATAAAGGAGGTAACATGATTTGGATTAAAAATATCTTCTAGTTTAGATTTAGCCACGACATTGTTCATTTTAGAAAGATTAGTCTTATAATGCAAAACATAGTCACTAAGGTGTTCATTAGTTCCTTTCCTCATTTTGGATATTTTTGCATATGATATATTCATTTCAATATTCATATAAAAGTGGGCAAAAATATATTTTCTAAAGGAGTAAAATATCTAATGGAGTGTAAAGGAAAGTCATAAAACCATCTCAAGGCATAGTCCTGTAAGCTCCTAGGAAATAACTTGGTCAAAAGTGTGTCATCATAAGCATAATCCAATCATGAAACATGAAATTATCAAAGGTTATCTTGGGAATATTCAATTCCATTGAAGATACAAAACTTAGGTGAGGAAAATTTTTGAGGAATTGGATACGAAGAAACCTCGGGTGTAGGAGGACTATGAAAAAGAAGTGAAGAATAAATATATGGAGAAGAATATGATGATACATGTTACAATTGATGAATTTTATCTTGAAAACCATGATATAAATACTCTAAGTCATGGGTTATTAAAGAAGAGTTGGGTTGGATATGGGAAATAGGAGGATAAGATTGATGAGTGTTAGGTGCGAGAAATAAGAACATGGCTAGTGGAGGCCCCTACATTTATGGAAGGGTATATGAGTGGAATATAATATGTGGGGGTCATATTGTGATTAATAGTGGAATCTAGAGGAGTGGAGGAAGCCATCCATTTGCATTCTTCATTAACAAAAAGAGCAAGAGATCAAGGTTTTCAAGATGATCAACAATGTATGTATTTAGATCATTAAGAATTTTGATGGTAAACTCATGAGAGCTTTTAGCCATGATAGAAAACAAGAAGATCGATAAAGGGAACATAAGGATCGGATTCACCAAATGATTTAAATAAATTTAAATCTTTATTAGAGGACTAAGATCAAATTAATATAACAATAACAAGTAAGAACTATCATGCAAGAAACAAACAAGTGTAAGTAATAGTGAGATAAGAATGACTTAGCTTGTATCTAGAGATCTGGACTAATTATAGGGTGGGAAACAGAATGAGAAGGTTGGATCTAAATTGTGTGTGATATTTTTAGAAATTGGGATCTAGACAATAGGACCACCTAGATGAGGACATGACCTCCCAGGCTCTAGTTTTTGAACTAGGCACTAGTGTCTTGACATCAACTCTCGCTTATGATCTTTTCAAGGTCGAAGTTGTATTCTTCCTTTAAATTTCAATTGCATCCACTTTGTTTTAGGTTACTTTTGTTGCACCTAAATTTGTAAAACAAATCCTAACTACCTTCACAAGGATCAAACAAACTTTATATGGAATAAATAATGCATATTCTTGAGTCAAAATGACCTCATTGATCAACCTAATGTGAATATAGTGAGCGATGTACTACATTTCAAACTCTATATAGTTATTATGTGTGTGTGTGATTAAATTGTGTTCATTGAAGCTAGGTTCCCATTTTTCCAATTGCACCAAGATAGAAGGATACAACTGATTTTCCCAAGATGAATGTGTGAGATGAAATTTAGAAATAACCCCTCCTATATAGTGAATAATGCATCATGTTATCCATTTTTGTAACCCCTGCAAAATGGAAACCCAACGCAATCGGAACATAGGAAGTTGATGGAAAATGGGAAATAATTTTGTAGTATGCAGGGTAGCTCATATGTTGGCTCGACCACGACAAATCTTGGAGTTGGTAACCGAGTTTAGGCATGGCTAGTCGGGTGAATTTTGGTTGGCTCGAGTTAGTTGACTCGATTGGTCGGGTGACAATTGGTCGGCTTGGTTGGTCAGGTGACGGTTGGTCGGCTCAATTGTTTGGGTGACAGTTGGTCGGCTCGGTTGGCCGACTCGGTTGGTTGGGTGAAGGTTGGTCAGACTCAGTTGGTTGGGTGATGGTTGGTCGGGTGAATATTGGTTTGAGTTGGTCGGGTCTTCGATTAAATGACGCCTAACCATAGTGTACGAAGCACGGTTGGTCGTGTGATGGGTTAGTCGGATGGGTGTGTCGGCTGAATTTTATGGCAGCTCAAGTTGGCAAGGTTATGATTGGTCATATGGATGATGTATAGAGAGGTTTGTCGAAAACATAGACGTTTTCCAACCCCTTAGGGTTTTATGGCCAACACAATAGATGACTTATAGTCGTATGACATGGTTGGTCGGTTCTCGATTCATTGACTACAATAATGGATAGGTAGTGTGTCATACGAGAAGAGATAGATTGTTGTCCAACCTCTGGATTGGGACGGCCCACAATGTGAAGATGAAAATTCTGGGTTGGTTAGCAACTAGAAGCATGTGCGGTCAAATCAAATAGACGTCATCGCCTAACCTAATGTGGTTGAATGACAAAGAGGATGTAAGAGTTACAAGTCATACAAGGGTAGGTGAATGAATGACAACCCAACGACTAGAATTAACGAGGCATGGTACCCATGACCACCCGTGTAGGAAAGGTACCAAAATGAATGGTTTCCCATACCACTTTAATGCATCATGTGGGTTGGTGACCGAAATTACCTATATATTGTAAAATTTACCTCATTTTGAGGGAAGATTTTTTGAAAAAGCAAAGGAACTCTGTCAAAATTGTTCCAAAGCTATTATGAGTTGCAGCCTCAAATTTATACTTTGTGAAGGATTATTTCCTTGTTGCCTATATTGTAATGGATTGTGCATCATTTTATGCAATAAATTAGTGTTTGTGGCTCTTCTTGCCATTTCTTGATTTATAGTGCATTTCTTGCCTTATATTATATTTTGTAGGTATATGCATATTGTGTTCTTTATAGGGTTTAACTTTTTTGTGCTCCATGAAATTGGAGGTTTGAATGCGTTTCGGATTGTGGCACTTTTCTTCCCTCTTCTTCCCCATTTCCCCCCCCACTTCCACTCACTAGGAATCTCTCTAGCCTTATTTTGGTGTTATCGCTCCCTTAGTTTAGGATTTACATTTTATGTATTTCTCTCTCTGGTCCCTTAGAATTGATAGTTTAGGAGTAGGTTAGCATTAGAATAGGTCAAGAACTAGCCTTCTCTGGAGGTTTGTCTCAATTGTAAGGGTCCCACACCTTGAGACAATCCCATGTTAGTCAAAATTAGGGTTTTGTAATGTGCAAATCCTAGGGTGCTACTACTTTTCCAACATAACAATTTTGGCACACTTGGTGGGACCAAAAGTCAATATTTCTATTTTTCAGGATTGGGTGTGTGTCTTGGTGAATTTATAGCCTTTGGAGGCTTTGCAACAACACATATGGTGACTCCAAATATAAAATCAACTTGGTTTCAATAGTACTTGGTGGTTTAGCTCATGAGAAGGATTCAAACTTGGTCCAGAGAAAGAGAAGAAGGTGTCTTTGAATACTTGTAGTTATCACCAGGAAGAGGAAGGAGAGGAAGAAGAGTACAAAGGTATCCATCTCCACCAAGTAAAACCTTATCAACACCTCCACTAGTAGACCCTTCCTTCAATCGACCAGGGTTCTCAGGCCAATCATAATGGCACATCTACAACAACCACCACAAGGGCCACCAAATCCCTATGTCAACTTCATGGGAAGTAGCCCACTTTCTCTCAATGCAAAAAATCCAATTCTAGTTGCAACATTAAAGAACATTCCATATTTCACTAGAGAGACATACAACTCCGATTGACCACATCCAAGACATTGCAAATGTTTGTAATTCATGAAATTGCTGAAATGGATGTTGTAGTTAAGTTGTTAGCATCCTCCTTTAAGGTAAATATTTGCAATGGTTCAGAGAGTCTAACAATAGGATCTATCCAGAATTGGGACCATTTGTATATAGCTCTTCATAACCAATTCAGAGAAAAGGTAGATAATCTGTCTCTATTGGAACAACTAACCACAATCAAGAGAGCACCAAATGAGCAGATGGTTGATTTCAACTTCAAGTTTCAAAGGACATGGGATAGAATTCCACTTGTTGTGAGACCAATAGCTGAAGGTGCCTTTCTATACTTCCTAAAATCTCTAAATTCAGATATTGCAATGATGATATAATCCATGGGAGGTACAACTTTACCCATAGCTTATAGTATTGCCATTAGAGCTAAAAATTGTTTGATTCAAGCTGGAAAACTTACACCTAGGCCACCCATGCCTCTTTATCTAGAATTAGGAAGTCCAAGCACTAGTCAAACACCTACATTAGCTCCCATTCCTACTCCAAAAAATCAGAGCTCCACTGAAGCTTCTACCTCATCTTCTAGTACCTCAAATGAGCTCCAAGAAGTCATGAAGCAATTGTAAAACTTAGGAAATGAGTTGGTGACAATTAAGAGGTAACAAAGCTCAAAATTTCAGGTCATATCAGCCTCAAGCCCAACCCAATAGGCCTCGTATCAACCTAATAGACCACCTTCTCAAGCTACAAATCAAAACCAAACAAAACCTCTTCTGAGTAGGCCATTTCATCCTTACAATCCTAGTGTTGTGTCCACATCTAGAGCCTTGGTTCTAGTGCAAAATAACATGGCTCAAGAATATGATTGGTGTTTCCCATGCAATCAACCTCATAACTAATCAATGTGTTTCAATGGTGCTTTGAGACAAGCTCTTATGGTGATAACAATGGGTGTGGAACAAGAGACATGCCAAGAAGGAAATCAGCAGCAGGAAGCAACTCAGGAAGCACCTCTAAATGAGACCACACTTGTCAATTGGTAGGCTAAAGATTTTTGTGGTATAAATCAAGCCCCTTCTCAAAGTGTAAGCAACCAATACATGGTCCAAGAAGAGAAATATTGGAGAGGGAAAGTCATCCAATTCAAATGATCCACAACCCTCTATCACCCAATAAGGTATCGTAATAATCAAAATGTAGCTCCCAATGTGTAAGGTCCCAAGCCACCTTCTAGACCAGCTCAAGTGTCGGTTGTAATAACCCATGTGCAAGAGAAAACTATGCAAAGAAAGGGAAAGTAGAGATATAGCTCATCTCCATTCAACATTATTGAGAAGATGAAGAAAATGAATGTAAACATCTCAATGTGGGAGTCATTAGCTATCCAGGACAAAGAGACCTATTGCAAGTTATTATGGGAATTGGTCAACATCGAATCAATCATCCAAAGAGAAAGAGAAGGTACTCACCAATGCATCTCAATAAGGAGGAAATCAAGGAGGCCAACAAGGTAAAAATTTGAATCCCCCACCATTATATGTCTCATTGATCATCAGAGATAAGTTGGTGCATAATTGCATGATTGATTAGGAGCAAGTAGCTTTGTAATGCCAAAAAAATAGCCGATCAGTTGGGTCTTCAATATGAAGTCATTTCTAGAGGTGTGGTGCAATTGGATGGGACAATGGTAATAATGGTTGGAGTAATCAAAGGATTGAGCCTTACATTGCATGCATGTCCCAATGTGACTGTCTTGCAAGATGTATCAGTCATAGACTTGCCACCACTCTTTGCATTGTGTTTTCAAGAGACTTCACCACTAAAATTGGAGGCTATTTTTTTGTTGATTGGTCACACATGTTATTTAGAACAAGGTATGGAGCTAAGGCTATGATCAGATCTGAGCCTATTGCAAATTTCATATTGAGCCTCATACACCGAGTCCAATCAATGCAAATTTACCATCTTCGATCAAGAAGATTTTCCAAGCACTTATGAAAATATATAAAAGTTGGAAGCATTCCAGACTTAACCCTTGATGATTGGGCCAATAAGAGACATGCATTTGACCCTTACAAGGAAATGGAAGAAGCTGAATTAGGGGTCTATTGTTTACATGAAGAAAATTCACCACTTCTTAGTATCACCAAGAAAGATGCTAAAGATGATAATGAGGTATGGAAACTATTCTTTGATGGCTCAAGGAGTAGGAAAGGTGTTGGAGGAGGAGCTATGCTTGTTTCACCACAAGGTACAAAATATTACTCAACTTTCATTTTAGTTCACTTTCTCAAACAACACAGTTGAGTATGAAGCCTTGATCCATGGATTGCATTGGGCAAGAAAGAGAGGTATTAAAAACTTGCAAGTGTTTGGGGATAGTGAGTTAATCGTGAACCAAGTTTAGAGGAAAACATCTAAGAATGATCTACTCAAAGCCTACAAACATTAGGTATGGGATCAAGATTGAAGACCTTGAAGCATTCAATATTCAGGCCATATGCAAGAAAGAAGAATGAGAGTGCGGATATAGAATCACAACAATTGGAGCAACATTTGATGTGGTGGATAGTATCAAGAGAGATAAATCACAACCACATATTCATGTCATTGTAAGGCTATGTTGTGCATAATAACACAAGCTGGCAGGTTTTTGAGAATGATCAACAGATCATTAATTTTTTACAAGAGGAGGTTGAGTTCTCAGCTAAAAATCAAGAGAAATTGGAGCAACAATATGGGGATCAAGTAGTGTAGCTATGGACAAACAAATTTCCAAAGGGTTTAGTGACTTTAGAGTCAATATTCAACCCAAATGATCAATTCTAGAAAGAGAAGGCCAACATTCAAGTAAAAAAGGAGGATTCTAAACCCATTTCGGTTGGAGAAGGTAAGACGCTCCAAATAGGCAAGATGAGTAGTGAACAAGAAAAGTATGACCTTGTGTAGATTTTCTAGGAATTCCCAGATGTTTTCACATGGAGCTATGAGGATTTGAAGGGTTTTAACCCAAAATTGGCACAACACACCATTGAGTTGCATCGAAGGCTAAGCCCATTAGGAAAAAAAAAAGGCTGGTCAACCCTCATATAGAGCCTCTCATGAAGAAGGAGCTGAATAAGCTCATTGAGGCAAGTATCATTTTCCGATCAAGCACTCAAGTTGGGTGGAAAATCTTGTGCCCATTAGGAAAAGGAATGGGGAAATTAGGTTGTGCGTGGATTTTTTGGGATTTAAACAAGGCCTCCCTCAAGGATCACTATCCACTGCCCTCCATGGAGTAAATTCTGTAGGTAGTGGTCGATTAAAAATATTCTCCCTCTTAGATGGATATTCGGGCTATAATCAGATTATGGTGAAAGAGGAGGATCAGTTCAAAACAACCTTCACCACAAAATGGGGCACCTATGCTTATAGGAAGATGCCATTTGGATATCAAATTCCAGAGCCACTTTCCAAAGGGAAATGGATATGGCATTCAAAGGGTTGATCAATAAGATAGTTCTTGTGTATCTAGATGACATTATTGTATTCTCCAAAAATGTAGCAAGTCACCTCTTCCACCTTAGGCAAGTGTTCCAAATATGCAGGAGATTTGGAGTGTCTTTGAATCCAAAAAAGTGCATATTCTTAGCTCATGAAGGAAAGCTCTTAGGCCACATCGTGTCTAAGGAAGGGTTGGAAATTGATCTAGAAAGGGTAGAATCCATTCGAGCATTGTCATTTCCAAGTCACAAGAAGGCTCTCCAAAGATTTTTGGGGAAAATTAATTTTGTTAGGAGGTTTGTTCCTAACTTTTCCCATCTTGTCAAGCCACTAACGATGATGTTGAAGAAGAACATGGTTTTTAGATGGACTATTGAAGGAAAAGAAAGCTTTGAAGCCATAAAACAGCCATTACATAGGCTCAACCCTCATAAATCCATATTTCTTGAAGGACTTCATTTTATACGCTTTTGGAAGCATGAATGCAATATATGCCATACTAGTATAACCAAATCAAGAAGGAATCTGGAGAAACCTATCACATTCTTCATCCAAAGCCTTCAGGATTATGAGGTGAGATATTCATTCATTGAGAAGCATGTCCTTGTTGTGATTAGAAGTTTAAATAAATTCAGACATCTAGTGTCAAACAACAGAATTCATCTATTAGTTTCACATGTTGGTGTAAAAGATTTTCTTTTGAACAAGGACCTTAATGAAAAGAGAGCTGGTTGGATAACCAAGGTCATGGAATATGATATTGATATAAATGTGACCAAATTAGTTAGGGGGAAAGGGTTGTGTGAGAAGCTAGCTTCTAACCAACATGATGAATCAAGAGAGGAGGTAGAAGTTGTTATGGTGTTGTAAGATAATCAAAAAAAACTATAGGTGGTATACCCATTCCTTGTTGGACTTAGGATATTGTATATTTTCTTCAAATGGGTCAAAGTCCTCAGGGATTGAGTAAGTCCAAAAGGAGGTATTTTAGACTTCATTGCATCCCATACGTGCTTGTAGATAATATTTTGTTCAAAAGGGATGTGAATGGTGTCCTCCTAAGGTGCATCAAGACAGATCAGATAGAGAGGGTATTGCATGAGTTTCATGATGGAGAGGTAGG
Organism: Taxus wallichiana var. yunnanensis; assembly: GCA_018340775.1. Lineage (NCBI taxonomy): Eukaryota > Viridiplantae > Streptophyta > Pinopsida > Cupressales > Taxaceae > Taxus > Taxus wallichiana. Next base: position 324,682,341 of record CM031242.1, on the reverse strand, counting down.
TGGTCATTTTTCCCCAAAAGAAACAACTATTAGAATCATGAGGGTTGGTTATTATTGGCCTAATATTTTCAATGATTTCTACTCATGGATCAAGAAATGCAAGAAGTGTGCCTTCTTCATAGGTAAAGAGAAGCTAGAAATCCCTCCCACTCCATCCTATCTCAGTTAAACAACCTTTCATGCAATGGGGCTAGATTTTATTGGGATGATCAATCCAAGTTCTAGCCTAGGTCACAAATGGATTCTTACAGCCACAGACTACTTCACTAAGTGGATAGAAGAAATTGCACTTAAGGAAGCAAATGAAGCTAGCATTCTAGATTTCTATGAAGGTATTGCAACAAGGTTTGGTGTTCCTTCCACTATAATATCAGATAATGCCTTAGCTTTTCTTAGAGCAAAGATATCTAATTGGGCTGTTAGAAATGGCATCTACTTGAGAACTTCTTCTAACTACTACCCCTAGGGTAATGGGAAAGCAAGAGTCCATGAACAAGAACTTGTTGAGAATCATAAGAAGAACCCTAGATGAGAATCAGAGGACTTGGCATACCAAATTGAAATCAGCCTTGTGGGATGATAGAATCACTCCCAAGAAGTCAACTGGTTATTCCCCTTTCAAGTTGGTTTATGGAAGGGAAGCAAGGCTGCCAATATCCCTTGAATTACTAGCCTTAGAGCTTATCAAGCAGCTAGAGTTGTTTGAGTTTCTAGCTATGGAAGTTAGGTATGTAGAGCTCATGGAGCTGGAAGAGCTAAGAAACTAGGCCATGAAAATAATGGAGAAGGACCAAGCTCAAATCAAGATGAGTTTTGATAGAAAGGAAAAAGATAGAAACTTCCAAGAGGGAGACTTAGTCCTTAAATGGGATGCAGACAGGGAAAAAATGGGAAGGAAACTCTAAGTTTGATGTAATATGGAGTGGCCCTTATATGATTTCAGATGCAAAGAAAACAATGCTTTCTAGCTATCAAGGTTGGATGGAGAAGGACTATAGATTCTAGTCAATGGAATCTATCTTAAGCATTGTTATTGAGTGAAAGATCCTTCTTGTACATATTATTTTAGGAGTTATAATTCCTCCAAGTGCTTGTATCACATTGCATTGTTTTAGTTTAGGTTGCTTTTGTAATAAGTTCTTGTGCACTCTCTACATATTCTATTTGGAATGTGTATGACCTTTTATTTGTACATAGTTGTGCCCTTGTTGCTCTTGCACTTTCCAGTTTTAGGAAAAGTTTGGTGAAGAAACAACCAGTCCTCAACTAGGGTTTCTTTTGAAATGAAAATATCTAGTAGTGCTCTAGAGGTTGGAAGATATATTTTCAAGTGACAAGCTAGTTCCAGCAATTAATATGACTCCATGCCCAATGGATCCCCTAAGGTCACTGGTCTTCAATATCAAGAAGGATCATCCTGTAAGTCACCAATTGTTATCCATTTTTGCACCCCTGTGAAATGGACAACTTAGCAGGTCGGAACATCGAAGTTGATGGAAAAAGGGAAATGCTTTTGTAGTATGTAGGGTAGCTCATGTTTTGGTGAAGTTGGTGGAATCTTGGAGCTTGGAAAATTGAGTTCGGGTGAAGGTTGGTCGAGTTGGTTAGTGAGGGTTGGTCATATCGGTTGGTTGGGTGTCGGCGGTTGGTCGGATGATGGTTGGTTGACAAGTGATTTAGGTTGGTGGGCTGATTTGGTTGGGTGACATGGTTGGATGGCATCTAAACCACAGTATGTAAGCACGGTTGGTTGGGTGATGGGTTGGATGTCGGATGGGTATATAAAGTGGGTTGACTAATGGGTTATTGTGATAGGCTCATGTTCGAAAGGTTATGATTGATTGGATGGATGGTGTACAGAGAAGTTGGTCGACATACATAGACATGTCATCCTAACCCCTTAGGGTTTGATGACCAACACAGATAGACGACTTACAGTTATATGACATGGTTGGTACAGTCATCCGGTTAGTCGAGGCTCTAAGTTCATCGGTAAGAATGGATGGATGGGTAGTGTGTCATACGGGCAGAGATAGATGGTCATCCAACCTCCTGGGTTAGACGACCCACAATGTGATGAAAACTCCTAGGTTGGTCGGTGACTAGAAGCATGTATGGTCACAAGATAGATTTCATCCAACCCAACGTGGTTGGATGACAAAGAGGATGGATGAGTTATAAGCTAAACGAGGGTAGGTGAATGAATGACAACCCAATGACCAGAATTAATGAGGCATGGCACCCATGACCACCCATGTAGGAAAAGTACCAAAATGAATGGTTTCCCATACCTCTTTAATGCATCCTGTTGGTTGGTGACCCAAATTTCCTATATATTGTAAAATTCACCTCATTTTGAGGGGAATATTTTTTAAAAAGCAAAGGAACTCTGTCAAAATTGTTCCAGAGCTATTGTGAGCTGCAAGCCTCAAATTTATACATTTTGTGAAGGATTATTTCCTTGTGCTATATTGTAATGGATTGTGCATCATTTTAAGCAATAAAATTAGTGTTTTGTGGCTCTTCTTTCCCTCACTTGATTTATATTGCATTTCTTGCCTTCTATTATATTTTGTAGGTATATTATGCATATTGTGTTCCTTTACAAGGTTTAAATTTGTTGTACTCCACAAAATTGGAGGTTTGAATGTGTTTCGGGACTATGGAACTTTTTCTTCCCTCTTCTTCCCCATTTTTCCCCCACTTCCACTCACTAGGAATCTCTCTAGCCTTTTTTGGTGTTATTTCCTCCCTTAGTTTAGGATTTACATTTTATGTATTTCTCTCTCTCTTTGGTCCCTTGTAATTAATAGTTTAGGAGTAGGTTAACATTAGAATAATGTTAGTCAAATTAGGGTTTTTAATGTGAAAATCCCGGGTGCTACTTTTCTAATATAACACATCTCAAATGCAGTCCTTGAATGTTACTCTTTTCCCAACTAGTAGATAGTAAGTATAAGCCCCAAGTTTTCCAACCCCTAATAATAGTAAGGCATGTATATGTGTGATCACCTTATTTTAAATCCATCATTTAAAACCAAAAAGGCTAACCCAAAATGATGGGTATTAATTTAGAAAAGATAAAAAATGATGTGGCAGTTCAAATTTGATAAAAGGATGGAAAATGATATAAGCACCCAACGGGGCCAGAGCACCAAGGTGCTCTTGTACCTAATGATTAGTTCTTTCTAGGATTCTTGGAGGATATAAAGAAAAATACAGAGCTTGGTCATGTGTTTTCTAATGTCCAAAAGTAAATTTTTCATTCAAGAAAAGCAAATGTCAAGAGCATCAAAAGAGATAAATCAATGTGAAAGTAAAATAAGTGTTGTTAATGTATAGTTTAATTTCTTAGGAATCGCGTATATAATGACATACTTAGAGGTGTGATGCAAATAAAAAGTGTGTGATTTCATGACTAAAAATTCTAACATTAATTATAAAATATCAAAATAACGTTATAAATACTTTTAACACAATATATGAACTTGAAAACATAAGAGGACAAGTGCATTCAACTGCTTGCATATGATTATAGGAAGTTCTGGGAATGTATGATGCTAGAATAGGTATATTTTTACTTAGAAGAGTTTAAAAAATGAAACTTTCACTAAAAAATATCCTGGGGTAGGATTATACCAATCTACTAGGACAGCACCATACAACCCTGACCCTTCTATAAGGTCTTGGACATGATATAGTTTTGACCCTACAAATTTATGTGTTTGTATTATATCTATATTTATTTGTCACTATAAAAATTTAGTTTTTGATCACATAGAAATGATCTCTGAACATGTTGAACATCATCTCAAACCATAACCATGAATGAAGAGTCTTGAAAAATAATTATTAGTTTGGTTCTGGGCACCCTGGTTCATTGCCGAAATTGGCATTACTATGAAGAGACATCAAATGATACATCATTATCTACCTAGCATGTGATATCTAAATAGATAAAAAATATTTGGTAACTTCTTTGACAATGCTTACTTTGAATTTTACTCTTGCTAAAATACTTGAAGTAGGGATGTTTGATTCCTTATAAATGAGAGAGGATGTTTCCTTGATCTAGTAAGAATATTCAAACCTAATTTGGGTGATTTCCTAATGATTTGTAGATGTGTTATTGTGAGATTTAGGAGATTTGAATTCATTTTTCAAGTGTAGGAAGTGAGTATACCAATACATTGGCGGGATTTCCATGTTAGAAAATGAGGTAGCATTTACTTACTTATATAGGGATTCATAGATGATTTATGTAATACAAGAAAAATGGGTTAAAGTATAAGATCCAAAAATATGAATTTGAAAGAAAACTTGGAATACATGTAAGTTTGAGACCATACAAGTTGGCCAAGACCAGATATGAAATCCTAACCAAACTATACAGATTTACCTTAGGGTAGAAAAAATTTAAATGAAGTTTGAAACTTACTTCTTGGTGTCTTATTATGGATTTAATGCATTTTTATCACATAATTTGTTGACATGTTCATGTGCGGATACACAAACTAAAAAAAGACCTCGAAAGTGCTAAGTGGGAATGGAGAGATGGTATTTATCATAACAAGAGTGCATTATCAAATCAAGTGTTATCAAAGTTCAAATTACTATATTTGAGTGTCTAAATTTCCCCCTTTGAGTATGAAATAATAATTGCATGCTCAAAGAAAAATAGACCTAACTATGTAGAAAAAATTTTCCTTTTCTCGAATGTTTGTTTTTCGGTTGTTCCATTGTGTTTGGTGTTGGCATTCTCAATGATGGAACCTACAACACATAGTGTAATCAATGTTAATAATAAATAATTTAAATTTAATTCAAATATAACTTATAATGTGAAATATTTTCATTCGTGTAAAATTGAAATATAAGGATGTAAACAAAAAAGGAATACATGTATTCTTTGTAGAAGGAGAGTATATTGTGTTTTTATTTTGCTTAGATATTTATATTACTTAACTTGTATAAGGGTTGGGGGTGATTAGTTTCGGTTTGTGCCATGGAAAAGCTGGAGTGTTAGGTTCATGTAACCCAACATAGAATACTAAGAAGATAAGAAAAAAATGAGGTTCCAAAATACCCTGCTAAGGAAGACAACTCGGTATCAAAGTTATTTTAAAAATATAATATCTTCCTCTTTGATTGCAAGAGGAGAGGAAAGCCTTCCTATGAAGAACTTTTTTTCTTTAATACCTTCCATAACCCCATAGAACAATTTTTTTAGACAGATCTAGAACCAATTTTTTAAATTAGAACTCATAGTAAACAAAAGAATGGATATTCTCATTCCCTTCCCATGTGTCACACTGTTGAATAGAGACTTAAATGTGCTAAAATGCTGATTGAGAAAGGAGACTCATTCCCCCAAAATCTATGAAAAATTAGTAGAAACTAAATTCCATAGAGAAGGAATTAACTATTTCATACTCCTTATATTGATCTAAACCGAGTATGTAAATGTGTCAAAAACATGAGAATGTGGAAACCGGAAGTTCTTGATGAAACTGATGTTTCTTCCCCTAGGAAAAATGTATGGGAAGATCATGACTATACCCTACGGTATTTACCAATATGTATGGTTTTAAACATATTAATTTTCCTGAATTTCTATGTTTTTTTGGATTTCTAAGTACCTATACCCTATTTATGCCTATATCATATCCGAAAATTTTGTATTTTTTTGTAAGTGTAAAAATGAACTCGAGATGGATTCCTCATCTTTTGAGGCATGTACAAAAACCATGTTGATAAATTGGATCAAAAGATAGTATGTGTTATAGTGCACAATTTGTTTGAGAATTTGTAGAGGATTTGTAAAATGTTGGAGAGGTGGCCATATTGAATAACATGTACCTGTAACAAGGAAGGAGTTTGTGTACGGTGGAAACCAAGGCATGTAAATCCTAAAATTATAATAGATTAAAATCACATATATGATAACAAAAGTATTTTAGATGCATGTAAATATAACAATAGTGCAATCATATGCAAGAAGTACGTAAACAATATCACACACAAGGTGTAAAGCCACAGACATGGGGCACCCATGGTGTTACAAGACAATCAAGACTCATATTCCTGCAAAAAAAAGAAATAAATAGAAAATAAGATATAAATGGTTCCAAAAACATGGGACACCCATAGTGTCATAGGAAAATCAAGGCATATAGGCCATAAGAAATGAAAATAAACAAGTAGTAATACACACACATAAAAAGTATGCATTAAACAAGAGTTTCAAAATGTGATAACATGATATAGTAGTCAATATAGGTGAAATATATGAAAAAGAGATTTCAATGATGCAAAAAAACATGTGTTAATCCGGTTAGTTTGAAAATTAACTAGTACACAATGTATGTAATTGAGCATTAATAAGGAAATCAAAATGAACTATCATATAAAAATAGCACTTGTAAGAGATGGAGGGATTTCACCCAAATGAATAATGTAAGGAGTGATGAGTGCTCCTATAAGCGTGTATCAATCGTGTGCCCTTCATCTATTTCAATATACTAGGTGAATGCATGTGTGTAAATAAGTATACATGTTATTTATCAAACCAAAGTGATACACAACATGTATAATGTAAGGTGCTAACAACTCAAGTAAGATGCATAGGTCTTGATTTTGTGTTTTGGAAAATATTTTAATGTTTTTATATTATTGGAAGGCATAAATATTTACACAAAAATAGAGAGCATGGAAACTATTCAATGAGAACACGATGAAGAGGTCGAGTAGCTATTGGAGAATATGGAGACTTAGGCCTCAATTTTGATCCAAATTCCATTGGTACAATAGTAGTAATATGTGCCAAATAAGGCTTAGGAGATAAATTAGGTGCCAAAGTAACATTTGAATAATGGTTATGATGTGGTGGACTAAAATAATGAGTGTGTCGATTTCTAGGATGATGTTGAGAAGTTTTGCGGGTAGTAAGTTTACTAGAGGACCAATGTAGGATCTTAGGGTAGTGAGGAAGATGAGTAGTGTGTGGGGCTACAAGCCTATGAGGATACCTAGAGTTGTGAGATGTAGTGTGTGTAACCAAAGGCCTATTAAGATACCTAGGAGAAACCAAAGTGACTAGGGATAGGATAAATGATGACAAGTCTAGGAAAGAGCCTAGGAGTGTTATAGCTACGAGAGGCAATGTGCGAGAACCAAATACCTATTTGTTGATGCTCTAGGACAATGTAAGCTTACAGAGGTGAATTCAAGGGAAAACTCTAGTTGTGATGACCAGTTGATTATGCATGAACTTGACACATTGGTGGAGTATCAAGGTAATATCCGTAAGATCACGTAGCCAAGGGATACATAGTAGTACGACACCAAAACTAAGAGTAGAAGAAATCATTTAGAATGAAATTGATGTAGTGATATAGCCAACAAGTGGTAGGTAAAGTGATTCATTGGTAGAGTGGATTGGTTTCTAATGTAATATTCTATGTAAAATTCCAAGAGATTGAAGTAGTGTGAGAGATCAAACATTAATTTTTTTCTGAGATCAACAAAACATCACATATAAATACATGATTAATAGAGACATGGATGAATAATGTGTTTGAAACAAATGTGTCATCTATATCATATTCATGAAAATTAATAACCATTGTAGATTACAGTGTGTGAGTGATGGTACCTATCATTACATCTGAAGGGTTATCATAAGAAGGTGGTAGAGGTACCACATGAAATTTTTTGTGCACCTTAGAAGTAGATTATTTAGTATCATGCTTAGGAATTGGATTATTGAAGATTCTTAACTTAGCATTATTGTTGGTTGGCTTGGAAGATTCAATGGGCTCATCTAATTCAATATCTTGAATTGATAAGATCTTGGATAACATGATGAAGCTTTAGAAATTTATCAATGGAGTGACTAATGCATTGATGACAATCACAATAGGCATTGACATCAAAAGGCTTACTTTTAGGTTTACTCATATTAACCTCAAATTGTGGAGGAGATTTATGAGATTGTATTTGAGAAATGTTTTTCATACAATGTGACGAGGTCTTGAAAAGTGAGTAAACTAGCGTCGCACGGGTTGAAAAACAAAATTGATGGTGTCCTTAGAAGAAATATTAATGTCATTAGTCTTGGCTTTGAATATTGTCTTGCTTGAAAATTTGGCATTAGATGTGGGTGAGTGTTAGTAAGGTACTTGATTTTGCTCATATTTAACATCTTAGTTTCACACTCTTTTATTTTAAAGTATGACATAGATGGTCAAAAGATCAAAAAAATTCAAAAATGACTAAGTCTTGCAAAGGAGAAAACAAACTCTTTGTAAATAAGTCTTGTAACTCACTATCAGCTGAAATATTATTCATTTTGGTGATCACATTCTTATAGTGCAACACATAATCATTTATAGGTTCATTGGACCCTCGTCGTAGTTTATCTAATTATGCATAAGAGATTTTCCCCAATTTTGATACAAAATTTGTTAGGAAATCAATATGTAAGTATTCCACACTTGTATGTGTGTTAATAATAATTACATTGGTACTTATTATTATAGTGAATATTAGTAAGTTATTTAGTCATATATATTGTTGAAATAACAATATATTACAAATGGTTAGTAGTTGGAGTGTTATACCCATACCGGGTTATTTGTTATAACACCTCCCTAAATAATCGGAGGTTGTTTGGCTATATAATAGCCATGTATTGTGGTGGAGTAAATATAGAAGAAATATTATTGTGTGAAATTAATTATCGTGTGAGTTTTCCTCTGTGTAAACTCTGTACCAAAATTATATTTGGTATCGGAGCGGAGTTTAGTCAGGGGCCGTGATTTTACAAGTATGATGGAGTATTGAGTTTTTACGTAAGGAAGAAAATAATATTTACTATTCATTTTTCCTGTAACATGGAATAAAAATATTTTAGAGTGGAGTTTTCATTAGTTTGTATTTGGGTTTATCTTTCCATCCATGCACAAATATTCAAACTTGAGATTAGAAATCAATATTATATTTGCATATATGTGGTAGCTATTATCATCGATTGTATTTTTATCACTGCATCTGCATATATTTGGCATCTCATAAAAGGAAATCAATCCAATGGTGCCACCAATACCTAAGCCTTTTCAACCTCACTACGGCCTACACCGGACCCTTTGCATCTCCATCACCGCTTTGGTCTAATAGCAAGCATCATCCTCAGATGCCATAACACCATTTGTAGATACGGTCATTCATTCTAGTGAAAGTATAACCTTTTCATTCAAATATTTGGATTTTTATTTCTCCTTCTCAACTTGTCTTCTAATTTTATCCACATTTAGCTTTTGGTAGATTACTTACTTGCCCAAATTCAGCTCCTTGTGGGTAATCGTGCACTCTTGATAAGTGATAAATGCATATGAAAAATCATTTGAAGCAATGCATTTTATTAGTTGATTTCTCCTCCCGATGTGCCATCACATCTACACATTTTAGTGGAAATTAGTTTGTTTTAGATTATATAGGGTATTTAGTATATGTATTTTTCCTAAAAATAAGAGTTTATTAGAATCTTATATAATGCTTCAATATAAAAATTATACTCATTCAAAATCTTATCTCACGTCACTCGTAAAAGAAGGCTTATATTATTTAATTTTTGGTGATCAACATTTCATTATCATGTGACTTAATCTTATAGATTGTTTATAAGTCTAGAGTTTTTATTTTTATTAGAGGTCGTTAATAATTATTTGGTTTATTCCTCTCATAGCCAAGAATAGTATTAGCTAAAAGTGGGTAAATGTCATAGTCATTATTAAAAGTATATATTTGATTGTTGTGTCATTATATTAAAAATTTTCAAAAGTGTATGTGTCATATAAAAGAGCTTGTTACTAAATTTAAGAGTCATTTTATGTGTTGATTCGTCTTGTCAATAGAGTCAAAATAGTGAAAATCAAGTTAATAGTCAAGTTCTCAAAAGAGTCAAGTCATTGTAATAAGTCAAAAAAACAAAATAATTTTTTTGCCTCACTTTTCAATAATTGGACGCATTTTCACTTGTACGTGACGTCCATATTATGGGGATGAATTATACACTTGAGCTTCATGTTCACATTCCGTTGAGCTAGCAACATCACATCGGAGGACAAAGTAAAGCGGAGGTTGGAGGTCAATTCATGACCTCTCGTCATCCACCAACGATGGGGCCACACAAAGGTTTGGTGACATATGTGTGTAGTTTGCTTTCAGTTTTTGTGGTGTGCTTTTTGTTATGTTCAGTGTTCTAGTTTTAAATAAGTGGAAATTTCACATTGAGTGGGGAACATGATCCAATGTTCCATTTCCGGTTTATGTGTATGAGTAGTAAAATTCAACAGATTTTCCTATGTTATTCCCTACAGTGGGATATTGATGACGACTAATAATAATACTTGGCACATCATGATGTGGTTGTAGGTAAACCACTTGAAAACCTTCATTTGTGGTTTGTGGTAAACCAATTGCAAAACCACCATTCTTAGTTGTTGGTAAACCATTTGTAAAACCATCACTTTATGGTTTGTGGTACACCAATTATAAAACCACCATTCTCAGTTTGTGGTCAACTATTTGCAAAACCATCCTTTAGGTTTGTGATCATCTTGTGAAAATACCTAGATCATGAGTAGGTGCAAGTACAAGTACAAAGGCAAGTTTTCCCCATGTTCACACTAAGGGGGAGGGGGAATGTTAGGAAATCAATATGTTAGTGCTCCACATTTGTATGTGTGTGAATAATAATTACATTGGTAATTATTATTATAGTGAATATTAGTAAGTTAGTTAGTCATATATATTGTTGAAATAACAATATATTATGAATGGTTAGTAGTTGGAGTGTTATACCCATGCCGGGTTATTTTTATAACACCTCCTAAATAATCGAGGTTATTGCATATTTTTGGCTATATAATAGCCATGTATTGTGGTGGAATGAATATAGAATAAATTTTATTGTGTGAAATTAATTATCCTATAAGTTTTTCTGTGCAAATTATGTACCAATATTATAAAATTGTGCCAAAAATATATTTTCCAAAGTAGTAAATGAGCATACGAGAATTAGTGGGGACATCATAAAACCATTGCAATGATAAATCTTGAAGTATTTGAGGAAAAACTTAGTGAGCAATATGTCATTACAATAATAATCAAAGCAAGCCACATGGAATGAGAAAATATGTTCAATGGGATTCCTTTTCCATCATAGATAAGAATCTTAGGAGAAAAAAACCTATAGGAAAATGTTAAGAAACCACTTTAGGTGTGATTGGATTGTGAAGCAACTATGTAGAATCCATCGTGTGAGAAGAAGCAAATGTACCTTGTTATAATTGTAAAATTTGTGTTTGTAGAGTATGAATAATGGTTTGAGGATTGTGTGCTAGAAGAGGATACATGTGAACCATGAGAAGGAGATGTGAGATGCCTAATCACCACTTTGGCTATAGGGATTGGCATGAGACATTGGGTATTGATATATGAGATTCCCCCTAGAGAGGTAGGCACCGTTGATGTAGGAATAATAAATGATGACAAAAATTCTTAAGTTGATCTCGGGTAGTATATAGTAAAAGATTGATATTACAAGGGTTCTCTTGAAATAATAGGCCAAGTTTTTGGTAATCATCATCAAGATGACCATGATCATGGTGTTCAAGGTGAGAATTAGAACATTCACCTTAGACATGGTTAGTGTGAAGAGTGAAAAAAACATTAGAGAGGACATCTCAACAGTAATAGACAAAGGAGTGAGATCCATACTAATGATAGGTTAGGGGGAGGGTGCGATTGGAGGATCAATGAGATTGGGTTGAGTTGTTGTGATAAAATATTAAAGATACACAAGGGATGAGTTGTGATTAACATGAAGAAGTGAAATGAAATAAACTTCAAATTTAGGGTGATACTCAAGATATTCAAGGAAGGATATGGTTTCATAATGAGGATAAGCCATTATGAAAAGCATTATGAGAAGATCGTGTAAAAATTCCTACTACAAAAGGACCTATGGAGATCCTAGATTAGATAAAAGGTCCAATAAAAAAATCACCAAGTTGCTTACACCCTTTTTAGATTAAGACAACCGTTAATCTAAAGTCCTTTTAGTGAATTAAATTTACACTAATTGGATGCATGGTTATATAAATTTTTTTATTCTAATTAATTAACTTCAAAAATTAATTATGCAATATCATAATAATATTCTAAATATTTGAAACACAAGAGGGTGAGTGCACTTAGTTGTTTGCGAGATGATTCTAGGAAGTTATAGGAATGTGTAATGCTAGAATAGGGAGATCTCGAACTTGGAGGAGTTTCAAAATGAAACGGTCAATGCAAACTATCATGGGGTAGGACCATACCAATCTACTAGGACCATACCATATAGTATTGACCTTTATGTATGATCTTGGGCTTGCCTTGTTTTTGACTCGGTAATTTTCTATGTTGGTCATTTACTTGAATTTTTATATTGGTATCAAACCCTAATTTTTATCATGCAATGAGGCTCTCTGAATATATTTAACATCATCTCAAACCCTACCCATGAATTAATAGTCCTATAAAATAAACATTAGCTGGGTTGTGGGCACCCTCATGCACCACTGACATTAGCACTACTCAAAAGAGGCCTCAAACCATAATTCATTCTTTTGGAATCACAATGGACTAAGATGGGGGTGAATCAATCCTCCAAAACTTGTTACTTCATTAACCAAACCATAGATTCATGAATTAGATTGTCCATACATCATTCATAACCATATGTTCTTATAAAGGTATGCAAAAATATCACAAGAGCAAGAAATAAAGTACACAACACAATAACACCATATATAAGTGGAAAAATCCATGGGGAATAAAACCCATTGAAACTATACTTATATTACACAAATAAAATATATTTAGTGAAGCACTAACTTCAAAAGGAACACCAACCCCTAGTTTAGTAGAGCACCAACCCTACAAGGAGCACCAACCCCTAATTTAATGAAGCATCAACTCCAAAAGGAGGCTACAACCCCTAAGATGACCAAGAACTAACTCATCCACATGAATATGTTTTATCTCTTATTTTTTTGCTGCCACAACTAATGGAGATCACATATTCAACTCACAAACCCTATCTCATACCCTAGGTCTTCAAACTTGCTCTATCTTCTTCCTTATCACCTTGTCTTACCAATAATATCTTGCAAAAAATATATAAAAATATTCTCAACCTAAAACACATCTCATCATACTTCAAATCATGCTTTCATACCTATAAAATACTCTCCTCAAGGTCACACTTTCCCCCATACAAGACCAACTCACTAAATGAGCTCACTTCACTTTTATATGCATTTATTCTCTCTAACCAAATGAGGTTGGTCCTATACCTTTTCATGACCAATGAATCATAAAAAAATATCAATAAATTCATTATAATGGTCACGTATGACCCAAGTAGGTCATCCTATCCAAAACCATCATCCATGCACCAACAAGCCTCAAAACCCTACCATTGGAATGCCAAAATATCCTAACAACAAAAAAAAATTATTCAAGGTTTAATATTCATAAATCATATTTAAAATAACATTTAAATATCGTACATGGTTATAATTATCATTAACCGATCAAATTATTTCATTTAATGGGCCTAAAGGCTAATTACCTTCACCAAACAAATGATTGTTATCAACAACTTGATTTCACCTTTGGGCCTTAAGACCCTAAATAACACATCAACTAAGTAATTTGAAAACTAAATGTAAATGGAAGAACCTTTAAATCACTCCTATGCATGTTAGAGCATATGAAACAATCACTTGCTCAAGCCACAACCACTTTTATCTTCACCAAATCAAGCTGCCCAAAACATGTTTTCAAAACTCAACTAATAAAAACCCTTGCTAATACTTTAAAGACCTCCAAATTCATTAAATATATTCTAAATTCACCCCTATTAAATTTCCATGTGATATCAAACATCAAATCATCCATTTGATTCTCTAATCAACTCATTCTTTCAGAAAAAACAAACATGTCCTTAGAATCAACATGTAAAATTCTTCATAAATCAGCATGCAAGACACATCAAATGAACTCAAAAGATACAATCCATACATCATTGGAACTATATTTGAATAAAATTTCCATATAATATCATAAATCCTTCCAAATCTAAGTGTAAGGCCTTCAAAGAATCCCATCTCTACAAACTACTTTTTACCCTTCTTGGACTCAAGAACTAACATTTTTTCCAATATGTTTCATCATCACAAAAACCACTTCCAAGATTAACCAAAGCATGGAAAATACTTATACATGATGTATAAGCCATAAAAAAACTTCACCCATTATAAAGAACTCATAAATTATCACTTACCTCATTGAGTCACTTGGCACCTCGCTAGAATGAGCATCTTCCAAATTTGACCCTCAAAGAACATGTCATAACTTTTTCATACCATCTCCAAATCAAAATTTTTATATACCATTAGAAATTTATCTGAATCATATTCAAAAAAACTTTAGTGTATTCCTAACTCCCACTTTGCACCTTTTGTAATGTCAATTTTACTAAAGGCTTCTCCAAACTACCCCAAAAACTAGTCAACACAAATAGGGCACACTTTGTACTTTTAACTGTAAAAATGGTCTTAAACCTTCATGGAAATCAAAAAAAACTCCTGGTATTTAATAAATTGTAATTTATACTTTACCTCATTTGGGAAACTTTTCCTTAAACTGGAACTCTTCAGAAACTTACATTTAAGGTGGGGCCCACATATCACCACATGCTCTATCTTACCTTTCTGGAAATATGGAAGATTACTATACAACATAAAATCATCACATTTGAAGAACATATCAAAACTAGGTTGTTACATAAGAACCTTTTTGCAATCTGCTCCTAGCCGGGTTTTGCTAGGGTTTCAAACCACTTTACCTTCTTAACGATTGTTCATAAAAATGTGATGATAAAAACACCTAATTTTTTTTTAAAGCTTCATAACTAACCTAAGAAGCTATTACAAAGAGCTCAAGTCACCATGCAAATCATATAGTTCACAACGAGCATCAGAAGGTCCAACTTTGTCTTAGAAACACACTGTAGCTTACCCGGTTCCACCAAAACTTGCATATTTTCAAAAATATTTTTCAGAATGACCTAAAATTTGGCATGAAGTATAAAACCTTATATAAATTTTCATGCTCACTATATATCCAAAATATCTCTAAAACTCTCTAGCCACATTGACTTACCTATGCAATCATGCCTGATTCTCACTATTTTCTTCCCAAGGACCTCATAGAAACACTAAACCACTAAAAGAATACCTAAAACTCTGCATACATTCCCTTTATACCATCACCATGATTCAAAAATAAATATCAGCTCAAAATCACACATCTCCTTCCCATTTTGCATGCTCAAGGCTAGAAACAAGCCCGAAATGACCCCACTCAACACCGACAAACCATGAACGGGCTTCATCGACCTCATACACACCCATGTACACCCAAAACACATCATATGGACCACGTATGATCTCATTACACACTCCAACAAGCTTGGGGACCTCATATTTTGACTCAACATACTCAACCATGCACCATGACTACATAGAACTTTAACAAACCACATGAACTTCATGTTTGACACCTAATTGACACTAGATAGAAACTCATATGACCACATGACACCCTTTTCAATAAATGGGGTTTACATCAATGAAAACTCAACCATACAATGGCCAAAAATATCCCCCTTTTTCATTTATGGAAACCATCATTCACAAACATTGATGGAAACCAACATGACCAACATACTTACATGACTCTTATCATGTTTTCGATGCCCCTCTCCCACTTTTCCATCTCTAAAAAAAAAAAGATATTGTAACCACTAGACATGTAAAATGATAACACATAATGAAAAAAATGCAAAATCATGACTTACTTACCCACATTTCTCCCCATGGGATTTGTATTATTCATTCTTTGACTCCTTTAGTAGTATGTGAAGATCCTATGGACCTATGTAAAGCTCCCCTTGAGCTGATAACCTCTAATTTGTCCTTCATTCATGTCTATCATTACTTACAGGCCTTTTTTATGCTCAAACCATCATTTTTCCATTAAATCCATCATTCCAAGTTTTGAGACCACTTGACCCTAAACACCTCCATTTTTTCTCTATCATCAATAAGAGCAATCAAATTACATGAAAGTCCTTCTCACTACTCCCCCGGGTTTGAGACACCCTACTCTAACTGAAATTATTAAAATTATCTTTTTCACCTTGCTTCTTTTTCAAGAGGGAGGAATAAACACTTCACCTGTTCGTGAAACACAAACTCGGTCCTTTTAACCTCAAAGCATGTTCTTGTAATATTCTTGATTCAAATACCTTCTTACCTCAAAAATACATGAGCATACCACCATTCACTCGCCCTAAAGGACTTCATAATTCCTTTGACACCTCCTTGAGACTTTTCATGCATGATCAAGCTCGAAATGAGCTCCCCGCCTTATTCATCAATCTCTTACTAGTATACAAAATTCTACGGTTTGAAGCTTTGATTTGATTTTAATGGAAATACACTAAACTCAAGAACTTTCAAGTTCCTCCACTAACTTTTATCATTATAGAAACTTCAAAAACTCTAATCAAGTCGCAATTTCACACTTTAAAGTTTTGGTCTTCATTACTATCAACAACTTTGAACTTTTGTACCATACCTTCATATTGCAATCCAATTGAGCATAACATTTTCCTTAAGCATGAAACATTACATCTATCTTCCTGGGTCGTATGTGGATTACAACTAGTTCTCTGTATTATTCAACTTACTATCATCTTTTATATAACTTTAATGAGTCCTCATATCTCATTTACACAATGTTTAGACCTCTAGTTCTCTACTGCAATTTTAACCTCAAACTTGAGAAATTTGTAAACTGGTTTGAAGTACACACAAACATATACCATGCCATAGATCTCACACAAGGATGATGATCCACACTACAGTACTCTCACTATATTCAAATATTAACTTAGAACAAACATGATGCAACCTAGATATGGTCATGATAAAAACACAGATCAACACAAATCAAGAGCATGCATTTACTCTCCTTAGAAGTTCTTTTGATAGCATCAATGTTAATTCAACATCTTATCATAATTTCTTAACACGATAAGTCATACCTCTATCCTAAAACTCAAAAAACAACCATCTAGATGCCCACACACTCCTTTTAGAGACCATTCACATAAACTTTTATGACCCAATCATGTTTGTTTAAGAAAAACCATTATACATGTAGCTAGCATCTTTGTGCCTTCTTGAAGTACTATGACAATGCACTGAGACTCAAATATCCTTATCATTGTGACCTCAATCTAGCTCTTTTTCATCCTAAAACATGTTGGTACTTATAGCATGACCTTTTCATGGATACCTTGGACTCATAATTATCTTTCTTTCGATATTTAATGTCTAAAATATCCTTCACATGTTATAGAACACATACTTGCTCAGTTTGGGGTTATGAATCTCAAACCCTTGAAAACATTTGTAGTTTCACTTGAGGCACACTAAAAAAACTCCAACTTGTAAATATTAGACCTTGTGACATGATTCACCAAGATACATCCCATAGACAAATGAACTTGTTCTTTCAATACTATCGTTTGATACTTTGATAAAGAGTGCACACACAGACTTAGGACCATCAAGTTATTTCAAACCCTTTAGTAATTGTTTAGACTTTGTATTGCTCTAATTTTTCCATGAAATGAAGTATATTATTGACTCAAACCAATAGAAAAACTCTGATTGCATGAAGAACATTAGTTATTTCTTCCTCTTACTCATAGTCATCATTGTCATTCATGGTTTTGTATGACTATGAGAAACAACTTTAAGAGCTCACATCCCTGCAAAATTCTAAGTTTAGACCCTACCACTTGATAAAGAGATCACATTTCAGTTGAATAATACAAAAATAGATCCTCCATTCATCATAAAATGATAATCAACTCATTGAGACCTTCTTGATGTCTGAGGAGAATCATCTCTTGATAACATAAATACACAACACACCGTATGTACCTTTGAGACATCACTTGTATAGTCATAAAAAAACTCTTGCTTGATAATTCTGAAGCTTCATATCATGGTCATTGAAGCCATCATATATGAGACACACAATGAGAAAACAAACTACCACCAAAGTGATTAACATTGTCAAACATAGAGACCTTGAGAAATTTACCACATACTTCTAGGGATTTCAAACATCTCAAGTGACCTCCGAATCGAGATAACACTTTTCAACTTTGGAAGATAGAATTCCTATTTTGAAACCATGGATTTCACTAGAACCTACAGTCATAAGCCTCTTCAAAAACTTTTCCAAGATTATACCACCTTTAAAATCTATTTAGGTGAATGTACAAATATTCGTGATGATGGAACAACATCTCTTTTTCATGACCTTATGCTCTTCTCGGGAAGATGTCAAGATGGACACAAAGCATTGTAGAACATATACAAGTACTATGCAAAGATTCCACATTCAACCCAAGGCACATACCATACACATTTACTTATTCTTGATATAGTACTTCATATTCAAATAGGATCATTCATAGTCAGGACATTCCTTTCTTCTGAGAGATAATACAAATACTCCTTATGACTATGGCACATTTCATAGAACCTCATTACTTACAATGACAAGATGACAACATACATAAACCATCAAACTAAAACACTTGATATGACAGATGGTGATGAACATGCTTATACACATACTCAAAATGTGATTTTTCATAAATCAAGACTCATCATCCTTTGAGGCCAAATATGATAGAGCAAGATACAACTTTGAACCATGGACACAAAAAATTTCATGTTTAGACAGAGCCACACTCAGCTAAAATACCATTACCTCATGCCTAAATTCACATTATACCACAATAAAGGCTTGAAACAAATTGAGGACACATAGAGACCTTATTATGATCTTGATAAGAATATACAACAAGGACTCACACATAAAACACTCCTTGCTCGGACTATGATGACACTTGGTACAACATGGATTTTTGCAATACTTAAACTCATAACTACATCATAAACACAACCATACACACTCTTGGACTAATGAGAATGGAGAAATTTTCAAGTAACCACGAAGGACACACACAAATTTAGACACCTAACAAGTGCAAGAACTCAAAGATGCATGGGAAGAGTCACTTTCCATACCTTATCACTCTAGAGGTATCCCAAAGACCTAGTTTATTCAACTTGTCTTGCACAAAAGCTTGAAAGGAATTCAAACACATATGATCTTCTTCAACAAGTGAAAACATGCTTCCTCGAATTGATTTGGGATTGTTGACTATGTTACCAAACTTGAAAGAGCTAGAATCCTCCTTGACAACCTTCATATACTACATGATGGGATGAGAATCAGTTCTCTTGGCCTTATTAGCATGATCAACCATCTCCTTGCCAAGTAGAATATAATCTAACATCCTTCTTGGCCATATTATCTTACCTAACAATGAACATCCTCTTACTTTGGAAAAATATTGCAATATGACTTGATTATTGATAATTGAAATAAACAACACTTCTCTTTCTTCTAGGCTCAAACAAACTAATTTTTAAGGTGTTTGACAGTTTCAGATCCGAGCCTTCATGGTGTTGGTTTTACAAAGTTTTTCTTGGTAGAGGTCCTATTTTTACACAATTCGGCCCCAACTCACCAAGTGGTCATTGGTAGCTCATCGTCCTCCTTGTACATGTACCCTACTCGATCTACACTCCCTATAATTCACTTTCTTGCATTGCTTTGAGTTTTTTGCTAGCAATCTTTGGGTCACAAATTTATTTCCAGTCTCCCACCTATTGGTTGTACCACTCGAACTCATTTTTTCTTGAATTTTCAACTTGGGACTCGAGCTCTCTATCCACACGTAGACTTAGTTCAAGCATTACATACATCATTTGCATTGGCCTACACAACTCGGCCCGTGAACTCACCTACTTCCGTGCTTCCTCTTAAGATTTGTCCACCCTATTTATCGCAACATGTGATCGCAACTCAGTTTTTCTCTACATTCCTCAACCTTTGTTTGAATGCTCATTGTCCCTACTTCAAACCAACCAACTCCACAAGAACCTCATCGAGTCCATTAGGTTCCACCCACCTCAAGATCCTCATCTCGCTAGCCCCAAATCCATGCCTTGGGAGTTACAACAGCTACGTGGACCTATGTTTTGACTCGATGGTTTTATATTTAGATATTATATCACCCGATGTAATGCTCTTTTCGGCTTAGACCTCAAGCATAACTTGACTCCATTTTCTACAAACCTATTTGAACAGAGAACATATCGGGCTCCCCACTCGTGACCCCTCATTGACGAGATCATCATCCTTGGTAAACAACTTAGTGCCCCACATCCCACCCTCCAATGGTCTATCTCGACCGAGAAATCTCCCGTCCACTCCCTAACTCGATGTTTACATTGCCGACGAGCCCAACCTCCTAGTGCTCAACTTACTCAACAACCCCCTCGACTTAGTGCATTGGTTTTTCCATCTTGCCAAAGTGTAACATTACTTCCCATCTCAACTCAATGAGTTCCCTTCTCAACTTACCCTTAATC
Organism: Taxus wallichiana var. yunnanensis; assembly: GCA_018340775.1. Taxonomy (NCBI): domain Eukaryota; kingdom Viridiplantae; phylum Streptophyta; class Pinopsida; order Cupressales; family Taxaceae; genus Taxus; species Taxus wallichiana. Next base: position 324,661,636 of record CM031242.1, on the reverse strand, counting down.
TCTTCATACAAATCATCGAATTATCATGTGAGCTACCCGGTGAGCTCCAAACCCCCCTTTTAGCATTTTCCCTTTTTTTTGCATTGTACCACGGTGTAAAGGGTAACATTATAACAATTCAGCATTGTACATGTGGGAGTATTTTTTCGGGCTCCACATATAGGGTTATTGGGCTTCCTGTGCCAATTTTTCTAGCTCACCGCTGCATAGTGCTCCTCTTGCCTACGGCTAGTGGATGTGTCTACCACAACCTTGCAAAAAGATATCCTTCTCATTTGTGTTATGAGACACCTTTTCTCTGTCACATTGAGCGGTGTACCTTGTCTTTTCTTTGTGCCTTTTATGCTTTATTACATGTGTTTCTATACTTCTAACTAGGAATCCATTGTGGCCTCCACTCTCACACAACTTATCACCTACTACGAGGTGAGTGGTCAACTATCCAACATCGCATGAACACACCCTATTATAGTCATGCACTATCTTATAAAGTGAGGCATACATGGGGTGTTATCACTACTTTTATCAAGTGTTTTGTTTCTTGTAGATGCATTATTGGTGAGTCGACGTCTTGCATTCTTTCACCCTCTTTTTATTATTCACCTTGCACTTATTTCTTCCACTTTCACATCATGGATGATTATCTTTCCAAACATAAGCATTGCAAGATCACATTACAGTCTTCACCACTTCTTCTTGGGAGAGTGAACTATTCAACATGGTGTGCTTCCATGGAATGCTACTTTTCCTACGAGGGTCTTACACACTTATTTCTTGGGCTAGTTCCTACACCCACTGATTTCAGTCATCTTGAGGAATTTCTTAACACTTGTGACCATGTTGTTGGTCACTTGATGTTGTCTTTCACTAAGACTCTCTGCATTCACATGGTAAACTTAGATCCTCCCCACCGCATCTAGAGCATATTTTAGTCTTTGTTTGGAGACCCTTCACATAATTTTGTCATTGTTGCTACTGTTGATCTAGTTGTCTCTCTTCTTCTTTGTGTGATGGAAGTTCCACTGACACATACTCAATTGGTTCTTATTCGATGATGAGTGTTGTTCTCCTAGTTTTGATGCCAAGAGCACCACCGAGGACTTATATCCTCCTTCTCTCACATTTCCAGAGAGTGTTGACACATCCCACTTCTCATCGACCTTGTGTAGTCTCCATCTTAGCCTCATATAGTCATTGTCTTTGGCCTCCTTTCCACTTCCTATCTGTGAGGCCCCTTCCACTCCTCTTCCTTCATGCATGAGTGACTCATACCCTTCTCGAAATCACTCTATTGTTTGTCAAACCCCCTCATTGGGATGAGTATCTACCCGACCTTGGTCATATTTTTGTAGAGTCCACTTGTGATGCACTACAGGTTCCTCATCTTTCTATATCTCCATTGTTGGGAGTTCCCCTTCTAGGAATCTTATCACTTTCACTTTTTAGGATATTTTAATTGATACACCCTCTCTTGTGGATGCCTTTTCTATTGTGGGGGTTTTTGTGTTTCATTCACATAACTTGGACATCCTTTCTTGGGGTGTTCATCTTCTACACTCGATAGTTCTATGCACGTGACATTACCTTCGGTTCCTTAACACCTTCTTGTTATACATATGTCACACTTCTATGGACCAGACTCAAAGTTATTCATGTTGTTGCCTTCTATTTCCTTCATGGAGTGGGTGGACTTCTAGCACTCTATTTTTTCCTTCCTAAGGGAAGGCACACAATTTGGTGTGGGTGGATCTTCTTCATTCTAGATGAATAGGACCACTTCATCAACACTCTTATGGGAGACTTTCTAGACTTGTAGAGTTAAGATACGTCCATGACATCTTTTGTGTTCCTCTAGTCTCCCTCTTCTTCTCTTTTCTTCTTCTTTCCAAGAGATTTCCCTCTTATATATGGGTACCTTATCAGGATTTTCTGGCCAAGACCCATCTTTGGCATCTTTCTTATATTAGAGAGTGTGTTTTTACCTTATGGTGTATGTTTTTCCCATGGGTTTTCCTCCATTTCTTGAGACCCATTTATCTTTTCTAACTTTCTACCTCATCCTAAATTTCGATGAAGGGGGTTTTGGTGTGATTAATTTTCCACATCGGTGGGTGAGTCATCTCACCTAGGTGAGATAGTAGGTTTATATGTAATTTAGGGTCATTATGAGATTCCCTTACACGTCGAGTTTATCATTGCTTCATTGGGAGTTACTTCCCATTATAGGAATGTAACTCCCCTCTCCACTCGAGTTGTCATGATTGAAGCATTGGGAGTTTAAAAACACCATTTATATGTATATCCCTTTATATCTATGAGATAAAATTGTGATATTTTTTGGCTTAACGAGGTTCGCCCCTTTCTCGATCTTTGCATGCACATTTGGTTAATGTTCTCTCCTCTCAAGATATCTTCACACTATCTTTCACATGCCGTGGATTTTTACATCATCCATTTTAATCCTCGTGCTTAAATTTTTGCACCCTCTTTCAAGACAAGAACTTTTCTGCAAGCTTCTCTTAGCTAGGGTTTAAGTAGGGTTTCAAACCACTTTACCTTCTTAATGATCATTCATAAAAATGTGATGATCAAAACACCTCAATATTTTTGTGAAATATTCATAATTGGCCTAAGAAGTTATTCCAAATAGATCAATTCCCCATGCAAAGCATATAGTTCACAACGAGCATCGGAAATTCCAACTTTGTCTTGAAACACACTACAACTTACCCGGTTCCACCAAAACTTACATATCTTCAAAAATATTATTTAGAATGACCTGAAATATGGAAAAAAACACCATGATAACTTTCTATAACTTTCCATGCTCATCATCTATCCCAAATAGCTCTAAAACTCTCCAACCATAATGACTTACATATGCAATCCTACCTAATTCTCATTGTTTTCTTCCTAAGGACCTCATAAACACACTAAACCACTAGAAGTAACCTAGCATAAGTAAAATACCCAAAAAAATATAAATTTGAAAGAAAATTCTGAAAAATGTCAGTCAAAAACCATATATATTAGTCAGGACCAAATATAAAACCTTGACCAAACTATATGGCCTTGCCCTGAGGTAGAAAATATGCCAAATCAATTTTGGAACTTATTTATTCGTGTCTTACTCTATATATTATGCATTGTGCTCTCAAAATTGGTTGACATTTCAGTGTGAAAGGATAAACAACCTAAACAAGAGACCTCAAAAAATGTTAACTAGGAATGGAGAGATGATATTTTTCATAAAAGAGTGCATTGTCAAATCAAGTGTTGGCAAATTGAAAATTGCTAAATTTAAGTGTTGACAACTATCAACATACATTAAATTTATTGAATATACATTGAATAAATAGATGTAAATTTTTCCTTTGAATACATCATAATCCATAGCTAAATTATAGTCATATATTCAATCATTTAAGTGTTTAGGGAAAGAAAATGGTTTCTAAGAATGTCAGTTGTTAAAAAAATTGTTAGGGTGGCGTGTATTTAGTTAATGTATTCAATCATTTTTTTGCATATTAAAAGTTTGAATTCATTGTAGAAAATGACAAAATTATAGTCATGTATTCAATTTATGTTCAATAATTCTAGTGCATATTCATCCAATTGATATAGTGTTAACCATGGATATTCAAATGTTAAATTGTTTTAAAACACAACATTTATGTATAATCAGATTTTTTTAGTTTTTATATTAATTGATAATGTATATTCACATATTCAATGTATATTCAAACATTCTCTACATAGTCAAAAATGTAGAAGGTAATTATCACTTACCTCCTAAATATGTGGTCTAACTAGATATCCAAATCCGATCTCTATCAATTTTGAGCTTTTTCAAAATTTTAATGAAATGTTTGGATGCCCTTACTCATCCAATTTATAAGAGTAAATCCCATTCAAAATCAGTTTTTATATTATAAAGGGGTATTTAAAGCGTGGATAAAATCATAACATTACTTCTATTTTTTTGGAGAAATGGAGAGTCCAACACAATTTTCTTGTAAGTGTTGGCTTTAATAAAGTGAAGGTGAAAAAGAAGGTGAGTTTATATGTGTTTCAAAAATAAGCGCCCTACTTATTTTAGGAACCAAATTTGTAAAAAATTAATACTTGAGCCTTAGTTGATGTTGTTCATTCACTTTTACACCTTGACATCTCAAAACTTGTCATAATTTATTACATTAATATGATCCTGGGTCCTTCATTAGTTTTGCATTAAATTCAAAAGGTCACCCAAGGACAACATCCAAGGAGGGAATAAAATCTACGAAATCTAGAAAAATAAATAGAAGGTAGAAACATCCATGGAAGGAAGAAATTTTGTGGAAGCCAGAAAATTCCGCGGAAGGTATAAAATATGTAGAAGGAAAAAATTCTACAGAAAGTAGAAAATCCGCAGAAGGAAGAAAATCAATGGAAGCCAGAAAATTGTGTGGAAGGTAGAAAATCCATGGAAAGTAGAAAAATATGTGTAACAGAGAAAATTTTATGGAAGGTAGAAAAATATGCAAAAGGAAGAAAATTCTTGAAAGCCAAAAAAAATCGCAAAGGAAAAAAGTTTATGGAAGGTAACAAATCCATAGAAGGAAGAAAGCCCTTGAGAGGCCGGAAAAGTTCACAGAAGGAAAAAATTCCACACATGGTAGAAAATTCATGGAAAGAACTAATTCCATGGAAGCTAGAAAATTCCATGAAAGACTCCAAGATCTAATCGAGGTGAACGTGTGTCAACTACATTAAACACCTTGGGAATTTTAAAATGGCCATAACTTTTGATCCAAGTCAGCAAATAAGACACAATTGATCTTATTAGAAATATCTTTATGAGATCTATATGATTAGAGTGGTTTTGGGTCCATTTAAATCTTATTTCATGACCTAATAATTGATTCAAGGATCACAACCATTTTAAGATATGAGTTTCGCAATACGAACTCGAGTCTTATTCTTTTTCTCATATCTTTTGATCTAAAGACTCTTTTCACCTGCACATTATATCAATAGAAAGATCGCGAGAAAAGATTTATTTTGAGACCAATTTTAGAGGTTATTGTGAAGGGATTATAAATATCTCAATAGAAATTTAGATGCTATTTTAAAGTGTTTTCTCAATCTTAGACGCCTAAATATTTTTTTATTGTTTCCCTTTAGTTACAACCATTTCTTAATGGAATATTCTTTCAAATGGCCTACAAAATCACAAGATGAAATCATTTAGGGGATCTTATAACAAATTATAAACAAATAAGAATAAATTTTAGTGGCCCTAAAAGCAAACTCAAGGCTTTATTGGAAAATGGAAGCTCAATGTTCAAGTATCTCTCCTAATCTTGAGGGATTCATCTCAAAGTTCATCTTCTACGAATTTTTTTGCTTTGGCTTGTTGAGGAAGGCATATTTATTGTTAGAGATCATCATGAGACCTAGAATATGCTCTTAGATGAATTTTTGAGTGAATTTCTTCTTAGTATCTTTAGGACTCCAAATCCTTCTAAAAGGAATGTTCCATTGCATATTTTGATCCCTTCTTTCTTTCCTTATATAAATGTAATGAGTTTCATAAATGAAACCATCCTCTCTTGACTACAAAAAAAAATCTACCCAATTGGTTTCGAGTGTTCTAATTTTTTACAAGCCCTTGTTTTGAATTGTACAATGCATTCATTTCCTTCTCAATGACTATGAGAGATTATGTATTTCCGAGAAATAATTGTAGACACCCCAAAATTACATACTTGTTCCCAATATTATCCCAGTTCACATATGTGTATTCATCCCCTCATGATTCATTAATTTAATTAATTAATTCATGTACATTCACCCCTTGAGATTAATTAAATTAGTTCCTAACACCACCTTAATTAAGTTAATTAACATTTATTAAATAAATGGTTAATTAATCATTTTCCATATGTAGCTAATTAAATTAGTTACTTAATTAGGAAAATACACATATTTTCCTAGTCAACCGCCACTTAAACTCTAGTTCCTTATTCCATTCAACTCCACTCGAGACTCCACTTCTAAATTCCTAGAAAGGTGGAGGAAATAGATTTTTATATGTAACCACGGCGGGGGTTGTAGACACAAAATATATGCACTTGGGTACATTTCTAGGTCTTAGAGAATACTAATATATACATGATTCATAAACAATAAAACTATTTGTTATCCAATATAACTCCCCTAGGTATTTAGACAACTTATAATTCCATTTTAGCTCGAGGTTCTACATTGCGGGATGCATACACTTACATTAATCCTTTGGCACATTCCCTTGGTTGTAGATTCCTCACATGCCCTTATGCGCTCCTCCTTTCCTTCACCTTTTCTTTTCATTTTACCCTCATGTAGAATTTCTATGCATCGCCTTCTTCCCAAACATTTCATGCACCCCGCCGCACGCCCTAGACTTTCTCCAAAATTTGCTAAGTCCCTATAATTATCGTGCACCTACCCTTTCCTTGCTACTACACATTACTTTGTAATAGTTGTGTCTTCACCATACGTTTCTTCCTCATGTATTTCTCCCATTCCTCTTGCATGCATCAATTTTATGTGTGCCCTTCCTCTATTTTCATTCCGCACCTTGCTCTTACACACACATACCTTCGTGCTTTCTTTTTCTCCTTCGTGCCACGTGACATATGTCAAACATTGAGTGTGTTACACAAAATCTATCAAAGTGTGGCATTTGGGTGCTGAATCCTTACAACAAATTAGTATGTGACATGTGGCAAAAATGACAAAGCAATTGTACAATTGGATGATCTCTCAGTCAATCAATGTGTGCAACATGTCATTGTGTGTCATAGCTACCTATAGAATCCTGACAGCCATAAATTTTGATGCGGGCATCTAACACACGCGCGCTCGAGTATCATTTGAAAGTTGTTGATGTGGCTACACTCTAGGCCATTCAAATTATAATTTCAACGAAGCTTTGGTAGGTGGAAAATAGGAAAATTCCTTTCTGGACATTATGAACATATCGATTGCTCTAACCACCCGATTTGATTTGGTTTTCCTCCTTACTTCTTATACATACCATACGAGACTTGGAGAAGTGCATTTGGCATATTGCGGGTAGATTTGTAGGCATTTATTACTTGTTGGTGGTTATGATTCAAAATCTGATTTTCCCCTCCTTCTCTTCTCCCTCTCTCATTGATTCATTTATAAATATAAGAGCTTAAGCTCATTACAAAGGGTTGGACATTTTTATATTATAGCATTTATTAAGGGTTCTCCATCTTTGTATTTTGAGTTTCATACCTCTAGATATGGCTCTTGCATGTGGATATCAGCCTCATACACCATTATAAAAGACTGTTCATCCTTGGAAGTAATTAAAGCATCATTTTATGGATATTCTCTACCTTGAAGTGTTTCTATTCTTCTTTCTTGCCTCCCTTTTACATTGTGTGCTTGTTGTGTCACTTTAAATCCTTGCAGCTCCATTTTCTTTTTTTTGTTTCGTGAGATCGAGTAGGTCAATGCATGCTGGTTTTTGTTACACATGTTTAGCTTCCTCTATATTTTCTCCTTCATTTTCACTTAAAACATATAGTGTTCATCCCACTTTTTTGGTGCTATCACCTTCCTTAGTTTAGTTTTCCATTTTCATGTTACCCTTCTATCCTCGGTCCCTCGGCATTGTTACTTAGTTTCCATTTTTAGCATTAGGATTAGCAGTAGTAGTAGAAATAGGTAGAATATCCGACCTTCCCAGAGATCCTCTCAAGCATGCCAGGTCCCACAAATTGGAGACAATCCCATTGTTGACTCAAACAACTTAGTCCATTCAGATCTGAGACATGGGTGCAAAAGTTTGAATGACCAATAGTTTCTAGAACACCCAAAGTGGGATGGGACCAACATTGAAAGCTTAAATTTCATCATTTCAAAGTTTGGTGTGTGATTTAGCCATTTCGTCCTTTTGAGGCTCACTTCAACACATCAAGTGACTCCAAAACTTTCTAGATTTTCTATTTTCAAGCAGTCCTGAGCGCTTTTCATGAGAAGAGTGCATATAAGACAAAGTGTAGCAGCTGAAGAATATTTTGAGTACCTCTAGCTATCTCCAAGGAGAATACATAGTAGAACACCCACGGGTGCATCCTTATCTCTAGCGTGTCGTATACATTTAAATCCTCCTCAAAACATACTTGTGCACCCTGCCATAGTGCTCTACCCATCTCCTCTAAGAAAATTTAACATGACTTCATTGGTGGGAGCCCTATTAATCTAAATGTGCAACATGATATGCTAGCAGCCATACTTTTCTTGGTGAGAATCAAGTCACCCCTATTGAGCACATCTAGGATGTAGAAAACATATGCTCTATCTATTTGATCACACATGATGATGTAATAGTCAGTTGCTTTGCAACCTCATCCAAAGGAAAATTATTGTAGTGGTACAAAGGTTTGATACCTACATCTATTGCACACGGGATGAGCTTAGTACTGACTTTGTGTAATTATTTTGAAGACAATTCAGATCACCTATCACTAGTGGAGCAATTGACTACAAAAATAGGGAACCCAACGAGAAAATGAATGATTTAAATATCAAATTCTAGAAAACTTAGGATAGAATCCCTCAAGTGGTAAGGCCTACATCCCATCATGTTTTCTTGTATTATCTTAGGGTTTTGAATAGTGAATTCTTAATAATAATTCAATCCATATGAGGTAGAACCCTACCTTATTCTTACAACATTGTAATAAGATTAGAGAATAGTCTCATTCAGGTGGGAAAGTTGGCTCCTAGACCTCACGTGCCCTTATTCCCAAAGATGTTTTCAGCACTCCAGCCTTTTATTACTCATGTCCCCATATAGAGCTTGTGAATGGTTTCATCTACATCCTACTCTCCCATGCAGTAGAAAGAAGATGAAGAGATGAAATCCCTGATTAGAAACTTTCAAAACAAAGTTATATCTTTAGAAAAGTAGTAGGCACAAGCCTTCAGAAATAGTTCTAATTAGTCATAGAACCAAAACAATCAGCCCTATCGAACTAGTATGGGATCCAAAGATATGGGTATAATCAACACAATGATAGATGACATGCTAATGTACATCTACCCTTACAAGTTGTTTCTCAAAGCCACAACCTCTTCTAGCACCCAACATAATTCAAACACTATTTCCAGTTTAGAACAACATGGCTCAGGAGTCTAAATGGAAATTTCCTTGCAACATGCCTCATAGTCAATATCACTATTCTAATGCCATGCACATGCACACCTATATGATCTCAAATGCTTCTAACTATGAACCTTATACCACGCAGCTGAAGAAGAAAAACAAGAAAATCCAAAAGCTCCTCAGAGGCCAATCGATGTTCTTTAGCATAGAATATTTCTATGTAATCAATCAAGCTATGGAGATTCTTGATAGACCTCGTACCCAAGTTACTGATAATATAGGGTACAAGAAGAGAATGTTGGAGTTAGGCATGTAACCTTCAGTTCCTGTCACACGAGGTTGATCCTTAAAAGAACAAAGATATAGCTAAGGAATCCAACAATAAAGGTGCATAAGTTTCTATGTGTGAGGTTCCATGCAATGCTCCCCTTGAAGTAGTGTGTGCCCCTCCTTTGGTGGGTTAAACTCCTGTGCTAGCTAAGGCCCCTTCCTCTGCACTGAAAAATAAAAAAGAGGCTATTGTACCTCAAATCCACAACTCAAAGTGGGTCTTTTATTAAACATTGTGGACTAGATGACTAACATGAATATAAATGTCACAATGTGGGATGCCCTAACCATCCCATCGGGCATATCTTGTTTCACGAAGCTCTGGACCAACTTCCACACACCTGCCCAATCGCCCAAAAACCACGCGTTACTATCAATATTTTTCAAGAAGAGGAGAAGAAAGTAAATAAGGTTTCAAAACCCCACCCTTCTATATGTATTTTATCATAGGAAAACACCTTGTGCATAATTTTATGATTAACTTAGGTGCTAGTACTTCTGTCATGCCAAAGAAAATTGTTGATGTCCTAGGTCTTAAGTACATCCCCTTGTCCAAGGAGTCCTGCAACTTAATGGCTCAACTATTACAACTTTGGGAGTCATCAAGGGTCTTGAGTTAACCCTACATGCATGTCCAAGCCTCATTATAACTCAAGATGTGTCAATCATTGACCTAGCTCCTTTGTTTGCCATATGTCTATCAAGGGATTTTACCACCAAAGTGAGGGGTTACTTATATTTTGATTGGTCTCATATGCTACTCAAGAAAAGTTATGGTACTTGGTTTACCATATAAGTTGACATAATATTTTCCTATCATGTAGATTCGTATGACCTATCTCCTCTCCAAGACAAGTGCTTAATCTAAGAAGAACAAGTTTCAGCTTTCTAAAGAGCAGTATGTTCCTCCTCCTCTAACTAACTTATTGTGAGATGAGTGGGTAGAGAGGCACCAAAAATTTTATCCATATTTTTAATAACTTAAATCTTTTTAAATTAGGCTTGGTACCTACTACATCCTTAAAGAAGAAGTTTTGTTCTTTGCATGACTTTGGAGTAGAATGAAGAAAACACATGTATGTGGAAGTTATATTTTGATGGATCTTGAAGTAGAAATGGTGTGGGAGAAGATGTTCTCATCTCTCCCAAGGATGAGATATTATTCTTCATGCACAATTTGTAGTTTTCTTTTTCTAATAATGTGGCAAAATATGAGGTGTTTTGTATGGTTTTCTCATTGTAGAGAAGAGAAAGATTAAGGAATTGCAGATCTTTGGGGAAATAGAACTAGATATCTACTAGGTCACCAACAAGTACACCAAAAATAATAATCTTCTCAAGGCTTATAAACACAGATTTTGCAACGTCTTTGAGAGATTTTATGCTCTCAATCTACAAGTGGTGCAACGCAAGATGAACAAAGAAGTTGATCAAATGGTCGCGCTTGGTTCACAATTTTCTCCTATGGAGGAATTTGTAAAATGAAACATGTATCATGTCAATATGGTAATCATACCATCCATTCCAGACAACAATGTTAGCTAGAAAGTGTTTGACAGTGATGCACAGATCATCTAGTTCATTCAAAATGAAGTTTATTTTCATCAAGCATGCAAGCCAACTTGCATGACAACTATGGTGATCAAGTGATCCAGCTAAAAACAAATAAGTTTCCTAAAGGGCTGGTCACATCAGAGAAAATATTTATCCCTGATAATGAGTTCAAATGTGAAGAAAATAATATACATGTTGTGTAAGAAGAATTCTCCCCAATCACTATTACGTGTGGAAAGGAGTTGTTCCTGAGTAATACTTGTGCACATGATGAAAATTTTGCCTTCATCGCTCTTTGTCAGAAATACGGTGATATTTTCTCCTGGTAGTATGAGGACCACAAAGGATTTGATCGAGTATTTCTTAACACTCCATTGACCTTGATCCTAGTATTAAGCCCATCGGACAAAATCAGCATGGCCAATTAATCCAAAAATAGAGCCCCTCATGAGGAAAGAGTTGTCTAAATTCATAGATCATATTTCCAATCAAATACTCTACCTAGGCTTTGAATCTTGTTCTAGTGCGTAAAAAAGAACGGTGAAATCGGGATCTGCATTGATTTCAGAGATCTAAATAAGGCATCCCTCAAGGATCATTATCATTTTCCTTCTATGGAGTAGATTCTACAAAATTTGGCAAAGCGTGCAAAGATTTTAAATGCTAGATGGGTACTCGGGTTTCAATCGGATCTTGGTCAAGGAGGAGGATCGGTTCAAAACAACGTTTATAATCAAGTGGGGAACATATGCATAATGAGAAGATTCCCTTTATTACGTCTAACATATGCCTAACCTTTCATCATGCCATGGAAATTTCCTTCAAGGGTTCCATAAATGAGTTCATCTTGGTTTACCTAGATTATATAACTACCTTCTCAAAGTGGAGTGTGGATCATATGGTGCATCTCGAGAAAGTATTTGAGAGGTGTAGAAATTTTGGGGTATCGCTTAACACCAAGAAGTGTAATTTCCCAGTGGTGCAGGGAAATATTTTGGACCATGTGGTTTCAAAGGATGGCATTTCTATATATCATGAGTGCATTTCAGCCATCCTAGCTCTTTTCTTTCAGTGCACAAGAAATCCTGCAATCTTTCCTCGGAAAAACCAACTTTTTTAGGTGCTTCATTCCTAAATTTTTAGGATTGGTAAGGCCCATCACCCTCATGCTTAAGAAGGACATAGTCTTAAAATGGAGAGAAGAAGAAAGGAAGAGCTTCAACAAGATTAAGAAATAAATTTCTTGCATGCCAACACTCATCAACCTGGATTACGCAAAGTATTTTTTCCTTTATGATTATGGCACTGACGCAAGTATTGTTGCTATCCTAACTCAAGAAAATGAACAAGGACTGGAGAAGATAGTGGATTTATTTAGTCAGACACTAAAGGATTATGAGTTGAAATATAGTCACATGGAGAAATGGGTCTACGCCATCATGCACACCCTCAAAAAATTCAAGAGTATGCTTGCCACAAATCATATCAAGGTGTTAGTTACACTCAGCCATCTGAGAGTTCATCATGGGAGCAGAAATCAGTGAGACAAGAGAGCAGTGGGTGAAAAAAATTATGGAGTATGATGTCACTATCAAGGCCACAAAGCTAGTAAGAGGTTGTGCACTATGCAAAGAACTTGTTGAGGATGCGCAGGATGGACTAGAGACTTCATTATTTTTGGATGAGGATCTCCCGCGCGTAGAACATGAGCAAAGATGATCAGACCCTAGTGCATGCATGTGGATGAAGGATATGATCACATTCCTTTCTAAGGATGCATACCCTCTTGGTCTGAACAAGGAAAAGCGAAGACATCTCGAGGATGTAGTCTATCCCATATATATTAATTGATGAACTTCTCTTAGAGAATAATATTGATGGCATCTTTGTTAAGATGTATTGACATCGTGAAAGTTGAAAAAGTATTAGAAGAATTCCACGATGGATTATTTAGTGGAAACTTCTCTTTCATGCTACAAAAATGAATATTATAATGGTAGGACTCCTTTAGCCTACCATGTTCGTAGATGTGCACAAGTGGGTCATGAAAATGTAAAGAATGCACTTTATTTGTAGGAAAGAATAAATTAACAGTGTTTCCCCTCCGACCAATCCAAGTGGATCAACCTTTTACGCAATGGGGTCTTGAATTCATAGGCATGATCAACCCTCATTCAAGCACTAGCCATAAGTGGGTGTTTATATCTACAGATTACTTCACCATATGGATAGAAACTGTCGCATTTGTATGCATGAAATAGTCAGCTATATAAGTAGAATTGAAACTAACACCTAATAGCTTCAATACAATGTTAAACTAAACCTATGCATCATCATGCTAAGATCTTAAGATAAGCTAACCTATCAATATTTCTACATTAATCATGAAATGAAAATTTCAAGCTAATATGCCAAACAAGTTATCTTCTATATCATATTGAATTCTAAATGAGATGAGATTGAATGTATGCGAGATCTCTAGAAATCAAAGAATTGATTATGTGCTTGAAATCCCAAGGTTTCTAATAATGGAGTCTTGTCAAATCATGGCTACAAGACCATTTGATATATCTCCATATGAATTCAAAACTTGGGTGGATGAATGCAAGAAATGGTTAAGGCTAGTTGTTCTAATAAAAGAATACTCAAAGATGATAAAATGGCTATAGTATATGCTCTATGCTCATTTAGGAGTGTAGATGTAAATAGAAAGGTAGGAGGAGGGCTTCTTATATAGCCCAATGGGTAGAAGAATCTCTACATCCCTCTTCATGTGGGATAAATGGAGAGGTTGGGTTAGTTGTGGATAAGGAAGGTTTAGAAAGGGTTGAGTCAACCTTAGGAGAGTTTAGTTTGTCCTTTAGTGACCCATGGGGTTTGAGGGGATTTATTAATTAACCAAAGTGATTAATTAATAGGTGTGCAAGCTTATAGAAGATTTTTAGAGGAATAATTAGCATGATTTAGACTATGAGAGGAATTTAATCAAATAAATGATGATTTATTGATTTAATGGAAGAGGAAGCTAATTAATTAATAATAATTAATTAGTCTAGATAGAAAGGGGATTAATTAACGAAAGGTTATTAATTGGTGTATTTTTTGGATAGAAGGGTTAATTAACTAGCGTAATGTAGCTAATTAATAGTGATAGAAGAGGAAGTGTGCTATATTGATGATATGTCGTCAATTTGTGGGAAAGAGGATAATTAGTGCAATTTAAGTATTTAAATTGCTCGGGTTAAATTATAGGTGTCTACATTTTCCCCTCTTTGGGGTGGCATAAGTGATGCCACTTCAAAGATAGTAGACAAATAAATTTTGAAGGTGTAGACAAAAATTAGTAGAAGTGAGGCCCCCTCGAGTGTTAATGGGGTGATGAAAGAAGGTGATTGATGATCAAAAAAGGTGAGAGAAAGGAAATATCATAATGGGTAGGAGTAGGATGCCCCGGGGGAATAAAAAGAATAGTGTTGATAGAAGAATGATGTAGGGGAGGAATGAAAATGGAAAGAAAAGAGCAATCTTTCATCCAGTGTATTGAAACAACTTTATTATCATCATATTGCTAAAGATCTACGTCATCGATCCTTATTAAAAATATAAGCATACGAAAAAAGTAGGATGACATGAAAATTCATACTACGAATAGTTTTCCATTGCTGAAAACACCAACTCAATACAACATACAAAAAGCAATGCAATGTGAGAAGGAAACAAGCTCATTTAACAGGGAAAACAAGTACAAACACACATATTCCAACCAACAACAATCGAAATGGTTGTACAAATGTTTTTATCAAGTTGAAGAATCCAAAGTAGTCCACACAAGAGAGAAACTTGTGGAAGAAAGGAAGTGCTCCGCACAACCTACTTGACTAGTATTACCATTTGTGAGATTTAGCATCACAAGTCATCTATATCGTGACCCCAATGAGAGTACACAATGGACGCATTTATTGCCCACTATGCTTGAAGGGGGTAAAGTAAAGCTGAGATACTCCAAGAATTAGTCAGTGTAACTTTTCTTGGTAAATCAAGATCGGCCTTAGATGACTTGTGACACCTAGTTGAGTGAACCACCTAGGAAGCTATCTTTGACCAAGAGCCAACTTGGACCACATCAAATCCAATTTGAGTTGAGAGATATTATTCATCACGAAACGTGTGAAGTGTTACTTTTGCTTAGTTTTTCACTTTCCCTAAGGTGAGGTGAAACTCTACCGAAGTGAGGCCAAAATTTTTCAACCCCAATTGATCTACTTCCTTCACTTTCTTTTGACACTTTGTTGATCAAAAGAAGAGTGACTACCTTTGCATTATCAATTGATTGTTTTCACCACTTTTTTGTCGTTTACGCCCATCCATGTTTGCGGTTGGGTTGTTAAACATCTAAAGTGTGTGGATACATTTTTATATCATTGGTATACTTTTTGATCTTGATTCCCAAGTCAAGATTGTCATCGTAGTTAGGTTTAGTTCATCACTTGATTCTCCTTTGAATGGTTATCTTGTTTATATCGTGTCACTACAATTTTGGAATTTACGTCTTGTTTCTTGTAAACTTGACCTAAATATCTATATTGTAAGGTTACGCTATATACACTTTAACAATTCCTAGGTATACTATTACTTTAGTTTGATTTCGATTATTACCTTGATTCGAAGAGTGTTAAGTTTTGCCACTTGTGCGTGTTATATCAATATCATCTTGATATCAATACCTTGTTTTCCCGCAAATTTTGATTAACATATCTTGGTGAAATTTTTGTGTCACTCACAATTATGTAATCGCGCTGTTGGAATATAGGTCTTGCTTGAATTTGAGCTTGCTTCTAGTATACTTTGTTTGGAGGTCACATTAGCTTCTTGTTATTACTTACACCTTGTTCATTTCTTTAAGCTTGACATAATTAGGGACATTTTTTCAATCATCATACGACACCAACTACCTTTTCAAAGACAAATTTAGGAAGTACTTCATTTGATTATTTGGTTTGAAACTCAACATTGTGTGATTGATTCTTGCTTGGCTCATTCATTTAAGAGCAATCATTGTGTCATGTTGGTTCTTTGACATTCATAACATACCTTGATTTCTTGACATTATTTTTTTCACTTAGGTTTGATAAAAATATTTGAACACATTCACAAATACCTTAGTGAAACTATTACACGTCATGGCTCCTAAAACAAGATTAGGGCTCAAAAATCAGGATTTGGAAGCAAGACAAATGTAAACTTGGGAAGCCTCAAACAAACAAGGGTCAAACCCTTTTATTGGCCATGATCTTGGGCCTTTATTCTCTGCAGAGAAAGAGGTAGAAGAAATGATAGATCAGCAAGCGAACGAGTTGGAATCACCACATGCAAACTTTGATTTTGACCCCACCTTTTAGATGAATTCCTTTTTAGAAATAAGGATCGATTACTAGCATGATATTTGGAGTTAGGAGCTAGAATACCTATCGAACAAGAGATAATACCACCTACAAATGATGTTAATGAGGATGAGCAGCCTCTTATTAACATGGATGGTATCTTAACACATGGACATGCTTCTACTTATAACGTGGGAAATGATAATGTAGCGGGATATAGAATATGTGCCACGTAAAGTCGAAATAGAACACAAAAATGTTGAACAACCTCCGCAACATGAAGAAGAAGAGGAACCTCTCAAAGAAGAAGTCACTATTCAACAACAAATTTTCAACCTTAGTCAACAATTAGCTTTGTTAACATCTCATGTATAAAAAGAAACAAACAAGAATGTACAAAATACAAAACCTAAGGTCAAAATTAGTGAAATTCAAATGGAAAATCAAGGAGGAGACAATATGGAACACAATCGTATATATATCCCTACTTCTCCTACCAAAGAACAATTACTCACGCAAGAAATTTAATCTATGAAAGTGACACTTACAAGCCTCCAAGAGAGTACTATGGGGAATAGCAGAAAATATCAATACGAAGAGCTATGTCCCCATCTGTTTGATAAAACTATGACACTTCAACCCTTCCCTAAAAAGTTTGACATGCCAAAATTTGAAAAATATAGAGGGAAAGGTGACCCACAAGACCATGTAAAATATTTTTACATGGCATGCCAAGAAGTGTCCTAAAGTGACAATTACTTCATACGAATCTTTCCAAAGAGTCTAGGGGGCTAAGCCTTGGAATGGTTCACTCGCTTACCTCGTGGGTCTATTTTCACATGGCCTGAACTAGCAAAAAGGTTTGAACGACACTTCTCATACAAAATAGAAAGTGACATAACCATGGCGGAGTTGTGTGTCACTAAACAACGTCCCAACAAGATGTTTACTAGATTCCTACAAATATGGAGAGGGATAGCCAGTCGCTTCCCTTATGCATTCCCTGAAAAATATATAGTGAGTATCTTTGTGCCCAATCTCAACCCAAACATCACTTTTCATCTACAAATGCATTGTGTTTGCACCTTTGAAGAGGTTATTGAAAAGGGAATTCAAATAAAGAAAGCCCTTATTTCCAAAGGAACCATTAAATCACACTCTAAGGATAACCAAAATGTAAAACCTACAGAAAATCTGAAAATATTTAACAAAAACAAGAACATGGTGGGAGACGGAATCACAGATTCCAAACACATACAAATGGTTCAAACTAGGTCAACCTTTTAAATTGACCAAATGACCTATTCAACCACCACCTAAATGTAGAATGTTCACTCCTCTCAATGAGCCTTTTTCGGCCATATTGAAGTAATTAGATGCAGCTCATATGGTGAATTATCCCATGACACAACCCTTTGATGACAATGCTCCTAAACCATCATGGTACAAAGAGTATGACTATTGTGAATTACATCATGTCAAGGGAAACAAAATAGACAAATGTCTACGAATTTCTCATGACATCCAAGATCTCATCGATAATGGGGAGATAGAAGTGGACACCCTGGAGAAAACTCAGACACCAAATGAAAAGATGGGAATATTCAAAGAACCATTCCCTAAACATGGTAAGTCAGATGAGAAAAATTCAGATCAAGGAGATTCATCCTAGAGTTACAAAGTGGTAAATTATCTATATACCAAGAAGGAAAATAATCATTACGATTCACTCATTGGATGTATCCACTCTCCTAATGACCATGTGAACACCATTCAGATCAAGGGAAAGGATTGTGCTATGGTAACAAGGCACGCCCGCCTCATGATTCCTGAACCCTCTCCATCGACCCCACAAGATGGTAGGTACAACCTCTTAGAACAACTTGAGAAGACATCTACCAAGATTTCAATCTTGGATCTTCTCAAAATATCAAATGTACATAAGGACATCTTGTACAAAAATCTTTAGGGGTCAGGAGTGCCACTAGAAGTAGACCCTTCACATCTTCAAGCTATGGTGGCCAACATTTTACCAATCGAGTACATCTCTTTTAATCTTAAGGAGATCCCTATTGAAGATCAAACACATAATTTCCCCTATATAGTGAGGTATTTGCTACCCACCAAAAGATAAAACGGGTTCTTGTGGACAACGGATCAAGGATGAATATATGCACATTGAAATTAATTAAGCAACTAGGACATACATAAGAATATCTAGAGTCCCACATCATTACCATAACTACTTTGAAAACACATAGTGGGAATCAAATTTGGCACAATCACATTACCCATAGAAGTAGGACCCACTTGTCATCAAACAAAGTTTCATGTATTGGACTTGGAACTTCCATACAATATGCTTCTTGGTCGACCATGGATTCATTCCATGCAGGTTGTTCCATCAATGTTCCATCAATACATCAAATTGAAACATGAGGGACACACTATCATGATATAAGGAGATCCAGATCCCTTTGCTCACTACAGATCTCTCAATAGTTTTATGCGTAAGGGTGCCTATACGTGTCCCTCTGCTGATATAGTTGTTCCTCTTCAATCCGAAGCCATGGAGTCATGAGTAGATTCATATTCCCTAAGTTCTTACGCCCGTGAGGCTTCTACATCAACTTCTCCTTTTGATTCATGGGAGATGAAGGTTTTGGAATACGGTTGTGGAGAATATAATGTGCAACAAGATCTTTTGGTTTCAGACCTCTCATTTTCACCTAAAACTAGAGGTGACCCAACTATCATTTTAGACGGCCTAGAGATGAGTGAACTATTGGGTCATTTTTACCTAGAGGGTTACTCGCTGAAGAGAAATTGTTGGACCCACCTACGACTTGGGTCCCAAAAGATACTCAACCAACTTGCTACCAAATCCTTGAGTATGAGAAGTCTAGTTGAATGATGTATTCCATGGGCTACAAGGGTCTAGGATGTAAAAAATATGAGCAAGGACCGAGAGAACCAATTCCTCTTCCACATTTCAAGAAATAAAGATACTGCATCGGCATTCGATCCTATGGATCACACCCTAATGATCAAGATTCCACATGTTCTAAGCGTGAAGATAGCTCTGATTATTTAGATAGTGACATAGATTCCCACTGTAGCCAATACAAGGACCTTGCCTCTATGAACCTATTCATGGATACTTTTATCCTTACCATAACCCCTAATGAACCCAAAATTGACCTTTTTTACCCCTGCCTTATCAAATGGGACCAACAACATCATCTATCACTGGATCTCTTTGAAAATAATGAAGCCATTATGGAATTCATGGGAATTCAAGATACAATTATGATTGGAGACCAAAAGAAAGGTTTCTACATTGACTTAGATACCTGCATTTACTTGTGAGGAATATGAGCTTCTTGGTCAAAAAAACCTAAGAAAAAGTGAGGGAAAAAGTTCCGATGAAAATCCTCGACAAAAAAAAAGTCGAAGTCACACAATGAAAACCTCTTTGAGGTATTTGGTGACAAACAAGTGCAAAAATCAATAGACAAGAAAAGTGACCACACCAAGGTTGAAAATATCGTAGAGACAACCTTGGAAGAATAACTCAACCTTCCTCCCAATCCTACGCATATGGAGGATTTGTCAAAAAAATTAGTGGAAAAACCATTAATGTGAATATTGGAACAGAAGCGATCCAAAGATAGTCAAATTGAGATCTTCACTCTCAGCACGAGAATAGAAAACATTCACAATACTTATGGAAGAATTTGTAGATGTATTCGCATGGTCCTATAAGGATATGTTGGGCTTGGACCAACTTATGTAGTGCATAACCTAGTGGTACATGCAGACACCAAGCCCATCAAACAAAAACTTAGAAAAATGCATCCATGGAGAGCTCTTCTAGTTAAAGAAGAGCTAGAAGATTTCTTGCAGTAGGCTTCATTCGACCTACTGATTACTCATAATGGATATCAAACATAGTCCCCATACAAACTAAACCCATTGGGATCGGAATGCATGCTGATTTTAGGGACACTAATAAGGCATGTCCAAAAGATGATTTCCCATTTCCCAATATTGATATGATTGTTGATTCAACTACATGATATGAAATGTTATCTATTATGGATGGATTTCAGAGGCTATAATCAGGTCAAAATCACAAATTAGGATCAACACAAGATGGCCTTCACAACCCCTAGGGGACTTTATTTTATCAGGTAATTCCCTTTGGGTTCAAAAAGTAGGAGAAACTTATCAAAGGGAAATGACTGTGATTTTCCATGATATGATTCATGACATCATGGAAGAATACATGGATGATATCCTCGAGAAATCCAAGACAAGATCATATCACCTTGATATTTTGCGGCATATCTTCGAATGCCTATGGGAATACAAATTTAGATTGAATCCTAAGAAATGTGTGTTTTTGTACTATTAGGAAAGTTTCTTGGATTCATTGTATCACAAAGAGGGATTGAGGTAGACCCAGCTAAAGTTACCATTATTATTGAAATGCCTCCTCCCAAAAACATCAAACAACTGTGCAACTTGCAAGGAAAGATCCAAGCCATCTACCGCTTCATTTCCTAACTTGCTGAAAACTGTCATTGGTTCACCCATCTACTTAAAAATGATGCTGCCTTTACTTGGGGACTAGAGAAACAACATGCCTTCACCTTGTTTAAGCAATACTTAGCCAATCCACCTGTCCTCATGCCCCAACTCCCAGTGAGTCACTCCTATTGTATATTTCTGCTACTCAATTTGATATTGGTGCATTTCTCACCAATATGACCTCAGCCACAAATAAAAATGTGTAATATTTCAATCGTACTCACATTCCTTATGATCTCAACTACCCTCAAACTGAAAAATCTTGTCTAGATGTAGTTTTTACCTTCCAAAAATTCACCATTACCTGTTAAATACTAAAACCAAGCTTATATCCAAAGTTGACCCACTTAAGTACTTGTTGTCAAAACCCACCCTTACAGGTAGAATGGCTAATTGGATCATTCTACTAAGTGAATTTGACATTGAGTATGTACATAAAAATTTGGTAAAAGTACAAGTACTTGCCGATCAGTTAGTAAAAACATCGTTACCAGGAACAAAGCTTGTAATTCTAGATCTTCCAGACACTTCATTACTATATATTGAGGAATCTATCATGTGGCAAGTGCACTTTGATGGATCTTTTACTTTTCATGGTTCGGGGCAGGTGTGGTATTAATTACTCCTTCAGGTGACCCTATACCTCAAGCTTTTCACCTTGGTTTTCCTTGTACAAATAATATTGCAGAATATGAGGCACTCATCGTTGGGATGAAGCTAGCAATCAAATGGGATATCCATCATGTTAATATCGTTGGTGATTCACAATTAATCATCAAGAAAGTTAATGATGAATATAAAGTCAAGGATGAGAAAATCATCCCCTACAAAAAAACTGGTGGAAACTTTGAAAGCGTATTTTTTGTGTATCACATTCGAATATATTCCAATAACACAAAATAGATACAAAGATGTTATAGCAACCGTAGGTTCTATGCTACAAATTCCACCAAAGAGCAATGATATGCCATTCTTTGTTGAGAATCTATGCCAGCCTACGTATGACATGCTAGAATCATGTTTGGCTTGTGAAGTTGTTGGTCCCTATTCCCCATGGTATGC
Organism: Taxus wallichiana var. yunnanensis; assembly: GCA_018340775.1. NCBI lineage: Eukaryota > Viridiplantae > Streptophyta > Pinopsida > Cupressales > Taxaceae > Taxus > Taxus wallichiana. The sequence goes on along the minus strand of CM031242.1, from coordinate 324,639,547 downwards.
ACACATCTATTCCTATCTTAAACACAAAACCTTCCCTCTTGACATATCTCATTCGAAAAACAAATACTTATCCACCAGATAGCCCATTACACCCTCTTAGGAGATATGCTCTATTATCGTGGATACGATGGGAATTTTTTGCATTGTCTAGATGTAGTAGAGTCAGTCCAAGTGATCAAAGAGGTACATGAAGGGGTATGTGACACCCATACAAATGGAATGGTTCTAGCTAAGAAATTGTTGAGAGTAGGCTACTATTGGCCTACTATGGAAACAAACTACTGCAACTATGTAAGGAAATGCATACTATGTCAAAAGTATGGAAATTTCATCCATGTGCCATCACAGTCGTTGCAGCCAATCACAACCCCATGGCCATTCTCCAAATGGGGACTAGATTTAATAGGAAAGCTCACCCCTACCTCATTTGATGGTCATACTCACATCATCACAACTATGGAATATTTCACTAAGTGGGTGGAGGCTATTCCTTTGACTTATGTTACAAGAGCTCAAATTTTAAAGTTTATCATGAATCACCTTATCTGTTGGTATGGCATTCCTATAGCCATAGTTACTGACAATGGAAAATCATTCAAGAACAAGATAGTGAAAGACCTTTGTCATCGATTTCAAATAAAATTTAAGTGGTCTATGCCATATTATCCACAAGGTAATGGGAAGGTGAAGCCACTAACAAAACATTGGTTTGAATCATGGAAAAGATGGTGAGTAAGACAGGTCGCAATTGGAATTTGCAAATTCACCCATCCCTTTGGGCTTATAGGACCTCCATTCGCACTCCTACTGGTGCGATACCCTATTCCCTAGTATTTGGAACTGAATCCATCATCCCATTGGAAATCAAGCTTCCCTCCTTAAGAATATCTCTCAGGGATTATTTGGACAAGGATGATGATTATGAAGTGGCCAGGTTGGTAGAATTAGAACTCTTGGATGAAAAGTGCATCCACGCCCTTAATCATCTCAAAGTGTATCATAACTAGAGTCTCTAGAAATTACAACAAAAGGATCATACCTCATTAGTTTGAGGTTAGATATTTGGTCATGAAAGAAAATCAGTTCAACACAAGGGTGGAAAGAGAGAAGAAATACAAGTTCGAACTGCATTGGTTAGGACCTTACGTCATTGTGGCCAAATATGGTATGGGAGCATACAAAATTGCCCATCCCAATGGTGATGAGCTCCATGAACCTATGAATTCCATGCACCTTAAGTGGTTCTATTCTTAAAACATGGCATGAAAATCAGAAAAGAAAACCAAAAAAGGAGTAAAAATGATCAAAATACAAAAAAAAATGAGAAAAAGAAAAAGCAAAAGCGGGTCATCTATATCTAAAAACCATGCAATTGTGGAACTTTGGATAGGTCCCTTGGTCAAAATTGGTTTCCTGTGCCTCAAGAGGATTCATTGTTCACAAGCATCTTATATCTAGAGGGTACTTTTACTTAGCCTAGGGCTAGTTCTACACCTGCATCCGAGATTCCTGTGAACCTATCTGTCAAGCCTTGATCCAAATTTTTCTCCTCTTATAAATCGGTGAAGGGATGGTCTTTTTATATCCCGCATCTAATGTTAGGGAACTTCTGCGACTTCACCTTCCTGTTTGTAAACACATAGCACCTGCCCTTGTATATTCTTTGTCTAACCCTGGGGGCATCCACTTTTCTTGGTTACCTGTGCATAGCTTTGGAAAACCTTAGAAAATCACAAAAACATTCAAAAATATTTGAAAACCCCCAAAACAATAGAAAATTGTTTCACAAAACCCCAAAAATTGTTTCACAAAAGCATAAAACAATAGAAAATTGTTTCACAACACCACAAAAACAGTAGAAAAGTGTTTCACAAAATAGTCTTGCAAAAACATAACTTTATTTTACTTACCTTATCTTGCTTCTTGCTTTATTTGTGTAAATTGTTTTCTTGTATAGTTGTTTCTTATTTTTACATTTTATTTCTTAGACATACTTTGTTAAGATTCATCTTTTCTTGCTTAGATTAGAATCCAAAAAATCGTAAAAATTGTAAAACTCACAAAACTAGGTAAACCAGCTCATAGCGGCTGAAACTCGTGTCTTGCACATGGTATTCTTTCCATATATTTCTAGAAACTTCTCATATTCGCAAATCAAACAACTCATGGATCATCAAATTTACAACCATTACAAAGTTATCTTTCTTGCATCGTTAGTACTTTGGGGAACATATAGTTTCCTGGTACTATTTCATAGTGCACTACACTTTTCATTGGACCCAGTGTCCTTCATCATCTTCCCTTGCATGTATCCTTTCTCGGGGCATCATTTTTAACCCTTGTCATCAATCACAAACATTTGGGGATCTTCAGCTTGATAAAAACATTTGTACAACCATCTTAACCATTTTTGGTTGGAATATGTGTGTTTGTACTTATTTTCCCTGTTAAATGAGCTTGTTTACTTCTCATATTGCATTGCTTTTTGTATGTTGCATTGAGTAGATGTTTTCAAAAATGGAAAAAATTTCATAGTATGACTTTTCATGTCATCCTAATTTTGTCATATGCTTATATTTTTAATAAGGACCGATGACGTAGATCTTTGGAAATCTGATGAAAATAAAGTTGTTTCAATACACTGGATGAAATATTGATCTTTTCTTTCCATTTTCATTCCTCCTCTACATCATTCTTCTATCAACACTATTCTTCTTATTCCCTTGGGGAATCCTGCTCTTACCCATTTCGATATTTCCTTTCTCTCACCTTTTTGATCGTTGATCACCTTCTTTCATCACCCCATCGACACTCGAGGGGGCATCTCTCACTTCTACTAATTTTTCATCTATACCTTCAAAATTTATTTGTCTACTATCTTTGAAGTGGCGTCACTTATGCCACCCCAAAGAGGGGAAAATGTAGACACCTATAATTTAACCCGAGAAATTTAAATACTTAAATTATGCTAATTATCCTCTTTCCCACAAATTGACGACATATCATCAATATAGCACACTTCCTCTTCTATCACTATTAATTAGCTACATTACGCTAGTTAATTAACCCTTCTATCCAAAAATACACCAATTAATGACCTTCCATTAATTAATCTCCCTTTCTATCTAGACTAATTAATTATTATTAATTAATTAGCTTCCTCTTCCATTAAATCAATAAATCATCATTTATTTGATTAAATTCCTCTCATAGTCTAAATCATGTTAATTATTCCTCTAAAAATCTTCTATAATCTTGCACACATATTAATTAATCACTTTAGTTAATTAAAAATCCCTCAAACCCCATGGGTCACTAAAGAACAAACTAAACTCTCCTAAGGTTGATTCAACCCTTTCTAAACCTTCCTTATCCACAACTAAACTAAACTCTCCATTTATCCCACATGAAGAGGGATGTAGAGATTATTCTATCCATTGAGCTATATAATAAGCCCTCCTCCTACCTTTCTATTTACACCTACACTCCTAAATGAGCATAGAGCATACACTATAGCCATTTTATCATCTTTGAGTATTCTTCTATTAGAACAGCTAGCTTTATCCATTTCTTCCATTCATCCACCCAAGTTTTGAATTCATATGGAGATATGTCAAATGGTCTTGTAGCCATGATTTGACAAGACTCCATTCTTAGAAACCTTGGGATTTCAAGAACATAATCAATTCTTTTATTGCTAGAGATATGCATACGTTCAATCTCATATCATTTAACATTCAATAAGAGATAGAAGATAATTTGTTTAGAATATTAGCTTGAAATTTTCATTTCATGCTTAATGTAGAAATGTTGATAGGTTAGGTTTTCTTAAGCTCTTAACATGATGATGCATAGGTTTAGTTTAACATTGTATTGAATCTACTAGGTGTTAGTTTTAATTCTACTTACATAGCTAACTATTTCGTGCATACAACACTTAAAGAATCAACCAAGTCAGTCATCTTGGAATTTCTCTAAGGACTTGTTATAAGATTTGGTGTTTTTAAACCATTATCTCTGATAATGCAAAATCCTTCCTTGGTACTAGAATCACTGATTGGGCTCTTAGTCTAGGTATCTATCTGAAGAATTCTTCCAACTATCACCCTCAAGGAAATGGTCTAGCAGATTAAATAAACAAGAACCCGATCGGGATCATGAATTGAACAATGAACATCGGCCAAAGACATTGGCTTACAAAGGTCTCACGTGCACTCTAGGTAGATATGATAATAGTAAATAAGGTAATAGGTACTTCACCTTACAAACTTGTATATGGTAAGGAATCCATACTTCCCTTATCTTTTGAAATATCTTCATTAGAGTTTTCCTAATGATTAGAGTTTGAGGGCGAGACTAAAGAGAAATCAGAATGGCAGAGCTGGTTGAACTTGAAGAATCAAAGAAATCTACCATGATCAATCTAGAACAACTTCAGTAATCAAAAATAAGTGGTTTGACAATAAGGCTAGGCCTCAAGATTTCAAATTTCGTAACTTGGTCTTAAAATGGGATCTTGATAGAGCTAAAATAATCCACCATTCGAGTTTTATGCACTTTGGAGTGGTCCATATGTTATCAATTCTTGTAAGGAGGCTAACTCTTTTGAGTTATCTCATCTTGATGGAGGCACACTTTCAATCCCATTCAATGGGATCTATCTCAAACCCTTCCATTAAGCTTGTTGCATCACTTTGTATATATTAGAGTAGTTTCAATTCCTCTAAGTGCGTTGTGCACAAATTATCTTGTTTGTACATAGTTATTTCTTTCCACATGCTTCTTGCGCATGCTCTTTTGTTTATTTTATGATGTCAATCACCTTCCATAAATTTTTAGTAGTTTTACAAGATTTGGAATAGAGTTCGAATATGTTTGAGTAATTTTGAGGGAAATCCTTCAAGCAAACTCCATGCCCAATGGATGATCTGAGCTATTGATCTCCTTCATCTAACAGGCAAATGACCCCAAAATTCACCAAAAAAATTATCCAAAACAACTCCCCTAGTTATTTGGACAACTTATAATTCCATTTTAGCTTTAAGGTTCTACATTTTAGGCACTTCAATTAATCCTTTGGCACATTCTCTTTATTTCAGATTCCTTGCGTGCCCTTACACGCTTCTCCTTTACGTCACATTTTATTTTCCTTTTCCTCTTTGTTCCATTTTTCCCTCACATGCACTTTCCATGCATCCGCCTTCTTCCCAACATTTCATACACCCTACGTGCACACCCTATACTTTCTCCCAAAATCAACTAAGTCCCTTGAATTATCATGCACCCCTTTCCTCACTACTACACATTACTTTGTAATAGTTGTGCCTTCACCATATGATTATTCCTCGGGTATTTCTCTTGTTCCTCCCACAAACATCACTTTTACGTGCACCCTTCCTTTTCTTTTTCCTTTTGCACCTTGCTATTACGCATGCATGCCTTTGCACTTTTTTGTGCCTTCTTTGCCATGTGGCATATGTTAGACATTGAGTGTGTTACACGTAACCAATCAAAGCATGTCAATTGTTGTCGTGAAATCATTGCACCCTCCGAATGGCCAGAATGTGAATAGGACATTTGGTGTGATTGGGACACATGGGATCACCTCTCAAGCTGTGGGACTTGGGCTCGAGGTGAACCTCTGGAGAAGGTTGACTTCCTCTTCCTAAAATAAGTGTTGTACTACTCCTAGTGCGATAAAATGGTTATCTAGACCTATGTTAACATTTTCATGGGTTTTAGGAAAGATATTTGCAAGAAATTAAACTATACTAGGGATGGTGATGCACCAAATAAAGGGTGTTTCCAAACTCAAGAAGGGTTAATTTGAAGAGGGTGTGTGCACCACAAGTCAACTTCACCTACTGTAACTTAGAGAGGGTACAAAATACCACTAGACTAGGAAGCACGCATTCCCTTTGTTAAACTTGATCAGAAAAACAAGTTATCAGTCTTCCAGTGAAGAAGGATGAACTTGAGAAGGGTGAAAAAGCACCACAACTCAACTACATGCAACGCTCCACCACTTGATAAGCACAAAACTCCAAGAACCTGTAATAGAAACGTGAACTTGCATAGTGTACCTATAAGCATGAGAAAAGGCATAAAGAAGTATAGAAGGATGAAAGGACCAAGATTAGTCACAAAAACACACTTTTATTACTTCAATAACATGCACAATGCATCATACATACGAAGAGGAAATGGTTTCCATTACAGTCTTGAAAAGGAGGCTTGAAAGTTCCCTCAACATACAAGGACAACTTGTAGAAGAGAGAGGACTCTTGAAAAACACACACTTGCCTAAGATGTCTAACTATCCAACCTATCTGACTTGTTGGAACCCTTTGGAATGAGCTTCCAACTTACATTTATAGAAGAAGTTGAGAGAGAGGAGAGAAAGAGTTATAAATTCCCTTCCGAAATTGAAGGCACATTATGTATTTATTACAGTTGGTTGAACCGCTTAAGAAGGTTCCATCATGTGTCATTAATGCCCGGTTTGACTTATTCTTCACAATTAATTAAAAGAATATTTAAATAAAATATTTTAATAATAATAATAAATATTATTAAAAATATATTGAAATAAAAATATTAATTTTATTACTATTTTTGGTGGAGCCCCCTTTTGGTGGTTTGTGCTAAAGGGGGATCATGAGGAAAATGTCAAAGAGAGCCCAACTTGGTGGTTGGCTCACCGAGCCAACTCACCAAGTTGATTTCGAGCTCCACACCATCACATTGACCAAGCTTCTTGGTTTCCCAAACGAGCTCACCTTGGATGAGCTCTTCTCTGCTCCACGAATCGAGCTCTCATTGAATCGAGCTCCTCCATCGACCTAGCTACTCATTGAATCGAGCTCACTACCAAATTTACATGAGCTCCTTTGGTATTGAGCACCCATACTTGTATGGAAAGTCAAACTGCATCTTTAACGGCTCACCACAATGGCTCTTCCCTTTTCACCTAGCTGGTTCTCCACCACCACGACCGATTCGATGACGATATCAAACAACTCAAGCTCTACCCTACACTAATGATCTTGTTCCACATCTGTTTGGCTCGTGCACTCTCTAGTTGGATGCTTCAATGTTCTCCGTGATCAAGTTCATTTTCTCTATATGACCTTCAAGCCAATATTGAGTTGATTACTACTCGAGATCGAGCCAATTCTCATTATGCAAAAACTCATGCTTGGTAAGCCAAAAACCGGCTCTGTCGAGCCAACTCTAATTTTTCTCCTGGATTCTATGAACCTATCAAACAAGTCACACGATGCCTAGCGAGCTCAGTTTGAGCTACTCACCAACTCGATTCTTCCTCACGATTCTGTCGACTTGTCCTCCATACAAGCTCTCTCTAACCTCTCCTCGATGAATGGCTCAACTTGGTTAGTTGAATCTTTCATGCGATCTCTATGACATGATCTCTCCTTGACTCATGTGATGGTGTCCAAGTTCTTATGTGTTCCACCAAGCCATTACGAACATCTCGGCTCTTCACTCAGATCTCGATGTTGAACACTCAACTTCCTATGGGATTTTTTTCCTTTATCACTATGAGTTCGACCCAGAATAGACCACCCCGTGCCATGCTCACTGATGAGCTCTTCATCAATCAATGATCTGATTTCCTCATAGCTTGAAAAACACATCTCAGTTGTCCAAACTTTCTTATGAGCTCATCACTCCAAATGAGTCAATATTTCACCATTTCCTTCTCACACAAGCACATGATAAGCCTAAAACATCTCATTCCTATCTTCTCTAATGACGGTGATGAATTCTCCATAAGCCAAATTTTACTCGCATCCGACTTGGAAGGTAACCATCACCCTATCAACTCGAAACCAACTTGGTCATTCATCATGTTAGTTACCTTGATTCCGCCATACCTCCTCTTCTGTCGCTAATCATATTGGGCTCTCTCATGACTCACTCCAATGTGCTTTGACTCACCGGTGACTCACCTAATAACTCTGTCACTAACTCAGAATCCTCCTCTACGTGGAAATATTTTATTAGGTTTTCATTTTGACATCACCACATGGAAATTATCTTCTAAATTTCCATGGTAAAGATGGGAGTGCGGGATTTTGGCACCATTTTATTGACTTGACCGAGCTATGGACCCAAATTTTCCTGAATTTCCCATGCCATGTCTAAGTTTGGGATTAGCCATCACCCTTTCTCACACGATAGGAAATGGGAAATAATATCTTGAAACCCCCCTTATCCTGGTAATATGATTTGATGTCTTGCATCGATTGAGATGCTCTTCATTTTCAACCTAGCTCGTCCAAGCTTCTCTGAGTGGCATTCTCATTTTTCCATGGAGTGACCATTCAAAACTCCCCAAATTGGTACGATCTTAGCTCACCTTAAGTCATGCTCCATTAGTCTTGAATTATGAGCTCCCCTTCCTCATGCTCAATCAAGTGAGCTCTTCAACTCGACTCGCCTCAACATCGAGTTTTCCACCAGCTTTTCCTTTGAGTAGTGACCATCTTGGCTCACCGATCCATTCTCGATATTTCCCAAGCTAATACAACAACTCGTCCTATGAGCTTGCCAATACACTACAATGTTGATTCATCCTAATTTCATCCTAAGGATCACCAAGCTCCTTCAATGAGCTAGCCCATGCACCCCATATTGAATTGGCTTCAATGTTTGAGCAACTCGGTGTGTATTTTTTCCTAAACCGACTCATCATCCATCTCTGTGAACCTAAAAAAATACCACCGATCAATACAAATCAAGCTGAGCCATTAGGAAACTTGGTTGTGAGTGAAAGGTGAGCTCAAATTTTGTGACTTCATCATTACTGATGCCTCATAGATTAATCTCCTCTTTCGTGAGCTCACTTAAACTGTTGAACTTGGAAAACTCTACGCTAACTAATCTATTCATCACCGAGCTTGCCTAATCTTGTCTTATCATGACCCTCATAGCTCATTTGATATATTGACCTAGTACTAGCCTGAGCTAGTTGGCATTGGCATTCCAATCAAGTGGCTCGACCGGTCCTTCAAGTAACCGCATCCATTTAACTTGGCCATGAGCTAAGCTCAATTCGATGGCTCAACCACGTCTGAGTCCTTCAACTCAGAATGAACCTGCAATGTTGAGTCAAAAATTTAGTTATGTCTTGCTTTGACCACAATGGCTCAATGAGCTTGGAATTATTCAAGTCGGTATTGATCCATTCTTGAGCTACCTACCAATGTGTCTGTGATCAAATCAACTGCATTGATAAAGCATCGATTCTGTTGAGTATGGAACTTAATTGCTTCACATGAAACTTTATTTTGCATGAAACTAGTTCCGACAAAGAACCTTGGCGTCGGTCGGGAGGATGTAAGCGGCATCGATCAGGTGTAACCAATGTCGGTTAGTCTAGGTTAGTAAGTGATCATCGAAAGTCGGCGCAAGTAACCATCCCGCGATTACGTGTGACGACGTTGCTTTTGTTTTTGACGAAAATTAGAATAAATCACTTGTTTTAAAGATGATTTATTGATTGTAAAATCATAGTTAAGTTACCCAAAATAGATATATATGCATGTATGCATTGTAAGAGGGTAAGTAAGAAGAAGAGAAGAAAAATAACAATTGTTTGCATGTAAGTTTTCTTGGTGAGAAAGAAAGAGTAGCTGAGTGAGGGAAAAGCATTGAACATCCTGTGAGGTGTTAGAAGACAACAAATCTTCATTGTATTTCCTTTGTAAAGAAATAAATAATAATATTGGTTGTTTCTTGGTGGATGTATCCCACACTGGGTGAACCACATTAAATATGGTGTAATATTTCTCTTGTTTATTTTATCTTCTGGTTATTTCCACATTCATTGCTTGTATGCTTTATCTGATTATAGATCTATGCAACATTATTATATGGTTTAACCCCAACAACTAGTATCAGAGCTTTGTTTAGAGGTTTTATGTGTTGATAGGATTTACTTTCAGAGGGTTTTTTGATTGAGTGGGAGCAGAGCAATGGCAGAAGATAGTAAATACCAAGTAGAGAAATTTGACAGTCATAATTATCAACTATGGAAGATGCAGGTGGAGGATTATTTGTATCATAAATATCTATACTTACCGTTGAATGAGCATGGAAATCCGAGTATGATGACTGATGAATAATGGAAGTTTCTTGACAGAAAGGCTCTGGGATCTATAAGATTGAGTCTGGCAGCATTAGTGGCTTCAAATTTTGTAGACGTAGAACCCACAGTAGATTTTATTAAATCTTTAGCAAATTTGTATGAAACTCCTAGTGCTTCAAATAAGGTATATTTGATGAAAAATTTGTTTAATTCTAAGATGCAAGAAGGTGGATCTATATCTAATAATTTGAATGATTTCCGGTCTATTATAAATCAATTAAAATCGGTAGATATTCCATTTGATGATGAAGTGAAAGAAATTTTATTCTTATGCTCTTTGTCCAGATAGTTGGGATAACTTGGTAATGGTTGTTAGTAATACAATGACTACTTCTAAAGGATTTAAATTTGATGATGTGGTTAGTGTAATCCTTAATGAGGAAATACGTAGGAAAATCTTAGGAGAAGCAGCATCTGGAAACGCTTTAACTGTTGAAAGCATGGGAAGATCTAAAGAGAGGTCATCTAAGAGTAAGAATAATGGGAGATCAAAGTCAAGACATGGCAGATCTAGATCCAAGTACAAAGATTTACTTTGCTAGAATTGTGGAAAGAGAGGACATATAAAGGAGTGTTGGTCCAAGGAAAATAAAGAGAATACATCAGACAAAGGTAAAGAAAAAGGTAAGGAGGAAAACGTTGCAAGTGAGGTAAATAAAGATGCCCTTATTCTCTCCTTAGATAATAAATTAGAATCTTGGGTGTTAGATTCTGAAGCTTCTTTCCATGCTACCCCTACTAAGAGTTATTTCAAAAACTATGTTCGGGGTGATTTTGGACAAGTTTATTTAGGTGATGATGAGCCATGTAATATTACTGGTAAAGGTGATGTTTATCTAAAGTTTTAGAATGGAAACCCATGGGTATTGAAAGATGTAAGGCATGTTCCAAGCCTTAAAAGAAATCTAATATCTACAGGGAAACTTGGTGAATCTGGATGTGTGGTTACATTCACAGTTGACTCTTGGAAGGTTACCAAGGAATCTCTTATTGTGGAAAAGGTAAGAAGGTAGGAACTTTATATTTGTCTACCTGTATTACTAATTCCTTTTCTATGCTATCTACTACATATTCAGATGCAAACATGTGGCATAATCGGCTAGGCCATATGAGTGAAAAAGGAATGCAAATCTTAAAGGCTAAGGGTAAGTTATCAGATTTGAAACAATTAGATCTTGAATTTTGTGAGCACTACATATTTGGAAAGCATAAGAGAGTGATATTTCTCAAGGTTAGGTCAACAAGAAGGAGCAAAAATTGGAGCTTGTACACTCAGATGTGTAGGGACCAACCCAGGTAGCTTTCTATTGGAGGATCCCAATATTATGTGACTTTCATTAATGATGCCACAAGGAAGGTATGGATCTATTGTATTAAGTGTAAATCTGATGTTTTTGAAACTTTTAAAAGATGGAAAGCCCTTGTAGAAAATGAAACAAATTTAAAATTGAAGTGCCTTAGATCTAACAATGGTGGTGAGTACTGCAGCAAGGCTTTTAATGATTATTGTTCAATGAATGGAATATGAAGAGAAAGAATGGTTCCTAGAACTCCATAGGAGAATGGATTTACAGAAATAATGAACAGAACAATCATGGAACGTGCTAGAAGCATGAGGATACATGTTGGCTTACCTTTGAAGCTTTGGATAGAAGTAGTGAATACAGTAGTATACTTGATCAACCATGAGCCTTCAATAGCACTGGATGGTGGAATACAAAAAGAATCTTGGTCTGGAAAAGAGGTAAATTTTTCTTTTCTTAGATTTTTTGGCTCAGAAGCTTTTGTGCATGTTGATAGGGAAAATAGGAGGAAGTTGGATGCTAAATCTAAGAGATGTACTTTCATTGGTTATGGATCTAGTGATTTTGAATATAGATTTTGGGATTTAGAATATTTTAATATTGTTAGGAGTCATGACATTGATTGGAATGAAAAAGAATGTACAGGGATAAGGTTTTGGTGCCTAAACATGAATAGGTTAAGGATATTGTGAAGGAAAATCAATTTTTAGACCTAAAGCAGACCATCACAAACACTGACGTTAGTTCTACAGAACTGATGTTGATTAAGATAACCGGCATCGGTTGATAGGATAAAATTCAAAGAATTCATCTACAGAGGCGGATTCGGTACTCCTAGAACCGATGTTGGTAAGGAAACTGCAGTCAGTCAATAAGTAGAGGAACCACAGTCGGTTACAGGTGACCAGTGTCGGTCACTGGAAAAGATTGACATGAATGTGCAACAGGCACAAAATGAGCCTTGAAAACCTCGGATCTCAATGAGAAGGTCACAAAGGGTAAGTATACCTCTAGAGACATTTTCACCTTCCTTTTTTGATTTATTACTGACTAATAGTGGTGAACTAGAAAGCTTTGAAGAAGCAATGTAGGTAGATACCCATGAGTAGTGGGAGCATGGAAAGGATGAGGATATTGACTCCTTGGAACAAAATCAGACATGGTATTTGGTTAAGATGCCCAAGCGAGTAATAAAACATTACAAAACAAATGGGTTTACAAAATCAAGGAAGAAGAGGGTGGACTAAAAAGGTACAAGGCGAGGCTTGTGGTAAAGGGATTTGCACAAAAATTAGGTATTGAATTTGATGATATTTTTCTCCTATAGTTAAGATGACTTATATTCATATTGTTCTAAGTTTGGTTGCAACAAAATATTTTTATTTAGAACAACTTGATGTTAAGACGACTTTTCTTCATGGTGATTTGGAGGAAGAGATTTATATGCAGCAGTCGCTTGGTTATGAAGTCAAGGGTAAGGAGAAACTTGTGTGCAAATTAAAAAAGAGCCTATATGGGCTCAAACAAGCCCCAAGGCAATGGTATTTGAGATTTGATAGTTTTATGCATGAGCATGGTTATATGAGATGTGAATCTGACCATTGTGTTTATTTTAAAAAACTTGAAAATGGGAGCTATGTTATTTTGTTATTGTATGTGGATGATATGTTGATTATAGGATCTAGTATGCAGGACATTGGTAAACTTAAAGAAAGGTTAGCTCACACATTTGCAATGAAGGATTTGGGAGCTGCAAAGAAAATCCTTGGCATGCAAATTCACCGAGATAGGAAAAATAAGAAGTTGTATTTATCTCAGGAGGCTTATATCAATAAGGTGTTGGAAAGGTTTAATATGCAAAAATCAAAACCTATTAGTACACCTATGGCTGGACACTTCAAATTGAGCAAAGATCAGTTTCCTTCATCACACAAGGAGGTTGAGTACATGGCACATGTTCCCTATGATTCAGTAGTAGGAATTCTTATGTATGCCATGGTTTGTACTAGACCAGACATTGCATAGACAGTGGGAGTTGTGAGCAGGTTTATGGCTAATCTAGGTAAAGAACATTAGAAAGCATTCAATGGATTCTCAGATATTTGAGAGGGACATCCAGCATGGAGTTATGCTATGGAGGTTCGAGATACTTCTTTACGTGGTGTGTTGATTTAGATATGGCTGGAGATTTAGAGATGGAAAGAGGAGCACCACTAGATACATTTTCATAGTAGGTGGAATGAGGTTAGCTGGATTTCGAGATTGCAGAAGGTTGTGTCTTTATCTACTATAAAGGCGAGTATGTATGTAGCTACGAGAATCTAGCAAGGAGATGATATGGATGAGTAGGTTCATGGAAGAGTTGGGTAAGGAGCAAGAGGATTGCAGATTATACAGTGATAGTTAGAGCGTGATTCATCTGGAAAAGAACTCAACATTTCATTCAAGAATGAAACATATTCAATTGAGGTATCACTTCATACAATAGGTGTTGGAGGATGGACAACTGAAGTTAGAGAAAATCCATATGGATGAGAACCTTACGGACATGCTAATGAAGCCATTGGTAAGGGAGAAGTTGGAGCTTCACTCCACTTCTGTTGGTCTTCGAGTTTAAGACTTGAAGAGGAAGAAATGGGCCAAGGAAAAGGAACCAAGGATGGTGATGCACAATACAGTGCAACAATTGATCTCTAAGTGGGAGATTGTTGAGTATGGAGCTTAATTGCTTCACAAGAAACTTGATTTTACATGTTATTGGTTCTGACAATAATCGGTGTTGGTCAGGATATAACCGACATCACTTAGGTGTAAGCGGTGTCGGTCAATCCGAGGTTGAAGTGACCGTCGATGGTCAAGCAGTAACCGTCGATGGTTACCTATGTGACGTTGCTTTTTTTTTTGACAAAAATTAGAATAAATCACTTGTTTTAAAGATGATTTATTGATTGTAAAAGCATAGTTAAGTTACCCAAAATAGATATATATGCATGTATGCATTGTATGAGGGTAAGTAAGAAGAAGAGAAGAAAATAAAAATTGTTTGAAAGTAAGTTTTCTTGGTGAGCAAGAAAGAGTAGTTGAGTGAGGGAAAATCATTGAACATCTGTGAGGTGTTGGAAGACAACATATCTTCATTGTATTTCCTCTATAAAGCACTGAATAATAATATTGGCCGTTTCTTGGTGGACGTAGCCCACACTAGGTGAACCATGTTAAATCTAGTGTAATATTTCTCTTTTTATTTTATCTTTTGGTTATTTCCACATTCATTGCTTGTGTGCTTTATCTGATTATAGATCTGTGCAACACTTTTATATGGTTTAACCCCAACGAGTCAAGTTGCCTCTGCATCAACCTAACTCATTCTCACAAATTTCTCGAGTTTTCTCTCCCAACTTGGTAAGCTATCTATGGATTTCCACCTTTTTGCTTAGCCTTATGGCCGATCCCCTCATGCATGGACCAGGCCCACTATGAATCACCAAGTCCTTGGACCCTAAGTCACTCGCACCAAGATCACCCTAATTTTGAAAGACATGACTCACTTCTCTAAACTTTAATCTTGAGCTCACATTCATTTCTATGGTGATACCAAGCTCCTCGTGATAAACATGTTGAGATCCTTTCTTGCACTCATGAGATCTCGGGCTATCTTTAGCTCAATCCCATGAGCTCAGTCTTCATTGAGCTCCTATGAGCTTAGTCCCTTATAATAATTTTATAGCCGAGTTGGCTCCTTTGGATGACTACGAGCCATCCTACCTCTACCTCGAGTGAATTGTTCCCTATCGAGTTAGGCTTTCTATTGAAGTAACTCCCTTCTAATTTGACTACACTAACACGACTGAGTTTATAAAATAATCGACATTGCCTTGTTATGTTTTCATAAAAAGGCCAACCCCTTCCCGCCTTCGAGCTACACACCGAGCACCCTATCCGAGATGGAAACTAATTTGAGCCTGATTTGGGCTCCAATTTGATCTTGTTTAAATCTAGGAGAGCTCACTTATCAATTTATTAATTATTTTAGTCATTTTATCTTTGTGATGGCCAGAAACAACACCTTGGGACCAACATCGTAATTTATTCGTAATAGGACCTTGTTGTCCAATTTTTTCTGTGTGTAAAATTGGATAACGCCCGATCAGTGTCGAATCCTTCAGAATAAATTAGTATGTGACACGTGGCAAAAACGATAAACCCGGTTGCACAATTGGTCGATATCTCGGTCAATTAGTGGGTGCCATTTGTCATTGTGTGTCGAGTGACATGTAGACTTCTGACAACCATAATTTTTTTGCGAGGCCTATGACACACGTGCTCTCAGTCTCATTTGAAAGTTATTGATGTGGGCTACACTCTAGGCCATTCAAATTCAAATTTTATCGGGATTTGGTAGGTGGAAAATAGGAAAACATCTTTCTAGCCATTAATGAACACATTTGATTGCTCTAACCACCCATATTTGATCTAATTTTCCCTCCTTAGTTCTTCTACACGCCAAAAAAATTTGGAGAAGTGCATTTGTCAGATTGCAAGCAGATTTGCAGGCATTTATTACTTATTGTTAGTGGTTGTGATTCAAAATTTCAGTTTTCCCTCCTCTTCTCCCTTTCTCATCAATTCATCTATAAATTTAAGATCTTGGCTCATTGTAAAGGGTTGGACATTTTGGATCTTCTATCATTTGCTAAGGGTTATCGATCTTTGTATTGTGAGTTGCAAACCTCTAGATCTGGCTCTTGCATGTGGATATCGACCTCATACACCATTGTAACAAATTTTGCATCCTTGGAAGTAATAAAAACATCATTTTGTGGCTATTCTCTACCTTGATGTGTTTCTATTCTTCTCTTTCGCATCCCTTTCACATTATGTGCTTGGTGTGTCACTTTAAATCCTCATGACTCCATCTTATTGTTTTATTTCATTAAATCGAGTAGTTGAATGCACTCTAGTTTGTGCTTTACGTGTGCTTGGCCTCTATTCTTTCTCCTTCATTTTCACTCAAAATAGATAGTGTTAAACCCACTTTTTCTAGTGTTATCACCTTCCTTAGTTTAGTTTTCCATTTTCATGTTATCCTTTTATCCTTGGTCCCTTGGGTTTGTTAGCTTATTTTCCCTTTCCAACATTAGAAGTAAAAGTAGCAGTAGAAATAGGTAGAGGAACCAGCCTTCCCCAAAGGTCATCTCTCAAGTGCGTAAGGTCCCACAACTTGTAGGCGGTCCATTGTTGACTCAAATGAATCAGTCCATTCGGATTTGAGACACGGGTGTAGTTTGAACGACCAACACTATTGATTGACAACATCTTTTGGGACTTTTTCTTTATTTATTATACTTTTATTGACCGTACACAATGTACATCCATGTCGGTGTTTGACTAATTTATCTTTTATGGCCTTAGACACTAGCACCCATTTAGGACACAAGTGCCCAGTGCTCATGTCCCTTCTGGGTGCTCGGGACCTTCTTTTATTTCTTCTTACTCTTCTCGCATCCCTTTTACTTTTGGGTCATGTTTTACAACTTTAGGCCATCCTTTTAGTTGTCAATTACAAAATTCAAACAAGGGAATCATATATATAGACACACATAGTTATAGCTCCCAAATGAAGGGCCAAGCACCAAACATTACTTATCTTCCCATAAGTTGTCATTAAAAGTCACAAGAGTATTTTAAAGGCATTCATCTAACACACTCATATAAGGGAAAAGGGCTACATCACTTTGCATACACAACATAGGAGGGGGAAGTTCATTTTATTCCATCACACACATTCTATACATTGTTACATTCTAGATCTAATCCATTATCAATGTGAAATTTGCACAAGGGCAACCTAGGGCATCATTACATACACATTCAAATAGAACTACATGGAGTCTAAAATATAGTGAAATTTTTAGTACTAAGCTCACTCTTTGGGTGACCTTCGGGGTTAGTCTGAATCTAAATTTTGCATATTTTTTATTATATTTGATGTGGTTTGTAGACATGTACATGTAGAATTTTTTTAATAAGTTACAGGTACAATTTACAATCTAGGATTGAAACCGAAGTGAAAAAGGGAAACTAATAATAGATCTCTTCCTACACATAAAAGGACAAAAACCTAGGCTCTCTAATCCTCCCGCATGAGAACTTTTTGTCTTGTACATGTATCGAGTCCCAAAACCTCTAGTGAGTCTAGCCAACACTTCTTATAGTTTTTTTCAACAGTTCTCCTTCCTAGATCATCTCCATATTATACAAAATCAGCTAAGTCCGAAAGTAGCAAATAGGGGTGGAAGCCTAATATTTTTATTGATGTTCAATCAAATCATAATTACAATGGAAGGTTGCAATATTTATAGATATTGCACAACGATTACAACCATATGAGAAGTTACAGTGTAACCAAAAACCATATTGATATAATACAAACAAATAATATGTTGCAACTATGCAACAAACTATCCTACATATAGTTCAAAGAAACTTAAATAAAACAAAATAAATGGTTATACAAATATAACCAAATAATAATATCAAACTACCTAGTAAATGCATAATTAATCCTAGGTGAACTAAGTTTTACCTAACATTCCCCCTTTAATTTTGCATTGCCTCAAGGGATGAGGAGAGGAACTCTCTGAACAACTTGAATTTGTCACGTGCAAGTGACTTTGTGAAGATATCTGCTCATTGTTCATCTGTTGGGAAAAATTGAAGTTGTATATTGTGTTTCAAGACATGCTTGTGCATGAAATAAACTTGTAATTTGATGTGCTTTGTTCTCTAGTGAAAAAATAGATTGCAAAAATGTTTGAGAACACCCTCATTGTCGACATACAAGGTAGTCGGTTTGTCCTGTGGTATTCCAAGTCCTTTAAGTATGTGACATAGCCATATCACTTTGCAAACTTGACTTCACATGTAGCACGATACTTAGCTTTCAGAAGAGAGAGAAATAAAGTGTTGTTTCTTGAATCCCCATGATATTAGTCCATATCCCACAAATAACAAAAACCCTAAAGTGGATATTTTTTCATCAATGTTTCCTACATGATCGAATCGAATATCGATTCAAGAAGAATTTTCTTTCTTCTTATATTCTAGACCAAGATCCACTATTCCCTTGAGATATCCCAAGATTCACCTTGTTCCCTTGAGATATCCCAAGATTTTCCTTGTTTCCCTCCAATGAAAAACTTTGGGTTCCTAGATCAACTGGATAGATAGCTCACCGCAAAGCTGATATCTGGTCTAGTGTAGGTCAAGTAAATGAGACTCTCAATCAATCTGTTGATAGAGAGTTACATTTACCACAGGAGATGGATCTGAACAATATAATTGCAATCTATTCTCCATATGTGTAGCAATAGGTGTGCAATTCATCATCTTGAATTTATCGAGCATTGTCTTGGTATACTTCAATTGAGAAACAAATATGTGATTCTCTTTCTATCATACTTCTAATCCAAGATAATAGTGCATCATCCCAAAATCTGTCATGTCAAACAATCAGTTAAGATCTTTCTTCGTTGCATCGATTATATTCACTAAAGCGCCGATGATGACTAGATCATCGACATAAACAACAACAATCACAATCTCCCCCTTACTTTTTAAAGTAGAGATTGAGATCATATGGATTTATAACAAATCCATGTTGTATGAGATGTTCATCAATTTTGATAAACAAAGCTCGAGGTTCCTGTTTAAGGCCATACAGAGATTTCCTGAGTTTGCATACCTTTTCTTCTTGACTAGGTACAACATATCCCTCAGGTTGAGTCATGTAGACTTCTTCTTATAAATCTTTGTTCAAAGGCACTTTTTACATCCATCTGATGGACTTTCCAACCAAATTGTGTAGCTAGAGAAAAGATCATCCCGATCGTTTTGATCTTAGCTATAGGATCAAATGTCTCCTCATAGTCTATTCCTTATTTTTGTGTTTACCCCTTTTCTACTGGTCTTTCTTTGTACTTTTCTATAGTCTCATATGCTTTGTACTTTGTTTTGAATATCCATCTACAACCAATGGGTTTCTTCCCTGGTGGAAGATGACAAGTTTCCAAGTGTTAATTTTCATCATTGATTGATACTCAACATCCATGGCATATTTCCAAGATTTTAATTGTAGGGCTTCCTAGACTGTAGAGGGCTCATCGATTCAATAACTCTACTCATTAAAGAAAATTTTACTTCTTCTCTTGCTTTACTGCGAGTCTGTGGTCCAGTGGTGGATGTATCCGATGGAGCATCCAATCTTGCATCTCATAGCATGCTAGTATACCACTTGGGCATATGTTGAACTATTCCCATGGGTCATGGTTCTATTTGATCATCACCATCATCCCCATCATCACTTTCATCATCTGTGGGAACATCAACTTCTGGTTTTACAACAAGTGAAAAATATATATCAAGTGTTTTTGGAGGAGGAGTCTCTACTTCCTTCTTCTAAAGAAACTCAACATCTCTGCTGGTGTATAATTTCCTGGTCTTGGATCCATCAATCTGTACCCAAGAGTTTCTTCATTGTAGCCAATGAAGATGAGTTTTTATGATTTCATATCCAACTTATTTATGTTCTTCTTGGGTATGTGCATACTTTCTTTACACCTGAATACTCTAAGGTGTGCAATAGATGGTTTTCTCTTTGACCATGATTCATATGGTGTTACTCCATCAAGAGAAACTGTGGGCACTGTTCAAAAAAATTTAAAAAAATTGTTGCTTCTACCGGAGAATTTTCTCGCTAGTCCGTAATCATCAATCATGCATCGCACCATTTCCATGATAGTACAATTTCTTCTCTCAATACCACCATTCTACTACGGTATGTAGAGGAGGCATCTGTTGACAAATCCTATGAGCTTGTAGGTAGGATTTGAACTCATCACTGGTGAATTCCCCCTCGATCCGAGTGGTGAGTTCTCGATGTGATGACTAGTTTCTTTCTCATTAGCCACTTTGAGCTTCTTTAAAGTTTAAAAATATTCACTTTTCTTACAAATACATTATATCCACATTTTTCTCGAATAATTATCAACACAAAACATGAAGTATTGAAATCCATAATTACTTGGTTGCATCGAACTACAAATATTGGTATGAACCAGATCAAGATTACCATGAGCTCGATAAGTACTCTTCTTGAATGAAGCTCTCGTGTTATTTTCCTACTAGGTAGTGAGGAAATTTATCGGTATCCTTACGGAGAGATGGTAAACCTTGTAGAATATTGTGTCGATGAAGTGTTTCAAGATACTTGAAACTAATATGACCAAGTCTCTAATGCCACAACTATACAAAGGTATAGTTCTTAGCCACAAGTGCCTAATCATCTCTACGGATAAAATCAAGCTGGAACATACATCCCACATTAAAGGATTTTAAAAATATTTTCAAACCTTGTGATTTGTCTCAAATTAAACACATTTTCTTTCGAAATGACTATAAAAGTCAATTTTCAAGTTTTGATCTAGGAGTTGATTGATTGACAAAGATTTTTAGTCAACCCAGGGACATATAATACATCTGATAATCTACAAGTTGTGTGAACCAAGGGGTAGAGAAATGTTCCCAATCCCCTGAACTGTGTATGAATAATCATCACCTAATGAAACATGGTTTTTTGAAGGCATGTCCCTCATTGAAGTAAACTAGTCTCTATGTCTAGTCATGTTTCGAGTGGCTCCCGAATCAACATACCAGACATCACTAGATGACGTGGAGGTTTCACTTGATCGAGTAATGTACAAGTAGTCTTCAGTATCTGAATGTTCTTCTTTCTTAACAATATTTCCTTACTGATGGCGTTTTCTTTTACAGTTCCCCTTTTTCTACCCTTGATTGTAGTTAGAATGTCCCTTGTGATATTATTGGTGTTGAGGTCCATATTTTCTTGATGACCCTTTCTTATAAGTATTATACCAACAATATTTTAACTCATGTCCTCTTTTGCTAGATAGGACATTTCTTCTTTTGTTGTTTATCCCCTTGATGTTGATTCTGATTTTGGGACTTTTTATAGGAATGAGGTTTTCCTTTTCCTTTTCCTACCCATTTCTAATGAGAAGAAAGTGCTTCCTCCTCTTCATCATCTTTATTGTACATTACTCTCTCTTGTTGCAGTAGGTTTACTAGCTTATCAAAAATCACTATCTGATCTGATAAGTTGAGTGTTGTCATAAAAATGTGGTATGAAGGAGGGAGTGCTCTCAGAAAAATGGGAATGAGAGCTTCATTAGTGACCTCCTCTCCTAGGGCTAGAAGTGAAGCCCTCAACTCTACAACTCTTCACAAGAAAGCTTCTATTTTTTCATTTTGTTTAAATTTCAATGTGTGTAACTGACTCTACAAATTTAGTATGACATTCTTGTTTTTGGCCTCATACCTCTGTACTCAACTTATCCCACACTTCTTTTGTTGTTTTCACATCCCGAATGTGGGGTTGCATGTCATCAAACACTGCAAACAATATTATTATCTTGGCCTTGTAATCAGATTTATCAAATTGTTTCTATTGTGTTGTATCAGTTGTTGATCTAGTTACAGTACCATTCACAACAGTCCAAATCTCTTCAAACTCAAGTTGTGTCTTGATTTTTTCTTCCATGTTGCATAGTTATTTCCTATGAGAAGTTGTGAATCTAGAAGAAATAATTTGGGGGTGTTGGTGCCTATTTTTAGAATTAACTTACAAAGGGTAAGGCTCTTATCACTCCAGGTATATGGTCTCCCAATCTATATACCATTAGTCTGATATACCGAACTTTTATATTTACGCACCCTTCCGATATACCCATCGGTACGTGGAAGAAGCTCACCCTTTATATATAGTTGGAAGTATGTGAAAGAGGCATTAATGTACATGAAAGAATTCAATGCGTGGTACTAAGACAGTAATGAAAGGGGTCTATGTGATTATTGACACCAGCTTAAAGAAATATCCTTATACGCATTCGTAACTTAGCTATATACTTGAATAATTTCTCATTATGGATTTAATTTGATCAATCATTCATAGATGGATGTGAGGGTTGGAAGTGTGTGCATTGTGTCCTTATTACTCCCCTTTGATTTAAAGGATCGATGCCCAGACGACATTGTTGCAGCTATATTAGGTGTTAAATGCAGTAGTAGTCGCGACAACTTTACCCATAAGCACTTCCCAAAGGCAATGTTTATACTGAATGCTGTGAAAGTGATTCAGAGTCTCATGAGTGATATAGAACCAAATTTTTATTATTTTTAAGAAAAAATATCTGCCAATTTTAAAGCAGTTACAATGGTTTGTGATTGAATATTGCAAGCTTCAAATTAGTACAATGCACTGAAATATACAATTACATCCAAAATTTTGAAAAAATTGAATGGAAGACAATTATTTTTTATGGGGCCCTAGTGGCCTCCAAAGCTCAATACAGGTCTTTGAGCAAAAAACCATAAAAAGGGCTCAAAATGTTTTCAGGCACCCCTCCTTTGGAAAAAAATGCTCAGAATTAAAAAAATAAGCTAAATGGGACAAAACATTTTTTCCCTCTATTTTAGGGTTTTCTCCACTATTTTTAATAAATTGTTTAGTTATGGCCAGGGGTTAAGAGGGCCTCTAAAGTTTGCATTTTTTCCAAATCTCCAAATCTTATAGAAGATTTTGTTTGGGGTGGGGTTTGAACCCTACACCTCTCACTCCCAAATCTTTCTACTTAACCAACTAGATGCTCTAAGCGCTTGTGTAATGAATTGAACAAATTTGTATTTAAAAATATGCTCAAGATGCTAACCTTGCATAATGGCGACATGGCTTGAGGAGGGTCTCAATGGTATTATATGAACTTTGTGCATGGCTATGTTGGTAGTTTAGGGTTTCGCTTTTGTAGGATTTGAGTGCTTATCACTTACTTTTGAACGTCGTTTATTATATTTTATTTATGCCTTTTTTGTTTTGATTTGTTTTCCTCCATTGTTTGTAATCATTTTTTTATTATGTTGGCCTCCACATATTTTATCAATGATGTTTGATGTTTGTGGGATCTTCTCGCACTCATATTTTTACAGAAACCAACATGGCATGACTCGGTGAGATGCTCTGCTGCACGCCCGAAGCTCAATCCAATGCGACAGGGGCGAACTCGGTCTTACAAGCTCGTTCAATGCCAATCCAAAGGATCTTGACTCGTTTCAAGGAATTTTGTCATGGAATTGCTAATGGAGGTTAGCTTGGCTACTTAGATGTTGTAAAAAAACAACTCCCAACTCAATGTATTTTTACCCAACTTGATCTTGTTTAGTTGCATTGACTCTGCGAGCTTGGATGGAGGGCTCGGTTTTTTATGCAAAGCCAACTCAAATCAAAACTGACCCAACTCAATGAATGACTCACCCCCAACATTTACATGATCCATTCAACATGATGCAACTAGGCTATGCGATGTAGCTCGAATAACAACTCGGTGTTGCATGGAATTTAATGAAAAACCCATTTCCTTAGGTTAAAAGCAAAAACAATCTCCAAATAACTCCCCTCGACTAGATAGTCATCTCCGTTTTGAGCTATGTGGACAATTTGGACATAGTCCCCACCGAGATATAGCAAACCGCTCATATTAGCTATAGCTAACATTGTCACCAAATTTAGTGACAAAACCCCTAATGGGGAAATTTTGACTTTTTATTTTTAAAATTTTGTGAATATGATTGACTTCTAGGAAGTAAATTTGCCTTGTGCAGGGGGCACCAAGGAAAAAAATTATTTTCTTCCTATGATAGGAGGTTGTGGGAATGCAAGGATTTTGCGGGAAGCTTTTGGAGGCAGCATTAGCTCTCTTGTGATGCAAATTTCTTCTCCAAGATTGTTCTTTCTCTGCAACCTCTCTCCAACCTTCTCTTCCCATAGGTCCATATCAACTAGCTCTAGTACCAAATGAAAGTAGCAAATAGGGAGGGCTTCTGATAATTTTATTAATGTTAATTCAAATCAAAATTACAATGGAAGGCTGCAATATTTATAGATATTGCACGGATGGGTACAACCATACGAGAAATTGCACAAGTGCAACTGAAGCCATATTGATATAATACAAACAAATAATATGTTGCAACTATGGAACAAACTATCCTATGTATAGCTCAAAAAAACTTACACAAAACAAAATAAATGGCTATACAAATATAACCAAATAATAATATCAAACTACCTAGTAAATGCATAATTAATCCTTGGTAAACTAAGTTTTACCTAACAAAGTCACCCTCTCTCTCCCTCTTGCTTAGGGTTTCCTATTATTGTTTGATTATTTTTGTTTCTTAATGTATATTATCACTTTTATATCATTAAGTATATTAAAGTTACTTTTAAATTATATTTAATTACATTTATATTATTTCGGTGTAACTTCTACCAATCCAAATGTTTATTACCCATTTAAATCTGCAATTGTATGGACCAAGTCTACTTGTTATTCTAGGTAATTATAATTATTAACCTGAAGCTTGGTAAAAATTTGATCCTCCTTTCATGGCTCACCGTTAGCTATAAAAGCAAGCCATATCCTTTTGAAATATCCTGGAAGACCCCTTGAGATTTTTACGGAAGCTTATGTAAATTATAGCTAACTTCTATCAAAATTTCATCCGGCATCTTTATGTATAGAAGCTCGTAGCATTTACAAATCCACTTTGGATAGTCATATCAAGAGCACCCAAAATTCAAACATCTTAATATTTCACAAGCCCATGTGTTTCTCAAATCGCTTGAGGTTTTCAAGAAAGTTGTAGAGAAGGAATTCTTGTGATTTATTTGTTTTTTCTTTCATTTTCTCGACAATTTTCATTTATCACATTCCAGCACTGACAATGGGACTCCCACATTCCATTTCACACTTGTAGTTTACCTTTTCATAATCTAACATTGTTTTTTTGTTCTTTTTGTTCTTTTAAACTTATTGTCTAATTTTTAGGTTCTCAAGTGAATCACGAAGCGAGAAAAACCAAAAAAATCAGTTTTCTGGCCATATTTTTCACATTCAAATTTTTACACAAGTCTTTGCGCTAGCTTTCCCAATCTTTGTGCTACATTACATGTGTGTGCATTAGCATTCACATAAATGTGTTTCCTTCATAGTATATGCACTATTGTTTTAAACTACGTTATTTGTTACACTAGCACACATACTTGAACGCTAGTGCACCTAATTGAATGCTAGCGCACTCAATAAAAATCCTTTGTTACACTAACGCATTTAATTGCATGTGATAGCATATCGGTGAGAGTGCTAATGTAAACCATCTTCTAGAGGCCATAATTTTTCTCCGAACTTGAAATAAATCCATTTTTACAAAAGGTCTTTAGACAAACCACACAATTGACACATAAATTTTTGATTTAAACTTGTAAAAAAATTATGGCTTCATTTTTCCTAAAACTTTTCTTATTTTTACACGTTAGATTCATTTTTCTCTAAATTGATAAATTTTGTGTGTAGGTTTCCATATTTTCTTTCCAAAGTTTTATTTGGTTTCTCTAAACATAACAACCTCACCTATATGATATTTCCTCGCACTTTATAAGTGATCTTGGAAATCAGAAACATGATCATTTTAAGGTGTTATTTAATATTAATATACCATCTTATCTCATCATAATAAGCTCATGTATATGCTCTTTCTTCGCACTTTATAAGTGATATTGGAAATTAGAAACATGAGTTTATTTCTTGTGTTTTCTTTTGTGTCTACATCGGGAAACTTACAAATCCTTGATTGTAGGACCAGCTCTAAAGATGAATTTTAAAAACAATAAAACTACTAACTAGAGGTTGCCTTTGTTTGACAATCAATAAAACCCCTTTATCACCTTTTTTATTAAAATTAACTTTATTAAACTTTTCAAAGTTGGGATTATTCCCTTGTTCGAACTATAACTATGGGAATTGTATGTCAAGGGTAAAAACTCACCATGATGAGTACCATAGGAATCCCAAAGTAATTGATGCCTTGAGTGAAATGGATGACTAGGCTGCTACCCCCACCCAACTGACTAATACACCTTTGTTAGATATTAGAGTCATGAATATACATAGTGGAAACCTCAAGTCTAATCCTTAAAGAGAAATCCTTTCTCATTATATCAAAGGGGTTAAATTAAATTTGACAACTAGGAATAGTACCACGCTCGCTTGGATATACTACGACACCTAGAGAAAACTAATTCTAGGAAGGCATACCTTGACCAAGCCAATCTAAGTTAGATTCCAACTTTTAAAAAACATCTTTCTCTTTTATTCTACATTTTACAGACAGTTTGTATTCCACTTTCTTATTACTCATATTTTTCATCTATTCTATCTCAAAAAATTTGTGTTCCATCTTTCATATCGTTTATCTCCATCTTACAAATTTTATGTTTCACATCCTTTTTATTTTCGCTTTCTATCTCCTTGAATTTTTCTCCATTCAATCAAAATTCTACATCTTAAATTTTAGACATTCATATATGATTTTAAGTTTTAGATGTCAAGCACCATCACGATCACCTTGATCTATCATCTTCCTAAGTCTTAAGTTTAACATTTACATTGTTGAAATTTAAGCATTCCACCATCTTACGTCATCAAATTTAACATTCACTTTGTTGAATTTTTATCTTCAATATTTCTTCACTCCTCTCTTTTAGAGCATTCATTTTTCTATAATTTGAGATCCTTCATCACTCACTTTTTCTTTGTCTCTTATCTTCACCTTTGTGAGATTGAACTTCTCATCATCATTTTTCACTTCTTGATTCAACATTCACATTGTAGTTATTTGAGTTCCCCCATTCCATTGTTTTTATCCTCACTTAACACTCATTTTGTTAAGAGTTGAGCACCCTCATCATATTTCTAAGTCTCTTCATTCTTAACACTAATCTTGTTAAGAGTCAATAATTTTCATCACTATTTCCAAGTATCCTCTTTTAACATCCATCTTCTTAAGATTCAAGCACCTTCATTATCTTTCTAAGTCTCTTCCTTATTAACGCTAATCTTGTTAAGATTTGAGAACCTTCTTCGTCTTTCTAATACTCTTCCCTCTCATTACTCATTTTGTTAAGATTCAAACATTTTCATCATGTTTCCAAGTCTCCTCTCATAACACTCATTTTTTTAAAGATTTGAGCACATTCATCACATTTTCAAGTCTCTTCTCTTTTAACTCTCATTTTGTTAAAATTCAAGAAAACTAACCTCTTTCCTCTTTACATTCACTTTGTAAAGGGTTGAAGAAACTTTCCATCCTTTTCATCTCTCTTAACATTCATTTTGTTAATATTATTCTAAACTAATATTGTTGTTATAGTTTTCTCACTCATTTCAAATTAATGATGTTAGCTACTAAAGAAATCGTAACAACTCAAAAAATGGAGGGTTTAAGGTACCTCAAATGTGTGATATGGATGAATGGGCATAAAATTAATTGATCCTCACCGTAAGCTAGATGAAATTGCAAAACTAGGATAAGTAGAGAAAAATTGATTAGATGGTATATGCGGGGGCTTCTCGAAAAATCTGGTTCCAATAAGTGTTACTTTCCTTTCACATATGTCAACCCCCATTTGATATAAGAAAGTGATATAAGTGATAAGTATTTAGATAGCATGCAGAAACAAATACATAACAAAATATGAATCTAGTAGATATAGATGGAAAATAAATGATCTAATCTAAATGAACCTAAAATAAAAATTATGTGGCTGGGTCAATGCAACCCAAATGCGCTGAGAGAGGAAGGTTGGAAGAACTTTGAGTGAGTGGATCTAGATAGCAATGTAAATATGCAGACCTGTAGAGGCTGAATGTGAACTAGATAAGAAAAGCCTGTATATGTTGGAATTGACCTGTAAAAGGGAATCTAAGGTAAAAGAAACTAGAGGATGGAATAAAATAGAGGTAAGGAGGGATTAATTGACAAATAATACCTGGTTTGACTATGAATAGAGTGGGGTAATGACAACTGGAGTGTAGACAAGATTGATTCAGTGTGATAGAGAAGTAACATGACAAATATGAAGTCTAAGAGGGATGATAGAGTCAAAACACAGATAGAGAAAGGATCTAGAGATAGGAATACGGTGACGGGGTGATGGGTCAATGTGACCTAGTATGGGAAATGCAATGATTGGAGCATAGTAGAACAAGGCCGAACAAAAATGGATGGAATGGATGACTAGAAAGAAAGGATGGAGAAGAAGGATGATAATGGAGATTTGAGTGTTGTTGAACCTAAAATATGTTAGATATAACAAGATAATAGTAGAAATAATGTAATATAACACAAAAATAAATCTAAACCTCCCAAAGTCATGTGAGTGATGAAAAAAATCTTCCAAGGATTATAACAAGGTTGCACAGTCATTAAGATGCTTTGGTTTGAAGATGGATTCATAGAATGCAAGAAAGCTAAGTGTTTTGTCACGCATGTGTGTTTATGTGTCATTTTTGGAAAGGGAAGAACTCAATCTTATAGGTTCGATGGCGATTGGGCTAGGTCCCTACCGACTATGCGGAAACTTTCCCAACGAGGTTGATTTTGTGATTTTTTGGGATTTTGAGTTTTTAAGAATGGGAAAAGCACTTTAAATCTTGTAGGCGGGAAGAGGTTGTTTAGGGATGTGTCATGGGTAGTTAGGGGATAAAGATGGGTAGGATAAAAGCTATAAAAAGTGTAGGGATGTAGATTTAGGATAAAATCATCCTAAAGGAAAGTCCATTAGGGCTAGTGGATATTAATTAACTAATTAATTAATGAAGATTAATTAATCAATGTTAATTAATGAGGATTAAAGGTAATGGGATAATAGGTGGGCATTAAATTAAATTAAATTAACTTAAGAGGTATGACTTAAATTAAGGGGGTCTAGCTAGGACCATGGTGAAATATGCGCAAGTGGGTAGACAAGGGTAGAGATGACGTATTAGGTGTCTACATTTGCCCCTTTTTGTCGAGTGGTTTGCGCTAGAAATCCATGAGACAAAAATGATGAGAGACAAAGAGTATGATGAGGATTAATAAAAGGTTGATGATGAGCTCCCCCTCAAACGAGGGATCGATAATGCCATAGTAAATCGATGACGAGTTTGAAAAAGGTAGATGATGAAGGGAAGGTGGGTGAATAAAAATACGTAAAAGGATAATACAAGGAAATATGCCACAAGTAAAAAGGATCGTAATATCAATAAAAATATGGTGGTGACTCTAATATCATGTGTGTAGAGGACAAAGGGAGGTCTCAATGGAAATAGAGGCAATGTTCTATGGGCTAGTGAGTGGGTGAAAATCACTGTGAAATGGAGAGAATTTAATGGGAAACCTCTCGAATGGATGTGATCCGGGATGACCAATGGGTCATAGGAAAACATCAAACCATGTGCAACTAAATGCAAAAATAATGTGAAATCCTTCATACATGAGGAATCGAAAAAAAGGTATGTGTTAGTAAGGGAGAGGATGAAAATAATGGTGCCCTAACATAGGACATGAAAATTGGCCCGGAGGGCAAAGTGAAAAATGGTGGTGAAATAATATTCCCCGAGGGGAATAAGTATACGCAAATGTAAATAGGGAAACAAATGGTGAAATAAAATTCCCTAAGGGGGAATAAGTATGGCTAAAGGTGGACTTTGAGAAAAATTTGGATAGAATTGTGAAATAAAAATGCCCGAAGGGGGAAATAGGTATGGCCATAAAGGTGGAATTTGAGAGTAGAAATGGATAAAGTAAATGTTGAATTAAATTCTCGGAGGAAAAATAAATATGGCCAAAAATGTGGACTTTGAGATGATAAGGGGATGATTTAAAATATTGAAATAAAATTCCCTAAAGGGAGAATATAGATGGCCACAAAAGTGGACTTTGAGAGAAAATCCTAGGAGAGGTCACAAAAGGAAAGCGGAAGCCAAAACAAGGGCTACCAAGGAAATTCAATGGTGACTAAGGTCAATTGACGGTGACAAAGAGGGTCAAAAATGACATGGTATTGAGGGCTATATAAGCCCAGGGGTCGTCCGATGATGCTCATTTTCACGCATCTAATTGCGAGAGAGATCAAAACAATTAAAGAGAAAA
This sequence comes from Taxus wallichiana var. yunnanensis, assembly GCA_018340775.1. Lineage (NCBI taxonomy): Eukaryota > Viridiplantae > Streptophyta > Pinopsida > Cupressales > Taxaceae > Taxus > Taxus wallichiana. Next base: position 324,608,962 of record CM031242.1, on the reverse strand, counting down.
TTAAGAAATGGAGGTCACAAGAGTAGTGAGGAGATGCTAGAGGGTGTAGAGGATGGTGTGTAACAAAACCCACACTTGTGAAATTTTTTATTTTAAAAAAAGAGGATGACGTTAGGGGTGATTGGTGGTGACCCAAGATGGTCGAAGTTAACTAGGCCCTAAAGCATGTCAATCTACCCCTATACACGTCGACCCAACATGGGTTTGCATTGATAAAGGCTAGATTGGTTAGTTGATGACTAAATTGGACTTTGGATGAAGTTTAAAGGGTAAAGGATCTAATTTTTGTTGTTGTTTGGATGATTGTAGGCTAGGCATACTTTTTACTTGAGAGATCGAGTGCCAACTCTATATGAGCAGATCAGAGGAGATGTGACATGACATCGAGTGTGGTCACTTGATAGCTATGGGGTTAAGGGGATTTAGAAATTATCACAAGATCACATAAGATTGAGGGTTGATGATTGCATTGGTAGAGAGGTGGGATAGACGGATGGGTACATTCTGGCTTAGGATAGGGGAAATGTCTATCACCCTGGAGGATGTGTATCGCATCCTTCGATTTCCTATTCAGGGGGAGAAAATAGTCCCCATCATAGGTGAGATTAGGTTGGAAATGTTGACACTGCTATTTAGAGCTGATGTGCCTCATATTAAATAATCTTTAGGGGTGTTTTCATATGAGCTGAGGTATGAGAAATGCATACCTTAGAGTTGATTGATTTACTTGGTTATAATGGTTGTATCATGTTATGTATTTTTGGACTCAAGAAGAGCGTGGTTTCCATGGGCACTAGCTGGTGTGGTCGCAGACATTGTCGAGCACTAGACATTATTTTCTTTCGGGACTACCTTGTTAGCTTAGGTGTACCATGAGCTATCGATGTACAAGGCAGGAAGGAGATCAGGATTGGACATAGGCTTCTTACTTCACTGTTGGGCCTATGAGAAAATTGTGTTGATTTGGCAACAAGGGCTTCCATGGGTCACTAGAGACCATATAGAGCTAGCAGTAGGATTTTTGAGATGGAGGGCCGATCGCGCCTTTGGAGAAAGGGGAGAGAGGATTGGACTGGAATGTGGATCAACTTGCAGAGTTGGATAGGGATCGAGATCGGATGGCGGCCATACCAAGATTTTCGTGTATGGGCTGAGGTGGATGTAGAGTTAGTTAGGATGAAGAGTATGATATGGATACATGGTAGGCAGCCGGAGATGATCGATGTCATTCAGTTTGATAGAGTGCAACAAAATTTTGAAGTCGTATAGATAGTGCAAAGAGATCCCATCTCATACATAGAGAGAGGATATTGATAGAGAGATGCTAGCTATTTATATGGCGAGATCCATTGGAGGAGGTAGAAGCACCTTGGGATGATGATGATGACATAGGAGTTGGAGTAATATTTTCGATTGGAAGACCACATCTTGGCAAGCTCGGGTTTATTGGGGAGAAAGGAAATGAAGGGGAGGAAGAGATAGAGGAGATGGAACTTGAGCTAGGGGTAGCTAGGGAGGTAGAAGAGACAAGGATGGAGGAGAGTATATAGAGGTGGCACAATTATGTGTAGAGATAGAGCAGATAAGGGTTGAGATAGATATTGTGATCAATAGAGGGACATAGTTACACAAGATAGGGACCGATACCACAAGAAGAGGGAGGCCTATATGATCCGTTTTCAAGATCTTGCTACTATACATCTATCGAGGTGTGGGTGGTGGAAAGACATCAAGACACAGGTAGAAGGAGAGATGGAACCTCTTGGTATGATTTTGAAAGATACATAGCCTTATCCATAGAGGCTAAGTGTTATGAGGGGATCATGATCAAGAATCTAGAAAAGACACTACAATATTAGGAGCATTTGCAGAGGTGAGCAACAACTAGATCTGGACCATTTGGGAGCACAATGAGTGTGGCTCAACTACATCAAGGAGAGGGTCGGACGGAGGGGATGAGGTGATGAAAGACAAAATGAATTGCCTTGTATGGGCAAGATTTGAGACTCTCGATGTGAACTTCATTGGTTTTACTATATATATCTTCTTTGAGATAGGAATCTTAGAGGTCGATGATGTACGAGATACACTTAATTTTGATGATATAAACATATGATATGATATTTTCAAGTTTTAGCATATGTGTATTTTTTTGTGTGATGTTGATTACTTTATTTATGATGACATGATGTGGATATGTGATGATGATGATGATGGTAAAAGAATGTAACTATGTTTTACTTGATGATGATCAATGTGAATGTATGGATAGTATGTGATGTTAAGAAAAAGGGTAATTTAAAAATAGATGTGATGAGTGATGATTAAAAAGATAATAGGTAAGAATAATTAAGTATATGTGAAAGATGTGGTTTTGATAAGCGTTTTATATAAGTAAGGATGTGCTCGTAATAAAAGAGAGATAAGATAAGAGTAGATATATTTGTATTAAAGGAGGGATAAAAGATAGATGTGAAAAGAAGGTTTAGGATAAAATACAACTTAACGATGGAAACCCATGGGTATGAATGATACTACATCATATCAAGGAGCACATGAGGAAAATATGCCTCCAATCACATTGGAGGTAAACAAGAGGGTGATCCAAGTAATGCAAGGCACGTGCTGACCAAAACATGATGTTAGCATATAACCAATGATAGTTAGTTATACAAAATATCATGAGAAAAACATGGATGGAATGAACTCATAAACCTAATGTTTATATGACAAAGGGATTTGTGATGCAACTTGTATGTGGGAAGAGGGCTATCCATGAGTGGTCTTTCCTAAATCTATGCCCCAACTGGGAAGGGAAAAGAGCAAACTGATCAATGTGGGAAGTTTTGAGAAGAAAGTTGATCAATACGGGAAGATTTCTTAGGATGTTGATAAAATGGAAGGCTAATCAATATGAGAGGCCTTCTATCACATAATACAAAAGAGTATCCATCCTTTGAGGTTATGTTATACTTTATACATATATGATATAGATGGCAAGAATGATATACATGATAGTCATCCTTCGAGATATCGGTCTATTTATTTGATTTGATTTGATTTTATCTTTTATTAAACAATTTTCCTTGAGGAGCAACTTATTTTTGATAGCTTTGATTTTGATTAGAGCATCCATGAATTTCAACTTTAACATGGGGAAGAGTTGGGAATAGCTAGGTAGACCACTTAGGAGGGGATAATAAATGTACAAGAGATGCACTGTGAACCCTTTTCATAGTTTCAATAGGTAAACAAGTGAATGATGGTGCAACAATCATGAAGTTCTTGCCAAGAAGGAGAACCTATCTGTAAGGAAAATTCTATATGGCGAAGTCATGGTGCCCATATTTAAGGTTGTGTCTAGGAAAGTGACGATAGACCACATAATTCCAAATCATTACAATGATAGATAGAAGAGACTAATGATGAGAGGATGGTCTAAAGATATGAATAAGAGCTCACTGGTAATGTGCTAACAATAGAATTCTCACAAGTACAAATCCTTAAGAGGTTCCACTTCTGGTTTACCATCAAGGGAGGCCAAATGATAGGCTCCCAACCCATAATTATGTGTGATAATGTATGGTCCAATCCAATTAGTTGGGGGAAAACTTTCCACCTTGGCTCCTTTCTAGAGCACTAATGTTATGATTTTATTTAAGGATGGGATCACCGAAATTATATCCGCACTTTTTGATGTGTTTATTGTAAGCACACTTGATGCATTATTGATATATATGATGACGTCAAGAGCGAGGAGATGAAGTTCATCTAACAACTCGAGTTGTGTTAGACTTTCCTAGCGATAATATTCATCGAGAGATAAAGTCATAAAGAGAAACACGTAAGGACATAATTTGAACTTCGAAAGGAAGGACGAATTTAGAGATGTACATGAGAGACAGGGGCATAGCTCCCATGGAAGTGCGAGATGGTAGTCGATAAGCCCAAAGATCAAGCAGAGATGGAGATGCTAATTACGATCAGTTGGTCAATAATCTTGGAAAGAATGTTTGAAGGGTTTTATTAGTTGCTTCGGCTTACTTCATTAGCTTGAGTATAATAAGGATAAGAAAAACTAAGTTGGATATTAAATTAGTCACAAAATTTCTTGAGATATTTTTTTTAAAGGACTTTTTGTTGTTCGTGATGAGTTTGTGAGGATGCCAAAGCAACAAATGATATGTTGGTAGATAAAGTTAATGATTAGACTAGATTTAGTTGAAGTGAGGGGAATTTCTTCCACCCACTTAGTGAAATATTTAGTTGCAGTGATGATAGAGTGATGTTTTTGTGAAGATTGAGGATTAATGAGACCGATGAGATCAAGACCCCATTGTGAGAAGGGCCAAAGGTCCTGAGTTGGCTACAAAGCTTGACTAGGAATGTAAATAAGATTGGAATGTTGTTGACATTTTCACATTTCTTAACATACTCACAGCAGTCATGATTGAGAGAAGGATAGTAGTATCCAAGCAAAGAATGCACTTAGAATGCGACTAAGCCACTAAAATGCCCACTACAAATACCATCATGGAATTCTGGATACATGAGAAGATTCATGGGAATTAGGAATCAAAGGATAATACCATCAAATCTATGCTTATAAAGAATGTTGCCAAGTATCACATAGTGGTTAGCACATTGAAGGAAAGACCTCCTAGCATTCTTGGATAAATTGGGTGGAATGATGGATTTGGATAAATAATCAAAGATTTGGGAATACCAAATATATGATGAACTAGACTCAACAAGATTAATGTGAGGAAAGTCATGAAATGGTCGATCACTACGATGAACAACAAAAAAAATTGATTCTTTGTTGTAATCCATGGGATGAGAGCTATAAGGGATGTCATTGTATTAGCAAAATGATTGGATGATCGAGGAACAACTTGGATATTGTAAGAATCAAAGGCCTCAAGGAAGAGATGCATAATCTCTCAATATTTTTGAAGAGTGTCATTTTTGCATTGATGCTCACATATGACTTGTTTGATGATAAGTTTAGAATCCCCATAGATGTCAAGAATTTGAACACCTAGAAAGAGATCAGTTTCAAATCCTAAGATAAGGGCTCTGTATTTTGCCATATTATTTGTGCACTCAAAATTGAGATTGTTTGCGAGGGGAATAGGATCATCCCTAGTAAGAAAGAGAATGACACCAATGCCTCCTCCTTGTAGACATTTAGAACAATTGAAGAAAGGGTCATTTTAAGGGTTTCATACTCATGATGAAAGTGATTAATGGATTCATTTGGGAACTTCTCATGAGGAAGATGGGAACTAGGAAGAGGGGATTCTGCTAAGTGGTGTACAATAGCTTGGCCCTTACTATATTTTTGATAAATAAACTCGAGATCAAACTCAGTTATGAGCATGAGCCATCAAGTAATACAATCGTTGTGATACGGTTTAGAATGCATCGTCTTAAGAAGATGAAAGCTAATAACGACATAATTTCTATGATTGAGAAGATAATGTTGAAGCTTAGAGGTGGAAAAGAAGAAATAACAACATAACTTTTCAGCTTTAGTGTAGTGAGTCTCGCAATCATGGAGGGTATGACTGATGTAATAAATTACCTACTCATGACCTTGGTCATCATAATGTGCTAAAATAGCCCCTAGAGTGTGATAGTTATGAGAGATGTATAGATAAAGGGATCTCCCTCACGTGGAGGCATAATCACTGATGGAGACAAAAGGTATTGTTTAAGTTCATTGAAATCCTTTTAGAAATTATGATTCCAATTGAAGTCTATGTCTTTAAGAAGGAGATGATGAAAAGGCTAAAAATGGTTTGAAAGTTGGGAAATGAAGTGATGAACCGATTGAAGTTGGCCTTGAAGAATTCAAGGTTGTTTAAGATTGGAAGGAGGAGGCATTTCGATGATTGCTTTGATTTTCACGGGGTCAACTTCAATACCCCTAATAGACATGATAAAGCCAAGGATTTTTCCAATTAATACTCCAAACACACACTTGGCTGGATTGAGACAAAGAAAAAAGTGAATAAGGAACTCGAAAAGGATTTCGAGAAACGAGAATAATGCTTTGGTGATGTTTAGATTTACCTAGAATATTGTCAACATAATCTTCTATGGTTTTTGGATGAGATCATGAAAAATTTAAGTCGTGGTCCCTTTGAAAAGTAGCTCGAAGTTTTTCAAACCAAAGGGAATGACACGGTAGCAAAAGTTCCCCCAAGGGGTGATGAAGGAAGTCTTATAATGGTCTTTTGGTTTAATAAGAATTTGATTATAACCAAAAAACCCATCCATAAGAGAAAGTATCTCATCACCTGCTATAACATCCAAAAGTTGATCTATGTTGGGAAGAGGAAAGTTGTCTTTAGGGAAACCAAGATTGAGATCTCAAAATTTGGTGTATATACAAAGTTTTCCAGATGCTTTAGCGATGGGTACAATATGAGAAACCCATTGGGGATAGTCAATGGTGATGATGAAATTGGAAGAAAGAAGACATTGTAACTCCTCTTTGAAAATGAGGGCAACTCGAGGGTGCATGCGGTGAAGCTTCTGCTTAACCAGTTTTGCATTGGGAACGATGATGATATTATGAGAGATGATAGAAGGGTGAAGACTGGGAATGTCTAAATATGACCATGCAAATTCTTGGTTTTGATGAGAGAGAAATGTGGTGAAAGACTCAAGCTCGTGTGGATCAAGGGATTGACCTGTTTTGAGGATGTGAGGCTCTTAGGGAGTCCTGGTATTGATGTCCATGGTGGCTTCATTAAGAAGAGTGGATGTGTTAGATGGTAAGGTCTTAAGAATACAATAATACTCTACCCCCATATGAGAAACAATGGTGTCATCATCAGCATATTTAATACTTGTTGATGGTAGAAGATTCTTCTTTTACCATCTTTGGATGGTGGAGGGAAAGGATCTAGTTTGATTTTGAGGACTGATAAGTGATCGGTCCCAAGGTGATGGTGGAGACTAAAAGAATCCAAAGGTAATAGACACAGTGTCATATGTATCCATGGAATTATATGAGAAAGAGAAGAGGGATAAGACATGTGCATGCACATCGTAGATGGTGAAATGGGGTCATAGGATTGCTCCTAATAGCCTAACCTAAAAATTTTGTGAGGTTTGTAGCATTGATCGATAAATAGGCCATGTTTCCCATTCTCATAATGTTCTATGTTGAATCTCCTCCATGTGCAATGATGAAGGTAGGTGTGGGTGAAGGATGGTTTGTTAAGAAATTCAAAACCACCGGTATAAGGTTTGGCATGTGGAAGATCGACAATGTGAGAAGAAGGGGTATCGAAACCACCATAGATGAGCTTAGTTTGAAGATGTGGAGGGCTGAAAGGAACGATATCCCCAACATTTAGTTGGTACATTGGAGCTTTGTTGGGTCTACAGAGATGGTGAGGAGTGGATAAGGTATTGAGTGTAAGAAGACGATACTCCCCTGTGTGAGTTTGTCCATTAATTTATCTAGGGAGTCATCATTGGGAAGTTTCGATGAAGGGGTGGATGAGTGGTGGATGGTGTAGATGGATCATTCTTAGGAATGAGGAAATAATTAGGTCGATAGGTCATGTTGCACATTTGGAAGGGAGGAGAGTCCCCGGGAAGCATCAATATCTTCCCCTCATGCTCATATTTAAGACAACGATGATGTGTATAGGGGACACAATAGTTAGCGTGTATCCAAGGTCATCCAAGGAGAACATTGTACTAAAATTATCCTTCTATGATGTATAAGACCTCATGGAGGAGCTTCTCACCAATGTGGATGGGAAGGAAAACCATTCCTAAGGTAGGACTAGTAGCATCGTTGAAGGAGCAAAGGACCGTGGGTGTTTGGGTGACTGTGGATTTTGGGATGTTGAGTTGATCAAAGTTATGTGATGGGATGATGTTAATGCTTGCTCCATTATTGATCATGTATTTTTGAATGAAAGTATCATTGATCCTAACAATGATGAAAAGGGAAGGTCATGCTCATCCAATGTGACATCTAGAATCTCAGTATAATCGAATGAAATGGTCAAAAAAATTGTGATTTCTCCTACGAGAGATGTGAAAAGTTGAGCCTCATCACTAGATGTCTGAATACACTTCAAATATTCATTGAGGATATGTCTATGGTCCTGGTGAGATTTGGATGAGCTCATAAAGTGACATCTTAACTAGGGCCCTGATGAAGTTGTTTGATGATACTTTGTTCAATAGGCCGAGGCATAGCTAAGATGATAAATTTAGGTTTCAATGATGATGTGAGATCCTTAGGAGAAGGAATGGTGACAAAGATCTTGGATTTTGACTAGGATATTGACTTAGGATCATGTGGTCCAGATCATGTGAATATCTAAACAACATTGATGAATAAAGGGGGCCACCCTCAAAAGAATCGTCATTTAGAGGTTGTATGGTTGTAAAAGTCCATGATGAATGAGGGGGATTTTGCATTTGGATGGATGAGGTCGAAGGTTTGGGTGTGGAAGGAGGAAATTAGTTTTCTTCAAGAATAACTTTGTTTTCCTCGATGATATTGTGGACAAGGTTTTGGAGTGCCTTGGAGTGTTTAGTATCATGTCCAGAAGTGCGATGGTATACACAAATGAGGTTTGAATCGAACCACGATGGATTCTTACTATTTTATTCAAATTCCTTAATAGGTGGAAGTGTGATGGTGGAAATTTTTAGTAAGTGTTGGAGAAATTACGCATAAGACTTGATCAAAATATTAAGAGGTGGCTTGTCTTTGTGAGACATCTTGGTCTTAGAAGAAGAAGTGAAGGGTAAAGATAATTTGGGTGTTGAATGTGGAGTTGTATTATTTCATTGTTTAGGTGCCTTAGTTTCATTTTTAGTGATGATCGGTGCTCTAGAAGAAGAAGCGTTGGATGGTTTTGGCTTGGGTTGATTGGTGGATTGAAGCATTTTTTATAGAGGGTCTAGTACAAAAAGTGATGGATGTGGTCTTAAGATAGATGATGTTGCGTTGGTTTTTCTAATCTTAGGAGGGGGATATCATTTTCTTGTGAGGATAAGAAAGATAACGTTGAGGAAATGTGCCAAGGGTTCCAAACCTTGTCTGTGAAGAAGCACCCTTGGGAGGGATGACCACAATCTCAATTGGAGAGTTTGAAAGTGGTGTTTACAAGTAGAGGGAGTAGTTTTTGCATTATGAGGTCAAAAGAAGGCAAAAAAATTTGATGTAGAAGTGTTTGATTGTGTAGATTAGATGAGAGGGTCATTTGAAGTCAAGGTGATTTGGAATGCTCTCATAAATTCTTCAAATGATGAAATCGATGTGGAAGATGATGTAGATGTGGTGACAATAGTTGATGTGGTGGGTGCGGGGAAAAAATACGAAAAGAAGAACTAGGATTAATGTTAAGGATGGCATTATGGGTAAAGGTGGAATAGATGTGGACAAAGTAGTTGAATCTAATGAAGTGGATGCCATAAGTGGAGTAGTTGGGATAGGTAATGAAGTATGTATAGGTGTTAAATCGATGGTGGATGTGGAACTAGGTGGGAATGGTTGTTTCATAAATGTCTTAAGGGGCATCATTGATATCTTTGCGAATGGGGGAGATAAAACATGTGTGGATGTGGGAATAGATGTTGAGATATATGTGGGTGTGATTGATGTGGTTAAGGGGATAAGTGTTGATGGGATGGTAGATGTAGGAATGGTTTCTAAACAAGTGGATGTAATAGTGGATGAAGAAGGTGAATTTGTTGATGGGGTAGGATCTTGATCAATGGTATGAAGAGTGTTTATGGTATGAGCATTGGATGATTTGGATGTAGAAGAAGTGGTGTCTTGAGTTGTTAGTGTGTGATTGGGGAATGTTTGTTTAAATATGTCAAGAGGTCGGTTGGGTAATGCATTAGGATTGTCTACTTGAAGGTTTCCTTGATCAATGAGTCATTGGACTAGGTATTTAAAGGTTAGACACCTCTCTATATAATGTCCTTAGAGTTGGTGGTATTTACAGTAATGATCCTCATGATACCATGCGGGTTTGGGTCTAGATTCATCAAATGATAGGATTGGAGGAAGTGTGAAAAGATTAACTACCATTAACTTGTAAAATATTAAACTATACAATTCTCCAAGGGGAGTATAGTTGGGCATAGTTCTAGGGGATCGTTGTTGAGGATACATGCTAGAAGTGGGTGCAAAAGAAGACTTGAAGACCATCGTATTTTCTGCACTCTTAGATTTATGGTTGTTTGTAGATGGTTTGGTGAAATCAGCTTTGGGGTTGTTTGATTTAAGTTTGAGTTTGACTTGCATGAGTTTCAAATTTGTGACCCATGTGAAGGCTTCTTCAAATGTTTGGAAATATTGGATTTGCAATGTAGAAGAAATATGCTTTGCACAAGAACATGAGAAGATTTTGATGAGTTTGGTTTATGAAAGAGTAAATTATAGTTGGTTTATAATGCCACGCCATCATGTGACAAAATTTTTAATAGATTTGTCCTCAAACTTTCTAATGGTTTACAAGTCATTGATGTTGATTTTGTGTGCAATATTAATAGAAAAGTTCTCTAGAAACAATTACGCGAGCTGGGTGAAAGAGAATAGGGAATGTTCTAGAGTTGGGTTAGACAAGGACATAGGGAAGGTGTGAAGCATAAGTTCTTGATCACGTGCGATAAGGTAACATGCATGCTTGAATGCGTGGAGATGTTGCTTTGGATATTCCTTATTATTGAGCTTTGTAAAATTAGGAAGCTCCCAATGAGGGAGTAAGGTTTGATTGGAACCGATAGATGAATAGGTTTGTTAAATATTTTTTGTAAGATAATGTAACCTTTGGTCCCAATGTAGCAGCCTCTAGACTAGCCAGCCAACATATTCATTAAGGCATGGATATGCTTGTTCGATGTGATGATAGGTTGGGATTGTGATTGTGCGGCATAGAAAGTAGTTTGATAAGGAAGTTGATAAGTTTTTTTGGATGTGTGGGGGTTTGAGGAATAATTTGATAAGGAGGTTGTTGTAATGTTTGATGTTGTGATTGTTGGGATTGGACTAGTTGGTGTGGTAAATGACATGTGGGAATGTAGGTATGAATAGGTAGAAATTATTGATGAGGTGGATTAGACACCGCATAATGAAAATAATTTGTAGGTGAAGGTTGGGAAATAATGATATGTACATGTGATTTGAGAGGAAAATAAGAGTTATAATATCCGGACATGGGATACGATATTTGGGAATATTGGGTAGGGACACTAGTAATGACGGTGGTCAAAGAGGTAATGGGAATGGTTGTGGTGATAGTTGTGTTCATTTGGAGGAAGATGGGGATGAATGGGTGTGATCAACTAATTGGTTTGATAAAGTGGGGGATTAGTAGAGGATGAAGCAAGATCATGTGGGACGGTAGAAATTTGTGAGGAAGGAAATTGGGTGATTTCGGGATTTGACCGATAAGGGTAAAGTTGTTGAAATGGTGGACCATCAACAGAAGTTGGGTTGACTTCCTAAGAATTTATTCTTGAAGAGCTATTGGATTGGCATCAATAAGCTCTTGGAATTCCAAACTACCACGAGGGATAATAGAAGGTCCAAAAGGTTCAAATGTAGGATATGGAGGAGTGGTTGGTCGAGATAATATGGGATAATGATAAAAGAAAGGATTAGTCTCATATATGGTATTAGTTTGGACAAATGATCCTTGGGAAACATTGATGAGAGGTTGGATGCCCATGGAGGAAGTGACCAAGGGCAAAAATGAGACATTGGTCATGATGGATGTTTGTTGAGATGAGATGAGAGAATTGTTTGAGGTAATTTTTTGTTCCATTTTTTTGGCTACCGAGCAAGTAACTATGGGCATGAAATGAAAACAAAGTTTATACTAGCTAAATCAAACAAGTCAAGCACAAGATTTTTTTTTTTGAATTATTAAGAAAGTGAAAAATTTAAAAGGGAATGGACAACAAAGGTTCCTGGGAAATGGAAATATAGAGTTGGTTTCATGTTGTTATGACTGGGGAGTCCTTGATATACCTGAAGGTACATGAGGTACAAGTTTATATAGATTTTTAACGCGCGAAAACCGTGGCGGATTTCTATTGGGTGATGAAATCCCAATCAGTCCACTTGGTAGGATGATGTTTAGATGTGTGATTTAGATGCATGATTTTTGGTTGTGTGTGATAGAATGTGAGATACAGGAAGCTAAACATTTACTTAAACTATATGATCAAGCAGGATGCAAAAATAAAGGTTCTTTTCAAACCAAATCCAAATGTGATCTTTCAATGAGGATACACACAAGAAAGGGAAATTGCAATGCAAAAAGGAGAATAATTTTAGAACTCTTTTCCTTTTATCCGAACTTTAAGTGGAGAGAAATCCAGGTGGCCAAACCCAACACGAACAAGTAAAAAGAGAAGCCTTGTGTTGCAGTGTTAGTAGAAGACAAAAGAAGCAAGAAAATAACAAGAAATGCAAAGGATCACCTAAAGGGTGGTCCCACTGGGCATGCTAGAATGTTTTTATAGTTTTCTTGTTTGTTTAAAATTAATGATGTTAGCTACTAAATAAAGCTAAACAAATCAGAAAATGGAGGGTTTAAGGTACCTCAAATGTGTGATATGGATGAACGGGTGCAAAAGTAATTGATCCTCATTGTAAGCTAGATAAACCTACAAAACTAGGATAACTAGAGAAAAATTGATTAGATGGTATATGCGGGGGTTTCCTGAAAAAGCTGGTTCCAAGAAGTGTTACCTTCCTTTCATGGATTTCAACCCTCGTTTGATAAAATAAAGTGATATAAATGATAAGTAACTAGATAGCATGCAGAAATAGATATAAAAAAATCTGAAACTGATAGAAATAGATGGAAAAGCATTGATCTAATCTAAATGAACTGAAATAAAACTTACGGATGGGTCAAAGGTAACCCAAACTACAGAGGTAGGTTGACCACAACCCGAGTGAGTGGATCCGGACATTAATTAAATATGCAGACATGTAGAGACCTAAATTTGAACTAGATACAATAGAAGCCTGTAGATGTTGGAATTGACCTATAAGGAATCTAAGGAAAAAGAAACTATAGGATGGAAGAAAACAGAGGTAAGGAGGGATTAATTGACAAACAAGACCCAGGTTGATGGCGACCAAAGCGGGGTGACGATGACTAGAGTGCAAACATGATTGATTCAGTGCGACAGAGAAGTAGGATGGAAAATATGAAGTATGAGAGGGATGATAGAGTCAAAACATAGACAGAGAAAGGATCTGGAGATAGGGAATGCAATTACAGGTGATGAGTCAACAAAGTGACCTAGGGTGGGAGATGGAAACTGGAGCAGAGTATAACAAGGCCGAAGACAAATGGATGGAATGGATAACCCTGCAAGTAGAAAGGCTAGAGGAGAAGGTTGATCACGGATATTTGAGTGTTGTTGAACCTGCAAGATGTTAGATCTAACAAGATAATAGTAGAAATAATGTAAGATAGCACAAAAATCAATGTAAACCTCCCAAATTCACACGAGTGATGAAAACAAGATTCCAAGGATTTGAAGAATATCGGCATAGCTCTTTGAGATGCTCTGGTTTGAAGATGGATTTGCAAGTATGTAATAAAGATAAACATTTTGTCATGCATGTGTGCTTGTGTGTCATTTTTGGAAAGGGAAGAAATTAATCTTATAGGGTCAATGAAGACTGGTGGGTCATCGTGGACTATGGGGAAACTTTCCCCAACATGGTTGATTTTTTTATTTAGTCGGGATTTTAGGTTTTTAAGAATGGGAAAAGTGATTTAAATCTTGTAGGTGGGAAGAGGTTATTTAGGGATGTGTCATGGGTAGTTAGGGGATAAATATGGGCAAGATAAAAGCTAGAAAAAGTGTAGGGATGTAGATTTAGGATAAAAGCATCCTAAAGGGAAAGTCCATTAGGGCTAGTGGATATTAATTAATGAAGATTAATTAATCAATGTTAATTAATGAAGATTAAAGGTGATGGGATAATAGGTGGTAATTTAATTAAATTAAATTAACTTAAGAGGGATGAATTAAATTAAGGGGATTCTAGCTAGGACCATGGTGAAATATGTGCACATGGGCAGACAAGGGTAGAGATATCAAATTTAGGTGTCTACAAATATTTCAATCCTTTATTCCACCTTAACACTTCTCATTTTGTTAAGGATCGAGAAGTCACATCCTTTTGTTTCTCTTAACACTCATCTTGTTAAGAGTGGACCTTTCGAGACCTTTTAGTCTCTCTTAACACTCATTTTGTTAAGATTTTATCACCTCACCTTGTTAAGTTTCTTTTATTTTTAACATTCATTTTTGTTAAAGAGTCGAGTGCATCTAATCTCTTTAGTCCCTTCTATCTTAACACTCCTTTTGTTAAGAGTCTAGCAATCAATTAACCCTTTTATCCTCCTCCCTCTTAGCACTCATTTTTTAGGGTTGAGAATTCTAATATTTTCCCCTCTTCCATCTTAGCATTCACTTTACTAAGGGTCAAGTTTTTAGTCAACCTTTCTTCACTCTCCCCCATTTTTCATTACAATGGTGGATTCACACAAGACATCACACAACGAGTTATTAGAAAAAATTACTGAGATGACAAAACAACTAGCTCTCATATCTTCCAAAGTCACTAGTGACATAATTGAAAAAGAATCAAAGAAGAAAAATGGTGATCCATTTAAAACCTATACTACACCAAAAAAAAGAGGACAACAATATGAAGCATGATAATACTTATTTTGTCCCATAAAACGATTCACCATTTTCTCAAAAATAGAAATTGATGAAAGACACAATTTCGAGTGTGCAACAACAATGTAATAAATTTAATTTTTTATGCATTGTGTCCCTACCCTTTCAACATGGGCATCTTATGCATACCCTTTCCAAAATCTTTTGAGACGCCCAAATTTGATAAATATAAGGGAAAAATCAATCCAAGAGAGCATATCAAATAATTTTTCATAGAATGCCAAGAAGTGGCATATAATGATATCTTTCTCTTGCGTCTATTTCCTAGAAATCTAGAAGGATAAGCTTTGGATTGGTTCTTACACCTTCCAAAGGGATCTATCACCACCTTCACGGACCTCTCGGAGAATTTCATCAAACATTTCTCTTTCAACCTTGACTCTGAAGTCACAATGATGAATTTTATAATGCAAAACAATAACCAAACGAAAGCTTTGCATAATTTTTACAACGATGGAGAGGAATTGCAAGCCGATTCCCATGTTCAATCCCTGAAAAACAAATGGTTAGCATCTTCATCCCAAACCTTAACATTGAGTTATCCTTTCACATACAAATGCACCACCTCAACAATTTTGAGGAATTTATCGCAAAGGGAACTCAAATTGAAATATCCCTTATTGTTAAAGACTTGATCAAGCCTCATTCCAAAGATACTGGGAATAATAATAACAATACTAGCACTCATCATGATAAATCTTAGTATGTCAACCGCAACCACAATGTTTTCAATGATGGTGTCACAGATAATCACAATGTGCACAACATACAAAATAATCAATCTAAACATATTAATTCTAAACCAACCTTCACTATTCCTAGAAGAGAAAAACTCCTCCTCATGATTACAAATGACGAAAATATATGTCTTTGGGAGAATCTATTTCAAGTGTCTTGCAACAATATTTGGAAAGTTCTAATATGGTTGTTTCACCTAATTCTTAGATCGTTTCTTTGAAGTGTTGACAAAATAGATAGGGTAACGGGCGTAGGAGGAATACCTGTTCAAATGTTGGTTGATGGGTTGTTGTGTGTGTATGACTTCCAAATCCACACTGATCATGAGAGCTTCCTTTTGGCTAAGAGGAACTACCTGTAATGAAAACAAGACCACCATAAGGAATTAAACAATATGGGTAGTGAACTGCCTAGCGTATGCTAGATCCGGGAAGTATGATACTTCCTAGATGGCTGTCAGTCCACTATTTTAAACAATTTAATGCTATAAACAAAGTAAATCCTATTGTAATTTGAAATGATTTAGGTATCTCACTTAAAATACAATAAGAAATAGATCTAATCTAACAGGATAAGCTAGAATAGAATCTAAAGGTCAAATGATTGGTTCTGGGTCTCTGCAGGTTTGATAGAGGTCTCGGGTAGATCACAGGTGAATGAGGGTGAGATGAAATTAGGTGGGTAGGTCTCTGTTCTAGGATGTGTGGGCAAATACAGAGACTAGTGTCGGTCAGGGTGACCAAAGGTAGTTCGGTGTAACCGGTGCCGGTTACTATGAGATCTAGAAATGTCATAGAACAAGTTGTGGTCTCCTTTGTGATTACAGAAAGGACTTTGGTTGGTCAGAATGAGGTATTAGGTGACTGGAGTAGGCTTTTACAAGCTTTTAATGGGTATATGGAGGTGAAAATTATGGGGAAGGTCAATACGGGAAAAGTAAACAATGGATGATAAAATGATGATGAAATGAAATAAACCAGGAAAGTATGATGTTATACTTACTTGGATTCCGGTCCTGAATGCCTATGTGTGAGGGATGGAGGTGCTGATGAGGGGTTTGAAGGCTGCAAGTGATCACCAATTGAAGAAAAGCTTCTACATGGGCTGTATGTACACTCCTCTTTTCTTGGATAGATCAGATCATGGTTGGGATGGCTATGCAGGAGAAGATGCTCAATCTCCTTCCTTACATGCGGGTTTTTGCTGGAATTTTGAAGATGCGTTATCTCTCTGAGATGTGTTCTTGCTCATCAACCTTCTCCTAATTTTTTCCAACCTTGAGAATAAGGTATTTTAGGGGTTGAAATGGTAATCAATGGTGGTCCAGCTTAAGCGGCGATGGTTAGGGATAACCGGTGTCGGTCCAAGGTGGGATTTCCTAGGTTTACTAAACTAGGGTGATCATCTTGATTTTCTTGGATCTCATGTCATTATCGATGCAGGAGCATCAAGTGTCAAGACAAAATAAGGTCCCATGAAACCATTAAGCATGTTAGAAATGTGTATTTGAATTCAAATGTGTTGTAAAAGCACACATGTGCTTGTAAAAAGTCAATATATGTTGTAAAAGGGGAATGAGTACTTGTAAGAAAGTTGTAGGAGTAAATTTGACATAGTAAAGGAGTAATATTGGAAAAATAAAGCCATGTAATCATGTAATAGTTGTCTTATATGGATTACATGAGAGTATTAAGGAGATATCCACGTGATTTCTATGTAGAGGAAGTTGTTGAGTCTTCTTAGGAGTGTGAATTGGCTTAGGAGTCAGTTTAGGTGCTTGTTAGAGTCTATTCTTAGCTAATGAATACCTATTTCATAGGTGATTCATGGAAATGAAGAGGGACAGGATTCTAGAGGTTGAATAATGTATAATGGTGCAGGTAATATGTTTTAAAAGATGAAAATCGACCATGTTGAAGAAAATCAGCTTGTTTTCAATGGACTGTGCACAAGAACCCTGGCAGGACAGCAAGATAGAAACCCTCCATAACGTTTAAATGATGTAAAGTTCCTGACTATTAGCATGGAAAGATTCTACAGGTGATGTAGATCACAGTGGTAATTTTTATATGTTTTGAAAATGCATAATTTGAGTTTTATAGCAAATTGAAGGCTCTCTGGCCTGATCTAGAGAAAAATAGCATAACTTTTTACTGCATGGATGAAATTTCTTGAAAATTTCAGGATACCTCTGTAATTACATGATATAACTACTGTCCAAATTTCAAGGATAATGGATTTGTATCGCTCAAGATATACGTGACTGTTTTTTTTTAGTTATGACAAGGAATACACAGTGTACAGTGGAGAGAGGAATGAAAGTGCATGAATGGTCATAACGTGGAATCAAGCCACTAAATTTTGTATCAATCATCTTGATGAAATTTCTGAAGTGGATCCATCAAGCTACAGGTGAGATCAAAGTCCTAAGTGCCTACTGTCATAGCTAGGGTCAGAATAGGCCTGATTTTTGTATGCTACAGCCATAAAGGAGGTGATAAAGGAAAAACCTAGATCTAGGACAGTATATGGAGCTCATGAATACCTCAACCATTGTGAAGGGAGGTCTGTTGAGCTGTGGGTATGCCCTGGGAACCAACTGATTATGTATTAAGAGTTTGAGTTGGATGCTTTTAGACTAAGTTCAGTCTTGAGGGCAGAGTGTTGAGATTGCACACTAGTAGAGAGATGCTTGAGCATTCATAAAGGAACTTGAAACATTGGTTTGTTGCCTTGGTCATGTTCAATCAAGAAGAGAAGAACTTGTGACTATATTGAAGAAAAGCTCCATTTGCAAGCAAAGGTGTATGGTAAAAGAACTCAAGAAGGTATGAATACTTGAGATTTTATGAACGGATTTTGTAGCTTGGGACAGTCATGTATATGAATGTAGGAGCCTTACATATCTATTATACATTGTGTCTATGGTCACAAAGTGATCACCGTAGCTCATCTCTGATCAAGGAAGCCCTTTAAGGGTTTTTCTTTCATATAAAACATGCATTAGGCCTCCATAGACACCAAGGGGCTATAAACATGTAAATGGTGATCCTCAAGCAGGGGTTGGTTAGAGTATTAGAGTAGGTTCAAGCTCTTGATTATATAGTAAAGCAAATTTTGGTATTGACCCTGCATCATTTGGTATCAGAGTGAAGGAGATCAAAGGACAGCCATAACAGGAAACAAAAAGTAGATCCAATACCAAGGAGTTCAAGGTAACAAACACATGTTTTCAAGCTATTTATTTCTATAATTTTCAGAGAACTCCATATTGTAAAGTTTTTGATTGAATCAGTCATGGAGGTAGGAGCAGTGTGTGAATTGGTTAAGTTCCTAAGCTATCAAAAGGAACAAGAAAAGAAAGAGAAAAAGAGGAAAGAGGAGAAGATGAGAGGAAGATTGGAACTTCAAAAAGAAATAGATGAAGTGAAGAAAGATTTGGAGAGAGTGACCACCATGTGGTTACAGTTGCAGGAAGAAGAGAGCCATCAGAGTGGCCTAGTATTGAAGAGGAAGATGAAATGGCCTGTGAGGTCATTGGTGAAAAGAGATAGAAGGCACAAGGAGGATGCCTTGAGGAAGAGAGAAGAGTTTCTAGATGAGCAACAAGAAGAGGTGAAAGAAGTTCTCATGATGGAGAACAAGAAAGGAGAAGAAGTGCCACAAGAAGCACTCAAGGAAGGAAGAGAAAGAGTGTTAAGAAGAACACTCAAGGAGACATTTTTGTCTCTAATTATGCTATCTAATATTGTGTTTAAGAATGTGTATGCAGGTATGAAAAACCTCAAAGAGAAGATCAGAGGAAAGACCTTGAAGGTTGTAAGAAATGGGTCAAGCAAAGCACCCAGAGAAGAGTGTGAAGAGGACAGCAGAAGAGATCAAGTTATGAGATCTCATGTGGGGGAAATTTCAGACCTACCACACACTAAAGAAGACATGGAAGAAGAAAATGAATTCCATGACGCTCAGGAAACCATTCCAGCTGAGAGAAGAGAGAAGACGAGTAAGAAAGAAGTACTTGCAAGCCAGAGAAGCAGAATCAATGAAACAACCATGCTAGGGATCCTTAAGAAGGTAAATGCAATGATGAATGCTGAATCTAATTATGAATATAAAGAAGAGATTGCAGATGTGCAGATGTATACAAAGAGGGACAGCAATGAGTATCCAAAGCTCATACCCAATCATGGGTACATAGTGCCAAAATGGATCAAGAAGCCAACAAACGAAGAAAAAATGCAGACCTCAAGCAAGAAGAATGCATGATGAACCATGCATGCCAAGAAGAAGGCCAAAGAGAGAGGTATAAAGATAATGCCTCAAAACAAGGAGCAGATCACAAGAAAGATAGAGCAAAAATCATATATCAGCCTAAAGCCATGCAAAGCAGAGTATGGGTAGCCAAGAGCATGAAAGGATTACAATGCAAACATAATGAGCATAAGCACATAGCCGGGGCAGCAGTGGATGGAGAGAGATCACCACAACAACATAGCTCAAGAGAGAAAAGCAAGGACAGCGATGAAGCACCCAAGAGGACAAAGGAAATTCCAAAGAGAACAAGAGAGATGGAAGGTAAACAAGTGACATTGGATGTTTTGAGTAATGATGCATTTGGTTCATTTAATGAGACTAGTAAAAGGCGCATTGAAACATGGAATGAAATGAAGACTGACATGCAGCGAATAAGGTTGAAAGAGCATGAAGAATTCCTATGCATGAAAGAGAATATAACTAAATATGCTGATCCAAAACAGAGATTTGAAGGAGAAGGGCAATCTTGTCCTAAGTTTGATGAAGCAAGCACAGACATGGATGAAGAAGCTTTGAATAGAGAGCTAGAGAAGATAGATAAATTGTTCAATCCATCTAAAGAACTGTATGAAGAGCTGAATGAAGGTGGAACCATGTTGTACCAGATAGAGAAAGAGGTAATGCAAGAAGAAAACGGAATGGGGAAGGCCAAATTGAACTTGGTCATTGAAGAAGCAAATAGAGAAAAGGAAGAAAAACAGTCAAGAGACATTCAAGGGGCTGAATGGTCTCAAGTTTTTACATCTAATCTTTCCTTTGATGTTTTGAATGCAGGTATAAACTATGTAAAGCTGAATGAAGTTACCAAATCAACAAGCAACCTCACGAAACAAGAAAGTCAAGAAGAGCAAGAAGAATTTGAAGACATGAATCCTAGTGAAGCATGGAGATGGACTTGTACAAATGAGAAAGAGACAAGAAAGAAGTTATATCAGAGGAGAAAGAGAAATAAGAACAAGAAGGACAAAGGGTACATGAAGAAGATGCACACACAAAAGAGACAATGGGATCCAGGCATCTAGAAGGAGACAAAGAAGGAAGAAGACACTGCTGGAATGAAGAACAACTCCTTTCTAAAGGGGTAGAATGATGCAGGAGCATCAAGTGTCAAGACAAAATAAGGTCCCATGAAACCATTAAGCATGTTAGAAATGTGTATTTGAATTCAAATGTGTTGTAAAAGCACACATGTGCTTGTAAAAAGTCAATATATGTTGTAAAAGGGGAATGAGTACTTGTAAGAAAGTTGTAGGAGTAAATTTGACATAGTAAAGGAGTAATATTGGAAAAATAAAGCCATGTAATCATGTAATAGTTGTCTTATATGGATTACATGAGAGCATTAAGGAGATATCCACGTGATTTCTATGTAGAGGAAGTTGTTGAGTCTTCTTAGGAGTGTGAATTGGCCTAGGAGTCAGTTTAGGTGCTTGTTAGAGTCTATTATTAGCTAATGAATACCTATTTCATAGGTGATTCATGGAAATGAAGAGGGACAGGGATTCTAGAGGTTGAATAATGTATAATGGTGCAGGTAATATGTTTTAAAAGATGAAAATCGACCATGTTGAAGAAAATCAGCTTGTTTTCAATGGACTGTGCACAAGAACCCTGGCAAGACAACAAGATAGAAACCCTCCATAACGTTTAAATGATGTAAAGTTCCTGACTATTAGCATGGAAAGATTCTACAGGTGATGTAGATCACAGTGGTAATTTTTATATGTTTTGAAAATGCATAATTTGAGTTTTATAGCAAATTGAAGGCTCTCTGGCCCGATCTAGGGAAAAATAGCATAACTTTTTACTGCATGGATGAAATTTCTTGAAAATTTCAGGATACCTCTGTAATTACATGATATAACTACTGTCCAAATTTCAAGGATAATGGATCTGTATCGCTCAAGATATACGTGACTGCTTTTTTTTTTTAGTTATGACAAGGAATACACAGTGTACAGTGGAGAGAGGAATGAAAGTGCATGAATGGTCATAACGTGGAATCAAGCCACTAAATTTTGTATCAATCATCTTGATGAAATTTCTGAAGTGGATCCATCAAGCTACAGGTGAGATCAAAGTCCTAAGTGCCTACTGTCATAGCTAGGGTCAGAATAGGCCTGATTTTTGTATGCTACAGCCATAAAGGAGGTGATAAAGGAAAAACCTAGATCTAGGACAGTATATGGAGCTCATGAATACCTCAACCATTGTGAAGGGAGGTTTGTTGAGCTGTGGGTATGCCCTAGGAACCAACTGATTGAGTATTAAGAGTTTGAATTGGATGTTTTTAGACTAAGTTCAGTCTTGAGGGCAGAGTATTGAGACTGCACACTAGTAGAGAGATGCTTGAGCATTCGTAAAGGAACTTGAAACATTGGTTTGTTGCCTTGGTCATGTTCAATCAAGAAGAGAAGAACTTGTGACTATATTGAAGAAAAGCTCCATTTGCAAGTAAAGGTGTATGGTAAAAGAACTCAAGAAGGTATGAATACTTGAGATTTTATGAACGGATTTTGTAGCTTAGGACAGTCATGTATATGAATGTAGGATCCTTACATATCTATTATACATTGTGTCTATGGTCACAAAGTGATCACCATAGATCATCTCGATCAAGGAAGCCCTTTAAGGGTTTTTCTTTCATACAAAACATGCATTAGGCCTCCATAGACACCAAGGGCTATAAACATGTGAATGGTGATCCTCAAGTAGGGGTTGGTTAGAGTATTAGAGTAGGTTCAAGCTCTTGATTATATAGTAAAGAAAATTTTGGTATTGACCCTACATCATTATCCCCCAGATTAGATTGGGAGCTTCTTGTGAGCATGTGGGAATGTGGTTAGAGGGAATGTAGGCATTGATTTTTAGGGTTTGGGTAAGTCTTAGTTAGTTATGGCAACTTACTAAGAATAGGTCTTAGGTTGAGTTGGCTTGGTGAGGTGTCTAAGTGAACTATATGTGTGGATATTATTTAAATAAGATATTTAAATAATAAATATAGTGAGGATAATGAATTAATTTAATTAAATTAATATTAGTGGGGTGAAGGGGGTCATGGCTAGGTAAATGTAATAAAGGGTGCTTATTGGTCAAGGTACGAAAGGGGAGTGTGACCTAATTTTAGTGTCTACATTTTTTCCCTTTTGTTGCATAGTTTGTATTGGTAAGCAACGCTAACAAAAAAATATGTGGTTGCCCCATATGTGGGTGAAGGTGATCCCCTTCAAACTAGGAACCCGATGAGGCAAAGAAAGCTAAAGCAAAGTGAGTCGTTTGATAAAAGGAAAATGTGAGGAAAAGGCAGGTTGGCACGAGGGAAAAGGGTGAAAGGTCTACTTGGGTAATCTAGGTAATGGGTTAGGGTCAAAGTTAGCAACAGTCAAATGCATGCACACGTATAAAGCTGCATGACAGATGCTACCGGGTTGAAGAGCGGGCAAACTCTACTCATATAAGGTCGATAAGTTTATCTAGACAAGGTTGAAGTGAATCTGGTATCCAAGGAATATGATATGGTCAGGAAACATAACATAGGTTAGGTGCAGGAACATTTAGGTATGTTCGATACACCAAAGGTAGGGTTAGGATAAACGGTCATGGAAATAGGCTAGGTAAGGTCATTAGGTCAATCAACACAGGTAACAGTGCTACAAGGTATAGCGAACACATGAGGTCAAAGGTCACTAGCGATGGTCCAGGTCTAAATATCTAGGTCACGGCATGGGTAAGGCCAAGGTATGGGTAAAATAACGAGTCCCCAAAGGAGGACAAAAGAGTAGGCAGGCAAGTGAGGAGGTCTGGAAAGGTAAGGTAAATAGGGTGGGTACAGGTGGGGTGGGGTAAAGGATTAGGGTAAAGGGTGGGGTAAAAGGGAAAAGTAAGGGCAATGTGTAGGTGAAGGTGACTAATGGCGGTCATGTATAACCGACATCAGTATAGGAAAACCAACGACGGTGAGGTAGGGCATGCGACTGATGCCGGTCAAGGGTAAGATGTCGGTTAGGTTAGGTTTGTTATAAAAACAAAAAAATCCGCGTTGTTATTATTCGTTTGTTTTTTGAAGTGAAGAAATGAAAAAAAGAGAGAAAAGAGAGAAAAGTGTCCAGGAGGAAATAGGACAGTGAGCTAGCAGTTTGATTTGACGAGGATTGGGTGGGTGAGTAGCGGGTCCACAAGATCAGGCGAGAGAGAGTTGATTGGTTGGAGGTTGCGAGTAGTTATTCGGTGATGGCAGAGGCTAGAGAGGGATTGGGCAAACCATCGGCACGAAACTAGGACGTGCCACCGAGATGGTGGCAAGCAGCGACGAGGTAAGCGCCTAACTCTAGATTGGTGATTAGATAGATTAGAGGTTTTGAGGATTGTCATTTGTAGGGTTTTGTGGGTTTTGGTTTTTGTGGGTGGTTAAAAATAAAATTTGGGTATGGGGGGAATAATGGGAAAAAAAGAGGGTGGGGGAGGGTAGTAAATTGTATAGGTGGGGTGGGTAGGGTCCTAACTCTTGGGGTAGAGTAGGTCATTATAGGTGGGGTAAAAGGGGCAAGTGGGAGAGTTTTAAAAAGGGGGTTTGGGAAGTCACGGAATTTTTGCGACAGTGATGGACCGGTGTCGATCAAGTTTGGTCGGCGTTGGTTGGGTAGGGAAGGATCGGTCACCAAATAGGTGACCGATGCCGATTAAGTGTCGAAAGATGCCGGCGTAGCGGTCACCAAACAGGTGACCGATGTCGGTTTAAAGGTGACCGAAGTTGGTTAGAATAAACCGGTACCGGTCAGGATTTTAGGCACAAGGGTGCAAAAGTGATGTAGGTTAGGTAGTTGAGATGGGTAGGGTAAAAATAGGGTGGAGGGTAATGATAATTGGTGAATATGGTCATGATTAATGTCATGCTTGGATTGGATGTAGGGGAGAGTGCAGTTACACATGCGGGATAGGGTTCTGCAACTACTGGTGACATTGCGTGGTTTAGTGACCCCTTTGGAGCTGCAGCACATGGAGGCAGTGGGATTGAGTGGGATTCTGCTTGATGGTCGCGCTCATTGATAGATGGGACTCTGCGACCAACACGTTCCACCTTCCGACAGTGAGATGACTATCACCCTAGAGGACGTGTTCTGGATTTTACGGCTACCCATATTAGGTGCCTAGGTTTATTCTATCTCCTCCAAGGCCTCAGAGGAGTTGATCAGGATAGTTTTTGGTGAGGGGGTGGTAGATTTGAGATTCCATAGCACTAGTTTGAGCTATGACGAGATGTACCTAGCCCATTCGGATGAGACGAGGCTAGTGGTTCTATTGATGGAGGCAGTGTGTTGTTATGCACTGCCAGATGTAGAGGGTGGACACTTTCCCGATCACTGATGGGGTGCTCCATGATATGATGGTAGAGGAGACCCGATTTTCCTAGGCACCAAAGCATTCTTGGTGCAGCTATACCGAGAGTTGTGGGCATATGGGTGGTTGCGCAGGTTTATCCTGTGTTGTACCTTTATACTGCACTATTGGGCCTACGAGCACATAGTCTGTGTTCGACCTATAGGGATGCCCGAGCAAATGCATTCTCAGCGAGATCTGTGTGTGTGGGATATAGGAGATGGGTGTCGGTTGTAGGAGAGCGGAGATCGGATAGGATGACATATGATGTGGCCCATTTTGGCAGTTATTAAAGGGATTTTCTGGAGTGGACATTATCTAGAGGCCATATGTGGGATTCCCCTCATATAAGCACATGCATGAGGAGCTAGCTGAGCTCTAGCTAGAGAGGTGGATACAGGGTCGCCATGTCGGGAGGATGAGATGATCCCGATAGACAAGGTCCGACGGTAGCTCGGGATTGTACAGATATTATTCCATCCTTCCCACAGTATCAGAGAGATGACATGGAGAGGCCTCTACCTCTACCATAGCCTACAGTGCCTACATGGGAGGAGGAGGAGCTAGTGGATTGGTGGATAGATGACGTTGGATGTACATATAGGTACAGAAGTGGTGGGCAGTTCAGTTACGAGCCATACCACCTAGATCGAGGCAACCAGACTTAGCTACCATTACAGTGTAGAGAGACACCCAACGAGGCAAAGCAATGCGATTACCTAGATAGGTATACTACGAAATTTGGAGGGGTCGAGGCAGAGGTAGAGAGCCACAAACAGTGGTGGCTAGTCAGTAGGCCCGAGATGGCGGAGGGAGAGGATGGAGGAGATGGAGGAGATGGAGATAGAGATGGTCAGGTGACAGCCCTACTAGCTCGGGTGGTAAGTTTGATAGCCCATGCACAAATTGGGGTCTTCTGGCCTAGATACATGCACAGGGGCAAGGGAAACCACCACAGGCATAGGAGAGCAGATCCCGGTTTACGAGGCCGGTGCAGGGAAGGTACAGGGGCCAAGACCTATGGGACCACCACGAACGTGTATGTATCCAAGTTACAGGATTCCCTATATGAGGCAAGATATTATCAGACCAGCTCATGGCGGCGGGATAGACTTCCTATCTTACTGAGAGTACACGGGCACAGCAGGTGTCCAGTGAGAGGACGAGATCTCGCACTCATAATGTGGAGAGCAAAGGAGGTCGGCGAGCCCAAGGCCCAATCGGGAGAGGCCACCACCGCATGGTTACCAGTCTTTAGGTGAGGTTCCAGCAGAGGACCTGTCATCACCAATCCGGCACTATGATAATTCTTCACCGGGAACTCCTCGTGCTATGATTATTTACTAATGCACAACCTTTAGTTTGGTGGATGTAATCTGGAAACAAAACAACAACCGAACACAAGAATACCATTGACTATGATAAGACAGAATGATGACAAATCTGAAATATCAAAATAAATTATAATATTAACATGAAACTGTTACAATCTCACCCATGAGATACTTCAACAAGACTATGGGAGAAACTTTACAATTACACCTCTTGATGGCTTCTTCAACACACCTTTAACTGATGGCTTCCTTCGCACACTTCCTACAATATTTCTCACTACTTCTTTCTATGCTAAATGAGGGGGGTGGCCTCTCTATTTATAGAACTTCCAGGCTTATCCATCCTATCTCTAAGATAGGATAAGAAATCCACTCGACGAATCATATTCCATACCTTAACTCTTATCTCGTATATGTAAGCTTATCTGTTAAGATAAGATAAACCTTATCATTTTACATGGGTTCCACATTTTTAGACTTTTTACAAATAAAATACACAAAATATTTATGACCTCACTCCTTGTCCTTATTACCAATATAATATTTCTAATTCCTAATCATGTAGACCCTACTTCTCTAATTACCCAAACTTTGACATTTTAACATTACCGGACCACTTACGACAAATATTTACTTTTTACAACATTCCTATTGTACTTTGACTATTACCGTACTCCACATTATTGGCGACACCGTACTGATGGCACCGTTATCTTCTATCAGACGCTACTACTAATTATACTTAACAACATCCTATTCCTAATACATACATTAATGAAATAGAAATTATGGAGGAAAATTTTAGTGTCGACATCTTCCCCCTTCCTAGCTTCTACTCCGTCCTCGGAGTAGACTATTCTGGTGCTTGGAAAATCTTCAACTTGTCGTGGTTGACCCATTTCGTAATGGGAGTGCCATCCAATTCCTCTAGTTGGTACGTACCATTTTCATGCACAGCTACTATTTTGTAGGGCCCCATCCATTTTGGAAGAAATTTTCTCTGTCTTCTTTTTTTTGTATCTGGAATCATATACTAGAACCAAGTCATTCACTTGAAATGGAGACCACCGGATCTTTTGATCAAAGTACTCCTTCTGCTTCATTTTCTTCTTATGGCTTGTATCCTTCGCTATTTCCCTCATTTCTTCTAGCAAATGAAGATGTACCAACCTTTCTTTTACTGAATCATTTTCATCCATCCTTTCATTTTTCATAACTCTCACAGTGGGAATATCAAACTCAATAGGAAGAACTGGATCAATGCCATAGGCCAATTGAAATGGGGAGTATCCTGTTGCTGACTTTGATGTTGCCCTATATGCCCACAATGCTGCATGAATCCTCTTATCCCATTTATGTACCTGCAAGGCTGCATCTTTTGCTAGAATTTGACACAGCACAAAATTTGTTCGTTCCACTCGTCCATTTGTGCTTGGCTTGTATGTTGTTGCCTTTCCGTGCTTAATAGAAAATTTATTGACTAGGGATTCTACCACCTCATTAATGAAGTGGCTTCCTTTATCTATTACAATTTATAATGGACAACCAAATCTGGTGACAATACGTTCATATATATGAACCTTGCCACTTCATCCATAGAAGTTGTCTTCAATGGCCTAGCTTCAACCCACTTGGTTAAATAATGCTGTGGCAACTACAATATACTTATTTTGGCGTGATGTAGTTGGAAGTGGACCTACAATGTCTATTCACCACTTTTCAAAGGGACCAAGGGAAGAATATGACATAATGGAGTGATGAAGTCTTACGGTTACCATGTGTTTGACAAATATCACATGTCTTACAATAATTATAACAATCTTTAAAAAGAGTGGGCCAGTGATAACCTGCATCCAAGATCCTTCTTGCTGTAAGTTGTCTAGAGAAGTGCCCTCCACATGTACCATTGTGGAATTCTTCTAGCAGCTCCTTTCCTTGATCACGTCCAATCCCTCTCAGATCGGTCCATCAGGTCCTATTCGAAATAATGCTCCATGCAGAATAGAATATGGACGACTGGCTTGAGTAATCTTTCTCTTAGTCTTTGCATTGGCACCATCAGGAAACTTGAATTCATTCAGATAATTCCAAATATCTATGTATTCACTAGGGATTGTGTCAAGGGAGAACAATGTTGCATCGGGAAAATCATCATCATCACAAGATGATCCTAAACCATCATAGGCTCGAGAGAGTGCATCTGCATTGACATGCTTCTTTCCTGGCCTATCTATAATATCAAATTCAAATTCTTGTAGCAAAATTATCCATCTTGCTATCCTCCCTGATGGGTTAGGCTTATTGACAATATATTTCAGAGCCTGATGATCCGTTACAACTATAAATTTCTGCCCTAGCAAGTAATTTCTAAACTTCTTTATAGCAAAAATGATAGCCAGAGCCTCTTTTTCAGTTACAGTATAGTTTACCTCAGCACTGCTCATTTGTCTGCTCCCAAAGTAAATTGGATGTTCATTCCCATTTTCATCCTTTTGGCTCAAAGTACTACCTATGCTGCATATGAGGCATCAATGTCAATGTACACAATGAATGGCTTGCTCCAATCTGGATTCTTCAAAATAGGTGAAGACACGTGGCTTCCTTTAGTTGTCCAAAAGCTTCATGCACCTTGTTTCCGGTTCATAAGCAACATCCTTCTTCAAGAATGGGTTAGTGGTCATGGCAATCTTTGAGAAATTCTTGATGAACCTTCTATAGTAACCCACATGGCCTAAAAATGATCTCAACTTACTTCTATTCATAGGAAATGGTAAATCTTTGATTTTGAAACTTTATCAGGATCAGTACCAATACCATCTCTGGATACAACATGCCCTAACAAAACACCTTTAGAACATCCAAAGACACACTTTGTAGGGTTTAGTGAGGCTTGTGCTTCATCTAACCTTTGAAATGCTATCTCCATCTGCGCAGTGGTCCAACTTGCTCCCATATATGCAAAAATCATCCGTAAATACTCTGATGAAGGTCCCAATGTAGGGTTCGAACACCCTATTCATCAAACGCTGGAATGTTGCTGGAGCATTACACAACCCAAAAGGCATAACTCTATAAGCAAATGTTCCCAAGGAGTGGTGAACGTGGTCTTCAGCTGATCTTTCTCTCGCTATACGAACTTGGTCAGTAGCCACTATATCCATCAAAGCAAAACTATAGCACTCCGGCCGCCTACTTCGCCCAAGATCCGATCCGAAAATGGAAGAGGGTAATGATCCTTCTTTGTTG
Source organism: Taxus wallichiana var. yunnanensis (assembly GCA_018340775.1). Taxonomy (NCBI): domain Eukaryota; kingdom Viridiplantae; phylum Streptophyta; class Pinopsida; order Cupressales; family Taxaceae; genus Taxus; species Taxus wallichiana. The sequence goes on along the minus strand of CM031242.1, from coordinate 324,579,179 downwards.
CCTTATTGAGCTTCCTATAATCAACACAAATGCGTAGCTTCCCATTCTTTTTATTGAGATCACAATGGGAGAAACCCATTCTCGAATTCTCCACAAAGAAATATGAATCCTACATCAAGCAACTTATCTATTTCTTCTTTTACAGCCTTTGAAAAATTAGGATTCATTCTATATGGCATTTGCTTTATGGGCTTAAGACCATCTACCAAATTCAATACAATGTTCTACCCAAATTACTTGGCGGAGTTCCTTGTAATCAAAAGTGAATAGGTGTATGTACCTTCGAAAGAGCTGGAGGTAGGATTCCTTCTCACTCTCCATCACAAAGATCACCAATCTTTATTTGTTGGAGACGATCATCAACTTCTTCTTCTTCAGATAATTTTATGGGGTCCGGGTTGGTGTGATGGAAGAATATCCATGATCAAACATCAACCTCACTTTCTTCATCTTCAATGTCCACTTCACCGGTGCTAGAGTAATCGAGGATGTCCAATCATCGGTTTCATCACTTGAATCCACAGTGTTCGCTTTATGATGTCGAGGATCACGTTTATCTTCACCCTCTCTCTACCACGTCCAAGTGTCATGAAACCTTCATTCCAAAGTAGTTTTGCATGAACTCTCCTTAGCCATGGTCTTTCCAAAGAAAGATTGAATACGCAACAAAGCACTCATTTTTCATCACCTAAAAGTCTACCACACATACAACACCCATAATGATATATTGCCACATTTGAAACTACACCTTCGGTTTAGTTTTCTCTTATTTAATGACCTTAACATAAGTGTCAAGGGCGATCAATTTTTAAACCCAACATATTCATTACAGACTCGGTCATTACATTAACTACAGCACCTCCATCACTGAATTGAAATACCATTACATAATACCTCACCTTGTGGAGCATAGGGATCGCCTCCGCCTCCAAAACAGGGACCTCAACCTCCTTCCTTCTTCGAGCATTGAGTCCACCTCGCAACTCCCACCTCTTCTCGAAGACATAGCCAAGAGTTGACCATATGTAATATTTGCAGCCTTTTGATGACAGATCTTCCAAGATAGAGTATGGTCCTTGCCCCGTGAAATCGAAAATCCCGCGCACCCAACTTTCTTCTCCTATGTTTCTTACTAGTTTCTTCTTTCATCTTCTTAGGATCATTTCCATCTTGATTATCTTTTTCTTTCTTTCTTTTTGTTAAAAACACATCTACTTCATTATTTTTGCTCTTATCTACTACATCAAAAGAATTCACAGTGTGCTTTTCCTTTATCATTATTTCCTTACCAAATGTAGAAGCTCTATCTAGACAATTATACTTATAATGACCATTTTTATAACAACCATAACAAACAACTCGTAAATATTTCTTTTTGGACCTCTATCTCCTCCCCGAGAACTAAATTCCTTTCCTGAAGAAGATTAATAGTTAACTCGACCTATCTTTTTGAGTAGATCTTCATACTCAAAGAGATGTATTAGGAGAAATATTTGTGCTCACCGGAGTGGTTGTGGATTCTGACCAAAGGTGCTGGTGTAGGCTCTACTTTAGCAACAATTTCTTTGGGCTCCTCTTCCATGCTTTCTTCTTGCCTTCTTGCAATCTCCTTTGCTTGTTCAATGGTAGCTGGGCGGTCATACTTCACTCGTTGTCTGATCTCTGGCTTCATCCCAAGAATGAAGTGCTTACAGAGGAGATTATCCACGCCATTCATCAACCCATCCGCTAGTCCTTCCTTCCGGATCTGGGCATCGAGCTTCCTCCTTAGCTCTAGAACATGAGCATGATAATCCCTTATCTTCTCCTTCTCTCCTTGGGATAGCTTTGTGATCTCGATCATGAGATCTGCATATTTCTGTTGTTCACCAAATTCTTCAAGAAAACTTTCAGTTAATAAATCCCATGAATTTTTCACATTATCTCCTAGTGTTTCAAACCACCTAAGTGTTGATCCATCCAAAAAGGTAGGAAAAAATTCAGTCCATTGTTCCCTTCTTATAAGGCCATTACAAATACAAGATCGCTTAAATTCTTGAATGAAAGAAGAAGCATCTTCATTAGATTGAGCTGAAAAAATGGGAATCTTTCCCATTTTCAAAAGTAACCACCGTGAAATACCAACTCACAAGTACAATCAACAAGACTTATGTGCACAAATAATTGGAATTACTATAGAAATGACCACGGTAAACTATGGTAAAACTTGACTTACTGCGGTAAAAACTGATTTTACTGTGGTAAACACTATTCACGGTAAAAAGTGAAGTTACTGCGGTAAATACTATTCACGGTAAAAAGTGAAGTTACTGCGGTAAATACTATTCCCAGCAAAAAGGACTTTACCAAGGTAACTACTATTCATGGCAAAAATGACTTTAACATGGTAACTACTATTCACGGTAAAAATGACTTTACCATGGTAACTACTATGCACAGTAAAAACAAGGTTACCCTCCAATTGATTTTTGACTAAGTGGGAATATCTCTCCAGAAAATCCACCAACGAGGAATGGTCCCTAAGAACGGAACCAAAATGTCATCACCAATCCGCACTATGATAATTCTTCACCGGAAACTCCTCGTGCTATGATTATTTACTAATGCATGCCTTTAGTTTGGTGGATGTAAACTGGAAACAAAACAACAATCGAACACAAGGATACCATTGACTATGATAAGACAAAATGATGACAAATCTGAAATATCAAAATAAATTATAATATTAACATGAAACTGTTACAATCTCACCCATGAGATACTTCAACAAGACTATGGGAGAAACTTTACAATTACACCTCTTGATGGCTTCTTCAACACACCTTTAACTGATGGCTTCCTTCGCACACTTCCTACAATATTTCTCACTACTTCTTTCTATGCTAAATGAGGGGGTGGCTCTCTATTTATAGAACTTCCAGCTTATCCATCCTATCTCTAAAATAGGATAAGAAATCCACTTTGACGAATCATATTCCATACCTTAACTCTTATCTCGTACATGTAAGCTTTATCTCTTAAGATAAGATAAACCTTATCATTTTACATGGGTTCCACATTTTTAGACTTTTTACAAATAAAATACACAAAATATTTATGACCTCACTCCTTGTCCTTATTACCAATATAATATTTCTAATTCCTAATCATGTAGACACTACTTCTCTAATTACCCAAACTTTGACATTTTAACATTACTCGGACCACTTACGACAAATATTTACTTTTTACAACATTCCTATTGTACTTTGACTGTTACCGTACTCCACATTATTGGCGACACCGTACTGACGGCACCATTATCTTCTATCAGACGCTACTACTAATTATACTTAACAACATCCTATTCCTAATACATACATTAATGAAATAGAAATTATGGAGGAAAATTTTAGTGTCGACAGGACACAGGAAGTTGAGGTGTAGGTGACACAGAGATGGAGGACATCCGGTGAGATGCCTGATATGCGGTCACCTGATTTTTGATGTATACTAGTGATTTTTTGATATATATGTCGGCTGCGTGCCAAAGATAGTTCTATTTTTTATCACATACCGGCCTGCGTGCTAAAGATATTTTGTATTTGATTCATTCATTCTTTTTGTATATATGAGACCGGCTGCGTGTCGATGACATTTTGTATTATATATATTCCCATATGTGTGCCGACATTTTGAGATGATAGACATGATGAGGTAGACATGTATATATATATTGAGATACACATTTATTGATTTATATGATGAGATACATGGTATTTTGTGATTTGTTGATGTGTTTATGAGACATTGGTTTATGGATTGTGTTAGATGAGATATGGATTTTTTACTTTGATGTAGATTGAAATTAGGTGAGTTAGGCATGATGGAGTTAGGTTGGTTTAGGCATGGATCGAGTCAGGTTATAGGCATGGATCGAGTCAGGTTATGTATGGTTGAGTCAAGTTATAGGCATGGTTGAGTTAGGTTGGTTTAGGCATGGATCAAGTCAAGTTATAGGCATGGATCGAGTCAGGTTATAGGCATGGATCGAGTTGAAAGTAGGTTTAGTTATGATTCATTATTTTGGCAATGAATGATACTATGGGTCATATGTGAAATGTTCTATAATCTATGCATAGTGATGATAGAGAGATGGTAGGTGTAATAAATGTATGTTATGGTAAGCAACTTGTTATGTATGTGGCTTAATTTCTAATTTTGTTATAAAAGGGGAACTAAGTGAAATGTGATGTAAATGGTGAGTTAGGCATGGTTGATGAATTGTTTTAGGGTAGAGAATGGCTGAGCTAACCTCCAAGGGCCCCATGCCCTCAAAGTGCTACCTACATAGTCCCAATGAAAAGGGACCTCAGGCCGATGTAGTTCTCCCATGAGCTAGGGAAGAATATGAAAATGAGTTAGTAGGTTTTTGGGCATGTTGTGGGTTTAGGTTTAATAGGTGTGGGTAGATTATAGGTAAAATGATGTAGGTGAAGGTGATTATGGTGAAAGGGGAGGATTACCCCAAAGGTAAGTGTGAGGACCAAGTCCTGTATAAGGTAATCAAAACGTAAACAAAGATGGTTAAAAGATAAGAGGGGGAAATAAAGCCACCTGATTGGGTAGGATCATACCGAGTAGATCATACCTTGGAGGGGGTGATGAACATAAGACCCGAAAGACATTACATGATTAATTGTTCTATGATGAAGGTAGTCACAGGATCACCAAATGTCTAAATTCCAAGATGTCCCTTGAGGAAATTGAGGAAATGAGAGTGGAAATGGTAAGGAGGGTGAAAGGTAGTTAATTTTATATGTTTTGAGTGACAGGGCCTTTGGGCAAGGGGTCCTAGGTCACAATGGGCAAGTCCATGACTAAATTTTTTTTTATTTTGATAGATTGATCAATGTGGGAAGTCTATATGGGATAAATAATATGGTACTCCTTGAGGTCTTCGTGAAGTTGATCGATGCGGGAAGCTTCGGTTTCTTGTTTTTTTTTTTTTAAAAGCTTCACATAGCTGTCCTTCGAGGGAGCAAGTCTATTTATAGCAACAATTTTGTTGAGAGGAAGATGTCCTTTTGAGGGAGTCATCTTTTTATTAGAAGTTTGACTCAAGGATTTTGGTCCCATGTGAGGTCTTTGAAATCATGGACAAGACCAAGGTGGAGGATAGGAATCTTGTTCAAAAGGCAAGGTGGAACGACCATGGGATCTCATCTAAAGGTAGACAAAAAGTATCCATGAGAATCATGCTATGTGCAGTGTCATGGTACACATATTCAAGAGAAGATAACAAGTGATGGGTACTCACATGATTCTTGTTTAATCATTAGGGAGGTGTATGGAGTGGGTAGTGCTCAAGGGATGAGCCTAGTAAAGAGACAAAGGGTGAGGTAGGATGATGAGTCAACAATAGAATGGTCAAAGATGTAATGCGTTAAGGGGCTCAGGTTCGGGTTTACCATCAAGTGAAGATAAACGATAGGCACCTGATCCATAGGTATGAGTTATGATGTATGGTCCAAGCCAATTAGGAGAAAATTTTCCCCGTTTACTTTTTTCTGCTTTGGTTATGTGTTGATTTTCTTTCAAGACAAGGTCACCGACTTGGAAGGTTCATTCATGAACACATTTTTCATAAGCATGTTTGATACATTGTTGGTAAACTTGAAGGTGATCCAGAGTGTTAAGATGACATTTGTCTAATAACTCTAGCTGTGCTAAGTGGTCCTGATGAAATTCATCATCAATGAGCATGTCATGGAGAGAAATGGAGTGAGGGGATCTAGACTTTCGAGAGGCAGAACAACCTCTCGTACCATAGACCAGAGAAAAGGGTGTGGCCATAGTGGAAGTGTGAATACTAGTGTGGTATGCCCACAGGAAAAAGGAATGTGCGTATGCCAATCCTTCCCAATATCGTCAACCACTTTCATGAGAATTTTGTTGAGGGTTTTGTTAGTGGATTCGGCTTGGCCATTGGTTTGTGGGTAATAAGGTGATGAGAAACTAAGCTGAATGTCGAAGGTGTCGCAAAGTTTTTGCAATGTTTTGTTTTTGAATTGTTTTCCATTATCAGTGATGAGGTGATGAGGAACACCAAAGTGACAAATGATGTGATGGTTAATGAACTCACATATTTTCTCAGCTTTCATGGAGATGAGTGGTATGGCTTCCACCCATTTTGTGTAGTATTCGGTAGCAATTATGATCCATTGATGGCATTGGGAAGAATGGGGATTGATTTCTTCGACAAGATCCAAACCCCATTGAGAGAAGGGCCAAAGGTCATGAGTGACCTATAAGGCATGACTGGGTGTATGATGAAGGTTGGAATGTTGTTGGCATTTTACACAATGTTTGACATAGTCACAACAATCATGGTTAAGGGTCGGCCAATAATAGCCTAGGTGAAGAATACGCTTAGCAACAGCAAGGCCACTAAAGTGACCTCCACATATGCCATCATGAACCTCCTTAATGGTATAAGGAATTTCAGAACTTATGAGGCATCGTAAGAGAATACCATCAAAGCCACGCTTATAGAGGAGTCCCCCTAGAATGACGAAACGAGAGACCTTTTTAAGGAAGGCATTGTCCGTTATAGGTGAGATCAGGAGGTAAGATGGAGAGAGAAAGGTAGTCAGAGTATTGTTTATACCAAAGGTCACTGGGTTAGGGGTGTCGGTTCCGATCGAGTAAACATCATGAGGTAAATAAGAAGGTGAATGGAGGTGTTGTATGGTGACAAATATTTTGGAATCGTAGGGGAAAGCGGGTATTTGGGAAGCTAAGCAGGCCATGGTATCTACAAATTTGTTGGTTAAACGTGGGATGGTTTGAAGGGTGTAACGATCAAAGGTGGTCAAAAGTATGTCAACATGTTGTTTATACTTTTGAAGTATCTCATTACAACATTGGTACATACCATTGACTTGGTTTATGACCAATTGTGAATCACCAAAAATGTTGATTGATTTGACATCTAGGGCATATGTGGCTTGGAGACCTAGTATGAGCGCTTCGTACTGCAATATTGTTGGTGCATTCAAAATCTAGTTTGAAAGACAAAGGCATGGGTTCTCCATCCAGAGGAATGAGGATAATACCAGCCCCGCCCCCACACTGACACTTGGAACCATCGAAGAAAAGTGTCATTTGGTAAGGGGGTTCATCCAGGGAAAGGGTAGCAATTGACTCATTGGAAAGTCAAAATTAGAGGGTTGATCCCCAAGAAATAGGTGCATCGGCCAATTGGTCAGTGATAGCTTGGCCCTTGATGGACTTTTAATGAATGAATTATGAGGTCAAGATCAGCTAAAAGCATAAGCCATTGTGTGGCACATGCTGATTTTGATAAGGTTTGGCATACATGAAGTGTAAGGGATCGGTGTTGGTCACAACATAGGTTTTGTGGTTGAGTAGGTAATGGCGGAGTTTGGTGGCAACGAAAACTAAGGCTAAGAAAAGTTTTTTCGATGGTTATATCGGGTTTCATAGTCCAAAAGAGTATGGCTTATGTAATAAACCACCTGCTCCCTGTGTTGTTCATCGTGATGAGCGAGCATGGCTCCCAAGGAATGATCAATAGTGGATATGTATAGGTAAAAAGGTTGATCATCTTTAGGTGGAATGAGTATGGGTGGTTGGAGAAGGTATTGTTTTAGGGCCTCAAAAGCTTTTTGTGACAATCATCATCCCATTTAAAGGAGACATCCTTCCTGAGCAGATGATGAAATGGTTGACACCGATCAGATAATTGTGAAATGAAATGGTGAATGGACTACAATTTACCTTGCAGGCTATGGAGTTGGTGAAGGTTAGTAGGTGGAGGCATTTTCGAGGATGGCCTTGACTTTAGCAGGGTCAACTTCTATACCATGGAGGGAAACAATAAATCCCAGGAGCTTTCCTGAGAGAACCGCGAAGATGCACTTTTAGGCTGAAGGTGGATGTAATATTTAATGAGGTGGTCAAAGATGGTTTTGAGGATGGTGAGGTGCTCAGAGCGATGTTTAGATTTGGCCAAGAGATCATCCACATAATCTTCTAATATGTGATGCATGATATCATGGAAGATGTAAGTCATAACACGCTGATATGTGGCACTAGCATTTTTAAGGCCAAAAGGCATGACTCGATAGCAAAAGGTCCCCAAGGGGTGATGAATGTGGTCTTGTGTTGATCTTCTGGGGCAAGAAAAATTTGGTTATAACCCGAGAAGCCATCCATGAGTGATAGCATCTCATGACTAGTGGTGAGGTCAACCAATTGATCAATACCGGCAAGGGAAAGTCATCTTTTGGGAAGGCTAGGTTGAGGTCATGGAAGTGTGCAAATGTGGAGTCCCCCTGTTGCTTTAGTAATAGGGACAATGTTAGAAATCCAATGAGGATAATCAATGGGTAAGATGAAGGAACATGGAAAGAAGGCGCTGAAGTTCTTCGACGAGAAGAGCAATGCGAGGGTGCATTTTCCTCAATTTTTGTTTGATAGGTTTGGCATCGGGAATGGTTACAATATTGTGGACCACTATGGTGGGGTCAATACGGGCATGTCTGCGTAAGACCAAGTGAAAGCATGGTTATGATCTCGAGGAAAGAAGTGATGGCTTCCTATTCAAGCAAAACATCTAAAGATTGTCCGATCTTTAGGATGTGTGGGTCATCCTGAGTATGAATGTTGATCTCGATAGTCGATTCATTCAACATGGTTTGCGTCTCAGAGGGTAATGACCGATGAATATATGAGTCTTTTGCACCAAGGTAGGTGAGTATGGATTCATCATCCTAACATTGAATGACATTAATTATAGGTGTGTCATCATCGATCATTTCAAGATACAGGAATGGAAGAGTGGAAGGGGCCTCGCCCTTGTGTTGATAAGTCAAAGGCCCCAAGGAAATGGTGTTTATGAAAAAAAAAAGTTAGGAGGGATAGATTCAAGATCCATCGACTCTGTCGGTGAGGGTGGTGATGAAGGTGGAGCAGGTGAAGGTGGTGATGAAGATGAAGGTGGAGAAGGGCTAGGTCCTCAATGAGTTCAATGTGGGCCTGTTTGGTAGGAGGTTCAGGGAAGCCGATACCACTACGGTCATTATGTTTACATGGTGGTACATGGAATAATGGTATGGTGGCCTTGCTCATAAAATCCAAAACAAAACCCTTCCCACAAATGGTGCAGAAGGTGTGGGAAAAATGGTGATTGGTAAGTGATTGGAAGTCAACGGAAAATGGGTGGGTTTGTGATGGTGGTTCAGGTGTGTAAGTGGTAGTATCAAGTCCCCCATAGGTGAGACTAGTACGAAGATGAGGAGGACCATAAAGGAGGCATTCTCCTATATGGTGATCATAGCGAGGGTGTTGGTGAAGGCTTCCATACTCTCTGCGGAGTAAGGAATGTGTTGACACTATATAGGCGGTACTCCCCAGAGTGAGGCATTGAAAACACCTTCCAAGGGATCAGTGGTTGGTAAGTAGGTAGCTGGAATGGATGATGTGTCGAGGTGATGCGGAGGTGGAGTTAATGGATTGGGAAGCTAATGGGTCAGCCATGGAGGTTAAGGTAAGTGGTAGGAATGGAGGAGGTATGTGTGCAAGAAAGCAGTGGTCAGACTAGTAGGTGGAGGTGTAGGTGAAGTGGTATTGGTTATGGAGGTAGACGGCTTGATAAGTATGAGCACATCATTGGGTCGGTAAAGCATGTTGCATGTTTTGAAAGGTGATGGGTCAGCCGAATGGTATAAGTGTGTCCTTCATGTTCAAACTTTACACAATGATGCAAAGTGGAAGGAACGCAACCCAACCCATGACATGGATCCGTGGTCTACCAACAACAAGTTATATTGGAATTCCCCCTCCAAAATGTAAAACAATTTGGAAAAGCAGTGGGGGCCCACGCGAACATGGAGGATGACAGTGCCTAGTGTGGAGGTGATAGCATCATTGAATGAACGCAACATGACCGGATGTTTATGCATGCAATTTGTGTATGTGCATTTGAGAAAATGCATGGGATGAAATGATGTTAATGCTAGCACCTCCATCAATCATCACATGGCATACCCGTATGTCATCAATGTGGATGGAGATGAAGAGGGCTGGGTCTGGGTCATCATTTTGGTGTGGTGCGATCTCCTCCTCTGAGAAGCTAAGGGAGGCCACTTGGTGAACAAGGTGGGGTGAGATGAAGGTGGTAATTTGGTGAGAGAGGCTACATGATGGGGTGTGATAATGGAGGCTACTATGGGTGTAGGGTCATTGGGTAAAACCTCAATAGATTGAAGAACCTCCATGAGAGCTTGACGATGGGATTCCGAGGTTTGGATGAGGTCATATAAGGACATTTTGAGGGGAGATTGGTGTAATTGTTTGAGCATGGTGTGATGTGTGATGCCATTAGAAATGGGGTACGTGGGGCCACGGATAGTTATTTTAGGTATGGGTGTAGATGGTATGTTGGGTATAGGATTGGTTGGTGGGTCAGTTACCTTTTCTTTTCCCTTCACGCACATGTGTAGTGACATGTATCATGTTGATTTGAGGGAGTTGGCAAATGGAGAAGGTGTAGGGTGAGTGGTGTAATGACATGAAGGGAAAAACCTACTGGAGGAGAAAAGCCTTGTGAGGTGAGCTGGGCACAACGACATTGGGGTGGTGGCGTGGCAAGTTCTCTGATGTGAACCATGTTAATTTCAAATCTTGGGGTGGCTCTAGGAGTGGTGAGGGTGGAGGTTGTGGTTGTTGAGTGGGTAGTGTGGGAATGGGTGTTGGTGAAGCAGGATCCTCATCAAGAAGGTCGTCATCATCAAAGTTGGTTTTCGTGGACACAATTGGATAAGGATGGTTTTCAAGGCCTTGCAGTTCTCCACATCATGCCCTGGCACACGATGGTATGTGCAAATTTTAGTATCATCAAACCCTTTTGGCTTGGGTTTGAGGGGGTCATAAGGTCAGAGTGGCGGTAATGTGATAACAGAGGTCTCGAGGAGGTTGGTTAAAATTTTGGCATAGGACCCTGCTAGTGGATCACAATGGGAAGTGAACGTGGGTTTGGGTGTAGGTGTGGTTGATTGTCGAGGAACTATTTTTGGAAGAGTAGGAATGGGTCGAGCTATGGGTTTAGGTGCCGATGTGGTTTTAGGTATCGGTCTGTTTTTGTTTTGGGTAGGGGTACAATAGATGGATGGGTAGGAGGGTGTGTGGTTGTTTTGACTACCTTATTGTGGGGTAGTGGGGTTTTGTTTTTGGGTTGCACCTTCTTGGGTAAAGGTGATGTGGGTGTATGAGGTCTAGAAGGAAAAGTAGATGGAGGAAGAGGGTGAGTTACCCATGGGGATAATGGGGGTGCTGTGAAGGTAGATGACGCGGGTCGTACTTGGGGTGTGAGGGACAATGACTAAAGTGTAGTGGGTAGTGAAGCAATAGCTGAGGGTATTGGAGGTATTGGTGGTAAAGAGACTGCAGGTGTGGGTGTAAGTCGTGTTGTGTGCCTGGGTAGGTTAGAGGTTTGTGAGGAAGGAATGGGTTGTTGTGTTATTGGTTTATGGATGGGTGAAGGTTGCTTGACCATGTTGGGCAGCTGAGGTCTTAAGACAGATGGGACAAGTGCAGGTGTGATTGTGTGGTCGGGTATGAGGTCGATGGGTTTGTTTCTTTGGTTTGGGTGTCGAGAGTAGGTGTGGTATTGACATTGGAGGATGTAGCTAAATCCAGTTTAATAGGTGGATGAGTAAGGCTGGTGGTCGGGGTGACCCCTAAAGTGGTAATAGGTTTAGTTGAGGAAAATATTATAGGTGTGGGTTTGGGTTTAGATGTAGGTTGGGTTATGGGTAAGGGTGTGGTTTGAGTGCTAACAGGTATCGTGGAAGGGGTTATGACAGAGGTGGTTGTATTTGGTTTGATTGGTCGAAATGTGTTTGGGTAGATAGTGGAGGTATCAGTGAGGGATCTCTGCATCTGTGTTGAGATGGGGAGTAAGAGGCACCCCCATAGTAAAGCCCTATCCACATAATCTAAATGATCGGCCAAACGTGAGAACGACATGTCTGTAGGTGGAGTTGGTGAGGACCTAATGGAAATTCTCATAAAATGTGTCTTAGAGATGGGGAATTGGCTAGCTTCAGCTTCCGTGGGTAAGAGAGCCGAAAGTAGGTCTCATGGGATTTGGGTAGCTGATGGAGAATGCTCGCCAAGAGGCAAAGGTATCTCAACTGGGTCTATGATAGGTGGAGGAGATGATGGGAGCTCCTCTATAAGTGGAGGAACAGATGGGTGCTCCTCTGTGGGTGGAGGAGGTAATGGGTGCTCCTCTATGGGTGGAGGAGATAATGGGTGCTCCTCTATGGGTGGAGGAGGTACTGTAGGTAAAGGTTCTCTAAGTGGTGAAGCCAGGGGTGAGATGGGCTCAATGTTAGTGGAAGACCCCTCCGTAGGTGATGAAGGAGATGAAAGGTGTTCCTCTGTTGGTGAAGGAACAGGGAGGTTGGTTCCAATGTGGAAGGAGGATTTTGGGCTAGGATCTCCTCTATGGAAGGAATATGGGGTAATTGGGAGGTGACAGGTACCTCATTAAAGATAGTGTGAACCTCGTGGGTATGGGTATCGTGAGTTGATGTCTCACCGTTTGATTGGATGAAGGGGCATGGTTGGGAAATGGTTTTTTGAAGATTTGTAGATTTTGGTTGGGGGTGGCATTGGGATTATCCATAGTTAACTCACCTTTCTCGAGCATTTCTTGGACAATATTTTTAAAAGTGATGCAGTTTCCATCACTATGACCCTTTACTCGATGATAGTTACATAAATCATGTTCTTTATACCATGCGGGCATGGGGCGAGTAGGGTCAAAACCAGTGTGTGGTTTTATAGGTGGAAGGGTGATGGCTCGGCTTTGATAAGATTTTCTAAGACAGAAGAGTAAGGTTCCCCAATTGGGGTATATTTTCACTGCTCTCATCTGAATTGAAAAGTCTGGACATGTGAGAGATTAGATGAGGGTGTAGCCTGATTTGATGGATGAGCTGGGCGGCCTTGAGTACCACTGCATTAGTAGCGGTGCCCTTAGCTTTTGAATAATTGGTTTGTGGTTTGGAAGAAGAAGAGGTATCATTCAACTTGAATGCCAAATTCTTATTGTGTAATTGGATTTTCTTCTCTTCGATGGCCCGAATCTCTAACTTTCGTGCCATAGTGAATGCCTCATCGAATGTTGGAAGGTTTGGACCTGCAAGGTCGGGAGATATGTCTAGCGCAAGCCCATGTGAAGAGCTCGATGAGTTCAGTTTGTGGCAATTGGAAGGTAAGTTGATTGATCAAAGCTATGCGCCAATGAGTGACAAAATCTATGATAGATTCATCCTCATACTGACGTGTGGAATATAGATCGGTCATGGTAACCTTCTTGATGATATTGATAGAGAAATGATCCAAGAAGGCTTGGGCTACCTGATTGAATGAGAATATAGAGTGTTTAGGTAACCCACTATACCAATCTAATGCAGGTCCAGTGAGGGACATGGGAAAGGTTCTCAAAAGCAAGGCATCATCATGAGCGATCAGATAACACCCATGTTTGAATGACCACCGCAAATGTCATGTGGGTCTTCTTTGCTATTGAAATGATTGAATTTAGGCATTTCCCAATGCACAGGGTATGAATGGATAGGAATGGATGGGTGAATAGGCTCATTGCAAATCTCGTCATAGGTGAGAGTGTTATGGGAGCCGGAAACCGATGCCTCCAATGTTTGCATCTTGTCCAACATCAATTTAATTAGGTCATTGGTGGGTTGTGATGATTGGATGCCTCCCGTAGCATGAGAGGTTGGTTTTGGGCATATAATGGGGGTGGCACTCTAGTGTATGGGGCTGCCATGTAGGGTGGTGGAGAAGAAGGTAAAGTGAAATAAGGGGTACATACCCGGAATGAATAATGGATGAAATGGGAGGTTGTTGGTAGTATGTATATGGGGGTGGAAGGGTCATGGTAACCCTAGTGGTAATAGGGGCTAATGATTGTGGAATGGAAAGAACCACATGTTCTGAAATGGGGTAGGGGTCACCGACACTGGAGGTGGTAATGTAGCTATGGGTATGTGTGAGACATTAGGGGTGGATGAGGTTGTGTTTGGGGTAGTTGTCGAGGGTACGGTGGATGTAACGGGTGCCACAGAGGTAGTAAAGATGGACAATCATAAGTGGGTATAGGACCTAACTACGTGAAATGACTAGGGGTAAGGTGGATGTGGGCAAGCATGGAGCTAGATGGGGCCGATGGGAGTGGGTGTGAGAGTCGGGGGATAGATATGGGCATGTCATATATCAACTGACCCGAGGCATCTCGAGTGGATGAGTGGGAAAGGTAAAACTGCAAGGTAGTAGGGTTTTGGTCAAGGAGTCGTGCAAACTCCTCATCTCTGGTAGTGATAGTAATAGGCTGGATGGGATCCATGGCTGGTGATAAAATGGAAGGTGGTGAAGGACTAGGTGGGAGTGGTTGACAATTGGCATGAAATATGAAGTGTGCTTTGCTTGTCTTCAGGTCAGCACCATGTGAACCAATATTGATCAAGTAGGGGCTTCTCTGTAAATGACAGAGAACAACAAGAACAGGTGAATCTAGTGACAAAAAGTGGATTAAGTACCAAATGGTGGCTGGAATGTGAAACAGGCTAACCGATGTCCAGTTAGGGAAAATCGACGCCGGTCAGGGGTAACCACTGCCGCTATTGTAGAAAATGACAGTGAGTAAACAATGAGGTAGAAGGTAAAATATGACAGGTATGCCAAATCTGAAGATGTTTAAAATGTCAATGGGAATAATGACAAGTGACAAGGACTGTGAAAAGTGGAAGAAAGTGAAGTAAAATGTCCTTTTGAGTAGGTTAGCAAAAGGACCTGGAACCGACGTCGGTTGGGTATAACCGATGGTGGTCAGAGGTAACCGATGATGGTTACTGTGAAATTGAAATAGTGATGAAAGAAAGTGGTTGTGAATTAAAATATGATGTAGAATCAAACCCAGAATTTTGAGAATGATGATGATATGGCCCAGGCACACTCAAGTGAAGCCGAATACACCAGCTATGATGAGGAGCATGCAAGGATGAACAAAAAAAGTGATGAACGTGATCTCTCACCTCAAAACGCAAGCCAAGCAAAAACACTAAGAAAATGTGATCCTAGGAGTGCCTTTTCTATTATGTTTGTTTAGCTTATGCTATTTAGGGACTGACACATGAATTGTGAAATAGAGTTTTTGGTGAGGATGGCTTCCTACAAAGAAGGAGATCTAAAAGGTGAGGTTTCAGGTATGTTATGGTGGGGGTGGGCTTCACTCTGAAGTATGACTCGACAGAGCAAGCAGAGCTGGGTGCCCACTGTGTCGTGATCATGTGATCACCTACAACTTCTTCTAGGTAGGATGTTGTTTAAGAATGTATGTATTTTGAATTTTTGTGAGGTTTGGTAAGACTCAGAGAAAGAGAAAAGGATAGAAGTGCTTTTCTATGATTCATTTGTCAACCATCAGCTGGCATGACTTCCAATGTATAGGTTTCCCTCAATTAATGTGAGCTAATGCAATAAATCAGAATGGAATGCACTTATTTTTAAACCCAAATCAAAATGTGAAATTGGATGACATAATAAGATGAAGAGGAAGAGGGATGCTCTTTCACTACAATGCAGAAAACATGAAGAAATGGTTCTTTTTAATTACACCAAAAGAAAAGTTTCCTTTAGAGAAAATAGAAAGAAGAGGTGGATTACCAAGGAAGAAAATTAGTGTGTACGCTTTTTAAGGGAAACAAACACACAATTTTTTCCTAGGAATGAATGAAATGCAAGGAACCCTAGATGGGTCCCACCGGGCATGCCAAAATGTTTCACCTGATTCTTAGATCATTTCTTTGAAGTGTTGATGAAACAGATAGGGTAATGGGTGTAGGAGGAATACCTATTCAAATGTTGGTTGATGGGTTGTTGCACGCGTATGACTTCTAGATCCACAACTGATCGTGAGAGCTTCCTTTGGCTAGGAGGAACTACCTGTAATGAAAACAAGACCACCATAAGGAATTAAACAATATGGGCAGTGAACTGCCTAGCATATGCTAGATCCGGGAAGTGTGATACTTCCTAGATGGTTATCAATCCACTATTTTAAACAATTTAATGTTGTAAACAAAGTAAATCCTATTGTAATTTGAAATGATTTAGGTATCTCACTTAAAAACACAATAAGAAATAGATCTAATCTAACAAGCTAAGCTAGAATAGAATCCAAAGGTCAAATGATTGGTTCTGGGTCTGCAGGTTTGATAGAGGTCTTGGGTAGATCACAGGTGAATGAGGGTGAGATGAAATTAGGTGGGTAGGTCTCTGTTCTAGGTTATGTGGGAAAATACAAAGATTGGTGTCGGTCAGGGGTGACCGATGGAGGTGGTTAGGTGTAACCGGTGCAAGCATCGTGAGATCTCTGGAAATGTCACAGAACAAGTTGTGGTCTCCTTTGTGATTGCACAAAGGACTTTGGTGGTCGGAGATGAGGTATTGGGTGACTAGAGTAGGATTTTGAGGTTTTAATGGGTATATGGAGGTGAAAATGTTGGAGAAGGTCAATAGGGGCAAAGTAAACAATGGATGATAAAATGATGATGAAATGAAATAAACCAGGAAAGTATGATGTTATACTTACTTGGATTCCGGTCCTGAATGCCTGTGTGTGAGGGATGGAGGTGCTGATGAGGGGTTTGAAGGCTGCAAGTGATCACCAACTGAAGAAAATATTCTGCATGGGCTGCATGTACACTCCTCTTTGCTTGGATAGATCAGATCATGGCTGGGATGGTCAGGCAGAGAAGATGCTCAATCTCCTTCCTTGCATGTGGGTTTTCACTAGAATTTTTCTCTGAAGATGCGTTATCTCTCTGAGATGTGTTCTTTCTCATCAACCTTCTCCCAATGTTTTCCAACCTTGAGAATAAGGTATTTTAGGGGTTAAAAGGGTAACCGACGATGGTTTGGCTTAACTGCGATGGTTAGGGTAACCGATCGTCAAGGCAAGGTGGGATTTCCTAGGTTTACTAAACTAGGGAGATCCTCTTGATTTCCTTGGATCTCGTGTCATTATCCCATGGATTAGACTAGGATCTTCTTGTGAGCATGTGGGAATGTGGTTAGAGGGAATGTAGGCATTGATTTTTAGGGTTTGGGTAAGTCTTAGTTAGTTATGGCAACTTGCTAAGAATAGGTCTTAGGTTGAGTTGGCTTGGTGAGGTGTCTAAGTGAATAATATTGAGGATAATGAATTAATTTAATTAAATTAATATTAGTGGGGTGAAGGGGGTTATGGCTAGGTAAATGTAATAAAGGGTGCTTTTGGTCGAGGTACAAAAGGGAGTGTGACCTAATTTTAGTGTTATAATGGTAACTTACCCTATTACAAAACTCTTTTCTCGAAGGGGAACCTAATCCATATTGGTACAAACCTAATACATATTGTGACTTCCATGACATGATGCCCACTCTATAGGGAAATGTGTATGACTCCGCCATTATGTCCAATACTTAAGGATGAAATCATTGAAATATAAATTGATGACGAAGCTATCAAAACCAAAGACATGTCAATTATCATAAATTCAAATGAAGAGTTGAATGTTTTCAAAAATCATGTACATACTATATCTCCACAATATCACGAAAACAAGGGTCAAGTATCTCTAACTCAATACCAATCAATCTCTTCTCAAAATTTTCTTCCATTAGTTCAATCAGACATTGAACCTTTTCTAGACAACAATATTCAAACATCGAACGAGAGTTTTACCTTTCTTCAAGGATCCCTTTCAACCCTTGATATAACTATAGACTCTATAGAAAAGGGCTCATCATCAAGCACCATTTTTCTTGATTCTATTATTTCCATGCTAACTCCTATGCCCGACATCTATAGCCTTGTTGACGAAACACAAGGAAATGTTTTTGGAAACTTGCACCAACATAGCCTCTTGTGTCAATAATGCCAAAACGATCAATTTTGAAGGCATCTCATCAATGATGACCCCTACATGTCAATACATCTACATTCGTACACTTTATGAGGTGCGTATACCTAGGCATATCCTTATACAACCATTTCAAGATCTAATTTCAAATATTTCATCAAATCAACTAATCCATAACCTCAATGGAGAAATATTGAATATGTTATCTCTACATATTATAAGTAACCTCAGGTGTACATCTAGGGATCAATACTTATTTCCTCACATTCTTCCACTCGCTAATGAATATGTATTTCAACATATCCTTCTCCTCAAAAATCCTCCTCTAACATCACATAGGTCTTCTAGTCCCATCGAAGACTTGTCTAATCATACATCCTTTGACTTGGAACCCATCCAACCAAGTATCATACTTCGGGACTCATCGAGTCTTTGATTCCCTCCATTGTCTTTGACCTTGTCCGCCCAATTCTCATACTTTAGGACCTATTGAATCTTAGATTCCCTCCTTTGACTTGGATCTCATCCACCCAAGTATCATACATTAGGACTCTTTGAATATCAAAAATGTAGAAGTAACATCATCTTCTTCCACAGCTTTCTCCGCATCAAGGAAGGCTACTTGCATAGTTAACTAATTTTAACAAACAATTTTAATTGTTTCATCCATTGGAATATATCTTAATCATAACATTATCATATCTTCGCATTCTTCACCTATCACAACACATGTTAATCTTTTTCCTATTGGGAATTGTGTGTCACATCCTTGTTATGGTTTATACCATTTCAGATCTTCTTACATACGATTTTGTATCAAAGCTTACTAATAGAAAATACTCCTTTCAAACAAGAACTCTCTTTAATAAAACAAACAAACTTATTTACCTGGTCCTTTTGACACCCATTTCGGTCTATGGTGTTCAACCCTTACGTCTGACTAGTCACATACAAATTGATATTTGGGGGCAAAATGTTCCTTCCCAATAAGCAAAATCTAAATATATATAAGGTAAAATACAAAAAAACACTATAAATCAATCATTACACCTTTCATCTTTCACAGTCTTTGGTGATGAGCCCATACTTCTTACTAGTATGAGATTGGGAATGGAGGAAGATGTCCTTACTCGCCTACATTTTTCTTTGGTTTTGAGCCCTTTTCTCTCGTTGTTGGAATGGGGCAAGATGTAGGGGGTCATTCACAAAAACAATTAACCAATAAAGTGTTCAAAAAATACGAATCAAAAGTGCTTAATCATATACATCACAAGAAGTAATTTAAATTTTCATGTTAAGAGAGATAACAATTCCTTCAACCAGATTGTGTCAATCAATAGGCCATCAATGGATCTAAGTATAGTCAAAACCTATAAAGTGGAATCACCATGGAATCGATCAAGAAATATTGACTGGCGATGAGTCACATCTTTCCCACATGGACCATTGTTACACCTTGTCTCCTTACACCCATTATCTTCATTTTTTGTATCACTATTTTCCTAGTTCTCACGTTCTTCTTGGCTCTTGGTGATGAGCCCTCACATCTTCCTAGTTGCATGGAGCCATGAGTGGAGTAAGACAACCTATCATTACATCATCTAAATTCGACAATGGAATGGAATACTTCTAATTTTTTGACCATGATTTCAGACTGTGCACCCTTTATCGAGTTAAAAATACAAAAAAAAATCAAATATGTTCAAAAATTAAAAAAAACATTCGAAAATGTCTCAAAATTTAAAAAAAACATTTAAATATGTTTCAAAAATCCAAAAAAACATTCAAATAAGTTTCAAAAATAGTATAAAATTTTTCAAACATTAAAAAAATAGTATTAAACTCACAAAAAAAGTAAAACATTCTGAAAATGTTTGACCAAATTTTAGCAACTAAATAACACAGTTCAATAATATCACCATTTGATGGCACTCCTCATGATCATTCCAGATCATATTTTTCTAATCATTTTTATTGCCCATGGTTTATATCTATACTTGAGGAAATCAATTGTTTACCCTTTCGCAATATAACTTTTCTTGGGCTTGGATTTCACATGTTAATCCAATACATCTCAAAATTCAATAAGATCCAACAAGAGTTGCTTTTGGAATATCTAAGCATCACTTCATTCTTTAGCCTGATCCAATACTCTTGCGTTCTAAGTTATTACTCAGGGGCATTTATATTTGTCTAATTCTTTAATGTGGAACACATTAGGAGTGTCATTATAATTTTTATTGCAAATTGTGTTGTACGGCTATAATTTGTCAACATTGTGGACGATGATTTTACTTCTTGTCGGTTTGTTATTTTTTGTACTTTGTTTACCTTTTTGTAGACCAATTACAGGAACATTCTTAGCATCTTATTTCACATATAACTTTGGTGTAGTTCCTTCCTCTTCATATTGGGTTCCTTTGGCATGCTTGTTCTATGCTTTCTGCAACATCATTTATCAATAATAAATCAAGTGTAAAAAACACGGCGCTCCTCTTTTATTTACATTCATTTTTTTCTAAAAAGTTTGTAAAACCATCAAATAAGAAAACAAATCATATATTAAAAGTTTTAAAAAATCATATATTCAAAGCAAAACTTAGAACAAAAAGAACAAAAATTATAAAAATTCAAACAAACATTCACTTATCACAAAAATCCTACAATTGGAAAACCCTTGAAATTAATATTTCAACAACTCAAAAATCTTGATAAAGTCATACTTTTATCTACTACCCTAGTGATTGTTCCAATATTACGACTATCACTACACTTTCTTCCCTTTGCATGATTACTAACTCTGCTTGGGGCAAGTCACAAAATTGTTTTTCCTTCGCGATACAACTTTGCATGGGGAAATTTCTCTCAGATCATTTGCAAAATGGATCCAACAAGAGTATATTTTGGAGTATCTAAGCATCACTCCACTCTTCTAGTATGATCCTATTCCCATGCCTTTCATAAGTTTAGTGCTTAGGTAATTTTCATTTGCTTAATCATCATTGTGGCACGCATTAGGGGCATAGCTAATTGTCTTCTTTTTCAAAGTTGTGTTGCATTGTTGATGTTTACTTTTGGACCAATTGCAAGTAGTGTGATAAAATCTTGGTTCCTTTATAACCATGATGCCTACACTTACTGTGTATATTGGGTTTTTTTTTCCTTTTTATCTTTTCTTTTCTCTATGTGTGTTTTTACACGCATATGGGTTAACCATCTTGATTATTTCATAACCATGGTGACAACTCTATTGTACAACAACAAAATAAAGGTTTCTTTTATATTCACACTCTTCACATGATGCCCATGCTACGAGTACAATCCTTCGTATCCTTATTCAACATCCCTTGTCTTCTTCCTATCAAACAGTTGTCCATCGCTTTGCTACATCACCCACCCGCTTGAGGGGCATTCCTATACCATCTTGTCTCGTTGGAGCATCTAAATGCTTCACCGGGAAAATATAAACATCTACCTTGCTTTCCTACCTTCTTCTCACTGATATGCATATGTCTACTATCTTTAAAATTATATTACTTTGCAATATCACTTTAAAGAGGGGAAAATTTAGACACCCCAAAATTACATACTTGTTCCCAATATTATCCCATTTCACATCTTGTTATTCATACCCTCATGATTGATTAATTAAATGAATTAATTCATGTACATCACCCCTTTAGATTAATTAAATTAGTTCCTAGCACCACCTTAGTTAAGTTAATTAACATTTATTACATAAATGTTTAATTAATCATCTTTCATATTGTAGATAATTAAATTAGTTACTTAATTACGTAAATACACATATTTTCCTAGTCAACGGTCACTGGAACTCCACTTCCTCATTCCAATCATCTCCACTTATAGATTCCTAGAAAGGTGGGGGAAATTGAGTTGTACATGCAACCACCTTCCCAGGTGTAACTTCTACCAATCCAAATTTATATTACCCCTTTAAATTTGCAATTGCATCGACCAAGTCTACTTGTTATTCTAGGTAATTACAATTATTAACCTAAAGTTTAGTCAAACTCTAATCCTCCTTTCATGACCTCACTCTCAGCTATAAAAGAAGGCCATATTCTTTACGAATCTCCCTAGAAGTTCCTTGTAGAATCCCTAGAAGCTTATGCAAATTATATCCAGCTTCTATAAATTTTCCCTCCCGCATCCTTGTATCCTAGCTCATAGCATTTGCAAATCCAATTTGGAGAGTCATATCAAGAGCACCCACAATTTAAACATCTTAAGATTTCACAAGCCCAAGTGTTTCACAAATCTTCTTGAGGTTTGCAAGAAAGTTACAGAGAAGGGATTATTGTTATTTATTTCTTTTATCTATCATTATCTGGTAATTTTCATTGGTCACAATAATATATGGTTGATTGTGATTCATGTTTATCATTTGGCTTGTGTTATTTCATATTACCTTTCTTTGTTATTGTTGATGCAAAATCACAAAGACTCTGCCAGTTTGCGCAGATCAAGTTTCTAGGTTGATCTCTTAGGCATCCAGTGTGATTGCATAACATCGAATCCTTTCTCCAAGTGTGGGACTTGAAAATGAGAAGGATTCTCCAGAGAAAGGCTGGTTCCTATTCCTCTGTTCAGATGCACCAATGAAACGCAGAGGTTTACCCCAAAAACTAATCTAACTACCAAGGAGACAGGGAGAGAGAAATGCATAAAAATAAACCTAAGCTAGGGAGGTGATGCACCGAGGAATGAAGAACATAAGCTTTGCAAAAATAAACACAGACCATATAGATGCAATACCACACCACGCACAGGTAACCGAAATGCAATGAGAGATCAAAATGACAACAATGAATACATGAGAGGATTTAAATTTAATCACAGACATATATATTGCTCAAAGAATCGATTCAATACATTGCAGTGGCTAAGAGGCAACAGTGGCATTACAGTCCATGTGGGAGGCTTGAAAACTCCACGAATTCTCTTGCAAGCAGGAGAGAAGGGAGGAATTGCAAAACAAGAATGTCCAACCGTTAGAAAGAAGCCCCTCCTTACAATTTATAGGAAGAATGAGAGAGAAAAGAGAGAGGAATTCGAAATCTACCCCAACCACCTCCTGAATGCATTTAACTCATCTCATCATGGCAGAAGCGGCGGATCCTGGCGAAACGGCGGGCTGCCTAACAGAGCGGCGAACTGTCTGCTGCATTAAAATTGTTTGTTGACGCATCACTTCTGTTTGGTTATTCACGCTGGAGGTGTTTCTTGATTTTCATCCTCCAAACTGAACCAAAATGCAAGATTGACCTTGGAAACGTGTAGAGAATTTTACCAGCTTTCCATTGATATAAAGAGCACGCAAATCCGAGCTCTGGATCAAAAGTTATGGCGATCTGAAGATTTAGGGCACTAATGCAGAAAACGGATTTTTGAAATTCTTCCCGCGCTCTGCCACTTGGATGACACGTGGCAAGCTCTGATTCGCTGAATAATTCTCTCTCCTCTACCTTTTGGCGGGCTTTCCTTTGAAACTTCCTCGTGGGCCCTTAAATGGGACACGTGGCACGATCCTATTTGTTCGGCTCGGTGCTCGAAAATTCACCCTTTTGACTTTTCTGACCTTTACTCCTATGAGGATACGTGGCAGCTTTTGATTAGTCCGCGGTCCTGCCAGCTCTTTCGCGCCCTTCGCCTCCATTTGTCCCAGATGTCCCATTTGATTTTGGGCCCTTTGTGCTCATTTCGGCCGGTTCGGGCATTTCGCGTCCATTTGTCCCAGATGTCCCATTTGATTTTGGGCCCTCTCGACTTATTTCGGCCGATTCAGACATTTCGGGCATTTTTGGCCCGCTTGTCCCACTTGATTTTGGACTGTATGGCCCTTTTTCGCCCGGTTCGGCCGGTTCGCGCCTTTTCGGCCGGCTTGGCACGAAGGCGACCCTCTTCAGCAGTTTGCCAATTTTTTCTTCTCGGCTGGATCGGCTTTTCGCGCCGCCGCGTACTTCTGTCCCACTTGTCCCATTTTCTTTTGGACTGCCTGTGCTCATTTCAGCTAAACGGCCGGTTCGGGCATTTTTGTCCCAAACGTCCTGAGCAACACTTAGGACTAGGACTTAGCCGATTTTCGTGATTTTTCCTGGATTGACTTATTTGCCTTTCTGCAACTTTTGATGCATGTTATCGAAATTTACCCTGGGGGAATTTTGACAACAGTTTTGACGATTCAGCGGGGTTACCTGCCTGCTAGGTAGAAGATCAGTGGCCTTTTAGCAATCCATTGGGCATGGAGTTATAAGCAATAACCTGAAACAAGCCTGATACTGCAACTTCTTCTCCAGCAACACTCCGAACTGTAGAAAATGACCCGAGAGCAGCGAAACCTGTGCCAAAGCACTTAGGGAAATAGAAACCTAAATACAACAGGACAATGTGCATACGCACTTAGAGGAATTAAGGGAAATCTAAACTAATATTTACAAGGGAAAACCTTTCTTAGTAGCAATGTTTAAGATAGACTCCGTTAACCGGAATCTGAAGTTCCTCTCCATCCAATGCAGACAATTGGAAGGCATTACTTTTTTTGCATCCCGTGACCATGTAGGGACCACTCCAGATGGCATCAAACTTGGAATGCCTTCCTGGTTTTGCCCGATCTGCATCCCATTTCAGAACTAGGTCCCCTTCCTGGAAGGTCCTTGCTCCAGCTCTCTTATCAAACCATCTTTTTACTACGGCCTGATCCTTCTCAATCATCTGAACTGCATGTTCTCTGATTTCTTCTATTTCTATCAATTCTGCATACCTGACCTCCATTGGTTCGAACTCAGATAACTCGAACTGCTTCATGAGCTCCAAGGCTGGCAATTCTAATGATATAGGCAACACCGCCTCTTTCCCATAGACTAACTTGTAGGGAGAATTACCTGTAGACCTCTTTGGTGTTATTCTGTCAGCCCATAACGCTGATTTTAGCCTTGTATGCCATGTTCTTTGATTTTCATCTAGAGTCCTTCTGATGATTTTTAGCAAATTCTTGTTTGTGGACTCTGCCTGTCCATTACCCTGCGGGTAATAATTTGAAGAGGTGCTCAAATATATTCCATTCTTGACAGCCCATGCTGTAATTTTTGAACCTATGAATGCTAATGCATTATCTGATATGATGGTGGCCGGCACACCGAACCTGGTTACTATTCCTTCATAAAAGTCTAGTATGCTAGACTCACTTGCTTCTTTCGAGCGCTCTTTGCTTCGGTGGCCACTTTGCCAATTTGAAGTGTTTTACCTTCCCCAACCGGAATTGGCTCCGAATCTTCTCTCTTGACCTGTATGTTTGCCTTTTCCTTACGAAACTGGTCATTAGGGTTGAAGATAGACTCCAATGTTACCAAACCCTTAGGAAGCTTGTTTGTCCATGTTTGTGCATTTACTTGATCCCCATATCTTGCTGTTCTAATCATGTCCTAATTCCTAGCCGAAAATTCAGCTTCTTCAAGAAATTGACGATCTGTTGATCGTTCTCAAACACCTGCCAGCTTGTGTTATTATCTCTGGAACTTCTGGCCTTACAACCACATGGATGTGTGGCTGCGTTTTCCTCTTCTGATGTTGTCAACCACATCAAACGTTGCTCCAACTGCTGCGAGCCTATCTGCGGCTTCATTTCCTTTCCTAGGTATGGACACAATGTTGAAAGCTTCGAAATCCTCAATGAGGTCCCATACCCTATTCTTGTAGCTCCTCAGCAATTCGTTCTTTGTAGCATGTTGCCCCCTAACTTGGTTGACGATTAGCTCACTATCGCCAAACACCTGCAAGTTCTTTATGTCCTTTTTCCTTGCCCAATGAAGTCCATGAATCAATGCTTCATATTCAGCTGTGTTGTTCGAACAGGAAAACTAGAAACGGAAAGCCGAAAAATATTTGATGTCCTGTGGTGAAATCAACACTGCGCCGCCTCCAGCACCTTGTCTGCTTCTCGAACCATAGAAGAATAATCTCCAGATTTTGTTTTCATCTCTTTGTTCAGGTTGGATGATGTCAGGAATGGGTGAATTTTCCTCGTGTATACAATACACGCCTAATTCAGATTCTTCAATTTCTTTGTATGGGTCAAATTCATGACTTTTGTTTGCCCATTCATCCAAAGTTAAATCAGGAATTCCCTCGACCTTAGTACCTGTTTCTAGATCACTTGAACATTCCTCCTGATCAAAAGCTGAGCAATTTGCATTGATAGGGCCTGGTACATAAGGCTCAATATGGAAATTGGCAATTGGTTCTGACCTGATTGTTGCTTTGGCTCCATACCTTGTCCTAAAAATCATGTGCGACCAATCTGCAGATAAATATCCACCGATTTTCGCAGTGAAGTCTCTTGATAGACACAACGCAAAGAGTGGTGGAAGGTCAATCACAGATACATCTTGCAAAACTGTAACATTAGGACAGGAATGTAGTGTTAGACTTAACTCCTTGATGACTCAACGTTCCCCACTGCCATTCCATCTAACTGTACAACTCCTTTCAGTACTGGCTCATATTTCAAACCCAGTTGGTCCGCTATTTGCTTTGGCATCACCGAACTACTGGCCCCTGAATCCAACATGCAGTTGTGCATCAAGTGATTTCCAACAATCAATGAAACATAGAAAGGCGGAGGCTTCAAAAATTTTCTTGTATGCCCCCCATCATGTTGCACTGCATTAGTGAGAACTTTCTCATGTCCCAGGTTTGATACATTTTTGGCAGACCAATCAGTCATTGCAGCTTGCAATAAATCTCGTTGCCCTGGGATCGCCAGTGATTCCCACATGGAAATGTTCACATGTGTCTTCTTCATTTGATCGATGATGTTGAAAGGGGATGAACTGTCCTTTTGCTGCCCCCTACTTGGTATAACCTTATCTGGAGCTTGAGCATGTGCGTGTGTTGCTACAACAGGGACCTTGGGTTGATTTTGCACATTTGGAGCTGTGTTTGGTCTACTGACCCCCTGTTGTGTAAGAGTGGGTTGAGAAACAACTGGATTAGACGATTGTCCCTCTTCTATGCTTCTCTTCTTTGACCGTGTATTGGCAGCCATGCCTTGAAAAGGCTGTTGGTTAACTCCACAGAAGTCTTCCGTTTGCCAATTTGCCAATGTGGTTTCTGTTGGGGGTCCTTCTTGTTGCTGTTGATTCTCCTCCTGGCTTGGATCTTGAGCAACACCAATGGTTTGCACCATCAAGGCCTAATTCAATGCACCATTGAAACATGCTGACTGATTGTGAGGTAGATTGCAAGGGTAACACCAGTCGTACTCCTGTGCCATATTATTTTGTGCTGGTACTAATGCCCTAGAGGCAGATATGGCATTTGGATTATAGGGCTGGAAAGGTCTATTGACAGGAGGCCTTGTTTGATTTAAATTTGCAGCTGGATTAGGTGGTCTTTGAGGCTGATATGGCTACCTATTAGGTTGAGCTTGAGGCTGATACGAAGGTCTAAAACCTTGAGCTTGTTGTCTCTTGAGTGTGACCAGCTCATTACCTAAATTTTGCAGTTGCTTCATGACCTCTTGAAGCTCATTTGGGGCACCTGGAGATGAAGTGGAAGCTTCATTTGAACTTTGATTCCTAGGGGTGGGAATAGGAGCTAAGACAGGTGCTTGACTAGTATTTGGGCTCTCTATACTTGGATATAATGGCATTGGAGGCCTAGGAGCTAGCTTGCCAGCTTGAATCAGACAATTTTCAGCTCTAATGGCAATACTATATGCAGCAGGGATAGTTGTGCCTCCCATAGATTGAACCAACATAGAAATATCAGAATTTAAAGCTTTAAGGTAGTATAGAAAAGCACACCTTCATTTGTTGATCAAGCATCTTTGGAATTCTATCCCAAGATCTTTGAAATCTGAAGTTGAAGTCGATTAATTTGCTCATTGGAAGCTCACTTGATGGTTGTCAGCTGCTCCAAAAGAGACAAGTTGTCTCCCTTCTCCCCAAATTGATCATGAAGTGCAATACATAGCTGATTCCAGTTTGTGATAGAGCCAGCTCCAAGGCTCCTAAACCATTGCAATGCTTTCCCCTTGAATGAAGACGCCAGCAATTTGACAGCTACTTGCATCTCATTAATCTCATGGATTGCACAAATATTAGCGATGTCCTTGACATGATCACCAGGAGTGGTCCGATTTTCTCGATGAAGTATGGAATGTTCTTGATCTTTGCTGCAACCTGGGATTGGATTTTGTGCATTGAGAGCAAGTGGGTGCCGCTTTGCTGTGAAGTTGACATAGGGGTTCCTTTGGTTGCGCCATTCTAATTGGTCTTAAAACCCTTGATATCTTTTGAAAGAAAGGCCGCTCAGGTGGAGGAGTTGAAAGAGTTCTGTTTGGTGGA
This sequence comes from Taxus wallichiana var. yunnanensis, assembly GCA_018340775.1. Lineage (NCBI taxonomy): Eukaryota > Viridiplantae > Streptophyta > Pinopsida > Cupressales > Taxaceae > Taxus > Taxus wallichiana. The sequence goes on along the minus strand of CM031242.1, from coordinate 324,550,810 downwards.
GATGGAGACCTTTGAATCCTTCTTCCTCTTTGCCTTCTTCTTGGAGATAATTGTAGGTATTCAAACAGCACTTCTTCCTCTCCAACTCTTGACCTTGTGATTCTTCTCATAAGCTTTTAGGCCTGTACTGCTGAAATTCTATTGATTCTTCCTCTTGGAGTCGCCAGATATGCAAATAATAGCTCTTTTAAGCAAGAAAATTGCAGCAGATGCATATCAACCTTGCTGCAATAAAAATGAGACCTCTAGGTCCCACCGGGCGTGCCAAAACTGTTGATGCAAAATCACAGCACCCCTGGTTGCAGATCAAGTTTCTAGGTTGATCTCTTAGGCATCCAGTGTGATTGCATAACATCGAATCCTTTCTCCAAGTGTGGGACTTGAAAATGAGAAGGATTCTCCAGAGAAAGGCTGGTTCCTATTCCTCTGTTCAGATGCACCAATGAAACGCAGAGGTTTACCCAAAAACTAATCTAACTACCAAGGAGACAGGGAGAGAGAAATGCATAAAAATAAACCTAAGCTAGGGAGGTGATGCACCGAGGAATGAAGAACATAAGCTTTGCAAAAATAAACACAGACCATATAGACGCAATACCACACCACGCACAGGTAACCGAAATGCAATGAGAGATCAAAATGACAACAATGAATACATGAGAGGATTTAAATTTAATCACAGACATATATATTGCTCAGAGAATCGATTCAATACATTGCAGTGGCTAAGAGGCAACAGTGGCATTACAGTCCATGTGGGAGGCTTGAAAACTCCACGAATTCTCTTGCAAGCAGGAGAGAAGGGAGGAATTGCAAAACAAGAATGTCCAACCGTTAGAAAGAAGCCCCTCCTTACAATTTATAGGAAGAATGAGAGAGAAAAGAGAGAGGAATTCGAAATCTACCCCAACCACCTCCTGAATGCATTTAACTCATCTCATCATGGCAGAAGCGGCGGATCCTGGCGAAACGGCGGGCTGCCTAACAGAGCGGGCGAACCTGCTGCCTGCATTAAAATTGTTTGTTGACGCATCACTTCTGTTCGGTTATTCGCGCTGGAGGTGTTTCTTGATTTTCATCCTCCAAACTGAACCAAAATGCAAGATTGACCTTGGAAACGTGTAGATAATTTTACCAGCTTTCCATTGATATAAAGAACGCGCAAATCCGAGCTCTGGATCAAAAGTTATGGCGATCTGAAGATTTAGGGCACTAATGCAGGACAAAAACGGATTTTTGAAATTCTTCCCGCGCTCTGCCACTTGGATGACACGTGGCAAGCTCTGATTCGCTGAATAATTCTCTCTCCTCTGCCTTTTGGCGGGCTTTCCTTTGAAACTTCCTCGTGGGCCCTTAAATGGGACACGTGGCACGATCCTATTTGTTCGGCTCGGTGCTCGAAAATTCACCCTTTGACTTTTCTGACCTTTACTCCTATGAGGACACGTGGCAGCTTTTGATTAGTCCGCGGTCCTGCCAGCTCTTTCGCGCCCTTCGCCTCCATTTGTCCCGGATGTCCCATTTGATTTTGGGCCCTTTGTGCTCATTTCGGCCGGTTCGGGCATTTCGCGTCCATTTGTCCCAGATGTCCCATTTGATTTTGGGCCCTCTCGACTTATTTCGGCCGATTCGGACATTTCGGGCATTTTTGGCCCGCTTGTCCCACTTGATTTTGGACTGTATGGCCCTTTTTCGCCCGGTTCGGCCGGTTCGCGCCTTTTCGGCCGGCTTGGCACGAAGGCGACCCTCTTCAGCAGTTTGCCAATTTTTTCTTCTCGGCTGGATCGGCTTTTCGCGCCCGCCGCGTACTTCTGTCCCACTTGTCCCATTTTCTTTTGGACTGCCTGTGCTCATTTCGGCCGAACCGGCCGGTTCGGGCATTTTTGTCCCAAACGTCCCGAGCAACACTTAGGACTAGGACTTAGCCGATTTTCGCGATTTTTCCTGGATTGACTTATTTGCCTTTCTGCAACTTTTGATGCATGTTATCGAAATTTACCCTGGGGAATTTTGACAATGATTATTATTGTATGATGTGTATGGATTATATTTTCATGATTTTAGTCCATTATGTCATTTATACAAAGGATTAAAGGTTGATAGAATAGAATGTGGGTTGTGGCTCATATTTTTCCCTTTGACATTGTGTTTGTCCATTTTTTCCTTGATCTCAGGAAGATTGATCCCTTCATACTCGGTGTATCACCATTCTTTTCAAATTTCAACACTCTTTCCACTTAAAATTTGCATAATTTTTAGTTAGATTAGAGTAGTGGTTAATATAGAGATTTTAAGGAAAGGAGTCAACCTTATTTTGGAGGTTTATCTCAATCATTAAGGTCCCACACCTTAGAGATACTCTCATTGTTGTTGTAGATACCTTCAAAACTTGAGTAGTTTCCTAAATTAGAAGGGTGCACACAATTATCTACCAACCATTTTTGGCATGCCCTTTTGGGCCTATATTTCCATTTTTGTTTATATTATGTGAGGTTTCTCAATATTATCTTAGATGTTCTTGTAAAATGTAGCTAATTTTTAGTGTTTTCTTAGCTCTTTTTGGTTTCTAAACTTATTTTGTTAAACACTTGGTAAATCTAATGTCTCTATTTTTGAGTTCTAGTTCCTCCAAGATTATGAGAAGGATCAACACAAGAAGTAGTATTGTTGAACAACATGTTGATCTCTTGAAATTGTCTCCCAAAAAGTGTAGGAGTATATCTCTGTAAAGATCAAAGAGAACCCCTAAGTCTAATATAATCCTCTCCACCCACCTACTTGGATTTCATTCACAAGACTTGCAAAGCAACATTCGACCCTAAAATACCATGACTCATCCAAGGAATTGTGTTTTTCCATCCTTTAATAATGGTAACCCACTAACCTTAAATGTGTGGAATAACCTCCTGGTATTATTCTCATAATCTTTCCCTATTTCATAGCTGAGAAACATGTTAATCATGTTGATCATCTTAGGGACATCACCCACTTGTGCTCAGTTCACCACATAACCCAAATAGATGTTGTAATGAGACTCTTGGAAACTTCCTTGAAAGGAAAATACCTAACATGTTATGGGAGCCTTCCTCCCAATTCTATTCACACATGGGATGAATTTGGAGAAAGATTAGTGAGACAATTTTCAAACAAGAGTGACCACTTGTCACTTATGGAGAAGATGACAAAAATTAAGAGGGAATCTATTGAAGATCTATTTGATTTTAACTACATATTCCAGAAGTATTAGGATAGAATCCCACTTTTTGTAAGACATTATTCACATTCATCTTTCTCTTACCATCTCGGGGCTCTAAATTCTAATATTGTTGTTATGATCCAATCTATGGGAGGTGTAAACCTTCCTGATGTATTTGATATTGCAATATCGTGTGAGAACATATATTTCTAAGATGTTAAGCTAGCTCCAAGGCCCCCATGTCATTATTCTCAGAGTTAACCCCACTCTTATAATATAATCCCATTTTTTTTTGTACAAGAATTGACAACCATCCCGATACCTCAATAAATGAGTTGAATGATTTTAAGGTCATGTTAAGGAATGTGGGAAATGAAGTTAATACCATGAAGATACAATAATTCAACCTTCTCAAAGGCCTTTGCAAATCATACAACTCATACTACCTACCCATTAGAGCACAACCTCAAAATTGAATCAACCCTGCAAATCCTATAAATCATACATACCCAGCTCTTACCAATCCTAATAAAGAAATTGTCCTTGTGAAAAATAACATGGATGAATATTTGAGATAGTGTTATCCATGCTTATAATCTCATGATTCTAACATTTTCCCTCATGGAGTAATGACACAAGCCTTAGTAGTTCATAATTATTTTGTGCAACCCAATCACTTGAATGATTCATCACATCCATCTATTTTAACAAACTTGTGAGAGTATATTTTCTTTGGAAAGAGGAAGAATTATGTTCCATTAATCAAGTGAGGGAACTCAACAATAAAAAGTGTGATCTCGATTATAATACAAGATCAAAGAAAATGCTTTTTGAGATAGAAGTTTGAAATCTAGAGATGATGTGACAGGTTGTTTCAAGAGGATAAATATCAAAACCAATAGAGGTTTCACCTCACATTCCTGAGACAAACAAGGTACCTACAGTTCCACATCAACCTGTCATTGATAAACCAAAGAAAGTTATGAATACTCACAATTCACAAAGACCCATAAAGAACACCCTTGATATTGTTGAGCAAGTATTCATGGATATGAAAATATAGGGTAAGAAGGATTAAGGAAATTCAAGCTTCTTCCCAAAACTTGAAAGGAGGTAATTCCAACCCCAGTCCATTTGTATCAATTTAATATTAGTCATACAAGTTGTTCTTTTACATATCATTACATATCATTGATCATTGGGAAATATTTGCTCCATAACTATATGATTGATTATGGGGCCAATGGCGAAGTCATTCCCAAGCAAGTTACTAATATACTTGGATTTAATTGTACCCATGTTAACAAATTTGTTTAACTTGATGGTACTGATATGAAAACTATGGGTGTCATAAAAACCTTAATCTAACCCTACATGTTTTCCCCAGTATCATTATTCCTCAAGATATTTCATTTATAGACCTTCCCCTTGTCTTTTCTTTATGTTTGTGTAGAGATTTTATTTCTAAAGCATAGGGATATCTATCATTTTATTGGTCTCACATGTTCCTTAAGACTAGGTATGGCACTAGAATCATAATAAAGGCTGAGCCAATTTCCCAATTCCATGTGGAAACATATGATCCAAAGCCCACTAAGTTGAATTGTGTCATAACCTCTGAAATTGAGGGAGTAGAAGTTGACCCTGAACCTTTTGAAGTGAGAGCTAAAGTTTTTGATGAACAAATGGATGAATGGGCCAAATAAATGTGGAGTTTTTATCCTTATGAGGCATTTGAGGAGACTAGACTTGGCACATATTGTCTACATGATGAGGATAGTTTCATTCTCTAGACTACATAAATAATAAAATGAATCGGATGGATTTTGGAAGATTTTTTGACAAATCAAAGTGTAAGTTTGGGGCTAGTGCAAGTGTTGTTTTATTTTCCCCAAAGGAGGATATATTATTATTTTCCCATGGGCTACAGTTCAGTTATATAAACAATGTTGTTGAATATGAGGTTTTTATTTAAGAGCTAATAATTGTTAAAAGTAAATGTCTCAAGAAGTTTATGATATTTGGAGATGAAGAGTTAGTTATTCAACAAGTAAAGTCGCAATACCTAGCTAAAAAATATCTCCTCATAGCCTACAAACATAGATTTTGGGATCTTTTGGAAGATTTTGATGCCATCAACTTTCAAGTTCTCACAAGATAACAAAACACATGTGTCTATATGATGAATTTTATTAGATCTCAATTTGATCCTTCTAAATATATCATGAACATTGTAGACCAACATGTCAAGTTGGTAATCAGACCAATAATGCCTAATAAGAATAGTCATTGGAAATTTTTGATAGTGATGAGCATATTTCCCTCTTCATTCAACAAGAAGTTGAGTTTTCTCGGGGTTTTCAGCCAATGTTGCAAGAAGGTTATGGTGACCAAATCATTTAGCTAAATAATAACAAGTATCAAAACATTTAATCACTTTGGAAATCATGTTCACCCCAAATGATCAATAGAAAGGGGAGAAGAGGAATCTAAAAATTGAGGAGGACTATCATGAGGTAATTGTGTCCAATGGAAAAAAATGAAGCTTGGAAAGGTATGTACATCGAAAAACAATCTAATTTCATCCAATTATGCCAAGAATATGATGAAATTTTTGCATGGTCTTATGATGACCTTAAAGGATATGATCCCAATATCATTCAACACACCATTGAATTTTCCCCTGAAACCAAACCAATGAGACAAAAGAAAAGGCCAGTTAATCCTAAGATTGAACACTTGATGAGGAAGGAGATAACCAAACTAATAGAAGCTAGGATTATCTTCCCCATCAAACACTCTTCTTGGGTTGCAAACCTCATCCTGTTAGGAAAAATAATGGAGAGATAAGGTTGTGTGTAGATTTCAAAGACCTCAATAAATCCTCTCTCAAGGATCATTACCCTTTACCTTCCATGGACCAAATCTTACAATCAAGTAACAGGGGATGAGAGGTTTTCACTTCTAGATGGGTTCTCAGGTTATAATCAGATTCTTTTCAAAGATTCTAACCAATATAAAACAACTTTCACCACCAAGTGGGGGACGTTTTCCTATCAAAATATGCCTTTTGGGTTGTCCAATGTTGGTGTTACCTTTCAAAGGGAAATGGATTTAGCTTTTAAGGGATGGTCAAGTGATATTGTTTTGATATATTTGGATGATATTACTATTTTTCTAAAAGAGAATAAGATCATCTAATGCACTGGAGAAGATATTTAGTAGATGTAGGGAATTTGGCATCTATTTAAATCCAAAAAATGTATCTTTGTTTGCAATGAAGGTAAAATTTTTGGGACATGTTGTGTGTAAAGATGGTTTGGATATTGATCCAGATAGAATTACAAGTATCTTAGTATTTCCTCTTCCCCAACATAAAAGACATTGCAGCCATTTCTAGGGAAGATCAATTTTGTGAATAATTTCATCACTAACTTTTTTAGTTGGCAAGGCTCATAACATTAATGCTTAAGAAAATGTAGTTGATAATGGACAAGAGGCCAAGAGTAGTTTTGAGAAAATCAAACAAGTTATAGCCCAAGCTCCCACTCTCATCAACCCTGATTTTGACAAAGACTTCATCTTATATGCTTTTGGAGGGGAAAATAAAATTAATGTCATCTTAACCCATGAAAATCAGCAAGGTTTGTAGTAGCCAATAGATTTTACAAGTTAAAAATGTAAAGATAATGAACTCATATACACATTTGTTGAAAATTACAATTTTGTTGTTTTAAGAGCTCTAAAAAAGTTTAAACACTTGTTGTCCAACAATAAGATCAAAGTCTTTGTTACTCATCCAAGCATTAAGCAATACATTATGAGCACTAAAATAAGTGAAAAGAGAGCTACTTGGATTACTAAAATCATGGAGTTTGACATTGAAATCAAGTCTACTAATATGATTAGAGGTAGAGCATCATGTCAACACTAGGTTGAAGATACATGACCCTCATAAGAATTATTCTATGTATAATCGGTTACAAAAGGGAAGTGTTGAAAATGATTAGTTTCATAATATGGTTGAATAATTATACGTTGCAAAATTTTCCAACACCTTCAATAGAACTCAGAGAAGGCATTTCAAATTATAAGCCCTTAACTATGATTTTTTACAAGTTTCCTCTTTAAGAGAAACATTGATGGTGTGATGTTGAGATGTGTGGAACCGAAAAAGTTGAGAAGGTAATCAAATATTTTCATGCAGGCTTTCTTTGGTGGGAATTTCACTCCTCAAACTACTGCAACCAAGATCTTAAGGGTTGTTTATTTTTGGACCACCTTGTTTTCATGTTACTAAAAATGGGTAAGAGGTGGAAAGGAATGTTTATTTTTCACTGGTAGAAAATGGAATGCAACCCTTCCACTTTAACCCATCATTGTTGATCAACCTTTCTCTCAATGGGGTTTAGAATTCATTGGTATGGTGAACCCTCCTTCAAGTGTTAGTCATCATTGGGTTTTGACTGCTAAAAACTACTTTACAAGGTGGGTAGAAGTTGTGCCACTAAAGAAGCAACTAATAATGTCATTATGTAATTCCTTGAAGATATTGTGACCATATTTGGAGTCCCCACACATTAATATCGATAATGCTAAGGATTTCATTAGAGCCAAAGTGATTGATTTTTCCTTGAGGTATGGTATTTACTTGAAAACATCTTCAAACTATTATCCTCAAGGAAATGACCTTGTTAAATCCTCTAATAAAAATATGATTAGAATCATGAAGAGGAAAATGGAAGACAATCAGAGGAAGTGGCATACTAAGGTAAGAACAACACTTTGGGTTGATCGAATCATGCCTAAGAAGTCTATTGGGAACTCTTCATTCATGCTTGTATATGGGAGAGAAGCTAGGTTTCCCATCTCACTTGAACTCCCAGCTCTAGAGTTGGCTCATCAATTGGAATTAGAGCATCATGATGCAAGAACCATAAGGATTGTTGAGTTGGTTAAGTTAGAAGAAATCAAAGAAGAATCTAGAGAGACTATAAGACCACCAACAAGCTATGCAAAAGTGGTTTAAGAAGAAATCCCACCCTCAACAATTCAAAGAAGGAGAGTTGGTCCTAAAATGGGATGAAGACCGCTCCAAGCCAGGAAAACATAAGAAGTTTGATGTTATTTGGAGTGGTCCTTATCAAATTGCAGAGATCAAGGAGAGTAATGCTTTTGAATTAGAAAAGTTTGATGGTGAAATATTGTTTATCCCAATCAATGGGATATTCCTCAAACCTTATTTCTAAATATGTCCTCCCCTTGTACATAGATGTAAATATTTTCCATTTCCCGTTCATTTTTTGTTTCCATGTTGTCGTTGTTGTATGTCTTCTTGGCCTTATTTTTAGACTATGGGTGTTCGTTGCTCCTAATCTATGTCTTTAGTTGTGTTTCCGATTTTTTCAAGCCTAAATTGTTAAGAAATTTTTGCTATTGGAGGTTATGTAGCATGGTCACATCTCTTAGTTTTTAGTAATTGCAATGTTAATCTTTCAATTCAATCATGTTTGATAAGAAACTTAGTCTTTTAATCACCCTATTCATTTGTAAAAGGAAAACCAATTTCCCCATACACCTTCCACTTCTCTTTTGATTAATTGTTGGATTTTTGTAGAACCGGGTTAAGAATTTCAGGTATCATAGGAACATATTTGAGAATCGATTGAAGCCTTTTAGGGAGAGGGACCTAGGATAAAAAACAAGACTAGAGTTTCCAAAAATTTTGGGAGGAGTTTTCAGAGTTTTCATACTGACTCCATGCCCAATAGATACACAAGACAACTGGTTCTCACATCTAGCGGGTAGATGGTCCCCTTAAGTCGCCAAAAAGGTTGCCAAAAATAAGTACCCTAACTTATTTTAGGCCACTAGATGTAAAAAACAAAGACTTGAGAACCTTGATTGATGTTGTTCATTCACTTTGTGCACCTTGACATCTCAAAACTTGTCACAATTTCTTGTATTGATTTGATCTTGGGTCCTTTATTAGTTTGTGCATTAAATCCAAAAATCCACCCAAAGACAAAATTTGTGGAAGGTAGCAAAATATACGGAAGGAAGAAACTCCGCATAAAGGCGAGAAAAGTCCACAGATGTTCGAAAATCTGTGGAAGGAAAATAGTCCGTGCAAGCCAAAAAAGTCTCGTGGAAGGTAAAAAGTCCATGGAAGGTAGAAAATCCATGGAAGGAAAAAAATTCCACGGAAAGTAGAAAAACTATAGAAAGAATAAAGTCCATAGAAGCTAGAAAAGTCCGTTGAAGGTAAAAAGTCCATAGAAGGTAGAAAGTTTGTGAAAGGAAAAACATCCACATAAGGTAGAAAAATTTGTGGAAGCTTTAAAAGTCCACATAAGGAAAAATGTCCACTCAAGGTAGAAAAATCCGCGGAAGGAAAAAAAGTATATGGAAGCCAAAAATATCGCTAAAGGAAAAAAGTCCGCAGAAGGAAGAAAATGCGAAGAAGCCAAAAAGTCTGTGAAAGGAAAAAGTTTGCAAAAGGTAGAAAATCCAAAAGGAAGAAATTTTGCAAAAGTCGGAAAAGTTTGCGGAAGGAAAATAGTTTGCGAAATGTAGAAAATCCATAGAAGGAAGAAAGTTTGTGGAAGCTAGAAAAATCTGTGGAAGATAAAAATTCCACGGAAGAATCAATGATCCAATCAAAGGTGAACGTGTGTCAATTGCATTAAATGACCCGATAATATTTAAGTGGCCATAACTTTTGATCCAAGTCACCAAATCAGACAAAATCGGTCTCGTTGGAAAGCTCTTGAGGAACTCTACATGATTATAGTGGTTTTGGGTCCCTTTCAAGCTTGTTTCATGACCAAATAACTGATTCAAGGGCCCATAATTGTTTTCATATTTGAGTTTTGCAACACAAATTGAGCCTTATTCTTTTTCTCGTATCTTTTGATCTAGAGACTCTTTTCACCTGCACGTTATATCAATGGAAAGGTCACAAAAAGAGATTTATTTTGAGACCAATTTTAGAGGTTATAGTGAAGGGATTAGAGAGATCTTAATAAAAAAATTGGAGGATATTTTAAAGCATTTTCTCAATCTAGGAAGCTCAAATCAATTTTTTGTTGCTTCCCTTTAGGTCTGTTTGATATCATAACCATTTTTCAGTGGAATATTCTTTCAGTGGCCCACAAAACGTCATATCGGATGAATTAGGGGATCTTGTAACAAATTATGAATAAACAAGGAGTAGTTTCAGTGGTGTAAGAAGCACAATCATGGCTTTATCAAACAAATGACAGCTCAATGTTCACCTATCTCTCCTGATCTCATGGGCATTCATCTCAGAGTTCATCTTCTAGGAAATATCTACTTTGGCTTGGTGAGGAAGACATCTTTTCTTGTTAGAGATCATCATGAGACCTAGAATATGCTCTCAGAGGCAGTTTTGGGCAAATTTCTTCTTAATATCTCTAGGACTTCCAAATCCTTCCAAAAGGCATATTCCATGACATATTTTGATCCCTTATTCCTTCCTCTCCTTCTATAAATGTAATGAGTTTCATAAATAAAACTATCCTCTCTTGAATACAAAGAAACTCTGCCTAATTGGTTTCCTAGTATTACGAGTCTGTGCATGCCCTTGTGTTGAACTATGCAATGTATTCACTGCCTTCTCAATGATTGTGAGAGATTGTGTATTTCTTAAGCAATAATATATGGTTGATTGTGATTCATGTTTATGATTTGGCTTGTGTTATTGCATATTAAATTTTTTTGTTGTTATTGTATGATGTGTATAAATTATATTTGCATAATTTCAGTCCATTATGTCATTTATACAAAGGATTAAAGGTTGATAGAATACAGTGTGGATTGTGGCTCATATATGCCCCTTTGTCACTGTGTTTGTCCCCTTTTTCCTTGATCTTAGGGAGAGTGGTCCCTTCATACTCTGGTGTATCACCATTCTTGTCAAATTTCGACACTCTTTCCGATTAAACTTTGTAGGGTTTTTAGTTAGATTATAGTAGTGGTTAATCCATAACTATTAAGGAAATGAGTCAGTTTTTTACGGATGTTTATCTCAAGGGTTAAGGTCCCACACCTTATAGATACTCTAATTGTTGTTGCAGATACCTTTAGATGCTTGAGTAGTTGTCTAAATAAGAAGGGTGCACACAATTCTCTAGGAACAATATGCATAAAGCTAGGATAGACAAAATATTTTGTTTATACTAAAATACTTCAAGAATGTGAACATGACAACTTTTTAAGGTGTGCATTTATAGTTATAAAGGTGAACTTGTTGTACTTAAATATAGGGATAATATTATGAATATGAACAAGTATGCCCTTATAAATGAATATCGTAGCTTGTATTCATATGCATATTAGTACTTGTCAAGTTAATGTTGGCATTTGTATTTTATAAAATACCTTAGCAAATGAGATTTCAAACACAATTAAAATTCTTTTTATGCTTCCAATATATCATTTTATTAATGTATTATGTGGGTGACTAAATAATTTAAATAAATCACATCAGTCCAAATAATAATATTAACATTGGAAAATATATTGAACCCTCACCCAAAAAAATTGCTAGCAAGTGGTGTTTTTCCTCGCATTAATGAGAAGATGATCACTATGCATAGTGACGGCATAAACAAAATGAAAATGAAATTTTAGTGAGGAAAAATGAAGAAGGCAAATAGGGAAGCAATGCATATAGTTATTAAAAAGCAAAAATGCAAGAGAGGAGGTGGTGGGTTCACTTCCATTTGAGGGCAACAAGATGAGCCAAATCAACGACCCTTTGTGAATAACCCCATTCATTGTCGTACCAAGCAACAACCTTGAGCATGTCATCTCCCATCACCATTGTCAGCGATGAATCCACAGTCGAAGACACGTCTGAACACCTGAAATCCACAGACACCAGAGGCTCGTCGCACACCGCCAAGATGCCCTTCAACTCCTTGTCCGCGCTCTCTCTGAATGCCGCGTTCACCTCCTCTGCAAATGTCTTCTTCTCCACCTGCACAACCAAGTCCACCACCGACACGTTCGGCGTGGGCACTCGCAGTGCGATCCCATTCAACTTCCCCTTTAGCCGAGGAAGAACAAGCGCTACCGCCTTCGCTGCTCCTGTCGATGTGGGTACTATGTTCAACGCCGCTGCTCTCGCTCGCCGAAGATCCCTGTGACTCGCATCCAGAAGCCTCTGATCTCCCGTGTACGAATGAGTCGTTGTCATCGTGCCCTTGATGATTCCTGTAACAATTGTTTCATACCATAAAGTTTCTACTCGACTGTTTCCAACCATAAACTAGTGTTATAGTGTTTCGGATTTTTAATGCTTACCAAATTTCTGATCCAAAACCTTAACAAAGGGGGCGAGGCAGTTGGTGGTGCAGGAGGCATTGCTGATAATGGGGTCGGAATGAGTGTATAATTCCGCATTGACACCCACGACATAGGTGGGGATGTCACCCTTGCCAGGAGCAGTGATCAAAACCTTCTTCGCTCCAGCCTGAAGATGCTTCCCTGCGCCATCCTTGTCAACGAACACGCCAGTACCCTCTATCACCAAATCAATCCCCATCTCCCTGCATTGCAATTTAATAATGCTTATAAGCCACTAACCAACCAACCCACAATCCTAGAATGAAATGTGAAATGTTTTTTTAGTAGTTACCCCCAAGGGAGATTTGCAGGATTCCGGTCTGATACAACTTTGATGACCTTGCCATCCACAGAAATACCGTCATCTCCAACTGCCTTCACGTCTGCCTCGAAGGTTCCAAGAGTAGAATCATATTTGAGCAAATGCGAAGCTTGCTTAACACCTCCAGTGTCATTGATCACAATCACTTCCAAAGGCGAGTCCTTTCTGCCATGCCAACACCGCAGAAAATTGCGACCTATCCTTCCAAAACCATTAATTGCAACTTTTAACTTTGCTTCCACTACAAACGATCTTTTTTGTGCAGAGGGGCCTGCCTGAATTGAAAATAACCGGGCATGAGCTCAACCAAAAAAATAAAATAAAAACCAATTAAATCTAGTGTTTTACCACAAGTAACTCTCAAATACAATTTAATTACAGGCCGATAAAAATATCAACCAAGTGACCTCCACCCGCACTAAATACCCACTTATTTGAACAAGTAACCCCTGCTTCCGGGGTTGTCCAAGTTCCAACAATCAAAAAATTGAACGGAACTTCAATACACAGTTACAATTTTTAGATTGAAGAATAAACATCTTGATCCTTCCAAGTCTTTTAACATCACAAATAATCAACCTTCTTTGGCCTAGTGGGCCACGGAGCATGACAACCACAAGATATGGTTTTTACGCACACCAAATGGACCTTCACATGCACAAGTGTGTTCTTGTGGGAAGAAAATGAGCGACACATACATGAAACAAAGTATCATGTCCATACACCCTTACTAGAAAAAGTAGCCTAGTTATATTCTAATCTTTCAGCAGCAGAGTGCTTTCAGACGGTGATAATTCATGAACCTTCACATCCAGTGGTGGCACAATCATAAAGCAATTGAGGTAAGGATCCAGGGAACTTTGAAACTGAATATACAACTTCATAATGAAAAGTGAACTCAATACACAAAATCATGGTGATCATACAGCAATGGCAGTGTGCCACAATTCCGCAACCAAGCAGACCAAGGAGAGACACAGCGTGACCGTAACTAAGGAACACTACCCCCAGCAAATACCATTGCAGCAAAATATGACTCCATGTTTAGTATTCAAGTCATTCTTTCAATGACCTGATTACTGGTTCATTTCACTTCTTTCAATCCCAGGTCTGTATCAGTGGAGGCAATGAGTGCCAACTGAATCATTCAAGCTCATGAGAGTTTGGTACTTAAAAGGAATAACTCTAGTTGATTAAAAAAATTGATATTTGATAATGTTTGTCTGCAAAAACTCCCACTCACTTAAAAGATGCAGAGTGCTTAACTGCAAATACAAAATAGATTTGTGAGGTAGCTTCCATATATGCAAAGTGACTTTGACATTGGCTTAAGCTAAGTAAGCTCCGCCTATACCAGTGTGACAAGTGACAACCGTACTAACAAAAATAGTTCCCATCATCCCCTGAAGCAAACCCTGAAATAGTCTGATGCCCTACTCAGATGGCTAAGAGCTCTCCATGATTGTAAAACAAAGTGGTCTCCATAAAATGTGATAATCATGAAGAAAATTAAGTTACAGCGTATACAGAAGGGAAACATAATTACTTACCGCAGAAGGGTGAAATGTGAGGAGAAAGCCTCTTTTCGTCCTTAAGCAAGGAAAATCATGAGTGCTCTTCCTTGAAGGCTGCCCACCACAAAGCATACATCAATCACACCTTCATACTGAAATCAAAAGGACTACTAAGGCACTTCAAATCCATTACCTTATGTGGAAATCATTATAACTTATGTGATTGTGCAGGCATTACAGTTACAGTACCTGCAAAGATTTAAGAGCGGTGCTGCTGTTGGCCACAGCAGCCATGGATAGTGTAGCTGAAGCCATGCACTTTGTGTCCCTTGGCAATGCCTGCCCAATTTCACAGGAATTGGGCATCTAATAATCATTGGAAGCGGAGGTGTGGTGGTGGATAGGATCATCTTTTGGATAGTGAGCGAGTGGCTCTTATTGCACTCTCACCTCTCCATACACCAAAACTCTATGATTAACCTCCCAGATAAGATTATAACGAATCCGTGATAACTCTACTTAACACTCACCTGATTACAATTTACATGCCTTTTGTGGTCAGGGTTAAGTACTTAGTTAAGCTTGAGAGTGGACGAGCTTGCCGCAAACCCGCCTCTTGTCATTTGGGTGTCCTGCTGCTATTGTGGGGGTATTTATCTCCTCCATACGAATTGGTCATTACGTAACGAGGGGTTTTTATATATTCCATTAAGCTTTATTCAGAGATATTTATGTATTATGTTAATCATCTCCCTCTACATGCCAACATATTTGAGGAATATATATCTACTTTATTAATGAGTTTTGGCCCTAGTGTTAAGGTTTACTCTATTTCTTTAGAATATTTACTTATCCAAAATCAATTGAAATTTACAAATAATTTTATTAGGGTTTCAACAAAATTGAATTTGTCTATTAAATTATTTTTCTCATGAATTAGGCTTCACCTTTTTTAATAAGAATTGATAAGGTGAAACCAGAGTATTTATACTAGACCTACCACCTTGTAGATAAGGGTTTATTGATTGGATGCATTTGAGTTTTGTAGAAAATATGTCATGCATTTACAAGTTACCTTATACCACTTTTGGTCATTCAACAAAGTAGGTTGGAGCATTGTTCAGTGCATTATACATTTCACTTGAGTGTCTATACGAATCTCTCGTGGCCTTTAAAATAAAAATAGATACTTGTTTGTATGTGAGACTATTTGTAGGCACCTAATTTTGATAGAGGACTAATTAATTGCTTTAGTGTTATTGTATTTATGTGTTTACTAGTTCATGGTCCAAGTTACTTTCTTGTTAGTGTAAGTTTCTTGTGTTCAACCTTCAATTTGTTCTCTTTCTGTCTTGTGTGACCTTTGACATTATCTTGCATCTCTTGACCATGTTTGCTATCTTTTTGTCCTTATTTTTGTCCCTTCCATGGCATTCTCTCCCCTCCCCTATTTTCCCTATGGTCACATGAGTAGTTACCAGTTTTGTACTCAATATGGAAATGAATACCACTTATATGTTGGTCCTTATTCCCTCAATTTTGAATTCTCCAAGGTTTATGTGTTTGTTTGTCTCCTTTCGCCTATTGTATATTAATGTACACTACAATAGGGTTCTAATTTGAATTAAAGAAGTCGATAAATACACAAGTGCATTAGTACATTTAGGATGATCACATGGAAGCAGTCATAAATACACATGACATTGGACGCAAGAGTGATATTAAAGTTGTGAGAGCAGAATATGTTGTTTCCAAGAGCGTTCTTGCACCAAAACAAAAAAGAAACCATTTAGGGAGAATTCTAGTATTTACTAGCTATCTTACATCTATTGAAAGATAAGGGTTGGGGCACTTATATACATTAAAATCTCTATTGAATTGCAAAGTATTCTAATTTGTTTAAGACATGAGAGGCATGATAATAATAGAGGGATTACATAACAGGCCATTAACATCATCCATTTTTAACGGATCTTATAAGATCATGGAAAATTTTAGTGGTGAATTTTCGTAAACTCACGAATATTAGGGGTTTTAGAAATTAGAAATGACAATTTTTCCAACAATCGGTTGATGTCCATTTTGATTTAGATCATTTGTATGGGTTAGTTCGCCTACTATTTACACTAAAAATGAACTTATGCATGTATTTCACTAATGTTTCGAATCAAATTGCGCTCATATTCATTGAGGTATAATACATATCATTGAGGTATAATACATATTGTTAAGGTATAATACATATACATCGACCGTCCAAGCCATTAACAAAAAGACATGTGTCTCCTTTTTCTTCACATAGACCACCATCTAAGCCCATCGTCCTATACCTATGTCACCCCACTTTCGTTCATTCCGCAATATGCCATCGAATATAGTTGTCATCCTACCTCATGATCATCCAACACATATGCCATCTTGTTTCCCGCTTCGTCATCCCCCAATCTTTGCCCAACCCCTCATCCTGTCCTACACCTCTCGTGTCATGTTCCTCTACCTTTACCATCTAACCACTATTATCATCCAACATGTCTTAACCATCCAACCATTCGCCGCCACCGTCCAACCTCTGTCTTTTACCGTCCAACCGTTGTGCCTAACCCCTACCATCTAGTCCCTCACCCATATTACCCCCGTCGTGAAGGCCTATAGCCATATGTCAACAGTCAAAATCGTGAAATATCCTTGGATCCTAGAAAACAAGGTAAGAAGGACATTGTCGGATTCAAAAAAAGAGTAAGACAACATCATTTGGCTTTTGGCCAAGTAAAAAAAAATGAAATTGGTTTTGGGATCTACAGAAAATATAGGTATGTATTATCTACTAATTTACATAATTTTAATCATATATTTTCCATACTATTTTTCATTGTACTCTTATTTATTAAATTGATTGTTTACTCTTTGTACTCTTGTTTATTTAGTTGTATTAATCATATAAATAATTAATACTATATTTCTATAACACTTATTTATGCAAACATTTCTCAAACACATTTAGAAACTAATGTATTTCGAGATGATCCTATTGATGAAAACATTCATTCCCTTGATGACATCGAACTAGGAGAAGACACATCAAATTATCATCCAACACCAACCTCGAGACAAAGCTTCTACTCCAATATCTATTTCTAGAAAAAGGAGACATGACGATCAAGATATTCTTGATGAGAACAGACTTACAGAAGACCTAGAGGCACAAGTTGAAGAAAGTAATAAAAATCTGCGAGAAGAAAGAGGAGTAACTAGACAATAGGAAGGAATTTCAAGTTTGACTGGGAAACAAAATATCCTTTTATTGAACCTATGGAGCCAAAAAATGGTAACGATATTCCAACTCAATGTCAATGTAAAATATGTAGTTGGAAATAAGGGAAAGATCATACAATGCAACTCAAATTAGACACTATTGAAAAACACCATGAGAAAATATATATTTCACAAAAAGTAGAAGGATGGGCACATAGTAAGGACTCATAAATGGAAAAATGCAAAAGACTGCTTGCATGTAAAGTATGTAGAAGAGTATGAAAAAGAACAAAAATGTTTCAAAAATATAAATGAAAAAGGAGACAATTGTAGAAAAATTAGGAAAAGCTATGCAGATTGAAATGCTTGCCAAAAGTATTCAATTTTCTACGGCATTCTATCTATTGAAAAAGGGAAGACTTATTTCAGATTTTTCATATAATATTTTTTTTATCAAGTTATTGGATTACATAACGTTCCAAAATCACATTGGTCAGATAGTAGTGTCTGGGAAATGGAAAAATGTCTTGCTATAGTGGAAAAGGAGGATTTGAAAGAAGCTATTAAAATGCAAAGTTTATTTCACTTTCAATTGATGAGGTCACAATGGTGGACAACACTTCATGGGTTTGCATTCATGTCTATACTTTTGTAAATGAAGTAAGAAAACCCCATCTCCTAGTTATTCATAAAATGGTGGAAAATTACAATTTGAAAACCTTTACAAATTGGTGGTGTCAAGTTTAAAGGATATAACAGGTATGGATGATTTTTCCATTGCCACGAAGTTAGTTTGTGTTGGAAACGACGGTGCAACAGTAATGCAAGGGGTTAGAAATGGTCTTTGCATTAGAATACAAACAACAGTTGCACCATATATGATTGCAATTCATTACATGGCTCATAGAATGAATCTGGCGTATAAAATTATGAGCACATTCAAAAGTGTTGCTAAAGTGGAGGATCTCATCCATGACTTGCATGCATATTATTCAAGTAGTCCAAAAAGTTTTTAGAATTTCAAAATTTGCAATTGGATTGATAGATGGGAAAAACTTCTTAAAGATGTAGATACCAGATGGATTTCCATGTATGAGCCTACTTGTAGAATATTTGAAGAATATCCTTCATTGATATGTTTTATGTATAAATACCGTAGGGAAGTAGATAAAGATAAAGATTTATTGTACCATC
Source organism: Taxus wallichiana var. yunnanensis (assembly GCA_018340775.1). Classification (NCBI taxonomy): domain Eukaryota; kingdom Viridiplantae; phylum Streptophyta; class Pinopsida; order Cupressales; family Taxaceae; genus Taxus; species Taxus wallichiana. Next base: position 324,531,960 of record CM031242.1, on the reverse strand, counting down.
TGACATATATTGAAACTTTACTTACATTATGTGGTATTTTTCCAATGTTGAATGAGATCAATGTTTTGACGAAACATGCCTAAAAATGTTCCATCTACATTACTGGCTTCATACGACTGAAAAAACATGTATGCATGACTCTAGATAATTAATATTTGTCGATGTAATTTTTCAAGGACTGTTTTTGAAATTTTGAATACATTAATCGACCTTAAGAATCCAAGCTTCTACTTAAAATTTAATATGAATGATCATATGTGTATAAGAGTTCATGGGAAAGAGATACCACTTTTTTTTATTAAGCATAAAGGTTTTTTTCGTGGGACCCTACCTAGTTACAAAAAGGCCAAAGCCTAGATATTCAATACAATGCATAAGAAGCCAAAACAAGACTGGAAAGAAAACCGGTCAACAAGCAACCCAAAAACAACAGGAAGTCAGCAGAGAATTAACACAATATCTCGTAACTTCATAATAGAGAGACAAAAGCAATCTTGCAAAACCAAAGGAGAAAGAAGACACACAAGATTATTTCATGAGCTTTTAGAATCTCTTATTTACATTATCAAGCCCCTTTTTGATGTCACTGAGGCTAGTTCCTTTATTGGTTTTTTCCTTTCTTTTTTATCTTCAAACTAAGAAATAATGAGGGAAAGGAAGTCTATAGTGCTCTTGTGCATGCTAAGGATATCACAATGTTTGGACCTTAATTTTCCATATCCTTCTCAATTTTAGTGACACATTTGCTAATATCCATCATTGTCTTCTTATCAACCATGCCATCAACGCTCTCGAGCCTGCAAGCTTCAATCTTTCCCTTAAGTGCTTTAATATAAAAAACAATTCATGTGAAAGAGATACCACTTCACACTTTTCAAAGAAGAGAATATTTGGTTGGATCAGAGTTGGAAGAAGTAAGAGTGACACATAATTTATATGAAATAGTATTATGTGACACATGAAATAAATTGAAAAATATTTCTCAATCTTTATCTACGGAGATCTGTGAATGATTTAAAAAGATAAATTACTTGAAGCAATGGGAGTTGTGAATCCACTATTTTGGAATACAACTGGTGGCGTTATTGAAAATTTCCATTAGTAATTTATTTTTAAAATACATGAATAGTCTAATGGAACATTTCTGTAAGCGTGAAGAGATAAACAATGTTGTAGTTGAAGGTATTTTGCAAAATAATTTACTGAGTTCTCAATCACAACATTTTTCTCTTACTATGATAGAACAATTTCGTTTTCTAGATGAGCCAACAGAAAATGGTTCCATTAAAAGGATTTTGAAGAAGCTTTATTCAAGCATTATTTTGCAATGCGATTTTAGCGAGTATTTTTGACTATATGAATTGTGTCAAACTATGATCCTAGGATCTGTTGAAGATGAAAGAGTATTCAATGCATTATCCTTCATAAAATCAAAAGTTCGTAATAGATTGGATAGAAATTTAGAAAGTTGTCTGAGATTGTATGTTTTGATTTAGAAAGAGCACTTGGATTATGGAATTCACTTGTAGAAAGAAGAGGAGTAGGTAATATTGTGACTGATGTAGGGGATCCGAACATATCCACCAAACATGCTTCTAATTCAGTAGAATTTGAGGACACTTATGAAGAACGGGTTGCTCCAAAGCATTGTTTCAATTTCTAGAGTCCTAATTTCTTGTCTACATTCTAAACACTATTGACAAAATGATTTGATTATTTATATATTTCATATCAAATAAGTATCAACTAGTCTTACTAGACTATATATGTTGTTTTACTTGTAACAAATTCATTTTTTATATTTTGTTTTATTATTTTAAGAAGGATAGTGATTTATTTAGATCTATCTCTGTGTGATTAATATTTTATCTCTGCATGAAACATAATTCTTTTCTGTACTCAAACAAACACACACCAAACATATAAAACCATGTAAAACATATCCGAATATTAACATAAAAACATTCATAAGAAAGAAATCAAAATACAAGAGTGCATATTAAATTGTTCAAAACTTTCAAAAATGTGTCACAACTGCAAATAGAGTTTCCAATTCACAATTAAAACTATATACATACTAACAAGTGGCGGATTACTTTATGAATACATACATGTGTTCATAAAGCATTGTCGGCCAATATAATTACAAAATTTTAGGTTGTTAGCATTTTCTTTTCAAAATTTTCAGGTAATTTTTGTCGATAAGAACACATGACGAGGGAATCCTATATTCTCGCCTACAATTCTAAGTCATAGTTGTCCTTACGTCTACCACACGGAATAAAAAAGGAAAAATTCACGGCCACTATCTTTTAATTCTTATGCTAGTGTCGGAATTGTGACAACACACCTATCACATGGTGAAACTATTTTTTTCAATTTTGTGTCAGGGAGCTTGAGCTTCTTCAAAATGGAGGCGAAGCTTGCTTAGTTTGTATAATGTTTTCTCGCTACAACTACTAATTTCGCAAATCTTGTCTTTGTGGTATTAATATTGGCAAGAATATTATTCTCCTCCCTCATAACATCTTCTGATGACAATAGTGATGGATCAACATCTATATTTTCTTTCAATAAGATTTCTGGATCCATCCCATGTTCCTTGATTATATTTCTTAATGTATTATTTTTTTAATAATAGAATTCTTTCTCTCAATCAGTATATGTAATGCCCCACTCTATTGCACATGGTGAGTGAAGTTATGGGCCCCTTTTCATGGAACGATGTGTCACATTTTACTGACTGATGAGTAATATGTATCATTACGAAAACCTTTGCAAGTGGCGATCATAAGTACTCAAGGTTGACATCAAATGTTGATTGAATGGGTTTTCCTCGTTAGAGTAACACCATGTCACGTACTTAGTTGACAAGTGAACTATAGTATCCGATTCAATTAACGAGTTCTTACAAGTGTTTTACGTGATCTAGCCTTTTGAACCATCACAAAACCATAACAAACCCTAAGCTTCGTCACCAGACCACATTGATAATTGAAATAATGAATTCAGAATCGTTATCATACACATTAAAATATATAATAATAATAATACTATTACTAATAACAATAATAATAATCAAATATATTAATTTTTTTGATAGGTTACCAAAGTAAACAAAATGAAATATATGGTTTTAAAATAATAATGATAAATAAAATAGAGACATTGTGTCTTTAGAGGAAGGAAATTTGGTGTTAGGAGAATTGATGGCACATGGTTGGAATGGCATGGGTATGTGCAATCCATCAAAGTGCAAGGGTATCCTAAACATCCTTCACACCTATCATTTTCCTTGCATAATAATACACACACCTTATTCAAGATCCATAGGCATTAACCATGATGAAACCCATGTGTTGCATTACAAATTTAGCAAATATTTGGATAGTTACGACAAGTGTAGAGCCGAAAATTTTCTTTACTAACAATGGTAAAGTAGGGTTCTGTACCATCATTATTAAATAATCGAATGTTGTAGGGAACTCGTGATAAACGAAGCTCTCACCAACCAATTTGTCATAAAATATGTACCAATATGGGTTAAAACACCTTACACATGGAGATAAATATGTAACTCTAATATCTCCTCATTTTTCTATATACAAATTGATCGATTTGGTTCTTTATTTGTAGTAGAAGCGGGTTCAATTGTCTCGAGAGGAAGTGATCTTACGCATGTCGTTGTTTTGTTTGTTGTATGTAGAAGAAGAAGAATATTAAGGATTAGGAGGCGCTTCATTTGAGTGTAATGTCTAGATGTATTGATTTTTCTTCTTCTATGCACCTGTGTTGCATGCATTGTAACCTTTAGTACACCGTTCTCGAGTAGACGGTTACTACTTCATTTCTGCTCTTTATATTTTATTTGGAGTGGTTTTTATATTGATTAAGACATTGAAAGTTCCCCTACTATCCCACATATGTCTCTGCAAGATTTTTCTCTTTCACTTTTCCCGCACCAAAATAGAGCTTGAAACTTGGCATAGATGGCCATAAAAGTAGAATGAAATAAATTTTTCTGATTTTGTAGTTGCATTACTTTGATAGATATGTATTTGAACCGGGAAGTATGTGGTGGATGTGTCCTCCCACCGTGAGAATAGGGCATGTAAATGTATGAAAAAATGCCTTAAAGAAGTGCCTCATCTAGGTGTCCAACCCGAGTAGTTTACCTCTGCAAACATTTCCTCTTCCTGGGTTAAAATGGGGTCCTTAAGACCATTTTCTTCGGCCTCATCTATTAGATGGTTGGTTAAACAGATTATTTTAGTGGTGCATGGGTTATTTGAGCAAAGTGGCATTGACTTGTTTAGCCATTGTGTGAGGTATGTTGTGAGTTTGTATGTGGAATAAAATAGAAGTAAATTACATCCTCATTAATTATTGATGTTGTTCACTAAATATTACTAGCAGGGTCTTCATGATCAGATTCACCTTTGGCCAACATCCTCCTCCCTTATGCAAAATGGGAACTTTGGAATAGATCTCAAAACTCGAGCATAATGTAAAGGATGGGGATGCCTTGTTAGAGGTTTCGTTTTTATTCCTCGTTGAATCTCTATGAAAAATGAGGAAGCATGAGAAATCCCACAAATTGTTTTCTAGAATTCCTAAAGGTGATGTGCTCTCATCGAATGCGGTGATCGCAATTTTTGTGCAAGAAAGGTATGGTTTTCCACTTTCCTTCTGCACTAAATTTCACTTTCATCATTTCCAACTTCTCAAAATTAATTGTTGAACAATAGGAAATGTAATTCTAATAAATGATAAAACCTTACCGCGACTAAAACTACCATAACATCAAAAAAATCCAACCCCGAAAGTCATGCACATACCACACCCAAATGTACCACAAATCCAAAAATTCTAGCATCACCCTTGGTAATGTGGGACACCATGAATGATCAGGGGATATTTTTCAGTGTCAAAATTTCCCTAAACTTCCCTAAACCATACTAGTGCATTGGATCCTTGAGAGCTTTCCGATGACTATAAGAATGTGAAAAAAGACACTATGAGCTCAAGATATGTCCAGTCAAAGTTTGGTCAACTGGAAGGTCAACATTGGTCAATAGGTCCAAGGTGACGTGTACGTGTGCACAATTGGCCAAGTGGCTTAGTCGAAGTGGACAAGTGGTAAAAGGAGAAAGAGGACAAAAACAAAGTATTGGTTTACGACCTCCAGTATTCATCAGGTGTAAAAGTTGTTCATTGAAACAAGAGGCTCAACTTTTGTTATGGAAGGGAGCCCGACCACCGTGAGGACTTATATATTGATCACCAACATGGTGGGTCCTCAAGCCACCATGAGTTCGATTTCACCTAATTGGCCTATCAAGGATCGACAAGTGGTCTTTATAGCCATATTTCATTATTGGAATATCATATTATTGTATGGTCAAATTTTATATTACATTTGTAATTATTCACCATATTACTATGTTATTTCAAGTTACAATGTTTTGGAGTTGACCGAGTTTACTATTAACTCTACTCAGTATTATTTCCACCTAGCTTGGAGGCCTTATCAACATTGGCGTATATACTTGGCACAACCCAACATTGGGCTTATCACATGCAAATCGGGATTCCTTACGTGGAGAGCCAACCCATATGGAGGTCAAACTTGGATGGTTTACAACCACCTTCCAACATGGCACATTACCCTTATCCACCAACTCCCCCTTATTTCTCCACGCAACTATATAAGCCATGCATATAGCTCGACACTCAAACCATGAAATGCCCAACTTATCCATTTTAATGGACCACCGCCCAACAAAATGGCTCTTTAGCTAATGTAAATACTACACCGCCACCTAATTAAACCACCGCTCCTCCATTGGCACTAAGAATATGGGATATATATCCCCAAATAGAAAATGTGAACCATTTAAAGTGATTTGAACCATGCTCTTGGGGGTAAAAAGATATGTCTTTGACCATTGCACCATAGAGCTTGAAGTGCTATAAAAGGTGGTTTATTTTACTTAACCGAGAGAGAATTGGGATTGTGCATAGAATTTGTAGGGTAAAGCATGTTTATGGATGCCATTAGAGGCTCATGGAGGTCTAACAGAAGGCGAAAAATAGCAAGGAAGCATTGAGAAATGTTTATTATTATATTTTTATTGTATTTTCACTTGATCACGTGTATTATTGCAATATTATTTATAATGGAACAATCGACATGACTCGGGGACGTAGGCTTTGATTCGCCGAACCCCGTAAACATATTGTTGTTCTTGTCTTCTCTGATGTTATTATGTCGCAACCATTTAATTTACACAATAATTATTATAATTCAATTTTTTTATTTGATGAAGTTGAATTTTTAAAAGGAAATCCATTCTCATTTCGGAGTACGATCGGTCGAAGACATTCAGACTCAAACTCACGATTTCCGCATTAAAATGAGATATTTAATGGATATTAAAAGACTTAATTAAATCCGTATTTTTAAATTAGATGCACACAAGGAATTTTTAAGTCGGTTCAAAGTGTATTTTAATTTTTGGATCACTAGTATCGAGCAAGTTAGTTAGATAACCTAATAGCTTCTGATTGTGTGTGGAAACTTTTGGTTTCAGTTTTCATAATTTGTTTCAACTTTTGTAGAGACATTTGGGGCTTACTTATTTTTTGTGCAAAGGTGTTGTGTGGAAGTAAATTTGTGTTTGCAGGAATAGGGAATCATGGGAAAGTTATCTAAGTAAGAGAAGCTTGATGAGCTTGAATCCATTAACTCATCAACTCTAGGAAGAAAATTATTTCGAGAGCCAATTTCTATTCCTTAGAAGAGGAAAAATACGATTAAAATCTAAACCACAATCCTATACAACCAAGAAAGAGGAGTATGTCAATGAGATGCTTGCACAAAGAAAGAAGTTGATGGGATTTGTTAAAGAGTTGCAGAAGAAATACGAACCAAGGATCCCCTCTTGGCAAAGCTATAACAAGGTGAACACAAGAAGGAAATGCCTTCCAAATCATATAGTACTATATGAAAGAATGTACTATAAGTTGTTCGCATTTTACTTCTTCCTCTCATTCAGTTTCAGATATTCCTTTAGGTCAGTTTGAAAAACACACTAAGGGAATTGGGTCTAAACTAATGGTTAAGATGGGATTTAATGGAAAGGGCCTTGGTAAAAATGGACAAGGTGATGCTAACCCAATACAGGTAGAGGACCAACCTTGGTTTGTAGGTTTGGGATATTCTAGTGGGAAAATGGAGATTGGAGAAAGTTCCAAAGTAGCTGAAGGAAGACAAGCTTCCAACAACCAAGGATCTATGCCACTAGAATTGCAGGATTTTGCCATCAAGAGGAACAATGAAAGGTGTAAGAAAACAGGTAAACGAGGTAATGAAATTCCACCTCCTCCCACTTACACTAAAAATAGCACTAAGGGGAAATTGAATCCTAAAAATTCTAGAACACTCTTTCAGTTTGAACAATATAGCTTTGGTAGATAGAAATATGCTTTTCCTTGCATGTTTTGTGAAGGTACTAATCATTCTACAACATATTGTTGGAAGAGGAAAACTATGTTAAAGAATTTAATGCCTTTTTTGAATGATGAGGTAGGTGCTAAAGACCAATCTCACCCTGATGAGGTGAGAAAAGGAAAAAAGGTTACCTCTCCTAAACAGAGGAAAAATTTGGGTAAGTTTCCTAAAAACAAGGACATACAATTTTGTACCCATTGTAATAAGAAAGGACATGATGTTGTAAAATGTTGGAAAATGCATCCAGTGCAACAATGGAAAGTTGTTAGGAAACCAACAAAATTAAATTCAACTCATGCAACCCAAATTTTTCTAAGGAAGTAAAACCACCTGAATAGGAAAATGTTTTTAAAAGGGCTGGTAAAATGTTCCTTAGTTTTATGTTTGCATAACATTGATTGTTGATAGCATGCAGAATTTTTCATAGCTATAGGGATTCCTGATGTTTGTTAAAAGGATTTGTTCTGATGTATATATTCAACTTTGAAATTTTTAATGGAAGTCACCTGTAGAGAAATTGAGTGATAGGTTTAAAATACTCAAGTTATTTTCTCATAGTCAAGGTAGACAAATTCCATTTCTGATAGCAATATGCAGAGATATGGGCATCATCAAGAATGTCTAATTTTGAAACTTGTAGTTTTATAATGTTGTCATTTGTGTAAATTTATGGATATGCTTATAAGACCCATTTGGGCACCTATTTGATATTGTAATAAATAGATAAACTTGTTGTATCCACATGTGTTATTTGCACTAATTTTTAAGACCCTCATTTTTGGGCAAATTTGATTTTTGTAACTATCAGATGTGGTTGCAATTAGGTTGTAAATTTATTACATTAACAAACTAGTTTACAAAGTTGCACTAGGTGATCAGTTTTGCAGATTATGGTAGTTCACCTATTTGGGTAAGCATATAATTTGTTATCTATCCTTTTATAGTTTAGTGTATGGATAGAATTGGCAGATTCACATGGATTCAGTTTGTTAACTATAGTTATTTTTGGGTGTTGATAGTCTAATTTATTCTTGATAGTGAATATTTGTAGTTGTTACAGTTTTAGATGGATAGTGGGCACTAGCCTAATTGTGGGCAATTTAGATGTCTGGTATATTGATCTATGTTTAAGAAATTGTAATTTTTGTTAATCGTCTCGTATATCAAAAGTGAAAGTTGAACACTAGATTTCGTATTAGAATGGATGTTATTATCGGCCAATTATTTGTGATGGCATTATAGTGGGGTATGACAATTCACGGTTTGTGTGCGAGTTGATGTGGTTGCAGGTGTTTCAATTGAACACTAGCTTAATTAGATGTTATTATCTGATCGGTTATGTAATTAGCTAATCAACTATTTGCATTTTATCAACCTATAATGTTATTTCAGATTCTTATATGTGTTTGTGCAATGCAGGAAGAGATAACATGTTTTGTGGGTTGATACACAACTTTTTGTGGAAAAAATCCTTCTCAATGGGGAGGAGTGATTAGGGGATATTTTTAGTGTCAAAAGTTCCCTAAAATTCCCTAAACCATGCTAGTGCATTGGAGCCTTTAGAGAGCTTTCCAATGACTATAAGAACATGAACAATGGAAACTCTAAGATCAAGATATGTTGAGTCAAATTTTGGTCAACCGAAATGTCAATGTTGGTCAACAGATCCAAGTGATGTGTACATGTGCACAAATGGCCAAGTGGCTTAGTCAGAAGTGAACAAGTGGAAAAAGGAGAAAGAGGAAAAAAATAAAGTATTGGTTTACGACCTCTGGTATTTGTGAGATGTAAAAGTTGTTCGTTGAAACAAGAGGCTCAAATTTTGTTATAGAAGGGAGCTCGACCACCGTGAGGACTTATATATTGATCACCAACGTGGTGGGTCCTCAAGCCACCATGTGGCTTGCCACCATGAGTTTGAATTCACCTAATTTTCCTATTGAGGATCGACAAGTGGTCTTTATAGCCATATTTCATTATTAGAATATCATATTATTGTATGGTCAAATTTTATATTACATTTGTAATTATTCACCATGTTACTATGTTATTTCAAGTTACAATATTTTGGAATTGACCGAGTTTACTATTAACTCTACTCGGTATTATTTCCACCTAGATGTGAGGTCTTATCAACATTGGTGTATATACTTAACACAACCCAACATTGGGCTTATCACATGTAAATCGGGATTCCGTTATATGGCGAGCCAACTCACATGGAGGTAAAACTTAGATGGTTTACAACCACCTCCAAATATGGCACATTACCCTTATCCACAAACTCCCCTTATTTCTCCACACACCTATATAAACCATGCAAATAACTCGGTGCTAAAACCATACAATTCCCAACCTATCCATTTTAAAGGACCATCGCCCCAACAAAATGGCTCTTTGCCAATAAATGTAAATACTACACTCTGCCACCTAATTAAACCACTTCTCCTCCATTGGCATATAATATGGGATATATATCCCCAAATAGAAAATGTGAACCTCTTAAAGTGGGATTTGAACCATGCTCTTAGGGGTAAAAGATATGTCTTTGACCATTGCACCATAGAGCTTGAAGTGGTATAAAAGGTGGTTTATTTTACTTAATTGAGAGAGAATTGGGACTGTGTGTATAATTTGTAGGGTAGAAGGTTTATGGACTCCATTAGAGGCTCATGGAGGTTTGTAAAAGAGGTAGAAAAAAAAGGAAGAATCGAGAAAGGTTTACTATTCCATTTTAATTGTATTTTACTTGATCACGTGTATTATTACAATATTATTTATAATGGAACAATTGACATGACTTGGGGACGTAGGCTTTGATTTTCCAAAACCTGTAAACATATTGTTGTTCTTGTCTTCTTTGATGTTATTATGCTGGAACCATTTAATATGCACAATAATTATTATAATTCAATTTTTTTATTTGATGAAGTTGAATTTTTAAAAGGAAATCCATTCTCATTTCAAAGAACGATCGGTCGAAGACATTTAGACTCAAACTCACGATTTTCACATTAAAATGAGATATTTAATGGATATTAAAAGACTTAATTAAATATGTATTTTTAAATTAGATGCACACAAGGAATTTTAAGTTGGTTCAAAGTGTATTCATAATTTTCGGATCAATGAAAAACCTTAAACAAGTTGTTTGAACTCATTTACCACCATTACAAGTTGAGTTGCAAATCCCATTTAGCTTATCAATCATTTGTAATGACGTGCACATTTTAATAAGCATGATCAATTTCAGCTTACAATTGCCGCTTAGTTTGATGAAATTAAAAACCACTGCCACCTACCTCTAGAATGCCAACAAGATAATTGTAACCAACCTTATTTCAATGAAAATGAATTTGGAGAGTATTTTTCAAGTGGGTTTTGGGGCCCACTGGTCATTCAAGATTTCCTGATGCAATTACGATAACTGGCCCCAGAGTTACCTTTGTAACTTGATCTCTACTCATCGTAGTCAACTTCCATCGACACAATTAAGTAGGAATCATAAAACTTCATGTTAAAACTTAAAATGAGTGTTTTCAAGGCCCAATTTGTAAGTACTTTCTAACGATTCTGTTTGAATCCTAACTAACCGTGGAACCTTGTAGATATTGTTATTGTACTCTATAGAATATAAATTGATCAAATTATTGTATGAATGGTTTTGGAATTGAAGATATTTATCTCTATTCCATTTTTCTCTCTAGAAGAAACTATGAAAATTTGACTGATTTTGAAAATGTAATTAGGTTAAAAATGTATACGGGTTTGAAACAAATGAAAATTGGATAATGTATGTGGTTATGATATGATGAATATAAAAGAGAATGAATTCTAGGATTTCTATCCCCTCCTTAATCTTCTCTAAAAAAATACAATGGAATGTGGAATTATGGATGTGTCATGAAATAAACACACACACACACACACGCACGCACGCACGCACGCACGCACACACACACACACACACACACACACACTCTCTCTCTCTACTTTATATTCAGTTTACTTGAAATGATGGATGCGTGGATTTTATGCTTGAGTATAGGGATTTCCATACTAGTCCTAGGAATGAACTTGAGTTGGTTTCAAGTACTCCGAACAAGAGGAATTCAGGATGTGATATGTTATATTTAATAAGTTGTCATTAAAAATATATATTCATCTTGAAATATGGGTATTACCTTATAATAATGATATGCAATGTTGTTGAAGAATTTATTCTTATGTATATTTTGAAAAGGAAATATAAATGTGACTATATTTATAAGTTTTGAAATGGATGTGAAGTTGTAATCAAATGTTGTACTTATGTTGTTGAGGTAATAAAACAATCTTTTATGATGTTAATTATTGAATTATCTTCTTAACACTCTTAATGCTCGATAAAATCTCATCTTACCAAAATTATTAAAAAAAGGAGTTCATAATCCCTATCATACTCTCTCCTCCCAATCGAGCCTTGTCCAGTGTGTAAAACTCATATCATGTTAATAAAATACTCTAATCTCATTAATTGCCTTCTTGTTTTACATCTAAGACAAGTCCTACAAGTACCATTACCTAAATTTAAATAACCTTGTGTGAGGCAATGGCTATTAAGAGTACCCTATCATACGTGGGGTGAGAATGACCTTCATTTCTAGGTGTCGTAAATCTAACCACCTCATGGGTAAGTTGTAATGCTTAGGTGTGTAATTGTCCTTAACACTTTAGTGTGTAACCTAGTCCTTGTGGGGATAGTTTGGGGTGTTTTCACCTATGTCTTATCTCATTGAGGGACCTAATTGAGGCAAGGGGATTCTAAGTGCTAGTTGACCTATGTATTAAAATGATGTGTTGAACTCATTAATCCCTCACATATAACAATGTTACTTGGACATGTAGTCTTGGAATAACTCAAGTGGCATGAAGGTTTTGCAATATAAGGACATTGATTACTCTAATTTTGTCTTATATTAGGGTGTAGAAACCCTTGAGCACTAATGAATTTAATAGATCATGTGACCTCTCATGATGTTAATGGTCAAAGGAGCTATGATGTATGGTTACCAATGATTGTAAATATTGCTTTAGAAGGCTTTTAAACACGTAAAATTTTATTAAATGTCCCACTTGTAATACATGCGTAAATTTTGAGTTGCCTAAGGAAAATAAAATGAATCTTACGAAAGGAATCAAACTCCCTGGAGATGGGAATCCATAAGTGTAGAATTAAGTAGCATATGAATTCATTTGTTTTAAACGATGCCAATTCTTGACCAAAGTAACCGTGTAAATGTAGTTAGAACAAGGGTAAACAAGAATAAAATTTTTAATGATCGCTATGAAAATCGTATGCCCTTGAGTGATGTGAAACCAACTAAAATGCCTAATGTGATCATAAAATGAATGTAATATAGGAGAGTTGCACAGTGATAAAACAACCTATGAAATTGGGAAACCAACTTTGAGGCTTGAACACAAACTTTGTATGCATAAATGTGGTTAAACAATGATGCTAATGAAATAATGAACATGAAGCCTTGAGAATGAAATACCTTGGGTTGTTTCCAAGGTCTTGTGAGTTAATAATATTTCACCCTAGTTTTAATTGTAAAAGATAGTAGAAACCTTGGGCGTAGATGGGAATACATTAAACCTAAGATCTCTTAAGAAGTAGAATTTATGGTCGAAACCTGTAATTAACCCATAACTATCGAGAATGAATCTTTAAAATAATGAATTAGAAGTAAAGTGAAATGTGAGGTTCATCACTGAAATTCAATGCCAATCCTCTATAATGTTAACATAGGTGAAATGCATCCTTCCATGTGTAACATGATTTGTGAGAATAAGGATTCCTATTTGATCAATTGGATTATGAATCGCATTACAAATGATGTAAATTAATTAGATAACTTACATGGAGTTGAATAAAAAAGAGTGTATCCTTATTATTCCAAATATATTATGTATGGATCTCATATTAGGTCCACTCTTGACCTAATAACCTTATATTTACTTTATGGGAAAATGTTTCCTCCTTGTAATGAAAGTTTAATGCCAAACCAAGTAAATATGATTAGATTAGAAAAAAATCTTAGGAAAAGGGTTGGTAGACTCATGGGTGTGTAAATTCTCCCAATGACCATTAAGTTATATAAATTAATTGTGATAAGGGAAATAAGTAAAATTCTAATGGAGCCACTCTAGGTGAAATGTTACACAAAATAATGAAAAATGCAGCTTAGTTTTAAGAGGAATGAAGAGTCATATGTTAAGAGTTATATGGATAATAAAAGTCAATCAATGAAAATAGGATTGTAATAAATATGTGACCATGAAAATGTTGTGTCGTATAAAGTGCCTATCTGTAAGTGTATATTGTAGTGGTATCATTGTGCTTTTTCATTTGGGGAAATGTGGTTTTGATGTGCATCATTTGTTTTCATGTTTTATATGTGGGTTCATGTTTGTGAAAATGTCTCATGTGTTGCGTATTATCCTAAGTGATCCCATGTGGTGTCATGTATTAAGAAATGTAAGTCAAAATAATAAATTCAGGTATTTTAACTATTGTATTTATGTGTTGGTTTTGTGGGCTTTAAATTTGGTATCAGAGTGGAGGTTCATGCTCTTGAACCTCTAGGAAAGATTGGAATTGTGATGATTATGCATAGTAGTGGAGGGGATGGGAAGAGTAATTTGATATATGTTGTGATGTGACCAACATTGTACTTTTGATCTTATGAGTGCACCTATTGTGCATGCCACTTAGAGTGGTTTTGTTATGATGTTGATGTGCTTGTGATGAGAGTATTCACTCTCTATTTTTGAATTCAATGATAATTTCATGTGTGATGTACCACCTTGTTCGTGAAAATAATGTTATTATAGATTTTTAAGTGTTGGAGTGTTTTATTATTCTATGATATGTATGTGTGCTAATGTGTTGTATGATAAAGTTGTTTCATAGTGAATTGGATTACGTCGTGATGTCACCACTGTGTTGTGATGTATCATGTTGTGTCACCATGTTGTATTGATTTTTTTGTATGTTGTGATGTTAGTCACTATGTTCATCATACATGTATTTCATGTGTTATGTGATGGATTCATGTCATGAATTAGGGGCATATGGTGATCGTATGACCCCTATCGTGCATCAGTAATTGCAATTTAGGTGTGTTATGTGGAAATGTTATGTGTTATATGTTATGGAAGTAATGTTGTGCTAAAACACTGTAAATATACCATGTGTAAGATGTTATGGTTGATATGCATGAATCACCATTGTGTTAGTAATGTAGTTATGTGTTATGTTGTGAACCTTACACTAACCAACCCTAAGGGAAGAAATTGGTAAAAAGTGTATGTGTGGAGTGAGGAAATGAGTATCGTGACCAGTCACTCGAGCGAGTATGCGATAGGAAGTGGAGTCTTACATAGACTGAAAACCCACTTGTTCATTTGGTATACATGACACTTGACAAATGGGTGCCATGTATATTGTGTTTCGCAAACACCTTAGGCTCAATAGATGGCAACCTGTACCTTTCTCTCTCCGTATATGGTTTTTGTATAAATGACCTATGTGTACCTACGTACCATTGTACCATTGACCCATCACTCAAGCCAAGTACGAGATAGGGAGTGGAGTCTTACATAGACTAAAAACCACTTCTATTTGTTTGGTATGCATGACACTTACCCAACGTACACCATGTATATTGTGTTTTGCGAACACCTTAGGCTCAGTAGATGGTGACTTTTACCCTTGTCTCTCTCCCTTTATGGTTATCGTATAGATGACCTATGTGCGGTTATGACTATGTTGAGCCTTGTGGGAGTATGGAGGGATGATTCAGGACAGAGATTATGAAAATTATATTATTTGATATGTTATTATATTATTTTACGAGTTGAGCTTGATATCTCCGAGTGGCAATAACTCGATGAGTACCCTTTTGGTGTCCGTATAAGGCCACATAGTGATTGTGATGTGATATTTATTTATATGTATTTTATTTGTAAATTTGAATTTTATTTTGTCTTCCTTTTGGAACTAGTAAATTATTCTATTCAACTTTTGGTTGAGTTATTATTTACAATTTTGGGCATTTTATTTTGTTTTTGCACTAACATGAGTATTTTTTCACTAACTAAGACTAATTAACCATTTATTTTTCTTGATTGAAAGTTGAATTTGAGTTGAAATTATTCCTTAAGTCTCAATCTATTTTGCACTTGACCCAAAGTGATTAAATTTGATGCGACTTGGAAAATTTTCTTGTTTTTAAACATGCTAGTTCTAATGTTGTTATGTTTTATAATAGGGACATGAATTCACCAAGTATTTGTGGTACCTTTGTGTGCTTCGTTTTATGGGAGTATGCTCTAAGGAGTTACGAGATAACTAGTGGGTTGTTGAACCATGAATAATTATGTCACTTGGGTCGAGAGGTGTCTAGACTCTATGTGCCTAGGGCTATAAGGTGACTGACCTCTCTGGTGGAGCCAAAAGGAGAATTTGTGTGTATTTTGTTGTTTAGGAGGTGTATTAAGTTGTTTTGTGATGATTTGGGAGGTATATGGAGTTGTTTTGTGATGCTTTGGGAGGTATATGGAGTTGTTTTGTGATGATTTGAGAGGTATATGGAGTACTTTATGATTTTTTGGGAGGTGTATGAAGTCGTTTTGTGATTCTTTGGGAGGTATATGGAGTTTTTGGTGATGCTTTGGGAGGTATATGGAGTTTTTGTGATGATTTGTGAGGTATATGGAGTTGTTTAGGATACTTATGGAGATTGGGAGGTATATGGAGTTGATATTTATGATTCATGAGTACTCATGTGAGTCTGGTTATGTTTTGTGATATTGAGGATTGATGTTCCTCATTGATGGTATGATGTTGATTCCATTTTGACATTGTGTAGTTTCAGTATGGTTTTGAGTTGCATGAAACCTATGTATACACACGTTGGGATTTATTTGTGGTTATAGTTTTCTTATGTTACAAGTACTATTGTGGTGGTAGCGGTATGTGTTGAGTACTATGTTGTGTGGATGTATTTTCTTCCCATAGTTGGGTTGGTTGTCTTGTGCTCAACTACAGTCATGAAAGTGTGTAACAAGATGCCTCATGGGTTGTTAGTGATGTGTTTGATTTTTGTGCGGAACCTTGGTGTCAGCATTAATGGGCACCCATGAAAATAAATAAACTAAAATATTAAACAATGAAATACTAATAGCTCGAGTTTTAGATATACTTTAAAAGGAAAAGTTTAACTAAGTAACAATGTAAAATGGAATTTTCAATCTTAAAAAAAAAAAAGAAATCATCAAAACTTTCCTTCTATCCTTGTGGTTGTGTGTTAGCAAAATAGTTCTTTTCTCTAGACAAGAATTTTCGTTGTTGACTTCTTAGCTTAATTACCCTTGTAGCCTCACTTTTGTGTTGCATTGAGGATGATGATTTTATAAGGGGAGGGGAATGTAATGCTCCACTTTGTTGCACTGTTAGGTGATGTTGTGGGACACTTTTTGTGGAACGATGTGTTACATTTTATGAAAAATGAGTATTACGTATCACTATGAGAACCTTTGTGAGTGACAATGATAAGTACTCAAGCTTGACGTCAAATGTTGATCAAATGTGTTTGCCTCACTGGAGTAGCACCTTGTCACGTACTTGGTTGACAAGCCAATTCTATTCTCCAGTTTGGTTAATGAGTTCTTATAAGTGTTTTTCATGAGTCTGGCCTTTTGAACCCTCACAAAACCATAACGGACCCTAAGTCTTGTCCACCAAAGCATAACAATAATTGAAATAATGACTTCGCAATTGCTATCATTCATATTAAAATATACAATAATAATAAAAATAAAAATAATTAAATATATTAAATTATTTTGATAGGTTTCCAAAGTAAATGAAATAAACTATATGGTTTTAAAATAATAATGATAAATAAAATAAAGACATTGCGTGCTAGAGGAAGGCGGTTTGGTGTCAGGAGAATTGATGGTAGGTGGTTGGGAGGACTAGAGTGGGTATGGGCAGTACATTAAAGTGCATGGACATCCTAAAAAACCTTCAGAATTGTGATTTTCCTTGCATAATAATACAATCACCTTATTTGATATCTAGAGGCGTTAACCATGGTGAAACTCAGGTTTGCGTTGCAAATTCAGTAGTATTTGGATAGTTTCCGTGAGTGTAGATCCAGAACTCTACTTTACTAATAATGGTAAAGCAGGGTTTTTTACCCTCATAATTAAATAAACAAAAAATTACAGGGAACTGTGGTAAATGAATCTCTCACCAATATCCATCCTAAAATATGTACCAATATGGGTTAAACCATCCTTACACATGGAGATAAATCTTTAACTCTTATATCTCCTCATTTTTCTATATACAAGTTCCGGGTTTTTTATTTATAACGGAAGTAGGTTCAATTGTCTCGAGAGGAGGGATATTATTCCCACCACTATTTTTTTTATGCATATGAAGAATAAGATTGAGGATTAGGAGGCACTCATTTAGGAGTAATGTCTATAAGTATTGATTTTTGTTCTTCTCGCACCTACCTATTGCATGCATTGTAACCTTTCAGCAAGAACGTTATCAAGGTAGAAGGATACAACTTCATTTCCTTCTTTTTATATTTTATTTGGAGTGGTTTTTATATTTATTAAGACATTTAAAGTTCCCTTTCCTAAAATACCACGTATGTATCTGCAAGATTTGTCTCTTTCACTTTTCCCTGTGCCAAAATGGGAGCTTGAAACTAGGCATAAATGGCAACAAAACTAGAATGAAATAAATTTGCTTGATGTTGTAGTTGAAATGCTTTATTAGATATGTATTTTAACCGGGAACCATGTGGTGGCTATGTCCTCCCAACTATGGGAACAGGTGCGTAAATTTACGACAAAATTCCTTGAAGAAGTGCCTTAGCAGTGTCCAACATGGTTCATTTTAAGAACCCCCTGAAAAACTAGTTTAGAATTGCTAGAGAATCTCCAAAATAAACTTTTGAATCGATGGAGAATTTCTAAAAAAATGTTTCATGGAAAAGGAGATTTGGTAGGGCACAATTTTCTTGGATTTCACATAGTTGGATGGGTAGGTTAGACGACATGTTGGATGGGTAGGATAGATGGTAGGTTGGATGAGAAGGTTAGACAGATAGGTTAGATAGGTAGATGGGATGGAAAAACTAGATGGGCGGAGTTAGATGGGTAGGTTGGACGGGTAGGTTGGATGGGTAGGTTGGGCGGGCGCGAGGTTGGATGGGCAAGTTGGATGGGTAGGTTAGACAGGAAGGTTGGGTAGGTAGGTTAGACAGGCAGGTTGGATGGGGTGGGTTGGACGAGTAGGTTGGACGGTAGGTTTAGATGGGTAGGTTGGACATCTCGCTCGCTCTACATGCCAATCCCGTGAACCATTCGATCGCTTTTCAAGAATGGATGGGTATATGGGACGGGAAGGTTGGTATATGGGATGGGTAGGGTTCACGATATCTAACATGGGTTGGATGGCCAACATGTCAATCCAATTGTTTGTCACCATATGTCCCTTGAACCCTTCTCGACCCTATATATACCCCTACAAGGTTCATTTCTTCACTTTTCCATGAACATTTCTAGTGCTCTAAGCTCTCCAATCTTTGAAGTTCTCCCAAACTTACGTGCACCTTTCAAGTTTATTTCCTCCCTCTCCTATAAATTTCAACAATGGAAAGCACCATGTATGCTCCTACACCCAAATTCCAATATAAAATGATAAAACTAAAAGACACCAACCGAATGGATGTAAAAATCAAAATTTATGGGGCTTGTCAACATGCCCTAATTCGAAACTAATACTTCCATCCTTGATTACCTTCTCACCTCTTACAACCAAAAAGAGGGATAGTTTTCCATTCTCCTCATGGATCATCAAATTTATTTCACAATTGAGCCAACAGATGTACATCATTTAATTGGCTTAGCATTCAAAATCAACCGCCTGTCACTATAAAGGTTATCCTTACAGATGAAGACAAAAAGTTTTGGAGTCTCATTACAATGTGCAGGTTGATGGTAAGTTTATTATTTTCAACTTCTTTTCTTAATATTACTCGACCACCCAAGCATCTAACATTTCTTTTCTATTATTGCAACTCCTCGTAATTATTCAACAAGAGGCCTTTTTATACAAGGTATTACAAACAAATTCTTTCTTGCAGTTGCATCACTTTTCAGAGCTAGGATTGTGTTACAGGGTAGATCTGCAGACATTCCGTTTTGGGTAGTTCAATATATAATGTGGACACTAGTAGGGAAATAATTTGATTGGTGCACATATTTGTCCAACTGAATAAAAAATATGTCTCTCGTTCTCGCAGTGCAATATGTCTGATAAATCCAAGACAATCACTATATTCTCTTCTTACAATTATATACTTGCTTTCTATCAAGAAGATTTCTTCCAATTGCAACATGCACAAATTCCAACTACAATTAATGATAAAATGAATGGTCTCTCTCTTGAAGAACAACAGGTAATAGTTACTTTTAAAGTTTTCATGTTATAACGATTTCACATTCAATATTTTTGAATACAATAATAATTGTAATATTTTCTTTTTGCAGAGAATAATTATGGCTGCAATATCTCATAAGGAGGCTATTGCTTGAGGTAAAGCCCCTCTAGAGGTCTCTGCAGATTCTGACATGGATTCAACAGAATCAACACCAATACAAGTTCCTCATCAAAAATGACCTAAGGGGTCGGTATGTGCATCACGCCTACCATCACATTTGACTACATGTATAAAGTTTACTTTTTATATAATTAACCAATTCAAACTACTAGTATAGATTATGTAAGTAGTACAATATTTTAATATTTCTACATTTATTGTATTTAGAAACTACTGAGTTTGATGATGAAGATCAAACTCTTTCGGGTGTCAAGATCGAAATGTCACGTTTGTGTCTCCGAGCATGCAAGGTAAATTGTAATGTATAATATTTAGCATGTTTTTTTAGTTACAATTTTTTAGCATTTACAAGGCCCAAGTGTATAATGATAATTTTCTAATAATTTTTTGTTTTTCTTGCAGGTAATAGAGCTTCTCAACACATTCCACTTGCAAGGAGGCCACCAATACCATCAACATGCGGTCCAAAAAATAGAAGATCTTTGGTAAGAATATACGCTTCTCTGCAGACTCTGCAGTAACCCTTCATCCTGCAACCACAAAATTTCCTGGATTCTCACTAGGTGGTGTCTTAAGTATAACGGGCACCTAGATTTTGAACAACATCGATCTTGATGAGGATTATTTGGGATTTGATAGTGGTGATGTAGAAAAGGGTAACTATTTTGACACCCATGATATGATTCAATCTACTCTACCTCCTCCACCACAACCACATTAACATGTGCATAATGTACAAGAATTTCCTCCTCCTCTAAGTAAAGCTCCACAAACAGATGATGAGAAGACACATTTTGCATTCAAAAATATGATATTAGATAGTATGGGGCCACAATTCAAGAATTTTCAATGTCTGATGTGGATTTGGTGCGCACTTGGGAGAGGAGGGCTAAAATTTTGATTAAAGAAATAAATACCGATACCATAATCATGCTGAAAGGAATTCATTGTTCACTACCGTAGAGAGCTAATCGGCAAGGCTTGACATTTTGCTAAACAAAGCTCATTCAAGCACAATTTCATATAGTAATGATTATGATGATGATATTATAGACATAATGTTAAACAAGTTAGAGAATTTGAATGTTGGAGCACAAGCTTACTACAACAAATGGGATAAAGACAAGACACATGTTTTAATAGCAAATGTAGAAAACTAAAAAGTTGTGGTAAGTCATATTTTATAGAAAAATCCTAATATTATGAGTGCCGTAATAATTTTTCAACTTATCTAATAGACAAATACTTTTATATTTCTATTTTGCAGGAAAAATATGAAATTTCAAAGAAAGAAGTAGTTGTATTTGAAGCACATTTGAAGAATGTCCACAAAATCCTAAATTCATTTGTATAGTTGAAGGAAAAACTCATAGTATTAAATAAAAATAATAATACATTGAGAAGGATAATCAAGGAGCATAAGATGGATCCAGAAATATTACTGAAGGAAAAGACAGATGCTAATGCATCACTTTTTTCAGCAAGAGATGTTGCGAGGGAGGAGAAAAATATTCTTCAAAATATCAATATCTGCAAAGTGCGTGATTTGTAGGCATCGGGAGTTTTAGTAGATAGCTTTCATGCAGTGAGCACATTTCTTCACCTCTTCTTGCAAGAAAAATATCAAGCTTTCCTTGCAACATAAAAAATTCAAAAATTAGTTAAGTTCACCATGTGATAGGTGTGTTGTCATAATTCTAATAGTGGCGTAGGAATTAAAAGATAGTGGCCAGCCAATTTTAGATTTTTATTCCATGTGGCAGATGTAAGGACATTATGATTCAGAATCATAGGCATAAAAGCGGATGCCCTCGTAATGTGTCCTTATATGACATAACTTGTCCGAAAGCTTTGAAATGTTATTTACAACCCCATTTTTGGATTGTAGTAGCTGATAATGCTTTATGAAATGATACTTATCTTCATAAAGTAATCCACCACATGAGAGAATGATTACAAGAGTACTTTGGAATTGGAACTATATTTATTGTTAATGGATTTCTACTTAATAGGAATGGTGTTTATGTTTATGTGTTTACGTAAATGGTGCTCAAATTTTCATGTTTTTGTTTGTTTAAAATATTTACGTTTCTGATTTAATGTAGATGTAAAAAATTAATCAATTAATCAGATAGGTCGATCCAAATAAATTTGTGCTTATTTCAGTTAGAAAACCAAAAAATAAAAACAAATGTGATACAAGTAAATTACACAATTCATTAGGACCATTTGATTAACATTAATGAATATGAATACATCAAATTATTAAAAATAGTCTTAACAATTTATAGAAGAAATGAAATCTTTGTGAATTCGAACAGTCTTGGAGCAACACTTTCATTCGTGTCTTGGAAATCAACTATATCATGATCTGTGGATGTGTCTCGATCCCCCAGATTAGGAAGAATATTACCAACTCTTCTTTCTACTAGTGAATTCCATAATACGGGTTCTCTCTCATAAGAAAAATTCTCCAAATGAGTAACATGATACATACAACCTCAGAAAACCTTTCTAGATTCCTATCCAATCTGTTTCAAACTTTTGAATTTAAAAATGATAGTGCATTGAAAACCCTCTCATCTTCCACATAACCTAGAATCATTGTTTGATAGATTTCATACAACTTAATATACTCGCTCAAATCTTCACACAGAATACTACTGGAATAAATATCCTTCCAAATCCTTCTGATGACACCATATTCCTATGGGTTTTGTAGAAGTTGAACTTGTTGTATCATAGTATTAGCATAATGCATTGATTAGGAGCTAAGTATTTTTCTTTGTAAAATACCTTCTACAGAAACTTTGTTTATCTCTTCAGTCTTAGAGAAATGGTCAGTTAGATCAATCATGTTTTTGAAAAATAAAGGACTGATGGATGTATAACATATGCCGCTAGCTAAATTCCAAAACTGTGGATTTACAACTCCCATTGCTTCAAGTATTTTATCATTTTTGAATCTTTCCTAGATCTCTTTAGATAATGATTCAGAGATATTTTTCAATTTATTCCTAGTTTTAGATAATATTGTGTCAAATAAATTTCGTGTCACTCTTACTTCTTCCATTTCTGAGCCAACCAAATCAACTCTTTTTTAAATGTATGAACTGGAATCTCTTTCCCATGTGTTGTTATATAGAGATGATCATGTATATTGTATTTTAAGAAGCAACTGAGATTTTTCAATTCGTCAATGCATTCCAGCTTTCAAAAGCAACACCTTAAAAACTTCCATGTGAAATATATAAACTTTCAATAGTCCAACACACACATCTTCTTAGTCTAATGAAGTCTGTTATGTAGAAAAAATGATCTTGTGCATGCTTTGTCAAAATATTAAGCTCCCTTAACATAGGAAAAATACTGCAGATTGTGAGTAAAGTTTCTAAGTCTCGTTACACAGTACAATAGATCTTAAGCTTTATCTACATCCCTATGGTATTTATACATAAACCCTGTCAATGAAGGATATTCATCAAATATTCTACAGACATGTTCATACATAGATATCCATCTAGTATCTACATATTTGAGAAGCTTTTTTCCCTCTGTCAATCCAATTACAAATTTTTGAAATTCTAAAAATATCTTTAGACTGATTGAATAATAAAAATATAAATAAAGGATCAACTCATCCACTTCAGCTACATTTTCAAATGTGCTCACAATTTTGTAGGTCAGATTCATTCTGTGAGCCATGTAGTGGACTGTAATCATATAAGGAGCAATATTTTTTTGAAGTTGAACACAGAGACCATTTGGGCCCCTACATTACTGGTTGCACCATTAGTTTCGACAAAAACTAACTTTTTTGCAATGGAAAAGTCATCCATTCCTGTAGTATCCTTCAGATTTGAGACCACCAATTTGTAAATATTTTCAGAATTACAATTCTTAGTCATTTTATGAATTGTTAAGAGGTGGGGAGTTCTTACTTCATTAGCAAATGTGTAAACATGAATACAAATCCATGAAGTATTATCCACTGCAGTAACCTCATCAATTGAAAGGGAAATATACTTTTCCTTTTGAACAAACTATTTCAGATCCTCCTTTTCTACCAAAGATAGACATTTTGTAATTTCCCAGCCACTGGTATCTAACCAATGAGATTGAGGAACATTCTATAAACCAATAACCTAATACAAAATTTTATTTTCTCTGAAATCTGACATGGGTCTTCCCCTTTTCAATATATGGAATACGGTAGCAAACTAAATACTTTTTGCATGCATTTTTGTCTCCATAGCTTTTCTCAATCTTGTTACAATGGTGCCACCTTTTTCATTTAGATTTTTCATACGTTTTTGTTCCTTTTCATATTCTTCTACATATTTTACATATAGACACTCTTTTGCATATTTCCATTTGTGTGTTTTGACTATGCTACCATCCTTTTATTTTGGGAAATATATATTTTCCCACAGTACTTTTCAATTGTGTCTAGTTTGAGCTGCATCATGTGATCCTTCCCTTGTTTCCAACTACATATTTTACATCAACATTGTGTTGGAACACCATTACCATCTTGAGGGTTCACAAGTTCAATAAATGGATATTTTGCAATTCAAACTGGAAAGTCCTTCCAATTGTCCAGTTTGTCCTCTTTCTTCTGACATTTTTTTTTTCTTGGGGTTCAACTTGTGCATTTGGGCTCTCAGCAAGAATATCTTGATCCTCATGTCTCTGTTTTCTAGAAATATACCTTGGAGTAGAAGCTTCCTCTATTGGCGTCTCATGAGAAGTCAATGAAACTTATTTTACTTCTATGTCATCAAGGGACAAACTATTTTCTTCCTCAACATATAATGGATCATTGATATCTTGAAATTGATTATTTTGTGAAGGAATTTGCAAAATGCTTGCATATAATTTTATAAAATTGTTACTGAGTATATAGTATTAATATTATATATATTTTTTTTTGAGATAAAAGTATAAATAGTTCAAAAATAGCACAAAAACATAATTATCAAATTCTGTAGGACTAAATAACCTGTAAATAGCACATACCGATATTTTCAGCTGATGCAGAAACCACCTTCATTTTTTGTGACTTTCCAAAATATCCAAGCAAAGTCTTTGCACCCTTTTTTGAACTGGCTGAATTTGTAACCTTCTTACCCTGATTTCCAGAATCCATTGATATATCGCTAACTTGAAAAGAAGAATGCTTAGGATGAATTAAGGAAGGATGGTTCTTATGTTTGAAGGATCAATGGATGGATGGCTCTAGGTGATGACGGTTATAGGGGTAGATGAATAGGAGATTGGATGTCTATGGGGGTGAAGGTTGTAGGGTTGAACATATAGGAGGTTGGATGACTCACGAGGTTGGATGGCTCGGAGGTTAGATGGCTTTGGAATTTGTGGTTATGTTGGAAGGCTCGAGGTTGGACGGATCGGGGTTAGACAACTCGAGGTTGGAAAAATTTGGAAGTTTGTGGTTAGGACGGCAGGGGTTGGATGGATTCAAGGTTGGATGGATTATGGGTTAGATGACTCGGGGTTGGACATCCGTGGGGTTGGACGACTATGGGGTTGGATGACTGTGGGGTTGGATGGCTATGGGGTTAGATGGTGTGGAATTAGACAACTATGGGGTTAGATATATACGGGGTTGGACGGGTGTGGAGTTGGATGGGTGTGGGGTTGGACGGCTCTGAGGTTGGATAGCTAAGAGGTTGGATGGCTCTGTAGTAGGACGAATCTTAAGTTGATGACCTACGGTTGTAGTTTGACATCATATGTTGGATGGTATAGTCTTTGGTAGTCTATGTATACTTCGGTGAATATGCGCATGGAATGATTCGAAATGGTGGTGAATTACATGCATAAGCTCTTATATATGTGTAAATTCTAGGTAAAATGTACCCTATAAGGGGATGCATCGCCGACATTTTCGGCGAAATAAGTCGGTTGCCACTCATTTGAAAATTTACCAATTCGAATTTTCAAAAACTGGATTTTCACAAGTTTACAAAAATTTGCCACTAAAATTTTCCTTGGTGTCCAACCCGAGCAATTTACCTCTATCATTATTTCCTCTTCCTAGGTTAAAATGGGGTTCTTAAGAACATAGGCTTCGCCCTCATCTATTAGATGGTTGGTTAAACATTTATTTGAGTGGTGCATGGGTTGTTTAAATGGTGGCATCAACTTGTTCAACATGTGTGTGAGTTGTGTTGTTAGTTTGTATGTGGAATAAAATAGAAGGAAATGACATCCTCATGAAGTATTTTTCATTGTTCACAAAATATTACTCAGCAGGGTCTTTATGATCGGATTCACCTTTGGCCAATATCCTCCTCCCCTATGCAAAATGGGAACTTTGGAACATATCTTATAACTCCAACATAACATAAAGGATAGGGATTCCTTGTCATAGGTTTCATTTTTTATTCCCCGTAGAATTTGTATGAAAAACAAGGAAGCATGAGTAAGCCTATAAATTGTTTGTTGTAATTCTGAAGGTGATGCGGTCTCATTGAATGCAGTGATCATGAGTTTTGTGCAAGAAAGACATGGTTTTATCCTTTCCTCATGCACTAAATTTTTCTTTCATCATTTCCATATTCTTGAAATTAATTATTGAATAACAAAAATGTAATTAAAAAAAAATTAAAACTGTACCTCAACCAAAACTACCAAAACATCAAAAATTCCAACCCCATAAGTCATGTGCATGGAGCGCCACACCCAAATGTACCACAAATCCAAAACGCCAAAGCATGACCCCCGGTAATGTGGGACACTATGGATAACCTTAACCAATTTATTTAAACTCATTTACCACATTTACAAGTCGAGTTACAAAGCCCATTTAGCTAATGAGTCACTTCTAGTGACATGCACATTTTAATAAAACATGATTAGTTCCGGCTTATAGTTATCACTTAGTTTAAGAGAAACTAAAAACACTGGCACTTACCTCTAGACTTCCAACAAGGGAATTGTAACCAACCTTCATTTTAATGAAAATTCCTTTGGAGACTAGTTTTGCAAGTGGGTTTTGGGGCCCACTAGTTGTTGACGATAAGAGTTCGACACGATTAGATAACCGACCCGAAGTTTCCCTTTCAACTTGAGCTCGATCATCGTAATCAACTTTCTCTAGACATGATGAATTCAATGTATATGGGGAGTAACTAGGAATCATTAAAAAAAAAAATTGAACTTAAAATGAGTATTTTCAAGGCCCAATTTGTAAGCACTTTAGATGTTTCGACCAACTTTCACCAAAATTGCAACCTTAGCTAAACACACCTAAGGATCCCAATTGACTCCTAACTAACTATGGAACCTTGTAGATATCATTTCCATACTTTATAGAGCATGAATTAATCAAATTCTTATATGAATGGTTTTTGGAAATTATGATGTTTCTCTTTCTTCCCTTTTTCTCTCTAGAAGTAACTACAAAAATTTGACTGATTTTGAAAATGTAAATGGGTTAAAAATGTTTATGGATTTGAAACAAAATGAAAATTTGATAATGTATGTGGTTATGATATGATGAATAGAAAGGAGAATGAATTCTAGGCTTTCTCTCTCCTCCTTACTCTTCTCTCAAAAAAATGCAATAGAATGTGGAATTGTGGATGTGTGAAGAAATAAAATCTCTCTCTCTCTCTCTCTCTACTTTCTATTTTGTTTTCTTGAAATGATGGATGCGTGCATTTTATGTTTTATTGTAGGGGATTTCCATACTAGTCCTAGGAATGGTTACGAGTTGGTTGCATGTAATCCAAACAAGAGGAATTCAGGATGTGATATGTTGTATTTAATAATCTATCATTGAAAAGTTATATTCATATTAAAATACTGGGTATTAACTTATAATAATGATATGCAAAGTGTTATTCAAAGAATTGATTTTTATGTATATTTTGAAAAGGAAATATCAATGCGACTATATTTATAAGTTTTGAAATGGATGTGAAGTTGTAATCAAATGTTGTACTTATGTTATTAAGGTAATAAAATAATCTTTTACGATGTTAATTATTGAATTAGATCCTTAACACTCTTAATGCTCGGTAGAATATCATCTTACCAAAACTATCAAAAAAAGAGTTCATAATCCCTATTGTACTCTCTCCTCCCAATCAATCCTTTTCTAGTGTGTAAAACTCATATCATGTTAAGAAAATACTCTAATCTCATTAATCGCCTTCTTGTTTTACATCTAAGACAAGTCCTACAAGTATCATTACTTGAATTTAAATAACCTTGTGTGAGGAAATGACTATTAAGAGTACCCTATCATACATGGGGTGAGAATGACCGTCATTTCTAGGTGTTGTAAATCTAACCACCTCATGGGTAAGTTGTAATGCTTAGGTGCATAATTGTCCTTAACACTTTAGTGTATAACCTAGTCCTTTGGGGGATAATTTGGGGTGTTTTTACCTATGTATTATCTCATTAAGGGACCTAACTGAGGTGAGGGATTCTAAGCTTCAACTTACCTATGCATTAAACTAATGTGTCAAAATCATTAATCCCTCACATATAATAGGGTTACCTTGGCACATAGTCTTAGAACACCTCAAGTGGCACAAAGGCTTTGCAAGATAAGGACACTTGATTACTCTAATTTTTTCTTATATTATGGTGTAGAAACCCTCAAGTAATAATGAATGTAATAGATTGTGTGACCTCTTATGATGTTAATGGTCAAAGGAGATATGATGTATGGTTACCAATGATCATAAATATTGCTTTAGAAGGATTTTGAATGCGTAAAATTTTATTGAATGTCCCACTTGTAATATGTGCGTAACTTTTGAGTTGCCTAATTAAATATAAAATGAATCTTAAGAAAGGAATCAAACTCCCAGGAGATGGGAATATTTAAGTATATAATTAAGTAGCATATGAATTCATTTGTTTTAAATGATTCCAATTATTGACCAAACTTACCGCGTAAATGTAATTATAACAAGGGTAAACACGAATAAAATTTGTAATGATCACCGTGAAAATTGTATGCCCTTGAGTGATCTCGTAACCAAATAAAATTCCTAATTTGATCATAAAATAAATGTAATATAAGAGAGCTGCATTTGGTGATAAAATAACCTATGAAATAAGGAAACCAATTCTAAGGCTTGAACAAAAACTTTGTATGCATAAATGTGGTTAAGTAATGATGCTAATGAAATAATGAACATGAATCCTTGAGAATGGAATACCTTGGGTTGTTTCCAAGGTATTTTGAGTTAAGAATATTGTACCCTAGTTTTAATTGTAAAATATAGTAAAAACCTTGGGCGTAGATGGGAATATATTAAACCTAAGATCTCTTAAGAAGTAGAATTTACGGTTGAAACCTATAATTAACCCGTAACTATCAAGAATGAATCTTTAAAATAATGAATTAGAAGTAAAGTGAAATGTGAGGTTCATCACTTAAACTCAATTCCAAACCTCTATAATGTTAACACATGTGAAATGTATCCTTCCATGTGTAACATGATTTGTGAGAATAAGGAATCCTATTTGGGCAATTGGATTGTGAATCACATCGTGAACAATGTAAATTAATTAACTAACTTACATAGGGCTGAAATAACTTGAATATGAAAATAGTGTATCCTTAGTGTTCTAAATATATTATGTATAAAACTTAGATTAGGTCCACTCTTGACCTAATAACCTTCTTTTTCTTTCGAGATTTTTTACCCTCATTGTAATGAAATTTTAATGCCAAAACAAGTAAATATGACTAGATTAGAAAAAATCCTTAGGAAAAGGTTGGTAGACTCATGGGTGTGTAAATTCTCCCAATGACCATCAAGTTCTATAAATTAATTTTGATAAGGGAAACGAGAAAAATTCTACTGGACCCACTATAGGTGAAATGTTAAACAAAATAATGAAAAATGTTGCCTAGTTTTAAGAGGAATGAAGAGTCATATGTTAAGAGTTCTAAAGATGATTAGGGTCAATTAATGAAAATAGGATTGTAATAAATATGTGACCATGAAAATGTTGTGTCATGGAAAGTGCCTATCTGTAAGTGTATATTGTAGTGGTATCATTGTGCTTTGTCATTTGGGTAAATGGGGCTTTGATGTGCATCATGTGTTTTCATGTTATATATGTGGGTTCATGTTTTTGAAAATGTCTCATGTGTTGTATATTATCCTAAGTGATCCCATGTGGTGTCATGTATCAAGCAATGTAAGTAAAAAAATTTATTCGAGTACTTTCACTATTATATTTGCATGTTGGTTTTGTGAGCGTTCTTGTATAAATGCATTCAATATTTTCTAAGCATTCTTTAAATGCACATCAAATACAGTTGTTTCTTTCTTTATTTTTTCATATTTTTCATGCATTAGATAATTTATAAATAATTTATTGCAATACTCATAATTTCACAATTTTTCATGTGTAAAAATGACCAACCACTACTTTTTTCTGCATTTGCAATTAAAACATTTTTTTTTCTCTATCCCATTTGTTGTAGTCTATTTAATTAAATTTTAGATTAATTCTAAATATTTTAGAGTCACTGCTGAACCAAATGATGTATAAATGATAAAATAAATAAATGACACAAGCAAGCTAAGATGTACTATTTGAAACCCCAAGCAAAGAAGAAGGAAAGAGGACTTAGCTGATTTCCGCGCTATCTCGAGGCATCGATATGTCCTAGGAAAAGTGTTGAACATGGGAAGAGTATTACAAATGTTGTATGTAAATTCTAGTCTACGGGAATAAGGCTAGAAATAGGCGTCCATGATAGGACAATGGCGTTTGGACATTGATTACCTCTTACGGTGTGCTGTGGATGTGTAAATGCTCAGAACCTGATTTTTGTAGTGTCACAGGATTGTCATTTTTGCTTCTTATTAATTTCCTAATAGTCACACAATGATCACCGAGGGTACATGTAGCCTATAAAATATAAGTTTACCTACATAAACCAATAAACCATATTAAATCTAAAAATAAATATACGATACAGGAGTCGGATTGACTTTGACAGTACACCGAAAGTGAAATTATGACCGAGTGTTGCACTACATCTTAGACTCCATGTAGTTCTAGTGAGTGTGTGTATAAATTTTTCCCTAGGATGCCCTTGTGTAGGTGCACTTGATAGCAGGTTGTAACTAGATGTATCAATGTAGTAGAATGTGTGAATGGAATAGAATGAGCTTCCCCTTCATATGTTGTGTATGCATAAAATGTAGTCCCTTGAATGGATTCTAGATGGATTCTTTAGAGTAATTTAGAGTGCTTTAGGTGCCATTTGGATGTAAGATTAGGTGATGCTAGTAATGCTTAGTTCTTAGTCCTTGATTTTGGTCACATAACTATGTATTTATATGATTCCCTTATTTGAATTTTGTAATTGACTACTAGAGGGCCGAACCATAAGTAAAAAAGATACCGTAAGATAAAAGAGACCCAAAATAAGTGAGTAAGGTGAAAAGGGCCGGGCGCCAGAGGGGACATGGGTGCCAGGTACTCTGCCCTGGGATGGCCATTAGTGTCCTGGAGCCATATAAGATAACTAAGTAAAAATACCGACTGGGATGCATGATGTGTAAGAAAAAATAGGAAACATTAAATAAAGTAAAGATTTGAGGGAATATGAGATTTTTGTACTATAACTTAGGGTAGTTAAAGGAGTGGTTGTGGAACTAGACATTGCTGAAATATTTTTGAAAAGTTGTATGATAGGGAGGGGATGGAGGGTGGGTCAAGTGTAGGTTTTGACACATTGGTTGTTGTGGGTGTTGGGATGGTTTTGTAGAAAATTGGAGTTGTGAGAGTGTTGTAGATTCATAGAAGTTTTGTCAAAAATTAAAGAAATGAACCTCGTAGTGATATATATATAGAGTCGAGGGTTCTCGGTCGGAGACACCGACATAAAATGATATGCAGAGGGATTCGAGGTCACACATGTTTGAAGATGACCGTTCAAAAGATGACTACCATGATTAAACAAAGGGATGGTTTAGGATATACCGCACGTCCAATCATGTAGAGATGACCAAGATAATGATGTTCTTTTGACTAACTATGTGTGAGACGAGTGTCTAAGTATAATAACGATGACCATGCATGATTGGAAGAGACTATTACAGAATATACGTTTATAGATATTTTAGGAGAGATCACAAGCATGAGACAATCATCTAATTTAGTGTTGTCTAATGTTAACTTGATAGGCATCCGAACAACAACCATATAATATTGCATTGTTGGATGTCAACCTTACTTGCATCTAATAACCTTGTGAAACCCCAAAAATATGCAACATATTGAATCATCTTTTCCATGAAATGTCTTTTTAGATATTCGCCATTTTTTCAAAAGTCAATTTCAAATATTTACCAAAATATTTAAGTCTTTTTGGGAGGGGGTCTTAAAATGAACCATATACAAGATACTATAGAGGTCAAGTTAGTGTTTGGACCAAGAAGTAGAGTGTCCCAATGATTAATAACAATACCAAGAAAAGTGAGTGATGTTTTCAATGACCAAAATTAGTTTTTTTGCAGATGTAGATTTATTTTTCACATTCTAATACACATTCTATTTCCATACTTTACTCAAAATTTATATTTTCATTTCCGTACTCCATATGAAATGAGTCTAGTCCATCATGTAATTTGAGTATTATGGTTTCAATTCACCTTGCACCTAACATTGGATTTCTCTTTTGGTGAGTTGAACTTAGCTATCACCAAACTTAGGGTTTCCATTTTTGGCGAATCCAAGTTATATTGAATACTTAACCCTTGGGGTTTTCCTTCTAAGTAATATTGTCTCATCTTAGACCCAACCTAGGGTTTTATCTTTACATAATCTAGATTTGTTATAACATTATAAGTATTTCTCTTGTATCTTGTTGATAAAATTGATTGTTAGGGTTTGACATATTTGTTCCAATTTTCTAGACCTATCTATTGCTTTTTACACATTGATTAAATTATGTTATGAAAAACACAAAACAATAAATATGATGTAATGGTTTATAATAAGGAAAAATTCAGATGTAATCAATTCACAATTAACTATAAATAATCATAATAATGCATTAATACTTGAAACGATGATAAAAAATGAAATGATAGTTCAAATACATAAGAGGAGATGGAGAATTAGTTGTACATGTCATGATAGAGGAGATTTGCATGTGTAGATAGGTGGAAAATATAGATCATAAATTTTAGATGCTTCATTATCAATACTAGAACTAGAAACCGAGTTAGTGCAAGACCATACATATATTGTATGGTCTAGCCCTAGAATTTATAGTCTTGAATGGATATGTACGGTCTTGGAACCTTCAAAGTGGTTAGGTTGTGAAACTTATTGCGTGTTTTACATTCTTTGAAATTTTATTTGTTGTATTTTGTTGTTATTAGTACAACTTCATGATAACTTAGAGTCACATGCATCAAAGTAAACCCTAGACATTGGTTATAACCTTCATCAAATCAATAATTAATAAAAAGATAAATCATGTGTGTGGTGAGATTGGACTACCTGTGGAATTCGTTCATGTTGAACCAAACTAAGTGTTCATGCATTACATTCCTCGTGCGAGATCAAGCCTTATATAGTTCTCCAGGTGCTTGTGAAAGTTTGAGTGTGTAACACCCATGTTATACTTCATCCAAATTAAGGGATTTAAAAAAAAACAAAACCCTTAATCACAATTAATGCCTTCAATGATTTTTAGCTTGCAACAATTAAAATATAACATAATTAAATTTTTGTAATCCATCTAATAACAAATGATAACCATGTGCAGCTATAAGGGTCAACTGGATCTACCTAATCCCCCTTAATTCACTCTAACCGAGTGTGTATAACTTGTATACATTTGGTTAAAATTTTTAATAGGTCTTGAGAACTATGTGTAACTCCTAAGTGTCAACCTAGAAATCAGAAAATTTGTAATCCATCCGACATACGACACAACAAGTTAGGGGTAAGGTGAACAGACAGTGTAATTAGATAGCTACACTACTTGGCCAAGTTTTCAAGCATTGCTTTGCAAGCTTAGTTTCGTGACTACACACAAGTCATCGAAACTTGTCTCCGTCACCGCACAACCATCTCTTCACAATTATCTAGATCTCATTTCATTGTTTAAGAAGTTAAGTTCAATTTTGAAGAAGTAGGAATCATGACTCATCCTTCTAATTGAAAGGATCCTATCAGTTCTATCTTAGGATCCCTATGGGAAAGATAAATATCATGTAATGAATTTTGTCATTACATACTCATTATCCTTCTCGTATCCATCCTAAGTTGGCATAGTTGGGATTTTGTCGATAAGAGTAGAAATTTAAAATATCTACACTTCATATACCAAATCATTATCTATTTAGGTTAAGTAGATAGGATTGTCTTTATGTTATGTTGTTTTTCATCGCATCATGTCATCCATTTCATAATAGATTATTATAGTAACTCATTGAGTTACTATCCTTTATGGGTACCTCTTATCGATTTATCACAACTTAATGTTGTTGTTCAAAATAGATTAATTTAACCATATCTTGCATTTAAATGATCTAATCACTCCTAATTAGTATTGGTCTTAATATCATAAGTTTATCATTCATTATGAAAGGTTCACTTAATCTCATTTGGTCATCATTTGATATGAATTGTACAACTTATTTAGTAAGGTACAATATTAATATAACATATTTTACGTTGTATCATTTCCCATGACGTAATATGTTCATTAATGACACATTTATTCATCCATGATGAAAATATAAAATCAGATATGATTACTTATCAATTATAAATAAATTATGTTTATGCACTTCTATTAAAACTAACACTTAAACACTTTAATTTTAATAAGGTACAATAAGGGTATAAATTTTATTTTCGTTGTACTTATTTCTTTATCAAACTATGTTTGTAAATCATCATATTTGTTCATCCTTAATGAATCAATAAACCAGATATAGTTTCATAACATAATATTAATAAATTTAATTCATACTTTGTTGTAAAAACAACATTAAAAACACCTTTATATCTCACAAAATGTGATACGAAACAACAAGTAATTTTATTTAACTTCATAAGGATAAATCCTTATTTTCAAAAATGATGACATACAATTTTTTAGAATAGTAAAATAGACAAATTCCTTCAATCATCTTGTGAAAATAATACTTTCACATTACAATTAAATACAATAATCTTGAACATATTTTTAAACAATATAAATGAGAAATCATGTGTATACAATCCAATTATTCACTTCACAATATCACTCTATCCTGCACACTGTATGAGAGAGAAATGTATACATGGTCAGTTCTATGAACTAGGCATGAGTTATCCAACTCATATTCTTGTTGTATTTAATTGAAATAAAAGAATATGTTAAGATTAACTTAACCAATAACTTACTAACTTTGTAATTCATTAGCTATGCTTACATATAATTGCTTGAATAGATTGATACTACAAAAGTAAGTATGCTATCATCTCAATCCAAGAATCCAAATTTTTAGTCTATTTAAGTCACCTTCAATGCAAGTTACTTATTACCATGATCATGCAACGATCAATTCTCTAAGGTCATCTTAAACAAAGTTGACTTCTTTAATATTAAACATGCATATTATAAGGATTCACTATCTCATCAATATTTTCAAAAGAATGTTTGCAAAGGAGGTAAAATAGAATCATATTTTATAAATAAACATTCATTTCCAATTGTTATCGGTTGTTATTGCTTTAAATCAAATAGTCAACATTCATGATTACAAACACATAATCATTACTATATGAAAGTTCAATGATAAGTAAATGTCAATATCTAATTAATCATCCATTTCTCAATGGATCAAAATAATCATCAAGCTAAGAGCTATCTATAAACATTCAAACAATAAGTGTCAACATAGCTTTTAAACAGTTGTGATAATAAGAACTTAATCATTTCTTCAAAAAAGATTTATATCAAGTTAATGTCAACCTCCCTCCCTTATCTTACAATGATTTACTATTTTCAACAAACAACTATCAATCATCACAATTTTTTTGATGAAACTAATTTACTTTCAGACAACATTCAATTTGGTACTAAATGGACTTAATGACAAAAATTTACAAGAGGAATCAAATCACACTATCTCCTATCCAAACCCAAGCAATGTAAAGGTTGCATAGATGACAACATAATCTAAAAACATATACAACTAATTCGTAAACTTCACTACCCAATACCCACAGACCATTATCAATTGATTTTAACTAAACGAGAGTGGTATTATCCATCAATCACACGGGAGGCCACAAAAACTAGTTATTAAATAGTATAGTTTCAAATTTGATGTTTTTATGAAAACAATAACTACAAGCTCGAAATCTTAAATCTACCAAATATTGTTCTATATAAAATCCACATGTATTTAGTTAATGAATACGTATGGGATTCCAACCCAAATATTATTTTCAAAAGGAGACTCATATATTTCCATTACAATTCAAACCCAGGCTGCCATATTGGCTAAAAATGCAAGCCCCACATTTTCTAAGCAACCTAAAATGCTAAACATATCTTGCATTTTCAACAAAAACCCAGTTTATTTGCAACTTGACTTTTTGTTTTCCAATCATTTTCTCAAATATAAAAAATAAAAATTCCCATTCTTAAAAAATAAATCTCATGCGTATTTTATTAAGCAGGACATCTATCTACAGGCTCTGGTGAGCTAGGTTTTTAAAAAATAGGACACGTATTCCAAAGATTCCTAACCATTAACTGACCCAACAAACCATTAAACTTACGCCCAATGTTTTTTTATTTAAAACCCCTCGATAGATTTTAAACAAGATAACCAAATTTCAAGATTTATAAATCTATTGAGACCAAAAAGCACATTCCATATTTCTAATTAAGCCTATCAAATAGAAACTAATTTCATTCTTATTTTTCCATATTTATAATTAGATTAAGAGCCAAAACATATCCCCAATTTCAGCATAAAGAGAACAAAAATGTGATAAATAATAATGAATGCCTAGTAATGCTTTTACCTCGATTTCCTTTTTCCTCTTTTCTCTTAAAACCTGTAACTTACATTTCCAACCAAATCTCCCAAGATTTCCAAGACCAAATAATAATAATAAACCCAAAATATCCATTAAAATAGAGCTTAAAACTTGCATGTAGTCGCCCCCACAAATCTCCATTATTTTCTCATGCCAAAAACCTCATGCAACTTCCACAGACCAAAATAACCAAGAAAAAAATAAAATGTGACTATGGGAGAGAGAATTTGGCTTAGATGTATTTTGGCTTGCCAAGAAAGCTTCCACTTTCCCCAAAAACTGTACATGTTTATTAAATGCATTTAATAATTGGCAGTCCACTTTTCATTCCCTCCAAAATCTCCCACTGCTAGTAAGAAATGTGTATGGTTCTCAAACTTACTAAATTATATGCAAGGTATGGTCTAAGACCAATTCAAACACTATAATTACCTTGTGATATGGTCAATGGCCATATAAACAAAAATCAATAAAATTAAACTTTGACAATGCCAAGTAATGTGGTCTAAGACCCATTAAACAAACAAATTTATTTTCTCCCTCGGTCCATGACCATTTTATATATAACTTAAACATAACTTTTTACCTTGCATTTGGTCCATGACCATTCAATATATAAACCTTAATTAATCTAATTTCCTCGAGGTCGATGACCCTTGCTTTACAATAACATCCATCAATTTTACATGCCAACACTATGGTCAATGACCATTGTTCCTTGTAAGTTAATGTACAATATAAACATTAGTCGATAACCTTAAATTTTCTTCGTGGTCTATGACCTATCAACAATAGCAATAAACTAATAATCAATAACCATTACACTTATTACCTTGTCAATGGTCCATGACCATGTTCATGATGCCAAGGAGGTTCAACCTCACAATTACAACATTTACATTTATACCTTTTCCAAATATCGATAACACTTGCAACCAATAATGAAGTCAATACAAATCATTATCATGTAACGATATTAACCAAAAAGTGGTAGTCTAACAAATCCAACAAATCAACATCGAACAATAGTGCAATCCAAAGATGGCTATTAAAATGAAATAATCATACCAACATAATAATTGCATCTATATGTATACATATATGCTTACATATGCATCTATATACGTATATGTATATGTTTTCACATATACATATATGTATATATTTGTATATATAATAATATAAGTATAATTATTAAATCAACTTTTATAATTAATTGATTCATCAACTATCAAATATAATGACAAAAAAATCCATTTAATTTGGTGTGTGTGTGAGTGTGAGCTATGCCAACCCCCTAAGAATTACCTTGTGTCTCTTGACCAAAATATATTGGGCTAGAAATAAAATAAAAATGTACCTAATCCGTTAGTATTATAGTGTATTGTTATTTAGTTACATGAAATCAATCTTTCAGCCTTGAAACCCTTTGATAATGCTTAGAATGGATTTTATCTTTTTAAGACATGGCTCTATGATATTTGCATGCTTGGAAATAGAGGAAGATAAACTCTATGAACTGGTTGAGTGCTTTATATTTCTAGTAGTGAATGCTCTAAATGATGTGCAACTAATTTAGGAAGATCTAGGAGAGCCTTGAGTGATTTTGGAGTGATATTTGCAATAGGATCTTTTAAGGTTTCCATGTGAGTTATAAAGTGACATTGACTTGCTTATATATCCTTCCATATGTGAAATATTATGATAAGGTTGGCCCTAAAAATATGAAACAAAAAAGTAAAGATACTAAAATTAAAATCGAGTCGAAAGACAGAAAATCGAGGATTGTACAAGTCGAGTCATGACCGTATAACACATTATGATGAAAATGTATGGTACATGACAAAAAGTATGTGATGTGAAACCATTTTTTTAGAATAATGCACAAAGATGATTTACTAATTTGATTAATTAATATTTTCTTGAATTTTTGAAAGAGTGGAGCACAAGGATGAGCAATTCAAGGCCGATTAGGTTTCAAATTTGAGAATTTTTCTTAAATGAGGATCATATAAAAACTTGTCATTCTTTAAAGGATAAGTAACCAAATTTTAATGTCTAAATTTCGCCCTTTAAGCATGTAATTAACTATTATGTGCTTAAATTAAAAACATAAATGAGTGTGTACACACAATTTGTATTTATTTGATAATTTTATTCCGATGTGTAGGTATTGACACGCTACATGATAAAACCTACATCATAAAGTGTAGTCAATGTCGATGATCGAAAATGGACTATAACTCAAAGTATAAATAACACTTGTAACTT
The DNA here is from genome assembly GCA_018340775.1 of Taxus wallichiana var. yunnanensis. Lineage (NCBI taxonomy): Eukaryota > Viridiplantae > Streptophyta > Pinopsida > Cupressales > Taxaceae > Taxus > Taxus wallichiana. The sequence continues at coordinate 324,492,411 of CM031242.1, read as the reverse complement.
TTGTAACTATTAGGAAAACATATCTTAGTGTTCACATAGGTTAGAATAATAATGTGTGTTATTATTATATGAGTTGTAATTAAGTTAGAGTGAAAAGGATAAGTGAGTTGTAGTAAATAACTCACATAACTATTCTAGATGTATACGAAAGATTAGGAGTGAATGAAAGATTTATGGGAGGTTGAGTGATCGTAACGATATATGAGGGATTGGTTTTGACTCCTTATATGTTGGAGTAATTTACACTATATATGTAACTCATGTTGATGAATAGTGTGATTGATTCTACATTATGATGCAAGGGGGAAATATGTAGAGATTGTTATTATAAATAGTTGTGCAAAAATTCATTTTGTATTGCTGTGGTAACATTTGTTTAAAGTAGTGGAATCTTCCCCATCAATTCATGGGATGATTATTTTGACAAAAAAATTATATCTTGGTTTCTTGTCATTTCTATTGCTATACTTAATTTTGTTCTTTTCAATTATGTCTGCTTTTTTACATTGTTGCGCTAGTTACGTTTATTATATTTTATATATATAGGTAAATAGGAAAGGGTTTTGAATCATAATAAAAAGAGAAAGCATGATCAGTACATAAAAAATACATTAAATATCGGGTCATATGAATACCCTACAACCAAAATAATAGCTAGAATGAAAATTCAACAAAAAGTAAGAAAATTATTCCATGAAGAAACTAGTCACAAACTAAACCAGAGGTAAGATGTGGAATTGGTTGGATTCTTTGGGGTCCCTAGTTGCCTTATGAGATTCCCTAGTCTCGGTATCTATATTAATATTCTTCTCTTTCTTTTTGAGTAACCCTTGGTTTTCATGCTTGGTCCCTCTTGCTTCTCCTTATCCTTTCTCTTCTTGATTCTCTTTTCAATTTCCTTACCTTCTTCTTTCATTGTTTCATTCTCTTTTCGACGACTTCCATAGACAAATGTATGCCCTATTCCTTGTGCCCCACCAAGATTTTTCCACTTTCTCCACCATTTTATCTAGAATAACATCATTGACTCAAGTTCTTTTAGTGTTCACCTACAAAAATTTAAACTCCCCTTTTTGTTTCTTGGCCTCATAAACTAGGCCCTTTATCACACCCATTTTTGTATGTCAAATGCCTTATCCATGACTCTCCCATGAATATATGTACCCACGTCTGGGAAATATTGGATCACCACGGTGGTCCTAACCAATATTATCCTTTCCCTTGCTCATGGGGACCTATTATATCGAGGTTAAATCTCAATATTAATAGTCTCATTCCCTCATCACTTCTACATATTGGCTTTGTAGGCATTGGGTTGAGCATTTTTGTTCTTGGATTTACTCTTCTTCTACTCGGACTCGGTAGAAGAGTCTTCTATGTAGTAAATACAATCATGTATCCTTGTTTTTAGTTTATCCCTCCTTAACACTCATTGTAGATCCATTTTCTACACTTCAATTTCAATGCCCCTAATGGCCACAACACGTAACCCGAATTCCATGTACTAGTGAAATCCAAAGACAGGTTTGTATCTATGCCCTTGATTTTCTCAATGTATTTTCTCACACTTCCTCTTTTGAGTATAGTCCACACCACAATATTTTTCTTAAGTTCATTCCAAATGAACTCAAGTTCCTCCCACAATTGTTAAATGCTTGCACATGCATATTTTCCAAGGTAGAACTCGACTCTAAAATGCTTGAGTTCAATTGTGTTTGTAAAATTCTAATTTTTCACCTTTCTATCTCTCTCGATTCCATGGACTACTCACATGAGTGACGAGTGAGCTTTAAATCTATTAACAATGATTTCCATTATTACAAGGATTTCCAAACTTACATGATTTGTGAGGTTGGAGTAATTATTGGGCATGCTTTATGTAATGCATGAGATGTTGCATCTTTATTTTCCATTATCCTCTTTATGTTGCACATACATATTTTCAAAGATAGAAATCGACTCTTGAAATGCTTGAGTTCGATTGTGTTTGTAAAATACTAAATTTTCACCTTTCTATCTCCCCAGATTCCATGGACTACTCACATGAGTGACGAGTCGAGCCTTGAATCTATTAACAATGATTTCCATTATTACAAGGATTTCCAAACATACGATCTGTGAGGTTAGATTAATTATTGGGCATGCTTTAGGTAATGCATGAGATGTTGTATCTTTATTTTCCATTATCCTCTTTCATGATTATAATATTAAGTGAGTTTCCTTCAATTGTAATCTTCTTGATACTTATTATATTGGCCAATTAGATCTCTTAAAGGGTTGTAAAATCTTCTATGTAGTGGTTATATTAGATATCCATGGGACCCACATAAACTACGACCGAGTTACCATGAAAATCCCTAATCAACCCTCCATCCCCAACATTTTTGGGTTTCCTTTCAACACCCCATCAAAATTGAGTTTGAACCAACCCTTAGGGGTTTGGTCTAGTCTTTATGAGCTTCTATATATATTATTCATCATATTCTCACCTATTTGTTTTATGAAAATATTCCAATTATTGGATTTGGGTTCTTCCTCTTTTAGAAATTTATGACCCTCCTTTTCCATAAGATTTTTGATATTTTCTTTAATTTATTTGATAATCATTTTGGGGAAATAATTTCAAGTGGGGATACCATTTAGGTGGACAACCAATTTACACCCCGTTTGATTTTTAAAGTTTGTTTGATAAAATTTAGTATGTCATTATTTCATAGTTTAGAGTGAAACGGTATAACTGATTCACCCATCATATATAAATAGGGTGATCCTCACGAAATTGGTAACATGATTGATATATCATATTTTTAAGATCATTGTGATCATTGTATTGTAAAATTTCGAGAAATTGTTCTACAATCATTCGTGAGACCGAGGAGTGAAGTGGAAGTGTTGGGTAAAAGTATTTGTGAAATTCTTAATAAAGGTAGTGCTTTATTCTAAGTGGGGTTTTTTCCTTTGGGTTTCCCCACTATAAATATGGTGTTTTGTGTATTTTATATTTTTGTTATTTACTTTCCTATTCATGTTCTATAATATGTAATGTAAACATTTTTATCTATGTTTAATCATTGCACTTCATAATCTATAATCTTCAGAAATTATATTGTGGATTTATAATTTGTTAATTATTCATTCCTGTTAATTCCCTAACATGGTATCAAAGTTGGTGGTTATGCTTGTGCAGAGATAGATCTGGATGTTTTTTGATTTGCAGGAGTAAAGAACTTGAAGTTTTCAGATCTACAAAACCCTAGTTGTTTCGTCACTGACCAAAGATAATCAGGTTAAAAATTCAAATTTTTTCTGCCAAATTATATGAATATTGGATGAATTTTTTATTAGATCTTTCTTATACATTTTGTGTGCACAAATATGTGTTTCTACGACCTTGGTTCTTTGTTATTGTTTCTTTATAATCTTCTACATGTTTTTAAAATTATTTCACACCCTTTGTAGTTGTTATAGTTGTGTGAATTATTTAAAATAACTTTTTTATTTTGTGGCTTGCTTTGTATTTTTCAGGCTTGTCTTTTTCCCAGGAAGATTTCAAAATTTTGTTGTTTTTTGGCTTATTCTGCGGGTTTTAGGTCCAAAATTTTCTTTTCTTTAGAAGAGTGATGGAATTAAAAAACATGTCCTTCTTGAATCATGGAATTTGTGACACATGTTTTATTTTTACTTATGTACTGAGGATCCCTCTTTCTGTCCTGTTTTTGTTGCAGACCCGAAAAATCTATCTTCTTTAGCTTATTTCACAGACTTGAGATCTATGGAACGAATCACTTCTTGAGAGTGATGGAATATTTCCGTGTGTCCTTTTTCCATGGTTTATCCTTTGATAAGTGTTTCATTGTTTTCTTACCGCATGTTCTTCTGTCTCTTTTGCCGTATACCTGAAAAGACATTTTTTTTAGTTTTTTCTATGAGCCTGAGTTCTATAGGGTGTATCTCTATTTAAGAGTGTCAAAATTGTGCCACACATCCTATCTCTTCTATTTATATTGAGACACATGTGTCGTCTACATTGTCAATCATTTGACAAATGTTCATTTCTTTATTTTTCATGTACCTTGTTGACCTTGTCAAACCATGTCGTGGACCCGATAAACTATTTTTCTTAGTTTATTCCATGGACTTCATGTCCATTGAACACATCACCTTTGGGAATCACTAGAACGATGACACATGTCTTGTTGTTTTGTCTTTATCTGTGATAAGTGTCACCTTGTTTGATCATCACATTTTCTTTTTGTTGACCTTGTCAAACTCTTCGAGGACCCAATAAGTTATTGTTTGTGTTAAATCTTGGGGACCTCATGTCCACTAGGCTCATCAACTTGTAAAGGTTTTGGAAGGTAGACACATTCCCTCTTGTGTTTTTCTGATTTTTGATGCGTGTCACCTCCTATTTTGTTCACATTTTATCTCTTTGTTTTAATATTTGCCAAGTGTCCTCTTTTGCTTTCGTCACGTATTTTGTTATGGCTCTTGTTTTGCATATCCAGACTTGAAAATATTTCTTTGTTGTTTAATTCGAGGACTTACGTGCGTCGGGATAATATATTTATAAAGTTTCGAGAAATATGATGTGTGTCCTTATTGACCATGTCTGATCTTTAAAACATGTTGTATCTTGCTTCGATTAGCTTTGTTCTACTTTTTGATAAAATGTTTTTTTTAAGTTGTAGTTCGACTTAGTATGAGCTTAGTTGAATTGCTTGTGAGTTTTAGTTAATTTATTTTGAGTTGTGCATCTTATGTGACAAGTTGGGTCTATATCTCATGATAAGATAGCTCCATCTTAACTCTATTTGTCTCTCCCATAAAGATTTTGTTTTTTCTAGTCAAATATTTGTTTCATAGTTTTTTTATGTGCTTATTATTATTATTATTATTAAAAAATGGCTAGTAATATTAGTTTCTCAATGGATAAATATTAGTTATTAAATGAAACGAATTATAGTATCTGGAGAGTTAGGTTAAAAACTTGTTTCATGGCTAGGAAATTATGGAATCTTGTAATTGGTGTGGAAAAATGACCCACCAAAAGACTTACAAACCTTGAAAACCTTAGCTCATTCTCTCAAAGATCACAAGAAGCTCTATCAATCCTATTACAGAGCATAGAGATGAATTTTTAATTCATATAGGTCATGTGGATTCTCTTGTTGATGCATGGAAACAATTATAAAACATGGATGAAGGCAATCATCTTTCTAAGATAATTAAACTAAATTTGGAATTATTTACAACTCCTTGAAAGGGGATGAAAAAATTGTTAATTATCTAGATAAAATTAAAAACATTAAAGCTCGGTTGGATGGATGTAAGCATGAAATATTTGAAGATAAACTTCTATATTTTATCATTTAGATAAATATTCATGAAAAATTCAGAAACTATATCTTCATCCTTAACTCTAAATATCATAATGAGAATGATTTACTGATCTGGACACTCTATCTTCTCTGCTAATTCATAAGAATGTGTAATGGATATTTTTGATTCAAAAGAGAATGCCTCTCAAAAAAATTTCTCTCATAATCATAAACCTTCTCAAAATAGGAATAATATCAATCCTAATCATAAATCTAACATCAGATCAAAATTTAAACCCAATCCTAAATCTAATTATGTTAGAAACAGTCATAATTTTAAAGTGAAATTCAATGGCACATGTAACAAATGTGGAAAATTTGGTCATAAAGAATCTGATTGTCATGTAAAAATTAACAAATTTGTTAAAAATACTAAAAATAGTAAATTTAACAATCAGAAGAAAGATTAGAATCAAAATCATGCAAATAATGTTGAGCATTCTATTGTTGGATACTACTCTCTTAGCCTTAAATGACAATAAATGGATCCTAGATAGTGGTGCCTCTAGGCACATGACCTGTATTTCTTGTATCCTCTCAAATGTTGTAAAATGTGAGGAAATCTATCTCTAGGAGGTAATTCCATCATTAAATCTGTAGGTTGTGGAAATGTTAAATTGAAAAATGGAATAATTAGGAATGTCTTATATGTTCCTCAGTTAAAAAATAACCTTTTATCTTGTTCTCAGTTAACTAAATAAAACTATAAATTTGTATTGCTGCAAGATAAATGGTATGTAAAAGATGAACTCAATAATGTTATTACATCTGGTATATAGAAAAATGGTTTATATATTTTTGATGGATTTGTTTATGAATCTTGATTTTCTTCTTCATCTAGAAATGATCTTCAAATTTGGCATGAAAGGCTTGGACATGTAAATTTTAGAAGTTTGTATGAAATTTCTTGCCTAAATCTTGTAACAGGTCTCCCTAAATTGAAATATGATCATGAAACATGTGAAATTTTCCTACATGGTAAGCAACATGTTGTACCATTTCAAAAACATCATGATCCAAATTCCTCTCATTTATTAGAGTTGATTCACAAGTGATGTGAGAGGTCCACTTGAATTTCCTTCTCTCAGTGGAGCTTTGTATGTTGTATGTTTTATTGATGATTTCTCTAGGATGACCTGGTCTTATTTCATTAAGAAAAGTTTGATGTCTTGTCTAAATTTCAAGAGTTTAAAGCCTTAGTTGAAAATGCTTCTAATATGAAAATAAAAAGAATTAGGACTGATAATGGAGATGAATATATTAGAAATTTTTTGATGATTTTTGCGTGTCATGTGGGATTCAAAGATAATTGACTACTCCTATTCCCACAACAAAATGGCATTGCATAAAAGAAAAATAGGTTCGTTTTAGAGATGACAAGGACTATGATTCATGTAGAATCATTGTGCCTAAGTTTTTTATGGGCATAAGCAATGAATAATGTTTTCTATATCCTAAATAGAGTTCCATCTAAATATATTCATCAAACTATACCTCATGAAGTATGGAAAAAAACAAAAACCATATATCTCTCACTTAAGAATATGTGGTAGTCCTGCTTTTATCTTCATTCCAAAAGTTAAAAGGAAGAAGCTTAAAACAACCTCCTATTATTTTATTTTTGTTGGTTATGGTTTCCAAACAAAAGGTTTAAGAATCTATTACCCTTTCAAGCATGATATAAATGAAAAAAGGAATGTTCGTGTCTTAGAGAAAACTTTCTATGACACTTGTTATGAACCCTCCTTTGTTTCTCTTGAAATAAATCATGATATTCCTTCTCCTAAAAATATATAAAAAAAAGTTCAAGGGGATGATTATCCTGATCTAGATATGATGGAGATTGAGGGGGAGTCATCTCAAAATGTGTTGCATCCAAAGATTCATAAAAGGGCTCAAAATTTGGTTAATAATTCTTATCCTATTAGTCTGAGAAAGATAACTCATAGTCAACGTACTTATCATACCTTGATGAATCTATATGAGGTTAAAACAAAATATTTCGAAGAAACTTGTCAACATGATAGATGGATCAAGGCTATGAAAGATGAATATAATTCTTTAATTAAGCATAACACTTGGGAACTAGTCCTCCTAAACGAAGCATTGTAGGATCTAGGTGGTTGTATAAAATTAAGTATAACTCTGTAGGAGAAATTGATAAATTCAAGGCAAGGTTAGTAGCTTGTGGTTTCACTCAAAAAATTGGTCTTGACTATGTTGAAATTTTTTCTCATGTAGCTAAAATGATCATTTTTGGACTCTTCTAGCTTTAGCTGCTCAAAATGGCCAGAAGACTCACCAAATGGATGTTAAAAATGCATTTATGAATGGTGACCTGAAAGAAGAAATTTATATACATCAACCTAAAGGTCGTGAAGAACTTGGTGAGGAACCATATGTGTGTAAGATGAAAAATCCTTATATGGTATTAAACAAGCTCCTAGAGCTTGATATGCTAAGATTAATAATTTATTTTAGGATATTGGTTTCTCTAACTGTTGTTCTGATAATGATTTATTTGTTAAGTTTGAAAATAATCATATTATCATTATTGTTCTATATGTTGATGATCTTTTAATTACTAGCAGTGATAAAAATTTAATTGCTAGAATCAAAGAAAGATTAAAATAACATTTTGAAATGATTGATTTAGCTCGCTTAAATCATTTTTAGGCATGTTTATATTTTAGGAACATAAATCTATTGTTGCATCAATCTTAGTATCTGCTAATTTACTTAAAATATTTAACATGATTGATGCAACCTAGAATTTACTAGAAATAACCTAGGCATCTTTGGCACATCACTCGGCTTAAACTAAGTGCTCACCCGAAATGTGTAAAGGTACCATGCCCCTCCTTAGAGTTGCTTTGTGTAGGATACAAACATGGTGAAGGGTTAATGCATTCATATCCATAAATAGTATAAACATTCTACATAACATATTCTAGATTGATGCAACCTAGAATTTACAAGATAACACCCTAGTCACGCTAAGCACATCACTCTCACCTCTAGACCGAGCACTCACTGAAGCGTGCAAACATACCAGTCCTCGTCGGGGTTGTTGTAGTAGGATGCTAGCGTGATGAATAAAGAAACATATAGCTCCATAACTAATCCATCATTCTACAATGCATATCATATTCAAATTTATGAAATAACAAGTTTAAACAATAATCAAGATTGAATCAAGAACATGCACTACCCGATTACACATAGGAATGACACTTAGATTCAGCCAATAACTTCCATCTATTAATAAACACAAGCTCCTTATAGTAATGTCAATCTATACCAATGCGCGCATGGATCTAATACAAAAATTTAGTCATATGTATATATCTCTATACCTCCGAAATAGGTCACATGCTATTAATATCCATGCGTTTACAGGCATAACCACACATGCAAGTGTGCTATCTATAAACCTCTTACGATTAACGTAAATGACAATCATATTCTTAGCTCATCTCCATGAAAAACCCCTTATCGATCCTCTAAAGATAGACAATGCGTGGCACGCACATCCCTGCATCGTTGGTGTGTTCTACACGCCATCTTCTAAAAATAGGTCTTCATGCTCAAAATAGGCTAAGTCCCAAATGTTGAACTTGCCCTCCACGCGTGTGCTCTTCTTGTCCATTCGCACACTTAAACCTAATATGCTTTCCGCTTGGACTTCTTGTGTAAGTCTATCAAGTTTCTCTAATCAAAATTACCCCACACTAATTGCATTGTCGCCCGATAATGGGTATCTTCAAAAATTGCAGTAAAGAATATTGAATGGAAAGAATAAGAAAGAATGTAGATGAATAAAGAATGTTTTAAGAGGCAGCATCCTTTGTATCAGTTTGAAGGAGAAACTCTGGATACTCCTCTTTTATTTTGGCCTCCAAGGTCTGCCATTTAGTGAGTGCTTGTTCTACTTTCTCTAGAATGTCCACAACAATGGATTCCAACTCATCCCTCACAATCTCTCCTTTTTCATTCTGCAGAACCAACACAACACTAGACATTGATGTCATTATTCCTTCTAGAAGATCCATCTTTTGTGTAATGATCTTCCTAAGCTCTTCCAGCTGAGTATTATGTGGCTCTTGTGTTGTTACTGGGCCTTGTGCTTTCGATTAACCATTGACAATCTTTCATGATCTTTACGCTTGCGACCCAATGTTTCATCCCTCATTGCTCTCTGGACCTCATTAATTTCTTCTAGGGTCTTCATGTTGATAAGCACCTTTAGAGTTGTGCAAATGTTTAAAGCCTCATCTAATTTCTTCAATACTTCTTGTAGTGCTTGTAGTAACCCTTCATAGGATGCAATATTTCACATCACTGAAGCTTTCTCTCGTTCTACCTCTTACTCTGACTTCCTTGGCGCTATCATGCACAAAGGTTCATCTTTAAGTACCAGGTCCACCAAATTTCCTACATAATGTATCACTGAGGGAAACGTCTATGGTACCTTGGTCTCCAAGTGTGGCCTAGATATTATGACATTGTCACCAATATCCTCTGTGAAGCTGATAAATATTTCATTCTTCTTCTGTGCCAAGTCCCTCTCTTGTGTTATGTGCACTATCTCAGTATCCTTTGTCTTTAGCTCCTCACGTAGTGCTCTTATTGTTGCAGCTTTATCCATGTTTCTTCTTGCAACTTTAGTAGAAACCTTTATCAATGCATTGTTGTCCTGCTCATTTGACATGATAGTAGATTCTATTGTCATATGTCTAGATTGTGGTGCCTTCTTCAGTTGTCTTGAAACACATGACTCTTCGCATATATAAAAGTCAGGCTCATCCATATGGGTGTGCATTGACCATGATAGTTGCTTCCGAGTGTGCACAATTTCCATATCCTCATCCATTAGCTCCCAGCCAAATAAATCCTTATGTGCTATCATGCTCTAGAAGTGGGCGTAGACAATTTTACCTACGTCCTCCGTATATCCCATGGCTGGTGGAATGTGCTCTCCACTCATTCTTCTAGACCGTTACTATTTGGGACCTTAGCTTCCAAATTTGGGACTTGTGTCTCCATGTCCTGAACATTCTCTACAACTGTCTCCTCTGGTCCCTTCTCATCCTCTCCTCTTTCCTTTGATTCCTCACCATGTTCTTTTATGTTCTCTAGAAGTGTAGGAGAATCGGGTGCACTTTCCTCGACTCTTCTGTCTCCTCATTTAACTTCGTTTCGTCCTTCTTTGCTGATTACTTCCTTCTATGGGGAGAGTCTAGGTGATCTATGCACCGTGGTTGGAGTAGCACCTTGGGTCCTTGTTCTCCTAAACACCCTCTTAAATCTTTTCTCCCTGGACTACAATCAAGTCGTTATCATCCCCCTCTTGTGGTTGAGGTGGTGTATTGGCATGCTCACCTTCACCCTTATTTGTAGGATGTCTCCTACCTCTATGCTCCAAACCACCACTATCTTTGCACTCCTTCTCCTCATCCTCAACTTCAATTGGCTCTATGTGCTTAGGTGTTAGGATGTTCTCCATTATATGCTTTCCCTTTGGTGGTGCTGGAAGTACGAACGCACCTTCCACATACTTGTTATTCTCCATCTTTGGCTTCAGTTGGAGATACACCACCACTCCTCCAATATATCCCACCACCAAACTTATTGGTTTAATGCTCAAAACCTCATAAATGATTCTTTCAACATATGCACCCCACCTTGGATACACATACTTTTTCCTTAGTGTGTGGTAGTCACAATCTACCTTATCCGTGTTGAACATCGGTCGTTGCACATCTGTAAACTCGTGTACCGATGCTGGAAGTACCTTGCTATGAATTCATTTGGAAACTTGCACCAAGGACTCCATGCCCCATATTTCATCTGCAAACAACACTATACGTAAATGCTTTGGTATATAGCAAATTGAATCGCCTTCCCAACCACTTTGAAGGTAAGTCCTTGGGGATGTGCCATTCTTCCTCAAAAGTTACACGAAGCCTATTATACCACTTCTTGGCCTGTTTCTTAACTTGATTTGTCATAGATCCCTCACATAGGTACTTCTTGAAGCATTCTCAGAGGTGATTTGTGTTCCATCGGATACTCCCATACCTTCTCCTTTGGTCCATCAGGCACTTCAATCTCCATGAACACTAGTGATAACAGAACAAATCCAAAGCTAATATTTCCTCCTGTGCATGCTTCTTCAACGATTGTCTCTGTGATATACCATGAAATGTTGTAGACTACTCCTTCAGACATATTTTTGGCAATGTGCAACCACATGGTGTTCACTTATGACCACCTTTCCTAGTCATTGAGCTTTGTAATGAGATGTGTGGCTGCTTGTACAACTAGATACTTCTTTAGTTTGTTGATGTCCATACCGCGTGACCCTTTATATATCCCAACTCCTTCCTAGTCTCTAATATTATGGTTTTATCTATCAGATCATCTCGTAAATCATCTCTCGTGCCTTTCAACCCTCTCACTGTGGAGATGAGCGTGGCTGAAATTCTGACTCTATGCCCTGCAAAGTAGAAAAAATCCTCGTGCACTCTGCTCATAAGCCACTGGTATAATGGCTCATACTTCCTGAAATAAGGGAGCTCATAAAGTTGGTAAACCCTATCCTTTGCAAGATCTTCTCACCAGCATCGTCATACACCGACATATCTTCCATTTTGTGCATTTATTTGTCTTCATGTTCAAAAACACGTCAAAATCCTTCTTGTTCTCAATGGTATGGTGATTGTCCTCACTCAATTTACTTTTCCTTATATGAGAATCCCATTCTGGCTAACAATAACCCCCTCTGGATATTGCATCTCTGAAAAATTACTTTCTGGAGCCATTTTTTTCTCCTTGACGACCACCTTCTTCTTTCCTTTTACTCCTACTACAGCTTCCTTCTTGGGTGCCATTTTTACCTTGCAATCCTTTGTAGATCCTTTTTGTTCAAATTATTCAATGTGTGAAGCAAACCCTAGTTCAATTCAGCGTGCCCTAGGTGAAATTATGTGCCCCTAACTCATCTTTGTCACCTCACTTCACTCAAACCCTTCACCACCATGGACACAAGCTTCTTCTACACACAAATCTCTTCATCATGACTGGTTACACACCTCTCGCACCTTAAAACAATCAATCGATTGCTTTGCACTTGGCTTCTTTTAAATAATTTTAATTATAACGGTAAAAAATGAATTCGCATCCCATCCTTATATAGATTTTTCAAATTTTGATGCATTTATTTCTTCTTCACCTACCAAATATCCCCTCATTCATTGACCAAATTTGTTCATTCCATGTGGTACATCTTCACGCCCTAGCTATAACCTTCTAGCACACCTCCCTACCCTCTAGTCATAGACTTCTCTTCGTTGCATGCCCTTGCGCTGAGTACCTCATCACTTGTACCTTCTCCCGGTAGTTATCATGGCCTCCACTTGCCTCACATTATAATGTTGCTTCTTTCATCTTCATCCTTGGTAACTTTTGAGAAGTAATATTGTTTTGACTTAAATCACACCCATATCAGCTTATTCCTTTATCCTTTCAATTTCTCTTTGTCTTGTACCTAGATATAAACAACCACCCCACACTAAAATTATGTGGGTCCTCTCTGCGCATAAACATTCTTCACATAATAATTAGCTTCATGTGCGCAAGCATGCTTATTACACAAGAACAAAAACTAAATTGAAAAAGCATAATGACAATGAAGGAAATACATTTAGGAAATACATAATTGAAAACCTAATCTAAATGGCACACGCCTTATTACAAACACCAAGAAAACTTATTTATAGTAGGGATTCAACCTACTCCCATTAAAGTAACCACGTAGATGTGTTCCATTAAGTGATTCTAAATGACAAGCACCTGATTCAAGTATGTAAGTGATGACATATGCCTGACCCAATGTACTTTGAGCTTTTCTCGGATGGCACAATAACTTAGAGTCATAAAGAAGTACCATTTGTCCAATCTTAAACTTATTATCCCTTATGTCTCTGTCATGCCATGCTTTCTACCTAGTCTTTTCTGTTTATGAGTCCATTGTGTTATGGCTCATCACTCATCTAGTTGAATCATCTTCTCAATACGCTCTTCTAAAGCCTACTCATCGCCTAGACCTCCAAAGCATGTGCAATCTGCAAACAAGGTAACATAAATTCTATAGGTAGAATGACTTTTGCACCAAAAACCAACTGAAATGGCGTGGCTTTGTTCAATATCTTATAAGTTGTTATAGATGCCCAAAGAACACTGAAAATTTATCATCCCAATCCTTTCTCCCAACATCACAAATTTTTGTCAAAGTTTGGCTCAAAATTTTTGTTGAAAGCCTCAGCCAGTTCCATTTTCCGAGGATGATAGGTGTATTTTTATGGTGTGCAACCATAAAATCGTCTAAGAGGATCCCGATTGTATCATTCAAAAAGTGTGTACCCCTATCACTTGTCAAGCTTGAAGGACATCCATATCTTATAAGAACATTCTCCCATTAAAACCTAGTTGTTGTTGTTGTTGTTTGTACAGTCCTTCGTAGGTACTACTTCGCCCTTGCACCGTGTGAGATAATCTATGCAAGTAATGATATAGCATGACCCAGCCCCGCACGCGGTTGGTGAAATATGTCCTATAAAGCTAATGGCCCATTTCTCAAATGGTTCAACACTAGTAATTGGTCTCAAAGGAATATCATCTCTTTTCCCTAGTTTTCTTAGGCACCGACAATGATCACATGCCTTATAGTATTCTTTACGGTCTTTATACAATGTCTCCCATCATAATCTAGCAAGTAGGATCTTAGAGCAATCGCATCACCTGTATAATGGCCTCCTACAATACCACCATGGGATTCTTCCATAATATACTTGTGCTCATACTATAATACACGAAAACATAATAATTCATCTCTACCTAACTTGTAGAGGTCACCACCGATTAATATAAACAACACCGCACGTATAGAAAGCTATTTATTTTCTAATTCCTTCGCCTTTCGTGCCATACCAGTTCGTAGAAAGACAACAATGTATTCTAATTCCATGGGTACATGTTATATAACCTATATAACTATGCATCTGGCATGGTTTCTTCAATTGTCTGTGCTTCTTCTCCTAAGTGAATTCTAGACAAGTGGTCTAGTCTAGAATTACTTTTCCCTAGCTTCACCACTACTGTGAAGTCAAACTCTTGAAATAGGAGTACCCATCTGCATATGCGCCCGTGCAAGACCATTTTTTTCATTAAATACTTTAATGCCATGTGATCTATATAAAACACAAATGGTGTTTCTAACAAGTATTGTCGAAACTTGTGTAATGCATAGATCATTGACAAAGCTTCATGCTCTATAGTTGTATAATTCCTTTCAATAGGAGTCAGCTTCCTACTAGCGAAACAAATTGGATTATCTATAATACCTTCACCATGTTGAGCTTACACGGTGCCAATGGCCATGCCAGAAGCATCCACATGCACATGTAATGGTTTATCCCATGAGGGAAAATATAGAATGGGCACGGTAGTAAGTTTCTCTTTTAATATCTCAAATGCATGTTGCTACGGTTCTCCCAATAAAATGTACCTTTCCCTTTTAGTAATTCTTCTAAGGGTGAAACAATTTTGGCATACCCTTTGATGAACTTTTAATAGTAACCTATATGGCCATAAAATGTGCACCTCACTTTGACTAGTCGACATTTCTAGGCCTAGATTGATCGCAACCTTAGCTAGATCAACCAACAACCCTTCCTTGCAAATTATATGCCCTAACAATATTCCAAAAGGTGTAGAAAATATGCACTTCTTGATTTTTAAATAGATAAGAAATTTTTCGCATCATTCAAACATTAAGCACATATTGTCACAATGATCTTTCACAAGCCCATTTACTATCCAATCATCTAGATAAACCTGTAAAAGTTGTGAATAAAATATTTGAATCCCCGAACAATTATACGCGAGAATACATCAGAGTGTTTTTCAATCCAAAAGGCATCACAGTATAGGAAAATATGCCCCATTCAGTATTAAATATAGTCTTTTCCTAGTCCTCCTGAGCAATCCTAGCCTGATGATACCCAAAAAACCCATTTGTGAAGGAATATATCTCACGCCTTGCAACTCCCTCTAGTATTTCCTCCGTAAATGGCGTAGGGAATGAGTCTGTTACAAAGGAAACATTTATTTCCTGTAGCCCACACATATTCTAATTCATTCATCCTTCTTGATACTGATCACCATTGGACTAACCCATTTTGACTCATCAAGGGGCTTGATAATTCTAGATTTCAAAATTTTATCAATTTCTTCTTTTACCTTTTCACGTAAATTAGGATTCATTCTATAAGGTCTCTTTCTCATGGGGCGTGCACCTTCCTTAAGCTTTATCTTCATTTCCCCAAGTGATTCATGCACGCCTTTAAGTTCATGATACCCTTGAGGGAATAAGTCCTGATAATACCTGAGTAACTCAATTATCTTTGCCACCTCCGAGTTTGACTAGTAGTCTCCAATTATGACCTCCTTAGGCTCAGCCTCCAATCATATATTGACCTTTTTGGCCTTCATTGGTTCATATTATGCATGTGTATCCTTATTTTCACTATCTAAGACCTCACGTGCCCCCTGTGAAGGGTAAATATCCAAATTTTCATCTTCCTCATCATCCACGATGTACACCATCTTACCTTTTTCTTTATTAAGACAAACACGATCAAGCAATATAGAGTCTTCTCCTTCATCGTCAAAACATGCACTTGATTCTGTCTCACCCATTAATTCTTGTATGAGTTCCTCCGCCTTTGCACTATCTCCCATGGTTAATCTGTTTGAAATTTTTTAATACCTCTTCTATTGGAGGTTGGGAAGAAAAATAGTCAAAGGTTTGTATCATTCATGTAGGCAAAGTTTTCCAATTCAGTCTCTCTATGTAGTTCTAGATATACATACTAGGCACATGCGCATCCTTGTAGAGTAGAATACGGTATGCACCCAAAGTGAAGGTGGTAATGCTTCTGTCCCGATGTCCGAGTCTCTCACATCATTGAATGTGATGCTAAGAAGTTTGATCACCATTATAAGTGTAGATCTGCGTAGGTGCATTGCTTCTTATAAACCTAGTAGATAGGGAACTTCTGATCTCCTTCCACTCCATAAGATTATCTCTATGAACTACCCAACGGCATGTTGCTGTCCTGTGCAAGACATATGATAACATGTCTCTTCTCCTGACCTGGTCTATGCACTTGTGCCTCCATGGCTTCCAAAAATATAGGAATATCTTATGCTCCTATATACCAAGGTACTACGCCACCTATCCATTGAATAGAATGAAGTCCCTTCTTACACGCAACCACATTTTTCACCTTGCGCCCTACTAGTTCATATGTACCATGAGCCCAATTGTCACAAGAAATACTTGTAGTATCATTGATAGAATGAGAATCCTCCCACTGTAGGATGCCTTCCTTTGATGGCTCATTGACCTCTGGATCCTGAAAAGTGTGGACATAGATTCTGTTTAAGTCCTCCTCACTTAGAGGCTCAACATATGGTGTAGACTTCCCATCTATCAAAGGTATCACAACCCTTTCCTCCTTGTTCTCAAAGTTGATATACCCCTTATTGAATCTCAAGTTAGTTTTATTTGCATAACACCAAGGGTGCCCAAGTAAGGCGGAAAACTATTTGTTTCGCAAGTGCTAATACCTCAAAATCCCCGGTGAACTTGGCCTCTTTTATAGTTATAGATGTATCCTTCAAAAATCCTATGGGGGTGGTTTTCCATAAACAACACATTATATGATGGCTGAAATGGAGGCCTCCCCATTTGTACCCGTGCATCTAATATAAGCACATTTACTTCCGCACATGTATCTATGGAATATTTCTCAATAACCATCCATCCACAACATCATTCAGAGTAATTTATTTATCATAGTCAATGCTTATCGGGGGAATATTTGGATACATGATCTGTCATCCTATCTCAATACTTACGAATAGAGTGTTCCTTTTAACCAACAGACTAATAGTGGGATGTTCTCCTGGCCCAACATTTTTCATACTTCTCTTAGATCATCAATATCA
This sequence comes from Taxus wallichiana var. yunnanensis, assembly GCA_018340775.1. Lineage (NCBI taxonomy): Eukaryota > Viridiplantae > Streptophyta > Pinopsida > Cupressales > Taxaceae > Taxus > Taxus wallichiana. The sequence continues at coordinate 324,474,955 of CM031242.1, read as the reverse complement.
GTTTGGAATGTCTCTGATGCTTTCTTATACAAATTTAAGTACTGTATTTCACCCGAAGATTCCTTAGCACTTCCATGGTATCCCGATAAGCCTCCTTCGATGAGCTAGATCTAGGTATTGTTGTTCGGGATCACAACACCCCTGGATGCAAATCAAGGTTCTAAGTTGATGTTCAGGCATCCAGTGTGATTGCACAACATGGAAACCTCTCTCCAAGCATGGGACTTGTGAAAATGAGAGAGGAATCTCCAGATTAGAGGCTGGTTCCTCAAACTCCTCTGATTTAGATCTATATTTTCACAACTACAGAGGTTCAGACCCTAATCCTACTCTAAATTGCAAGGAGACAGGGATAGAAATGCAAAAATGAAACTAACTAAAGGTGGTGATGCACAAAAGGAGTGGTGAATATTTTTGTCATGCAAATAGACACAAACTAAATATTGCAACATAAAAACATACACAAAGCTGATAAGATATAATTTAGGATCTGTAATGAAGCAAATAATACAAACAAAGGATCGAAACCCATTCACAAAGCTTGCATTATCATTTCCAATGTCAAAAACATCGCATTACAACCTCGAGAGAGGTAAAAACTATTACAATATTTGAAAAGGTTTTATCTTGCAACCATCACTTGCTGGAGGTGAAAGAAGAAGTCTGCTATGCCAAAAAGTGTTCCACCCTTAAGAAATGAGCCAAATCTGGCTTTTACATTGCATGGGTCGAGCCCAGGAGAGAGAAAATGTACAAAAACATGGGAGCCCATTCCTCATTGACTGCAAATGCATTAAATCAGCATGGAGGACCTTACAAACCCATACCCTACCATTTTTGACCAAATTGGAGGAGAATGCGACCCATTCTGTATTAAATTTGGTCACTGAAATGTCACTTCTGGCCATGAACACGCGTCAGAGCCATTTATTAACTTTCTCTCTCTAGATTGAACCAAAATTCAAGATTGACCCCGGAATCGTGTAGATAATTTTATAAGCTTTCCAATGATATAAAGAACATGCAAATCCGAGCTCTGGATCGAAATATATGGCGATATGAAGATTTAGGGCACAAAACAGGCAAAAATGGGTTTTAAAATTTTTTCCCGTGCTCTGCCACCTGGACGACACGTGTCAGGCGCTGATTGGATGAAAAATTCTCTCTCCTTCCCTTACCCGTGGGTTTTCCTTAAAAGTTTTGACTTTTTGAACTTTTGGAAAAAATTTCATTTTTTCCCCGCGTCCCCGCCACTTGGGACACATGGCATGATCTGGATTTGGAGGACGGGCGCAGGTCATCCTTCACCTTTTAGTTTTTGGCCAAAATTTTTGCCAAATTCTCTAATTCCTCCCCGATCTCCACACTCCCCTACTCCTTAGGACATGTGTCCTCTTTTTATTGGCTCGGGCCAATTCTTCAAACCTTGCCCTTTGAAATTTTGGACGTTTTCCCTAGTGACATGTGGCGTTTTGATTCGTCCACGGGCACTGTCGACTTTTCGCATCCTCGCGTCCCTTTGGCCCCGGTTGTCCCGAATATGGGATAGATTCTTCGAACCGCCCAAAATGGGCTTCCTTGTCCCTCTTTGAGGCGAAGACACGTGGCGTTATTTGATTGGCTCTCGGCTCCTTGACTCTCGCGTCTGCCAGTGTACTTACGCTTGCCCGATTGTCTGGACTTTTTCGGGACATATTCTTCGAACCGCCCGAAATGGGCTTCCTTGTCCCTCTTCACGGCTGCTTCACCTTTTTGCATCCTTCGCGTCCTTACGGCCCGGATGTCCCAACCTTATCTGCACAACAGTTAGTCGATTTTGCTTTTACCTTGGTAGGTTCGCCTTTCGCGTCCGCGTGTCCCCACGGCCCAACTATCCCAAGTGCTGCTGGGCGCCTGGAGGCTTTTCAGCTGGTTCGTGCCCCGATGTCCCAACTATCCCAAGGACCGCTTGGACTAGGACTTAGCCAATTTTCATGATTTTTTCTGGCCCAAGCTTGTTTTTGTAACTTTTTCACCCTTTTTTAGAACTTGCTCCTTTCTTCTTGGACAAGAGAGTTAGAAAAAATCCGAGGGGACCCTAGAAACATGATTTTTTGCCTTGAATCAATCTATTTTCCTGGGACTTGAGTATTCTGATGCATGTTATCAAATTTACCCAACAATTTGGCGACTCAGTGGGGGTACCTACTGCTAGGTAGAAGATACCAGTTGCCTGAAGTAGTCCATTGGGCATGGAGTCATCAAATATTCTATTTAGAACCCCAACTGACTCAGAATGTGTAAGGAGGAAGATGGAATATCACCTGATGGGAGCAAGGATTGTAAAACATCTCCATGGATGTTAAGTGTGCCAAAGCACTTAGGGAAAACAAAACTAACCTCAACAAAAAAATGTGCACAAGCACTTGGAGGAATGAAAATTTAATCTAATATTTGCAAGGTAGTGAATTTTCCTCTAGAAGCAACACTTGAGATAGATTCCATTTACTGGAATCTACGGTTCTTCACCATCCAATGAGGCCAATTGGAAAGCATTGCTTTGTTCTTACACTTTGTGACCATGTATGGGCCACTCCAAATGACATCAAATTTTGAATGCCTTCCGGTTTTCTCTATCCACATCCCATTTCAACACTAGATCTCCAACTCCGAAAAGATCTATCTTTGGCCTTCCTATCAAAGGTCTTCTTGATCAATGCTTGATCCTTTTCCATTGCTTGGGATGCCGATTTCGATCTCTTGCAGCTACATCAACTCGCATACCTCACTTCCATGGGCTCAAACTCTAAAGAACTCCACTGCTTCATGAGTTCCAATATTGGCAACTCGAGTGACATGGGAAAGATTTCCTCTCTTCCATAGACAAGTTTGAATGGAGAGTTACATGTGGATCTTTTGTGAGTTATCCTATCATCCCATAAGGCTGATTTCAGTTTGGTATGCCAAGACCTCGATTCTCGTCAAGAGTCCTCCTTATGATCCTCAACAAGTTCTTGTTTGTAGACTCGCTTAGACATTACCCTAAGGGTAATAGTTTGATGAAGTGCTTAGGTAAATACCGTTATTGACAACCCACTCGGTCACCTTGGATCCAATAAATGCCAATGCATTATCAGAGATTATTGTAGCAGGTACACCAAATCTGGTTGTTATCCCCTCATAAAAGTCTAAGGTTCTAGACTCATTTGCCTCTTTGAGTGCTACTGCTTCTATCCATTTGGTGAAGTAGTCTGTGGCTGTCAAAATCCATTTGTGCCCTTGGCTTGAATTGGGATTAATGACTCCAATGAAGTCCAAACCCCATTGCATGAATGGCTGGTCAGCGAGATTGGATGTAATGGAAGGGAAGCAAGTTTCTCTTTCCCCGTGAAGAATGCACAATTCTTACACCTCTTGATCCATACATAGAAATCACTGAAGATTTTGGGCCAATAATAACCAGCCTTCATGATTTTTAGAGCTGTCACTCTTGGTGCAAAATGACCACCAGCTGGTCCACCATGAAACTCTTCCAACACCCTTTGAATTTGATTTGTGCTAATGCACCTCAAAGAACACTCCATTCACATCTTTCTTGAACAAAACCCCATCAACAATGGTATACGGGACAGCCTGCAATCTGAAGTGTCTCCTTTAGGTCTTGTTCATCTCCTGGAGGGCATAGGCCTATGCCTAGGAAGTGCATAATACCTTGGGTCTAGCAAGGAGTGGGGGCAGCATTGTCTTCTTCTTGATTGCCACTTGGCTCATGGCTATCTTGAACTGTCAAAACAACCTCTTCTTCATTACATACTTCTTTTGCTTCCCAAAACCAGCTGCTCACACAATCCTTTCCCTCTTACCAGCTTGGTGATCTTGATCTCAATGTCATACTCCATGACATGGGTGATCCAACCTACCCTTTTCTCATTCAAATCCTTGTTGAGGAGGAAATCCTTAACCCCAGCATGTGAGACCAGCAAGCTGGACCTTGTTGTTTGAGATTAAATGCTTGAATTTCTTCAAGCTTCGATTCGCAAGTACATGCTTCTCAATAAAATAGTACCTCACCTCATAGTCATCTAGGCTCCCTGAAGAAGGAAATTGGCTGCTCATTGTTATCCTTGTTTTGCTATACCAAAATGGCGAAATAGTGTCATTACCTCCAAATGCATAGAGGATGAAATCCTTGGAGAAGTTCGGGTTGATGAGAGTTGGTGCTTGAGAGATAGCTTCTTTGATTGCTTCAAAACTCCCCTTGCCTTCTACTATCCACTTGAAAGCCATGCTCTTCTTTAACATTTTGGTGATGGGCTTGACAAGGGCTGCAAAATTTGGGACAAACCTCTGAACAAAGTTTATCCTTCCCAAGAAACTCTGAAGGGCCTTCTTGTGACTTGGCAATGGTAGTGCTCTTATGGCTTCAACCCTCTCTGGATCAATTGCTAATCCTTCCTTGGAGACAATATGGCCAAGGAGCTTTCCTTCATGTGCAAGAAAGATGCACTTATGAGGATTCAAAGACACTCCAAATTTCTTGCACCTCGTGAAGACTTGTCTCAAATGAGAGAGGTGGTCTGCTGCATTTTTGGAGAAAATGTTGATATCATCAAGGTAAATCAACACCACGTTGTTAATCAAACCTTTGAATGCCATGTCCATTGCCCTTTGGAAGGTAGCACCAGTGTTGGACAGTCCAAATGGCATTTTCCTGTATGCAAAAGTTCCCCATTTGGTTGTGAAGGCTGTCTTGAACTGGTCCTCTTCCTCCACCATAATTTGATTGTAGCCTGAGTAGCCATCAAGTAGTGAGAACCTTTCTGAACCAGCTACAACCTGCAAGATTTGCTCCATGGAAGGGAGTGGGTAATGGTCCTTGAGAGAGGATCTATTCAAGTCTCTGAAGTCAACACACAATCTGATCTCTCCACTCTTCTTTCTGACTGGAACTAAGTTGGCAACCCAACTAGAATGCTTGATTGGGAATATAATCCTTGACTCAATCAGCTTGTCCAATTCTTTCCTCATGAGAGGCTCCATGTGCAGATTGACTGGTCTTTGTTTCTACCTGATAGGCTTAGTATTTGGATCCAATTCGATGGTATGCCGAGCTAAGTTGGGATTGAAACATTTCAAGTCTTCATAGCTCCAAGAAAACATGTCAGGGAACTCTTGACACATCTGTATGAACTCATACCTTTCTTGTTCAGTTGTCATCCTTCTAATTTGTAATGGTTTGTTCTCTTCTACCAAGATGGACACTAAATCCTCTCTCTTGACCTAAATGTTTGCCTTCTCCTTTCTAAACTGATCATTAGGGTTAAAAATGGACTCCAAAGTGATAAGTCCCTTGGGAAGCTTGTTAGGTCTCGGTTGTACTACTTGGTCACCATATCGCCATTCCAATTTTTCTTGATTCTTGGCCGAGAACTCACTTCTTTCGCAAGAAATGGATGATTTGCTGGTCATTTTCAAACACTTACCAACCGACATTGTTATCTGCATGCTGAAGGCCTCACAATCACGTCGATGTTTTGCTATACCTTGTCTTGTTGAATGCTTTCCATAATGTCAAAGGCTTCCCCTCATCACTGCATGAAGCTTGTCAATGACTTGATTCTCCTTCCTAGGAATGGATTTGATGCCAAAACCTTCAAAATCTTCTATGAGGTCCACACCTGTTCTTGTAGCATTTGAGTAGATCATTCTTGGCAAGATGCTGTCCTTGACCTGATTTACAATCAATTCACTGTCACCAAAGACTTGCAAGTTCTTTATTTTCTTCTTGATTGCCCATGCATCCCTTGCACTAAGGCTTCATATTGTAGTATTATTGGAGCACGCAAACTGAAATCTAAAAGCTAAATAGTAATTTACTCCTTGAGGTGAAACAAGCATGGCTCCACCTCCGCACCTTGCCTACTCCTTGATCCATCAAAAAACAGCATTTGCCATACCTCATTGTCGGCTTTGTGGTTTGGCTTGGTGATGCTAGGAATAGGCTGATTTTCTTCATGTATGCAATAGACCCCTAGCTCAGATTCTTCTATTTCTTAATAAGGATCAAATGCATGTACCTTGTTTGCCCATTCATCAAGAGTTAGATCTAGGATGCTCCCATCCTTAGTGTCACTTCATCGGTGCTTAGGTGGTCTTCTTGATCAAATGTTGAACAATTGGCATTGATTTGACTTGGAGTGTAAGGCTCAATATGGAAGTTTGCAATAGGTTCAGACCTGATTGTAGCCTAAGTTCCATACCTCGTTCTGAATAGCATGTGTGACCAATCAGTAGAAAAATATCCCCCAATCTTGGTGTGAAGTCCCTTGACAAGCATAGGGCAAAGAGTGGTGGAAGGTCTATGACTGATACATCTTGTAAAACAACAACATTTGGACATGCATGCAAGGTAAGACTCAAGTTTCTAATCACTCCAATGTTGCTCTTTGCTGTCCCATCCAACCGCACTACCCCTTTAGATATTGTTTCATCTGGAGCCTAGGTGATCATTTCTCTGTTTAGGCATTACCGAGCTACTTGCCCCGAAGTCTATCATGCAATTATGTACTAGCTGATTTCCAATGATCAATGAAACATAGAAAGGAGGGGGCTTCAACATTTTACCTTGCTATCCTCCATGATTTCCCTCAGAAATTTGGGTAGCATTTGTAAGCACTTTGTCTTGCATCCGAATTTGCTGATTCGAAGTTGGCGATCCTTCATGACACTTGCGGTAGATCTCTTTGGCCTGGGATAGATAGGGATTCCCACATTGATATATTAACATTTGTCTTCTTCATCTGATCAATGATACTGAATGGTGATGAAGGATCTCTTTGGTGTCCCTTGGTTTACACATTCACTCCTTGCATGTGGGCATCAACAACTAGTATTTGAGTTGGCCTAGGGGCTGTTCTTGGCTGCCCTTGTGCATTTACAACCGGATTTTGCTTGCCAATCATTTGTGGAGCCATGGAAGGTTGTGGATTGGTTCGGGATAATAGCTGTTCTTCACCCAAATTCCTCCTTTTGACCTTGTGTTGGCTGCAACACCTTGAGAAACTACGGTTCATGCCACAAAATCCTCTCGCTTGCCAATTTACCAATGTGGTGTCATTTGGGGCTGATTGTTGTTGGAATGTTTCTTGTTGTTGGTTGTTTCTTGATGCGCCTCACCCTCCACACCAAAAGTTGTCACCATTAATGCTTGATTCAAATCACCATTGAAGCACATGGATTGGTTATGAGGCTCATTGCATGGAAAACACCAATCATACTCCGGGCAATGTTGTTTTGTGTTGGCACCAATGCCTTAGAGACAGAGATATGGCATTTGGATTATAGGGCTGAAATGGTCTATTGGCAGGAGGCCTTGTTTGATTCATATTTGCAGCTGGATTAGGTGGCCTTTGTGGTTGGTATGGCTACTGTTAGGTTGAGCTTGGGGTTGATAAGAAGGTCTAAAACTTTGGGCTTGTTGCCTTTTGAGAGTAACCAGCTCATTGCCTAGGTTTTGTAATTGCTTCATGACTTCTTGAAGCTCATTTGGGGCACTTGGAGATGAAGTGGAAGCTTCATTTGAACTCTAATTTCTAGGAGTGGGAGAAGGAGCCAAATTAGGTGCTTGATGGGTGTTTGGACTCTCTAAACTTGGAAACAGTGGCATGGGAGGTCTAGGGGCAAGTTTGCCAACTTGGATCAAACAATTTTCAGCCCTAATGGCAATGCTATAAGCCATAGGGATAGTTATGCCTCCCATGGACTGAATTAACATAGAAATATCAGAATTTAGAGCTTTGAGATAGTAGAGAAAAGAACCTTCTCGTTTGTGGGCCGACTACCACCTGGAATTCTCTCCCAAGTCTTTTGAAATCTGAAGTTGAAATCGGTCAGCTGCTCCAAAAGAGACAAGTTGTCTCCCTTCTCTCCAAATTGCTCATGAAGTGCTATACACAACTGATTCCAATTTGTGATAGAACCAGCTCCAAGGCTCCTAAACCATTGCAATGCTTTACCCTTGAATGAAGATGTCAGTAACTTGATGCCACTTACATCTCATTGATTTCATGGATTACACAAAGGTTAGCAATGTCTTTAACATGATCACCTGGAGTAGTCTGATTTTCTCCAGTGAAGTAGGGAATGTTCTTTAAGGCTGCAATAGGAATTGGATGTTGTGCATTGAGGGCAAGTGGGCTGCTGCCTATGAAGTTGACATAGGGGTTGTTTTGTGCCATTCTAATTGGTCTTAAAACCCTTGTTGACTGAATGAAAGGCCTACCAGGTGGAGGAGTTGAGAGAGTTATGTTTGGTGGAGATGGAGACCTTTGAATCCTTCTTCCTCTTTTCCTTCTTCTTGGAGATAATTGCAGGTATTCAAACAACACTTCTTCTTCTCCAACTCTTGACCTTGTGGTGACTCTTCTCATGAGTTTTCAGGCATGCACTGCTGAAACCAGTTGATTCTTCCCCTTGGAGTCACCAGATATGCAAATAATAGCTCTTTTCAAGCAAGAAAATTGCAGCAGATGCACATCAACTTTGTTGCAATAAAGATGAGACCTCTAGTGTCCCACCGGGTGTGCCAAAACTGTTGTTGCAGGATCATAGCACCCTTGGATGCAAATCAAGCTTCTAAGTTGATGTTCAGGCATCCAGTGTGATTGCACAACATGGAAACCTCTCTCCAATCATGGGACTTGTGAAACTGAGAGAGGAATCTCCAGATTAGAGGTTGGTTCCTCAAAATTCTCTGATTTAGATCTATATTTGCACAACTACAGAGGTTCAAACCCTAATCCTACTCTAAATTGCAAGGAGACAGGGATAGAAATGCAAAAATGAAACTAACTAAAGGTGGTGATGCACCAAAAGGAGTGGTGAATATTTTTGTCATGCAAATAGACACAAACCAAAGATTGCAACATAAAAAATACACAAAGTGATAAGATATAATTTAGGATCGAAATGAAGTAAATAATACAAACAAAGGTTGAAACCCATTCACAAAGCTTGCATTATCATTTCTAATGTCGAAAACACTTGCATTACCACCTTAGAGAGGTAAAAACTATTACAATATTTGAAGAGGTCGATCTTGCAACCATCACTTCCTGGAGGTGAAAGAAGAAGTCTCGCTATGCAAAAAGTGTTCCACCATTAAGAAATGAGCCAAATCGGCTTTTACATTGCATGGGTTGAGCCGTGAGAGAGAAAATGTACAAAAATGTGGGAGCCCATTCCTAATTGACTGTAAATGCATTAAATTTGCATGGAGGACCTTACAAACCCATACCCTACCATTTTTGACCAAATTGCAGGAGAATGCAACCCATTCTGTATTAAATTGGTCGCTGAAATGTCACTTCTGGCCATGAACACACGTCAGATTTGTTTCTTAACTTTCTCTCTCTAGACTAAACCAAAATTCAAGATTGACCCTAGAATCATGTAGAGAATTTTATAAGCTTTCCAATGATATAAAGAACGTGCAAATCCGAGCTTTGGATCGAAAGATATGGCGATCTGAAGATTTAGGGCACAAAACAGGCAAAAATGGGTTTTAAAATTTTTTCTGTGCTCGCCATTCTGGACGACACGTGTCGGGTGCTGATTGGATGAGAAATTCTCTCTCCTTCCCTTACCCGTGGGTTTTCCTTGAAAGTTTTGACTTTTTGAACTTTTGGAAAAAAATTCATTTTTTCCCCGCATCCCCGCCACTTGGGACACGTGGCATGATCTGGTTGGAGGACAGGGAGCGGGGTCATCCTTCACCTTTTAGTTTTTGGCCAAAACTTTTTCCAAATTCTCTAATTCCTCCTCGAGCTCCACACTCCCCTACTCCTTAGGAAATGTGTCCTCTTTTTATTGGCTCGGGCCAATGCTTCAAACCTTGCCCTTTGAAATTTTGGACGTTTTCCCGGTGACACGTGGTGTTTCGATTCGTCTCGCGGGCCTACCGGCTTTTCACGCCCTCGCGGCCCTTTGGCCCGGTTGTCCCAAACTATCTGGGATAGATTATTCTAAACCACTGAAATGGGATTCCTTGTCCTCTTTGAGGTGAATACACGTGGCGTTATTTGATTGGCTCACGGCTCCTTCGGCTCTCGCGTCTGTCGCGCAGACTTCCGGCCTGATTGTCTCAGACTATCTGGGACAGATTCTTCTGAACCACCCGAAATGGGATTCCTTGTCCCTCTTCACGACCACTTCACCTTTTCACGTCCTTCGCGTTTTTACGGCCCGGATGTCCCAACCTTATCTGCACAACAGTTAGTCGATTTTGCTTTTACCTTTGGCCGGTTCGCCCTTTCGCTTCCTGCGCGTCCCCACGGCCCAACTATCCCAAGTGCTGCCTGGGCCGCCTAGAGGCTTTTCGGCTGGTTCGCGCCCCGACGTCCCAACTGTCCCAAGGACCACCTGGACTAGGACTTAGCCAATTTTCATGATTTTTTTCGCCTAAGCTTGTTTTTGTAACTTTTTCACCCTTTTTTTAGAACTTGCTCCTTTATTCTTGGACAGGAGAGTCAGAGAAAATCCGAGGGGACCCTAGAAACATGATTTTTGCCTTGAATCAATCTATTTGCCTGGGACTTGAGTATTCTGATGCATGTTATCAAATTTACCCTGGGGGGTGAATTTTGGATAACACGTATCTTGCATGAAAACATCCTCCTTGGTAATCGTAAGCTTCACAGTACGATGCCTCTCTTGTGCGTGCCACTTCGGTGCATGTGGTAATATTTATAGTTAAGGACTCAGGTTCGTGCTATCTTGGGCATCCCCGATTTTCCTCCGTGCCCTAGATCATAACCATCCCTGCACCTTTGTTTTCTTACTTATGCTATTGACTTAGATGTTCATATAAGTCTGGGAACTCTTCATAGCTATGGTTCTTTCCATAGAAAGAACATGCAATATTTTAAGGACATTCACGCTTGTAGTGGTTAGGAGATCTACATGTATAACATGTTCCATGAGAGAGCTCACTGTTCCTCCACCATGGCCTCATCATCCATATCCACCATGATATATGTGTCCCCTTCCACGACCTCCTTCAAAATTCCCCTCATTCCTGTCATAACGCATTTGATTATGATCCCGATCCTAGTTCTCATTCTTACCCTTAGAATTATCTGTTACACTTTTCTATCATACCCCAATGTCTATAACATCCTGGATCTAACCAATCAATCAACAATCCTAGGTATCATGGGTCGTGGACCTACAAATTTTGTAAAATCTGGATACATTCTTCCTTATCACGCGCTATAACAAAGGAGAGTGACTAGTATCATGATTCAAATGATAGATCTCACAATCCAACAAGTAATGATCATAATATTTTGCAAGGAAAACTATCCTTTTTGTGACCTTCCATTTCAAAATCTGTACACCAAATTCTGAGCGCGTTTCATGGGCTGAATTCACTAATATATTCTCTAAGTATTTGGCCATAGCTACAATTTGTGCCTCTAAGAATGTACTAACGTCGTGTCAATGCTCCCAACTACCTTAGCACACAAAGCTACTTCCAAAGTGCTTCACACGAGATCAATGTATGTCTTATGTGATAGTGCTCTTCGAATGGTGTAATCAATCCTCTAATGAAACCTTGTGCATGCCGACTAGCGAATATCATAAAAAAGCTTAAATATAAGTGTCTTAAAGTGGGAATCATACTCACATACAATCTCGGTGGTTCTCGCTTGATATATTTGAGTATGCTTTGATACTTTTCTACTCAAATTTTGGGATATAGAACTATTTTAAGAAATCATCCTTCAATGCTTTGCATAATCCACACAAGTTTGATCGGGTCAAACTTCCTATACTAGTTGTGTGCTCATCCCTACAAGTTTTTAGTGAATTGACTTGCCTTGTGCTCAGCAGCCATAATCCCTTTAGCACACCACAAGATCTCACACATATGCATATGTTCGGCAACATCCTCTATAAATCTATACTCTGGGAGATGAAGAGACATATCCATATAGATATTTTGTGGTTGCTTAGACCTTGACCACCTGATCCAAAACTTCTTGTGTTCCCTCTACTTCCGGAACCACCGGATCTGGAACTAGAACCACCGATACTTCCGATCCTCCACCTATAGCTGGAATAGGACCTGTAGATGTACTCCCCTATGCTCCGATAGTAGTACTATACTGAATCCATACAATTTTTGAGGTAGTTCCACTTCCAGAGGTAAATCCAACATTCTACATGCTCATGTTTTGTGCGGATGATGTGCCTAAGAATGTTCCTCCAAATATCATTGAAGCTATCTGTCTTGCCATTAATGTACTTTCCCCCTAACTTACTCCCACTCTCCTACTTCCCAAGTTAGTCTGTTGGTTACTTGTCGTACTATATATCTTTGGAAAACCAAGCGCAAAGGCTAGGTCACCGGGTGGATTAAGATGTATGCCCATAGCCTAGGTAGTCTCTGCTAGCGCATCGTGTGAGACCAAGGGGGATCTCTGTCATGTTTTCCAAGACGGGGAGTTCTCGATGCTCGGCTCCACGTCTTCTACATGAGTTGTAAATCCTTCACGAGCCATATCTCTCATCAACACCTTGTAATTTCTGCATGACAGAATGATACTTCTCTATCTCCCTCTCACACGCCTCATTATACTTAAGCTGCCTTTCCTCTCTCTACCTTTCTACCGCTAGGTCTGCCATCTTTCACCAAACCTATTCCTTCCCTCATGCGTGGTGAAGTTTAGTTAGCCATTAGTTTACTCTCCAGGTTCAAAGTTACCATCAAGATCTTGATCGCCAATGGAATACCTTGCAAATATGCTCCTCTAGGATACCGTAAAAACTAGAATTCAGCTACCTCTGGGAAAGAATACGTCAAAATTGAATATTCTAGAATATAACTGTTTAGAACACCATGAAACCACGTATCCACAACACGAGTCTAGATTAGATCAACATCATAAAGGGCCTAAAATTCTTCATGTGTCTAAACAAGTGTGTAATACCTCCAATTTTGTTGAGATGCATAAGCAGTAATCCACTCATATAGTTCTATTGGAAAGATGGTGAAAAAGATATCATATAGGCTTTTATCTGATTTTGTTCTACCCAAGTGTGTGCATTAAAACGGATCCACTCTTTGAACCACCATGCATATTCTTCCTCCAGATTGTGTATCCACTCCTCAATACTTACTAGAGTTAATTGGTATGTCTTCATCGTGAACCATCCTAAAAACAACTGAAAAAGAGGTCCTGGAAATGGAACCAATGATGCAGCCTAGAATTTACCTAGATAACACCCTAGTTGCAGACTTTGTCACATCACTCAACCTAGAATAAGCGCTCACCTAAAGCACGTAAAGGTACCTGGTCCCTCTTTAGGGTTCTTTGTAGCAGGATGCTAGCATGATGAAGAAAGAAACATATATTTCTATAAATAATCCATCATTCTACAATGTATACCATATTTAGATTTTGAAAGAAAATTTTTAAACAATAATCATGATTGAATCAAGAACATGCACTACTTGATTACACACAAGAATGACACTTAGATTTAGCCAATAACTTTCATCTATTAATAAACACAAAATCTCCTTACAAGAATGTCGGTCTATACCAATATGCACATGGATCGATATAGTGATTCAATCATATGCATATATCTATATACCTCCATATATTCATCTCTCCACCACACATACATTCTACTATGTGACTCTTTATCATATATATAAGGTGGGGAATTTCCCTTCACTACTTATCTATTCTCGAAATAGGCCGCATGCTATTAATAGCCACACGTCGTTTATAGGCATAGCCACACATGCAAGTGTGCTATATATAGACCTTTTTACGATTAATCTGAAGTGACTATCCTATTATTATCTCGTCTCCATGAAAATCCTGTAATTTGATCCTCTAAAGATAGACAATACATGGCACGCACATCCTTGCATCATTGGTGTGTTCCGTATGCCATCTTCTAAAAATAGGTCTTCATGCTCAAAATAGGCTATAGTCATTTTTACCCCTATCACAAAAGAAAGGAACCCCATGTGCACCAGACCTATCACCCAGTAGATGTTGGGGCGCACACGAGGAATGCACGGGTGCCGAGTCTCTATTTTATGTGAGTTTAATGGGAAACATCATCCATGATCCATGTTTAAGAAATTTGAAAGGAAGTCAAACATGCAAGTACCATAGAGCTCAGAACGGCCTCTAGATCCTTGTAGTCACTCCAGATAAAAAGTGCTTAACAAATTATATAACTTGTACCAAATAGAAAAAAGTTTTAAAAGCATCCATACTTAGCCATAATCATAAATGAAAGAGAAATATGAGAAATATGTATGCATCAGAATCATCAATGTTCATATTCATGTAAACCAAGTAACCTCATTACATTCATGGAGCCATTACAAAATGTCACAGAGAAGCAGACCGTAGTCATGCATTATAACTGGATTAATGTAGCTAGGCTATCAAAATAAAATTTATAACAACCCCATACCCATGATACATATTTCCTATGCACAATTACCAAAACTACAAAGTTCTTGCAGTATTTCTACAGAGCTCCGCCTCTATCTATCTCTCTCTTTTACTTCTGTAGGTGCTTGTATATATAGCCTTTCTGGACTACCAACTCATCCTCCAATGCCCTTAGATTTGATGCCAAGTGTCTGAATGTGGTCCTCTATGCGAGCATGCTCCTCCAGGCCTGAGCTTTCCACTTTTTACCATGATGAGCTTTTAGAAGCTTCTACCATATGCATGCTCCTTCCTGGGCCAACCTATCACCAGCCAGGTGGCACCTTATCCATTCCGCATGCATAGTCGGGTCATGATTTTCACATGTTTTGCCAAAATGCCCAAAATGGCTAAGTCCCGAACCCTTGGTTCTTTCCACTCGCTTGCCACAGTTTTCCTTAAATCCTTCCTTAAATCCTTCCTCATGGGCCTTATCCTTGTGCGCGTTGCTTCAACTAGGCCTTACGCACCTATGCACCTTTTTGTACATAGCCAATATTTAAGGGGCCCAACATTACCCCACACTATGCCTGTTCTCCATCCACGGGAACACTTCTCTAGTGAAAAGAAAGAATATGGTGGATCACACCATGGGAAAAGAATAAGGGGATGAAATAATATGGGAAGAAGAAGGAATGCGAAGTGATGGAATCATTGCAAAAGGATAGGAAAATCCTTTTGCAAATCGGCCTCCAGCTTTTTCCAGAATCGACTTCATTTTGTGCTTTCTGACAGAGGTCACTGACCAGGGTGCTCACCTCATCAAAATATAGCCCATTTCCTTGTGTGTTTATGGTGTTAGCAATTTTCTCTAATTCTTTTCCTACATCATCTAGCACATCCATTCTTCATGTAATCTGCGGGTACAGTTCCTTCAACCAATTTTTAATTGAACCCCTTAAGGCTTTAATGGGTTCATATTTTCTTTTGACCTCAGAAAGGATTCTGTCTCTCTCCGCCCTATTCCCTTTATTCTTTTCTTGGAGCTCATTGAGTTCTACTTCATGAGTTACAACCAAAATGTCTGCCACTTTGTCTCTGTCTGCATAATTGTCATATGTGGCCTCAACAGTCTAGGAAGCATATTTTATATCAGCAAGAACCTTGTTGTACTCTACTATGAATGCCACGAACTTCAATTTATCTTCCTTCTCAAAGCACATGACTAGTTCTTCTGCAAATTCCAAGGCTAGTGGTTGCCTCTCCATGGTGAGGACCCTTATTAAATCCTCCAGGCATCCCAAGGCAAATCCATACTTCTACGTGGGAGGTGCTAGTTCTGGATGCTTCAATACTATAGCATTATTAATATCCTCCACCTTCTTGTATACCGCGCCCACCTTGGCCTTCTCATATTTTAGCTCATTTCAACTGGGTGCTAATTAGTTTCTCTTGACTAAGCTCTTTGGCCCTTACAACTAGTTCTTCCTCTTTCTTCTTTAGGTCCTCCTCCAAATCTTTGATTCTATCATTCCACCTAAAGAGTCTAGCTTTGATTTCAATGGAGACCTTATTCAGTGCGTTGCATAACTATTCATCCGAGAGCTGCTGAGCATTCACCATGGGGTTGTCTTCTGTTGGTCCTAGAAATGTTATTATTTCCCCATGGCTTACCTCAAATTCTCGACTCATCAAGATGGGACTCAATTTCCCATGAGAGCATCTTCCTCATTTATGGGTATGCAGCCTCCTTGTCAAAAGATGACATGGCTACGAGCTCTTCTACTAGAATCATGCTTTGGAACCGCATGCAAAACACTTTGTTGGGGTCATTAATGTAGCCCATTCCTGGCCTTTCCTCCTCTGTGTGCCTTCCTCCCATGCGCGTGCCCTTAGGAATAATTACAGTTAAAATGAGGCCTCCAGTGCTGTCATGGTCCTTTTCCATGCTCTCCTCCTTATCTTCATCCAACACTAGCTCGGCTTGCACTCCAACCTTTCCTCCACCAAGGTCTCAATGGCCTTTATTTCTTATCTTTCCGCCACCTTGGTTATCTGTTCCAACGTTAGGCTTGGATCCTTCTACATCTGCGTGCTATCCCCCTCACTTCTCATGCTCTGGGTGCCTCTCCCTTCTTGGCTATCCTTGTGCCACACAAAGAGGAACCCCTACTCCTCTTCTCCACCTTCTTCATCCGAATCATGTATGTTGAAAATAGGTGGCCCTTATTCTTTTCTAGGCTTGTCTTCCCCACTAACATCTTCTTCGCTATCTTCTTCTTCACCTATGCGCTTGTCCAAACTTCCAGTTTCTTCCAAGGTGGTCTCCTCTTCTAGCCTCTACTTCTTCCTAACTGGGGATTTCGGTGTAGGTGACTCTGTTTCTTCTTCTCTCGAGGACTCCTTATCTGATGGATTTTCTAGCTCTAGAGTCTTTTCCTTGACTAAGGGCCTCTTCTTGCGTGAATACATGCTTGTTCTAGCACTTGTCCTAGGGGAGCCTATTACTTGTGTTTCCACAACACTTGGTATTTTCTTCTCTAGCTCCTTTTCCACCTGCTTGGGTGTGGGTCTCTCTTCTTGCCAATTGGATCCTTAGGCATATACACATTGTTTTCTAACTATGTGCCCTTCTCCGATTTGGGTCTTATACGAAGGTACACACATGTCGTGGATCCTCCTGTAATGGGAAGAGTCATGGGCCTTATCATCTGTACTTCATGTGACACGTACCTCTCTATGTACGCACACTTTCCGAGGTAGACCAACCCTTTGTGCATTTCCCTATGCTCCCAGTCCAGATTACCAAGGTCCAGTTTTAGCTTCTTGGACTCTTTAAACCTATTTACTCCCACTTGGAAGTATTGAGTTGTGAAGGTGAAGGGGAGCTTGCACCATGGGATCCATGTCTCATCCATCAGTTTGAACCTACCCAGGTAGAAATGTTGGTACATAGAAAATTCAACTTCTCCTTTGGTGGCCACTAGCAGTTGTTCAGGAATTCTCCATTCTACCCCGAACGCGTTCCTTAGGCGTGTATACCATTTCTCCAGTGCACGCCTTGTGCATAGTTGTCATGGAGTCACATGCATATTTTTCAAATATTTTTTTACGGGTGAAGGGTCCTCCCATATGAATTTGTATGATGCATTAGGTAATCCAATCTCTGAAAAAACAATTGTCAGTAGGAAATTGCCGAAAAGGATCCTATCACCTTCCTTCGTGTAGCTTACAATCTCATCCGTGATGAACACATAGACAAGTTGTAGATGGTGCCTTTTGAGATTTTCTTGCAAACATGTAACCATGGCTTATTGACTTGGGTCCATCTCTCCTGGCCATTTAACTTGGTCACTAGATGCGCAGCCATTTTCATTATTGGGTCCTCGATGTCTATGATATCATAATACCTTGACCCCTTTTTGTATGCATAGGTGGTGATAGTCTCCTTGATTGCCTCTTTATCACCTAGGTTGTCTTCTAAACCATCTCCTTCATAGATGAGGCCTGTGAAATGTGAGATGAGTTGAGGGGTAATGTGCATCTTACGCCTCATGAAAGGCTGAAGTAGTCCTCTGTACACGTGACATCATCAGCCATTGATAGAGGCGCTCAGGCTTCCCAAAGTAAGGCAACTCAAAGAGTTGCAATAACCCTACCTTTTCCAACTTGACCTTCATGTCATCATTATAGATTAGAAAACCCTCTAGTGTTATTCTATTTTTTGGGTGCACTAACTCTAACGCCATCTCCTTCTCAATTGTGCTCATACGATGATTGTAATCATTTAAAGACATGTTCTTAGATGGGACTCCCACTCCTTCCCTAGCATTACTCCATCTGGGTACTACATTTTTGCATACCACTCTTCGTTTGTATGTGCATCGGTTTCTTATTGTTTACCCTTTCCCTTGCCCTTTCCCTTCTTGGGTGTGCTAACTGGTTTCTTGGGTGCCATTGTCTAGGTTTGCTTCTTACTTTAATCACTTCTTGTAACTTTGTTCTTCCACTCTTTCCCACCTTAGATCTCGAATTTGCAAAGAAAATTCCTTAAACCCATGTCCTAGTTCTTCAAACCCTAGCTAAGATAATCCCTTCATAAGACGATGCCTTCTCACAACTCTTCTTACGCCCGTGAAATCCCTTTCTTTGGTTCATAGATCTAAACTAGTCACTTACACTCAATCTCTTTAAATTTTTCTTCACATAGATCAGTTTTTGGAAGCCCTAGTTTGTGAAAATGCAAAAAGTGCTTCTTTCTCCTTGTACACAAAGTGAATAATGAAATGCCTCAACCCTCTATTTATAGTTTTTCCTTTTTAAGCATTAAATGCTACTTCACCTACCACCATACTTTTCACATTTAATGTGGATTTTTCAAACAAATTCCAACTTTAGTGCTTTAACTCACGCGCCTGACCCTGCGTGGGTAATCTTCCAACCTTCTAGCATGTAATCAATCCATCTAGATAGGAGACTCTTGCATGCACATCACCGACACCAAAGGCACTTCTTCTATCTTGATTTTTTCTCTTGCCTACCTCGTGTTCCTTATGCATTTTTTCCTCCTTTATACGTGGGATCTGAAAGTAGCCTTATCTTGACACCAACCATCCTTTTCCATATTTTATTTCCATGCACCTCTTTCAACAGAGCCATTCAACCGATATTTTCAACACAAACTTCCTTGGCACTTTACTCATTCTCTCCACCACATTACTCTAACATTACTCCACCCCACACTAAAACGATGCGCAATCCCTCTGCACAATCAAAAATATTCTTAGAGTAATAAGGTTACCGGTGCCCAAGGCACAAAAAAAACAACAACACGAAAGGGAAATGCAAGAAAAGAAATGCATAAAGGAAATTCTAAACTAGCTAGAAAAACTACCTTATTTACAAGCACCAAGAAGACTTATTTATAATAGGGCTTCAGCCTACTCCCATTGAAGTGTCTAGGAAATTTCGTTCCATCTAGCGCTTGTAATCGACACGCACATAAATCAAGGATGTATGATATTTTATATGGATTTAACCAATGGTCCTTAAACTTCCCAGGATGGTGAAGAAACTTAGAATCATACAGTAAGACCATCTACCTAACCTCAAACTTCTTTTTTTCGATGTGGTGATCATGCCATATTTTTTCTTTTCTTTTTCTATTATTTGGCTCCACTTGGCGAAGTGAGTGATCATCTTTTATCCGGCTTTATTAGTTCATCAATTATTTCTTTGATTTCTTTCTCATCAGCCATCCCTCTCCCGCTTGTGCTATTCCCAGAGAAGGTAACATGAACTCAACCGTTAGAATGGCTTCCATGCAAAAAACCAATTGGAACAGTGTGGATTTGTTCATCCTTTTATAAGTTGTTCTGTAAGCCCATAATACGGTTGATACCTTGTCATCCCAATCATGTCTTTTGACATCACAATTTTTTTCGGGTATGACTTAGTATTTTGTTAAATGCTTCGATGGTTCCATTTGCTTGTGGGTGATAAGGGGTAGTCTTGTGATGATCTACCATGAAATTTGCTAACAGGATCCTCACAGTCTCATTTAAGAAATGTGTACCCCTATCACTGGTTAAAATTAAAGGACATCCATACCTTATGATAATGTTTTCCCATAAAAATATTGTCGTTTGTGGCTAGTGTACGAGTCTTTAGTTGGGGCTGCCTTTTCCCACCTTGTCAAATAATCTGTGCAAGTGATTACATAGCGTGATCCGGTCCTACGTGCTGCTAGTGTAATAGGGCCTACAAAGTCTATTGCCCATTTCTCAAAAGGTTCAGTGCTAGGGATAGGGCGCAAAGGCATTTCATCTCTCTTTCCTAGCTTGCCAATGCGTTGACAATGGTCACATGCTTTATAATAGTCTTTGCAATCCTTATACAGAGTTTCCCACCATAATCCTGCCATTAAAATTTTATGCATGGTGGCGTCACCTGCATAATGTCCACCCACACTTCCTCCATGTGCTTCCTCTATGATGGCGAGGTGCTCATGCTCTAGTACACACTTGCACAAAACTTCATCATGCCCTAACTTGTATAATTCCCCACTAATCAACATGTAGGGCGTGACGTGTATGGATGGTTGTTTTCTTTCTAATGCCTTCAACCCTTCTAACACCACACCTTCTTTTAGGAATACTACAATTTCCTCTAAATCCGAGGGTGTGCGCCATAACATAAATAGTTGTGCATCTGGCATAGCCTCTTCAATACTCTGCGCATCCTCCCTTGAATCAATCCTTGATAGATGATCAGTCCACAATTACTTTTTCTAGGCTTCAAAACTACCGTAAACTCAAATTATTGAAATAATATCACCCATCGACATATGCACCCTTGTAGAATGGACTTGTTCACTAAGTATTTTAACACCATGTGGTTAGTGTAGAATACAGAGGGTGTTGCCAACAGATACTTTTTGAACTTGAAAAGCACGTAGATCATCAACAATGCTTCGCGCTCAGTCGTGGTGTAATTTTGCTCTGCTGGTGTCAACTTCCTACTTGCAAAACATAGAGGATGATCAACAATTCCTTCACCTAGCTATGCAAGCACTTCTCTAATGGTATATTTTTTCTACATGAACGTGGAAGGGCTTGTCCCAATAAGGAAAATGTAATATAGGCACGATGAAAATCCTATCCTTTAATGTGTCAAATGAATTTCATTCGTTGCGCCTCTCCCCAATGGAAGGCACTTTTATGTCTGAGCAATTCTTCTAGAGGCACGAATATCTTGGCAAACCCCTTGATGAATTTCCTGTAATAACCCGTATGCCTAAGAAATCAACGCACTGCACTCTAGATAGTAGGCTACCCCAATCCCACAATAACTACAACTTTGGCAGGATTTACTAGCAAGCCCTCCTTATATATGATATGCCCCAATAACATCCCAAAGAGTCTAGCAAAGACACACTTCTTAATGTTTAGGGATATCCTTAACTACCAACACATCTTAAACATCAGCCTCAAATTATCACAAAGTGGTCTTTCACTAGCCCATACATTGTCCAGTCATCTAGATAAACTTGAAGAAATTTTTGGATGAAGTCATGGAACGCACTTTGAACCACTATCATGAAAAAATAGCAGGCGCATTCTTCAACCCAAAGGGCATGATCATGTATGTAAAATTTCCCCATTCAATGGCAAAGGTTGTCTTCTCCTAGTGCTTATTTGCAATCCAAACTTGGTGGTACCCCAAAATCCATCCAGTAAAGGAATAGATTTCGTGCCTAGCGACTCCCTCTAAGATTTCTTGGTGAAGGGGGTTGGAAAATGATTGATGACAAAACTTCATTCAGCTCCCTATAATCCACACATATCCTAATCATCCCATCCTTCTTGATGTTTATCACAATCAAACCTATCCATTCTAATTCTTCACCTTTGCTTCAATGATCCCATAAGCTATCATTTTTTATACCTCCTCATTAACCTTCACGCGTAAATTGGGATTCATCATCGATAGGGTCTCTTCCTAATCGGGCACACACCATCCTTGACTTTCCTCATCTCCCCAAAGAATGGTTGATGCCTTTAAGCTCATGGTACCCACACGGGAATAAATACTCAAATTCTTGCAATAGATCAATGATTTTAGAGACTTCGTTCTTCGATCAATAATCTCTAATAATAGCTTCCTTAGGTTCCTCTTCGAGCCTATGTTAACCTTATTTGTCTTTAAAGGCTCATGGTAGGCACACATGTGAGCATCAACACTATCCACTACCTCACACGTCCCTACAAAATGATTAAAATCAAATCTCTCTACTTCCTCTCCATCAATAACATACACTAATTTCCCTTTCTCCTTTTCCAAGCATGTGCACTCAAGCTGGATCTCTTCTTATTCTTCTTCGCCTCTTCTTCAAAGTGCGTCTCCAAACCTGGTCCACCTAGCATTCTAATAGCCTATCTTTTGCCATAGCACTATCCCCCCTGGTAAGGAACTTAACAACCTACAATGCCTTATTAATCGATGCTTGGTATTACGGTACTCAAATGTTTGAACAAGATCAAGCTGCTAGTTCTTGCTAGTTTCTATTTGGTGACGTGTCTCAGAATGTATGTACCATCACGTGTGCAACCCTGTAATGTAGAATACAACTTGTGCACCCAAAGGGATGGTAGTAAAGCTTCAATGCCTTCTCTCTAGACCATCTCACAAGTTTGGATGTGGAAAGAGGTGGATTCCTTACCATGGTAGTCCTTGATGGTTGTGGGCACATTACTTCTAGAAAACCTGACAGAGAGAGCAATTCTCACCTCGAACCATTCCAAAAGTCTCTCCTGATGTGTAGCCCACAACCATGCCATTGTGCTGAGTAGGACATAAATTAACATCCCTCTTTGTTCCTTCTCATCCTTCCACTGAGCTTCCATCTCCTATAAAAAGATCTCAGGGAAGGCCCCTCCTGAATACTTTGGTAGTTTTTTTCCTCCTAGCCACCGGACTATACGCACCTTTGTTAATTTTGTTATCGATCTCTCTTGCCATCCGATTAATTCATAAGTCCCATACACCTAATTTTCACATGTTAGGCTGGTTGTGTCACTTACCGACTGAGCATCCTCAAACTAGATAACTCCATCGGTAGGATGGATTATCTCTAGATCCCTGATTGAGTGCACATATATCCTATCCAGGACTTCTTCTCCTAAAGGTTCAATATAGGGTGTTGACTTCCCATCAGCTAGGGGTATAATGACCCGCTCCTCCTTATTTTCAAATTTAATGTAACCTTTGTTGAGCCAAAGGTCTGCATTGTTTTTGTAACACCATGGGTGCCCAAGTAGTGCTGGGAAATTGTCTGCCTCAGTGAGTGCAAGACTTCAAAGTCCCTAGTAAACTTAGCTCCCTGGATAGTGATAGTTGCATCCTTTAAGACACCAATGGGAATTTCCTTTTTTTTTACCATATACAACACATTCAAAGATGGCTGTAATGCATGCCTTCCCATCTGATGCCAAGCATCCAATGTGAGAACATTGACCTCCGCGCATGTGTCAATGAGGATATTACTAAGGAGCCATCCATCTATGAATGCATCCAATGTGATCTCTTTATCATAGTCAAGGCTGTGAGGGGGAAGGTTTACATGCAAGACCTACCTCTCACGCTCTCCTCCGGTGCATGGTACCTTCTCTCTCAACCATGATCCTAGCAAGGGAATAATATTCTCTTGCCTTAGCATTTTACATACTTCCTTGACCTCATCCAGGTCATCTCTTGGTGCCTCGACCTTCCTTCTTTGCTCCTCCCTCTTGGACTACTCCTTTAGACACTATATTTCTCCCTGTAAACTCTAAATGACATCCATGGTATCTTGATATACCTCCTTTTGATGCGCAGGTTTGGTTACTTCCCATGTACCACTTCTTCCCTTGAAACCTGGGTACTTCTACCTTGGTATTTATTTTGCGCATGTAGCCTCTCTTACATTGTTATTGTTACCATAATAGGTTCTAAGCCTACATTGTGTGTTACCTTAATGCATCCATTGTATGTCCTTGTCTTCTTAATGCTTACCATTGCAACACCCTTGTCTTTCTAGTGTTGTTGATTCATGTGCTCAAATAACTCTCATGTGTAATGCTCTTTGTAAACCCATAATTAAAACAGGTTCCATGTGGGAGCTCACTCCTTCCTCCTCCATGGTTACCACGACACATGGAATCCTCCAAAAATCCCCTTCCACATGTGCCTCCATCTATGTGCTCCTTGTAATGGTGATCATCACCCTTATAACTAATGGCAATGTTAGTATGGTGCACCCCATGATCAATGGCCTCATGAATATGATCAATGAGACTATAATCCTTAGTATCATGGGTTGAGAGGTGTACGAATCTTAGTAATAAGACACATTCTTTTGAATTACACACTTGTAACAAGGGCATCTACTTGCATCATGGTCCCCATGAAAAATTTCAAATTCTACATAACGCATAATGTCCTCCAGGGAAACTATCCTTGACATGCCCTCTACTTGACAATATGTACACCACAAACCACCGTGAGTCTCATGTGTTGAGTTCACAATTTTTTTCCAACTACTTAGCCATAACAATAATTTGAGCCTTTAGGAATGGGCTAACACTAGTATCAACACTTCCAATAGCCTCGGTGCATAGAGCGGATTCTAATGCCTCGAGCGGGTATGTAAATTTTTTATGAGATAAGGCCCTTCTAAGAAGGGGTGATCAATCTAACAAAAAACCACTAAGCATCTTTGTGAAGGTTGAATATCATACAATAACTTAGACAAGAGAGTTTTAAAACACGCATCATACTACCGCACACTCTCTACCATTCCTGTTGAATCTCCTTCAAGGCGGTGATGCTCTTCTATTCAAATTCGGGGATGTAGAATTCTGCTAAGAACACGTTATTTAAAGTAGTATAATCCACCACCTTTGTTTGATTAGGTTCATTTTTCCTATACCAGCTATGCGCGTTCCTTGTAACATGGTATCAAAATGAATAGCCTTCCACTCCGGGGTTGTGATACCCTTTAGTGCCATAGAAATTCACACTTGTGAACATGTTATGCAACATCCACAATACCTTTGTAATCGGAAAATGTAAATACATTTCAAAGAAGACTTGAGGGGGGGTGGGGCCCATGTCCTCCCGAGATAAAGAATTGGTTTCCTCTTGTGTTTCCTCCACTGCCTAACCCACTAGGTCCACCAGGTCCTATGCCTCCTGAACCACTAGATCCACTAGACCCACCAGGTCCTATCCCTTCGATCCACTAGATCCTGTAATGGTCATGCCAAGGGCCCCCATAGTTCCAGTGAACTATGTGCCAATGGTCTATGATAGTGCCCCACTACCAATAGTATACCCCATGCCACTCCCAGATGTGAGACTGAAAGCTTGCATGTCTATACCTTGCCTAAAATTCCTCCTAACACTGGAATGGTGTTTGTAGCCATAGAAGTCCCAAACGAGAAATTATATCTCTTGGGTGTAGATTGATCACTTCCAATATAACCAATTGGACTAACAATATTTTCCCCTTGATCTGGAAAACCAAGCACCAAGGTTTGATCACTGGGTGGGCTCAGATGTGCACCAACGATTCTTCTCTCTCCACGTGATGAAATCTCATTAGAAGCCAAAGGGGTCTCTCTTACATACTTTCCAAGATGGGGTCACACAAACCGCTCAGTTCCAGGTCCTTTGCGTGAACCTCAAATCATTCCCACATTGTCTACCACCATACATCCATCAAACATGTAACTTCACATTGTCTAGAAATCTCCTTTTCATTCTCTTCACTATACTTGTGCCATATCTCCTCCCTTTCCTTCTCCATCACAACATCTGCCATCTTCCTCCACCCTAGCTTCCTCGTCCAGTGCTCAGAACAATTTAGTTGGCCATTGGAAATGCCTCTAAACCCATGGTAACCATCAAGATCTTCATTGTCAAAGGGATAGCATGTAGAAATGATCCTCTGGGCTCCCACAGAAACTCAAAATTAGCAACCTCTGTACAGGAATATGTGGAAATGGCATACTCCAGAGTGTAGCTAGCCAATGCACCTTCCCACCAATGATCCATAGCATAAGTCCACGTCAGATCTACATATGTAGCTCTCGACATTCTTCTTGGGTCCACACATGCAATCTATAATACTAGCTTGATCTAGACACATAGGATGAGAGCCACTCATACAACTCTCTTTGGGAGGTAGCGAGAATTTTTTTTTTTCATACAAATCATGGTAGAGGTTCTCTTCTACCCATCTGCATGCATCAAACTCAGGTCCAGTGCTGAATCTCCAAGAAAATTCATCTTCCATTCTCTTGAACCATTATTCAACACTTTCCAAAGTTAACCGCTGTGTCATTACTCACTACATAGATCATGATGTATGCCATTTCCCACTACAGCTTTAAAAAGAGGTCCCAGCAATGGAACCAAGATGTAGTCATTTTTACCCCTATCACCCTGAGAGGATGTTAGGTGCTCACCCAAGGCATGCATGGGTGCTTTGAGTCTCTCTTTTATTTGAGTTTAATGGGAAACATCATCTATGATCCATGTTTAAGAAATTTGAAAGGAATTCAAACAAGCAAGTACCATAGAGCTTAGAATGACCTCTAGATCCTTGTAGTCACTCTAGACAGAAAGTGCTCAACAAATTATCTAACTTGTACCAAATAGAAATAAGTTATACAAGCATTCATACTTAGCCATAATCATAAATTAAAGAGAACTATGAGAAAGATGTATGCATCAGAATCATCAATGTTCATATTCATGTAAACTGGTAACCTCATTACATCCATGGAGCCATTACAAAATGTCATAGAGAAGCAGATCGTAGTCATGCATTATAACTGGAATAATGTAGCTAGGTTATCAAAAGAAAAATTATAATAACCCCATACCCATGATCCATCTTTCCTATGCATATTTACCCAAGCTACAGAGTTCTTGCAGTATTTCTACAGAGCTTCACCCTCTATCTATCTCTCTCTTTTACTTCTACAGGTGCTTGTATCTATAGCCTTTTGGATCGCCAACTCATCCTCCGGTGCCCTAAGATCGATACCAAGTGTCTGAATTTGGTCCTCTATGTGAGCATGCTCCTCCAGGCATGAGATTTCCACTTTTTACCATGATGAGCTTCTAGAAGCTTCTACCACAGGCATGCTCCTTCCTAGTCCAACCTATCGCCAAAGCTAGCACCTTATCCATTTCACATGCGTAGTCGGGTCATGCTTTACACGTGTTCTACCAAAACTCCCAAAATGGATAAGTCCCAAACCCTTGGTTCGTCCCCACGCACGCCATGGGTTTCCTTAAAGCCTTCCTTAAATCCTTTCCCACGTGCCTTATCCTTACGCGCGTTGCTTCAACTAGGCCTTGTGCACCTATGCACATTTTTATACTTAGCCAATATTTAAAGGGCCTAACATAGGCTAAGTCCCAAATGATGAACTTTCCCTCTCGCACGTGTTCTCTTCTTGTCTATTCGTGCCCTTAAACCTGGCCTACTTTCCCACACAGGACTTCTTGTGTAAGTTTTGTCAAGTGCTCTTTGATCAACACAAATCTATATCTAAGGAGTAATGAATTTAAACAATAGCCATAATGAATTCAACCATGCGATAACTAGTTATGATCATGTTTAACACCTTGAATTAGTAAATACACTCCATTATATTAAACATAGTAAATACATAGAAGCTTCTTACAATATTCAGTATCATAAAATTATTTGTGCATTAGTCTGGTGCATAACTCCATAATTGCTCACTACTCACTCTCTTAACCTATGCAAAGTACTACATATTTATAAGGTTGGGGACTTTCCTCTCTTTGCTTACATAATTCCCAAAATAGCTCGCATGTTGAAAATAGCCACACACCTTTAGAATAATAGACACACATGCAAGTGTGCTAATAATAGATCTCTTAAGTTAAGCTGGTAGTAGTAATTCTATTTTTAACTTGAACCTGGAAAAGTGCTTAGTAGATTTTCTTCCAAAATAGCCTATGCGTGTCACGCAAGTCTTTATCCGGTTTGTGTGCTCTACACATTATCTCCAAAAATAGCCCGTAATCTTGAAAATGGCTAAGTCCCGAATCTGTCACTATATTTCGCACGTGTTTCCTTCCCCATCCTTCCATGCCTTTGAACATGTCCTATTCCTATGCCCAAACCTTCTATGTTCCTTCGCTATATGTCATACTTTGTTCGCTTAACATTACCCCACACTAAACTACATTTCCACTCCAGCAATGGTTGCCTCTTGATACTTTAAAGAATAAAGAATGGGAATGAAAGGAAGTTAAAGAATTACTATACAAAGAATGAATTGTTACCCTACAATGTCCTCTATTTCAAATGGAAGAATTTGTTAGGAAATAAGGGATAAAATATGTGGAATAATCCCTCACATAATTACAACAGTAGAAACTAATATGTAGAAAATATTACAGATCTCAAATAAAATTGCAGAATAAAATAACACAACACAAAGAGATAGTATTTAACGTGGTTCACCTAATTTGGGCTACGTCCACCAAGAATCACTTTCTCAAATTTTATTACAAGCCACTACTCTCTCAATATAATACCCATATCTATTTGGAGTTATGCTAAAAAACTCCACAAATTCACACCTAAATTCAAAACACATCTACAATATTACATCATCCCTACCATATGCATAAAACCATATAAGTAGACAACTGCTTAAGCAATTTTACAAAACTATGGGTATTAAAACCATGGGCCAAAACCATCCCATAAACATATGGGTCAAAAATCCCACCCATATGAGAAAAGCATGTTTCTTGATATATCGGGCATGTTTTAAGGCCAAAAAAATTTTGTGGGTTACGCCCGAACTCTTGCTACCGGGGATACCACCCTGGACCTCGCCTCGTGGGGCCCGGCCCGCCCCAAACCCCAAAAAGACAATTGTGGAAATTTTACAATACTCTTAGTGTATAGTCTTCAACACTTTCTCACATGAAAATAGGCTCCACAACCTAACAATCTCCCACTTGGAGACTAGTTTTCCTCTGAGCAAGCTTCTCAACCCTTCACTAGTTTCCATGAAGACCAACCAAAGTTGAACATAGCTTCAATTTTTCCCTTGTGACCACCTTGGTCATCATGTTTATAGGATTCTAACTGGTATGGATCTTCTCCAACTTCAAATTCTCTTCCTCCAAAGTTGTCCTAATGAAATGGTACCTTAACTATATATGCTTCATCCTAGAGTGGAAAGTAGAGTTCTTAATTAGGTGTATAACACTCTGACTATCACTATGTAGCTTTCCTTCCTCCTATTTATGCACCAACTCCTTGAGAAATTGTTGTAACCAAATCATTTCTTTTCTTACCTGGGAAACAACATACTCAACCTCTATGCTTGACAAAACCACCAACTTATGTAGTCATAAAATCCAGCTCACTACTATCCCACCTACAAGTGTAAACTCCGCCATGCTCCTCCACCATATAAGAATCCAATAAACCACACAAAGTGGTGTCTCGATCCACTATAGCACAAAAATGTCCCCATGGTCCCTCTCAAATATGAAGGATCCACTTACTTACTTGCGCCAATGATCTCTACCTAGATCACTCATAAATATACTCACCGCTCCCACCGCATGGGCAATATCGTGCCTAGTACACACCATGAAATACATAAAATTTCCAACCACTGATGAGTAAGATACCTTGTAAATCTAGTTTCTCTCCTGCTCTGTCTTGGGACATTGCTCCTTTGATAACTTGAAATGTCTTGCCAAAGGAATCCCAAACGGTTTAGCATCCTACATATTAAACCTCTCCAAGACCTTCTTAATGTACTCTTCCTAAGATGAAGTTAGCTTCCATTCCTTCACATCCTGAGATATCCTCATACCAAGGATTTTTTTTGGCTGCCCCCAAATCCTTCATAGCAAAGGATTCACTTAGCTACTTCTTGAGTACTTTTATTTCCTGTATGTTTTTACTTGCAACCAACATGTCATCCACATACAGACACATGATAATATAACTGCCATCCTCAAATTTCTTTGTATAAATGTAATGGTCATAATGACATCTAATATAACCTTGCTCCATCATGAAGCTATCAAATTTCTTATACCATTGACGTGGAGCTTGTTTCAAGCCATACAAGCTCTTCTTTAGTTTGCACACCATATCCTCTTTACCTTTGACCTCATAGCCCTCTGGTTATTACATATATAGTTCCTCCTCTAAATCACCATGGAGAAATGTAGTTTTTACATCAAGCTTCTCTAAGTGCAAGTCTTCTGCTACAACTATTCCAAGAACAGTTCTAATAGAAGTCATTTTTACTATAGGAGAAAAAATCTCATCAAAATCTATACCTTTTTCTGTGTAAACCCCTTGACCACCAACCGGGCCTTGTATATTTTCTTGCCTCCTTCCTCTTTGACTCTAAACACCCACTTGTTCTATAATGCTATTTTTCCTTTGGGTAGCTTCACCAAATCCCATGTTTGGTTCTCCATGAGAGCCTGATGCTCCTCATCCATGGCTTGCTCCCACTTCTTTCTGGAATCTACCTGCATTGCTTCATCAAAGCTCTCTAGATCTCCATGATCAGTGAGTAATAAATAATAAAGAGAAGGAGAAAAACATTCAGGTTCTCTTCTTACCCTAGAAGACCTCCTCAATATAGGAGTTTGGGGTTCCTAAAGGCGATTCATGTGTCACTTTTCCATGCAGAAGATCCTCTACCACTACATATTCTTTCTTGGATTCTTCCTGTTTTCCTGAAATTGCTGCTTATACATGACTTTCTCATTAAAGACCACATCCCTAGATCGAATTATTTTCTTGAACTTAATACTCCAACATTTATATCCAAATTCATCACCACCATAACTAATGAAAGTACATTTTTCCGATTTAGCCTCTAGCTTGGTCCTATCATCCTTTTCTATATGAAAAACACCTCACATCCAAAGATTCTAAGAAATGAATAATCAACTTTCTTACCATACCAAGCCTCCTCAGCTATGCCTCCATCCAAGGCACTTGAGGGTCCTCTATTTATCAAGCACATAGTTGTGCTCACCGCTTCTACCCAAAAAGAAAGATGCAATCCCGTATGTAACCTCATGCTCTTAGCACATTCCATTATTGTTCTATTCATCCTTTCGGACACCCCATTCTCTGCAGAGTTCATGGAACTGTCTTTTTCCCGTGGATTCCATTCTTAGAATAGTAATCATCAAATTCATTTACTACAATCTACCCTCCATTATCGAACTAAGAAATTTTAGCTTAAGACCTATTTCATTCTCTACCAAGGATTTCCATTTAACAAAAGTGTCAAATACATCAAATTTGTTTCTACTATAATAAACCCAAACTTTCCTTGTTGCATCATCAATAAAAGTAATATAATAACTTGAACCCCCAAGAGATGATACCTGAGCCAACCCCCACACATCAGAGTGCACAAAATCTAACTTACTCTCTTTCTTTGTAGGTCCAACCTTGAGAAACCTTACTTGCTTCTATTTCCCATATATGCAGTCCTCACATAACTCCAAACTTGTTTCTGTATATCTAGGAAAATCCTTCTTTATGATCTCCATGCCCTTATGGCTCATATGACTGAGCCTATAGTGCCACAATGTTGTATCTACTTTTGAAGCCACAAGATTACAAACATTAGTGTTATAAGTGGTTAAATACAAGGTTCTAACCTTCTTACCTCTTGCCACCACAAGATCACCCTTGGTAACCTTCCAAGAGTCTACTGTAAATATCACAGTACAACCATCACTTCCCAACTGCCCTGCCGATATCAAATTTCGTCTTAATGTAGGCACATGTCTGACATCCTTCAATAGCCAAGTATTCCCATTCTACATCTTAACCCGAACAAAACCTTTTCCAACTATGCTACAAGGCTCATCATCACCAAGAAAAACATGCCCAAAATCTCCTTGAACATAATCAACAAAATAATGCCTATGTGGAGTAGTATGGAAAGAAGCCCCTAAATCTAAAACCCAAGATTCAGTAATATTGTGCAAAGAAAGAATCAAAGCATCCTGACATACATTACCCATTGCCAAATTTTCCTCGTTTTCTTCTTGTTGTTTCTTCTTGTCCCAAAGCTCCCAATAGTCCTTCTTTGCATGACCAGAATTTCCACAATGCCATCATATTATCTTGCTTTTAGATTTTAACCTTGCCCGATCCTTTGATTTTCCACAACTTCCTCTATTATTTTATCTCCCTCTAGTTTCCATTGTCAAAGAATTCCCTGAAGTAGAAGATTCACCAGAGATTTTTCTTTGCATTTCCTCTTAGAATCACCCCTACAACATCCTCAAACTTCAAATTTGAGTTAGCTGGAACCGAGTTGCTTACCACCATTACCAGACTATTCCAACTCTCAGGTAAAGAGCACAGAACTAATAAAGCCCTAAATTCTTCATCAAATTCTATTGTAACCAAAGCTAGCATATTTACAACCGTATTAAAATCATTTAAATGATCTGCTACTGAACCATTCTTAGACATCTTCATATTAAATTTTTTTTTAATTAATAATATCTTATTAGAGGCAGAGGGTTTTTAATACAACTTCCTAAGGCATACATCAGTTCTTTTGTAATATTTTCCTTTGAAACATTAAATAATACCAAAGATGCAAGACACAATTGAATTATCCCAAGTGCCTTCCTATCCAAAGAAATACCATTCTACATCCGTCATGCTCTAGGGTTTGTTCACCTTCTCGGACAATAGAATATAAAGATCCTTCGATAAAGGTAATCTTCCATCTACATCTTCCAAAGACAAATTCTCGCCCATTGAATTTATCAACCCTAGTTTTTCCATCATTTGTCATAGCTCCCACTCAAGATAAAACTTTCCCTGTGATTAAAAATTCAGCAAACCAAACCAATCTCTCGCTACCAATTGTTAGGAAACAAGGGATAAAATATGTGGAATAATACCTCACGTAATGTAATGATAGAAACTAATATGCAAAAATATTATATATCTCAAATAAAATTACAGAATAAAATAACACAACACAAAGAGACAGTATTTAACGTGGTTCACCCAATTTGGGCTATGTCCACCAAGAATCACTTGCTCATATTTTATTACAAGCCATCACTCTCTCAATACAATACCAAAATTTGTTTGGATCTATGCTCAACAAACTCTACAAAATTCACACCCGAATTCAAAACACATATGTAATGTTACATCATCCCTACCATATGCATAAAACCGTATAAGTAGACAACTATTTAAGTAGTTTTACAAAAACCGTGGGTTTTAAAACCATGGGCTAAAATCGTTCCATAAACCTATGGGTCAAAAATCCAACCCATATGAGAAAAACACGTTTCTTGATATATCGAGCACATTTTAAGGCAAAAAAATGTTGCGGGCTCGCACTCTCTGAAGCCGCCATATGTTCCATTACGATTCATTACGGGCCTTAGGAATTTTATTGTACTTTAACTCTTTTTTCCAAAATGCCTTAAGGCATAAAAAGACCCACCCATCCGCCTTCACTCTACTTGCGACACGTGTACCTCCTCTGGGACTTGCGGAGTCATGGGAAATTTACACTTTTTCCAAAAACACAAAAACATTAAGTTTTTCGAGCAGACTACCGAACCTTGTCCAATCACAAATGGCCACGTAGGAGAAGATTTTTGAGATAAAATTTGATAGGAAAAGGACACCCATATGACCGTCAAAAGATGCAAAAGTTGCCAGTGATGCCCTAGAATGTTGAAGATGAATTTGACAGAAAATGATGCCCGTCGATCGTCAAAAACACAGAAAATGCCAGGGATGCCCAAAATCAATTTTTCCTTCGTGGGTGAAGAATTTTTTGATCAAAAGACAAATGGAAAGTGTTTTTAGGCAATTTATGACCAGACAAGGGATATCGAGGGAAAATATGTATAAAACAAACAATTTTAAACTTCCACGATCGGGTAAAAGGAAAAACGGTAGAGCCCATAGATTTTGGAAAAATTAGGGCACAAAAGAGGGCACACATGTTGATTTCATTCAAATTAGGACAAAACAACAAGTTTATGACCATTTCAAGGCATTCAATCTAGAGGGAAAAGTCACAGACCACCAATTCAAGAGAAAAAATGTTCCAGAGCACAAAGAGAAAAGGGGAAACATGGAAAAACAACAGAGGATCAAAATGGGCACCAACATCAGCTCCTTCTTGGGGATGGGAACTCCCGTGAGTGCGGAAGAACAAAAGTAGACCAAGTGCCAAAATAATCCATTGGGCAAATGGAGTCATGAGCCAAAGCCACCCAAAAAAACTAGCCGAGAAACCAACAAAAATGGCTACCACACACAAAGGCAAACCACAAACCAATAAAACACCAAAAAAGAGAAAAATCCAAACAATATACACTATACAAGTGGTGCATGCCTCAAATTTGGGGATTAATCCAAGAAATGCTTCATATTCCTACCATTAATAAGAAGTTCAAGCAATTCCCCATCTAAGTCCTTGAGAAAAAAGGTATTTTCACCAATTCTGATATCAATGGAGTAAGGGCCCATCCACAATGCATCAAATTTACCATGTTTTCCCTTATCCTCATGCCTTCTATATGACAACAAAACTAGATCTCCAACATTGAAAGCCCTAGGAGTAACCTTCTTGTCAAACAACCTCTTCAACTTCTCTCTAAATTATATGGGATGTCAAATTGGTTTCATACTCCTTACACATTGCCATCAAGGGTTTAGCTCAAACACATGGCATTATCAGCCACAATCTTTCTTGGCACACCAAATATTCTTATGATGTGTTCCAAAAAGAAGTCCATAACAACTTGGTGTGTTGCCCTGTTAGTGGGGATTGCTTCCACCCACTTAGTGAAGTAATCTGTGGCTACAAGAATCCACTTATATCCAGCACTAGAAGGGTCTGAAATATCACCAATGAAGTCCATTCCCCATTGTTTGACAGGAGCTTCAATTGATACAGGTTGCAAAGGAAGGGACCCTGAAGCTTTCATTCTTCCATAGAAACGCTGGTAACTTTCACATTTTTGAGCCAGTAAGGTTGCATCTTTGAAGAGAGTAGGCCACCAATAACCAACTCTCAAAACTTTGTGTGCTATAACCCTTCTAGCAAAGTTTCCTCCACAAACTCCCCCATGGAAATCAATAACTACTTTGGGAGCTTCATCTTCAATTATAAATTTCAAGAGGACACCTTCAGGGTTCTTCTAAGCCATCCCAAAGTCAGTAATGATGTATTTTTGAGAAGCCAACTTAAGGGCTCTTTTCTGCTTTTTATTTAAATGATCAAGGAAGGATAGGTGTCTCGAGATAAAAGATTTCATCTCGTGTACCACTTAGAACTTACCAACTTCTCAAGAACATCTTCCCTTTTTTCCTCTACTTCATTCACTTCCACAAGTATGCAAGTTTCTCTCACCACGAGCTTAGCAAGACCCAAACCTCTCACCAACTTTGTGTTTTGGATATCCATATCATATTCCTACAGTTTTTTCACCCATATACATATTCTTCTTGAGATATCAATCTCTGATAAGATGTCTTTTACCATGGTGTGGGGAACATAAGCAACAACTTTTGAACTTAAGATATAAGGCCTAAAAACCTTTGTTGCTTTCACCAAGGAAAATGCTTTTTTTTCCATGATTGTGTACTTTAACTTAGTAGCTTGTAAAGCCTTGCTAAAGAAGGCAATAGGCCTCTTAGCCCCATCTTCATCCTTTGCAAAGCAAAACAGATGCAATGGTATTTTCAAAAGTAAAGGAGAAGATTTGGAAAGGCTTCTTATAATTTGGAGCTACCAAGACAGGTGCATGTTTCAATGCTTCTTTGATTCCTTCAAAAGACAAAATAACAGCCTCCTCCCACTTGATAACTTGGTCTTTCTTTAACATGCATGTAATAAGAAGATCCAATTTAATAAAATTTGATACAAACCTTCTAATGAAGTTGATCTACCTAAAGAAGGATTGGATGCCTTTGTTTGTTCTTGGAATTGGAACCTTGCTGATTGCTTCTACCCTCTCAGGGTCAATCATGACACCAACCTTTGAAACAATATGAATAAGAAGCTTGACCTTTTGCACCCCAAAATGACACTTTTTTGGATTAAGTAAAATGCCATATTCTCTACATCTGATCAACATTCTTTCCAAGTGCTACAAGTGATCTTCTCGATCCTTGAAAAAAATAGTCACATCATCCCAATAAACTGCAATGAAGTCATTTATGTAACCAGAAAAAGAAACATCCATTACTCTTTGGAAGGTAGCTCCAACATTCATGAGACCAAAAGGCATTCTTACATAGACATATGTTCCCCAAGGAGTGGTAAAAGTAGTTTTAAATCTTTATGACTCCTTGAAAACAACTTGATTATAGTAAAAGAAACCATCCAAGGTGGACAACAATTCAGATCCAATGACTAGCTGCAACATGTTTTCCATGTTTGGAAAAGGATAATTGTCTTTCAATGAAACTCTATTCAGACTTCTGAAATCTACACAAAGTCTGATGTCTCCATTTTTCTTTCTGACTGGCACAAGGTTTATAACCCAAGATGAATACCTTGTGGGCTAAATGATCCCTCCCTCTTTCAGTTTCTTTAATTCATCTTGTATTTTCATGGAGAGGAGTGGATTAATTGGCCTTTGCTTTTTCTCGAATGGTTTGGTATTTGTTTCAAGAGGAATATCATGTTGAAACAAGTCCTATCTATATGCTTTCAGCTCTAAATAAGACTAGGCAAGACAATACTGATATTTCTTCAATAGTTACACATAGCAATTTTTTTCCCTCTTTGTTTAGATTGCTGCCCAACTAGAATTTTCTTGGTTTATCACTAGTGCCCAAGTTATGCTCTTCCAAATCCCTTGAGGCGTAGACATATTTCTATTGATGATGTAATCAACATTGCTAAAATTTGACTCAAGTGCAATAAGACATCTAGGAATGGTGTTAGTTTTTAATTAGATAATATCTTTTCCAAACAAAGTCTCTCTTCCTTTAGTAACGCCTACCATTGATTACCAATCAATATTCGATCTAAAAACTTACCTTGATTTTTTAATAACCTTTGCACTTAAGCATCATCATTAAATACTTGTCAATGCTTGATGTTATCGGGGACATCTCGGCCTAGTTAACACTTCAATATTATACTTACAATAAGGTGAGACGGTGTAATTTCCAAATCTTGACCCCAACACTACCAAATTGTCGAAGTAGCATTACAACTTCTTTCATGATGCACAATGTTGAAGGAATCAAGCATCTCAATTAGATCCCAAACTGCATGTTTGTACTGTTTCATCCACTGATTTTTTATAGCATACAATTTTCTTATTTGTTTGACAACTAGCTCTAAATCTCCTTTTGCAATGATGTCCTTGACACCATACTTCCATGTAATTATTAGACCCAACAACAAGGCTTCATACTCAACAATGTTTTTAGTACATTCAAAATTAATCTTGAAGGAAAAAACAAACTCTTCCAAGCTAGGAGAAATAAGAATTATACCAGCACCATTTCCAAATTTGGAGCAAGCTCCATCAAATAGAAAGGTCCAAGGAGAACCTACCTATTCAAGGAACTTTGACTGATCCATCTTGTGCTCCTTACCATCAGCAAACCTAATAAAATTATCAACATCAACATCAGCAAATAATACTTCATAAGAAGCATTGTTTGGATCCTCAATTAGATGCAACATTTTCTTCTCTCCATATAATTTTACAAGGATGCCTTCAATGGGAATAGTGGAAAAAGACATGTCCATTTGGACACTCCCTCCAACACTTGCAGCCCACTTCCTTGATAATAACATACCCCATTTGGCAGGGCAATCAACAATCACAACATCCAATTTTAAATTCCTCCCAGGATAAGATGCAAGTTGCACCACTAAACCCTTCACACAACCAACTACCAGAACTTCTCTTGATTCCATGGTAGTACACTTTCCATAGGATGATGTCACTTTGATATCCAACTCATTCATGACCTCAAGAGGCATGACATTGTATGATGCACGAATCAATTATCGAACATACAATTGTGAAGTAGTCTATCCTTTATGATCAAAGTTGTAAATAATGGATCAACATTCAATTGGGAATCAACCAAGGATGTCCCCAAGTATACCTCAGGTGTTTCTCCAAGATCCTCTAATGCTGGTGGTGTTTCAAGGTCTGCAATGATTTGAGGAGGAGTTTCAACAACGTTTACATTTATGCTTGGGGTACTCTTCTCCTCTTTCAAT
Source organism: Taxus wallichiana var. yunnanensis (assembly GCA_018340775.1). NCBI lineage: Eukaryota > Viridiplantae > Streptophyta > Pinopsida > Cupressales > Taxaceae > Taxus > Taxus wallichiana. The sequence goes on along the minus strand of CM031242.1, from coordinate 324,436,662 downwards.
CCTAGGTACTCAAATGCTCTCTTCTTGTGCTCAGGAATCCTAAGCAACTCAATGATTGGAACACTCACTTTTATCCGGCTCAATTAATAGGGAACATTATTTGGCAAGGAAACATTGGAATGGAGACAAGAAGATTCATTAGATGGAATGGAATTCTTGGAATCTTGGGCATGAGGAGGACTGTAATTTTCTTAGGACAGCAAAGCTTTTGGCAGGTGTTTCTCTTCTAGGAGCCTCTTTGGGGATGATTATAAGCAAGGAATTTTTAGGTTTGGCTTGAGACCCAACTCCCTTAAAAAAATTTCTCCTAGTGTTATAGTCTTTCTCTTGAGCTACAACAACATTCATCAACAATTTTCTATCTTCATTTGAAGGGATACCACCATCATACTTTTTAATCATCAAATCTCTTAAGTATTCAAAGTCATTGTTAGGAATTTCAAAATCTTGCACTACATAAACTTAAAGAGTATGAGGGGGAATAAAGACTTGTACCCATTTGATGCAATCCCAAAAGGTTGCGGTTGTGTTTACACTTATTACCTCGATTGATATTGCTCCTTCTTATGAGCTTAAAGAACAACCCACCATGCGCAGATATCATCATCAATAACATCATCATTATTAGCTTCACCATATTGCTGGTCCACTTCACATGGATTATGGGGTAGAAAACACATATCACACCAACCAATATCAGCAAATTCCTCAACAGCAACAACCCTAGCAATTAGGGGATCAGGTAACAATCTTCCTTCACGTGCTTGAGGATGTCTATTTGTAGACCCCATGGGTCATTTCCCTCTATCATCAGATATCTGATTACCCCTAGGATGATTGGAAAATATGTCATGGTTTTGTGCTTTTTTTTGACCTTTTGAAGTCTGTGTAATTCCCTTCTCAGCTCTTGCCAACTTGTAGGAAATCTCTTTGACAGCCCCTACCAAAGTTTTCACCACTTCCTCCAACTCTACACTCTTGCTTGTTTGAGGTTTTTAGGGTTTATCAACTTTACACCATCTCTCTTGAGAGGTTTCCCAATGGCCTTAATGTTATTTTCAATCTACAGTGCCATGGTAAAGGCCTACCTTAAATTGGTAGGGTTCTTGTCTCTTAGGTAATAGGCTGCCTTCTTATCAAATGCATCTACATATTTGATCAAGCATGACTGATCACATGGCCTCAAATTAACTGGAAGCCTTCTTAAATTTTTTTAAAACCTTGTGTTGAAGTCATAAACTGATTCATTTGGGTTCTTCTTGATATTCTCAAATTCAGACAAGAGAAATCTAGGATCGGTTTGTTACCATATGCAACCTAAATGCATTGTTCATCTCACCAAGAATCAATAGAATTATCAGGAAGAACCTTGTACCAATCCCTTGCATCCTCTTCTAATGTATGAATGAACAATTTAATATACACATCTTCATTCTCAATATCAAATTCCTCCATCATGTTAACAAAACGTTTTAGGTGTTGATCACCAGTTATTGCATTGTTCCCTTGGAACTTTGGAAATCTACTTCTAACATCTTGTGGGATAACATTTAGGTAACCATCAATTCCTTTTAATTTTATAGGACCAAAGGTGTTAACAACAAATGGAGATCTAGGGGGAGGCTGAACCATATGATTTTGAGGTGGTGATCTTGGAGGAGAAACAAAATGATGAGGAGTGAGAGGTATTTAGGGCACAAGAATGTGATTCACAAAATTGGTACTCTCTAGGTGCTGATTTTCTTGGAAAGTTTTATTTGAATTGAAGCACATAGGTGTAGATTGAGAAAATAACTTACTAGGTACAATAGAAGGACCTTCACTAGTTGAAGTAAAAAAATTTGTGAGAATATTGCTTGAATCAGAATCACTGGAAGAAGAGTGATAATCCTCTACTAAAGGCTGATCTCTCTCACCAATGGATATACCTTTGCCTGATGTCTAACCTTCAATAACCTTCCAAATTTTTCTTTCATCTAAAACTGTCTTTCCAAATTCTTGAAGTAACTTTCTACTTGGGTCCCTCCTGAAGAGAGATCTTCCTCCTTCCAATTTTGTAGAGATTAACAACACAAAAATAAATAATTGAAAGCTAAGACACTGGTATTTATCAAGATCAAATCAGCATGGATTTGCCACTAAGGAATTTCACCCTAGTTGTGCAAATGTACTAAAATACTCTGTCAAATACCTATCAAAGACTTGAAAATCTTATGAAACTTTATAGATCAGAACTTCCTTTTCTTGAATTTATCAACCACAAATACAAATGAAGTGCAACTACTGCTGAAAACTGATAAAATTATAGGTAGAACTTATATCTTCACTTAATCCTTACAAATCTGATTATAAAATGATGTTTCAACAATGTAATTGCATGCAACATTTTGTAAGAAACATTACTGTGGTTTGACATGTATCCAAATATCTCAAATATATTCAATAATTCCCAAAGAATGGAGCCACTAGTGTTGGTAACCAAATTTGTTCTCCTTTTCATCGAGAGTAGCATCGAGATATATCATGAAGCTTGAAGACGGATAGATCATGATGTATGTCATTTTGTAGTTGGGGATGTGATCTAACTACCACTCATTTGTGGAGGGATGGATAACACTAAAATAGGAATTGATCTTCTCTTAACTATTTAGGTTATGCCTTTCAACCAAGGTAAGAGGACCTATTATGTAACCCTCAAATGGTGAAGGAGATGAAGATATCCCTCAATTTGTGCAAATAGTATAAATGGGCCTTGGAAAAAATGATTAATACTCCAAATATGACTTTCACAAGTTTTCACTTCTAGATTATGGAGATACTTTCAATGCAAGGCAAGGGTTATTGAAGACATTTTTAAATCCTGATTTTTTCTGCACACTTTAGCAAATGGATTTTGATCTTCTGTGGGTATACAGGTCAAAACAGGGGTAGTATGGGGTAGGATTAGTTTCTTAGAATGATTTTTGGTGGGATATTGACAAGACAAACTTGACTATGCCAGATCTTTGACAACCTCTACAACATTTAAATAGCTATCAGATAAAATGCTTCAAAAAACATTCAGAATGTTCTTTCAACCAGAAGAGATACACAAATGGAGGCCCAAGTTTTCACTCTTCACACAATATTTGATACCTCAACACAAAATCTTGAGTTAAAGGACTCAATTAAACATCAAAATCTCTAATCAAATCACACCTAAGGTACCCCCAAAGGCTTACAAGTAATCTCTGTCAACAAATGAAGGTGAAGTGATTTTAAACTACTTATTTTCAGTGCTAGATGAAAGTTCTTCTGACAAATGAAATTACAAATTCCACTAAACTATCAAAAAGGATGAGATCTGTGTGATTCCTAAATATTTCAATGCAAGATTGCAATAAGAACAAGGAAAACTACTTGCAGACATTTAAACATGATAGCAGACATCATATTGCCCAAAATAACATAGATTAATTCAAAATCCTGTTAGATTCATCAGCAGTGGAGAGTTTTAGGAAAAATATCAGAGCTGTGTGATGGCTATACACTTGTAACCAACTCAACATGAATGACGATCTAACATATAAGACATTAACCAGGTTTTTTGGAGGGTTTCTCAGAAAATGAGCTTCTCTCAAAATTTCCTCATGATTTTCAATTTCCCAACCTTTTGTATGTCTCAAAACATGCATTATATATCTCTCTATTACATTTTATCTTTCTTTCCCAAGAAAATAATATCCTATGACATCTTAGTTTGTTACAAATTCACTCATGACTTGTAGAAAGGGACATCTAACAGAAAAACATTCAAAAAGTTTCCAGGTGCCTCAAAAAGGTGAATCATTGTAAAATTCACATCATTATCCATTATGGAGGCACATTTTTCATCTTCAAAGCATGCAAACCCCCTTCCTTTCATTATTTCATCCTTATCCCTCCAAAATTTGACTTTGCAACTTTTGGATTTGATATTTCACGTTTTTAGACGGGTTAGGGAAAAATTTATTCCAAAAACATCTCTAATCTTCAAATTGATCCTCAAAACCAATTTCATTGGTCCTTGCAGGCACAAATGACATGAATTTTCCAAAAAATTGATCAAAATCGATGCAAAAATGCATTTCCACACTTCTTGGAGCAAAAATGGCGGCCAAATTGAAAAATGCATAGTTACCATTGATTTTCCTTTCTCCCTTCAATCTGAGCCCTCAATGTGTCACAATGCCCGCACTCCCTTTTCCCCCGATCCTACCACATGTCCTCTCTGGATTGGTTCAACAAACCCATGGCCTTTTTCACAAAGTTTTCTCCCTTTCACCAAAAAGTAAATTTTTTCTAAGTCCTCCGCTAGCCTTCCATCCTCGCTTTTGATGAAAACATGACATGTGTCCACCTCTAACCTTCCATCCCACTTTTGATGAAAACATGACATGTGTCCTCCTCTAATTCATTGTGGGCCTACACTCTGAAGCCGCCACATGTTCCATTTTGATTCGTTGCAGGCCTTAGGCATTTTCTTTGTACTTTAACTCTTTTTCCAAAATTCCTTAAGGCACAAAAGACCCGCCCGTCCACCTTCACTCTACTTGTGACACGTGTACCTCCTCTAGGACTGCATGGAGATGTGGGGAAATTTGCATTTTTTTCCAAAAACACAAAATGTTAAGTTTTTCAAGCAGACCCACCGAACCTTGTCCAATCACAAACGACCATGTAGGAGAAGATTTTTGAGCTAAAATTTGATGGGAAAAGGACGCCTGTATGACCGTCAAAAGATGCAAAAGTTGCCAGTGATGCCCTAGAATGCTGAAGATGAATTTGACAGGAAAATGACACCCGTCTGACCGTAAAAAAACATAGAAAATGCCAGGGATGCCCAAAATTGATTTTTCCTTTGTGGGTGAAGAATTTTTTGATCAAAAGACAAATGGAAAGTGTTTTTAGGCAATTTACGACCATGACAAGGGATATTTGAGGGAAAATATGTATAAAACAAACAATTTTAAACTTCCACGATTAGGAAAAAGGAAAAATGGTAGAGCCCGCAGATTTTGGAAAATTAGGGCACAAAAGAGGAAAAATGCTAATTTCATTCAAATTGGGACAAAACAACATGTTTATGACCATTTCAAGGCATTCAATTTGGAGGGAAAAGTCATAGACCACCAATTCAAGAGAAAACACATTCCATAGCACAAAGAGCAAAGGGGAAACATGGAAAAATGACAGAGGATCAAAATGGGCACCAACACACCATTTGAAAGGGTGTGGACTTATTTAACCACTTGTATGTTGTTCTATACGCCCAAATAACAACATAAAATTTATCATCCCAATATTTTCTTCCAACATCACAAATTTTTGTCAATGTCTAGCTCAAAATATTGGTGAAAGCTTCACCATTCCCATTTTCTTGAGGATGATATGGTGTAGTATTATGGTGTGCAATCATGAACTCATCTAATAGAATTCTGATTGTCTCATTTAAAAAATGTGTGCCCCTATCACTGGTCAAAATTAGTGGGAATCCATACCTTGCAATAATATTTTCTCATAAAAACTTGGCTATTATACAATCCTTTGTAGGTGTTGCTTCCGCCCACCTTGTCAGATAATCTATGCATGTGATGATGTAGCACGATCCTGTCCTACACGTAGTTGGTGAAATAGGACCCAAAATATATATATCCCATTTATCAAATGGTTTACGCACTAGGAATAGGTCTTAAAGGAACTTCATCTCTTTTCCTTGGTTTCCAAGGTCGATGGCGATGATCACAGGCCTTGCAATACACCTTATAATCCTTATATAGGATCTCCCACCACAATCCAATGAGTAGAATTTTACATGTAGTGGCATCACCTGCATAGTGCCCACCTATAATACCACCATGAGCCTCTTCCATGATATTTGTGTGCTCATGCTCCAATACACATCGGTGTAGTACTTCATCTTGGCCTAGGTTGTATAGGTCACCACTGATCAACATAAACAATGTCGTTTGAATTACAAGTTGTTTCTTCTCTAAGGATTTTTGTCCATCTGGCACCACACCTGTGCATAGAAAGACAACAATATCCTCCATGTCTGAAGGCATGTGATGTAACTTGTATAAATGTGCATTGGGCATGGTATCTTTAATTGTCTACACATCTTCCCTGAATGTATCCTTGATAAATGGTCTAGGTCAATATTAATTTTCCTGGTTTTACCACAACTATAAAATCAAATTATTAGAATAAGAGTACCCATCGACATATGTGCCCCTGTAAGAAGACTGGATTATTTACCAAGTATTTCAATGCCATGTGATCGGTATAGAATACAAATGGTGTTGCTAGCAGGTATTGTCTGAATTTATGTAGCACATAGATCATTGAAAAATCTTTGCACTCTATAGTTGTATAATTTTGCTCTACATGAGTCAAATTTCTACTAGCAAAACATATAGGATGATCTATGATACCTTCTCCAGGATGAGCCAACACTACGTCAATGGTAGTGCCAAAAGCATCCACATGTACATGAAACAGTTGGTTCTATGAGGGAAAGCGTAGAATCGGCATTGTAGTAAGTTTTTCCTTCAATGTCTCGAATGCACACTTTATTGCTTACCCCTAATAGAACTCCCCTTTTCCTTTTAGTAACTCTTCCAAGGTTGCATGTAACCGTAGCATATCCTTTGATAAATTTTCTATAATACCTAGTGTGACCCAAAACTCCGTGCACCTCACTCTAAGCTGGTGGGTTCTTTTAGGTGATAATAAAAAAATTATTTGGATTGACAAACAAACCTACCTTGCGAGATAATATGCCCTATAAAGTGCCAAAAAGGTGTATAAAACACACTTTTTGATGTTAAAAATATGCTAATTGTCTACATCTTTCAAACATTAAGCAAAATTTTTCACAATGATCCTTAACAAGCCCATATACTATCCAATATTCCAAGTAAGATTTTAAGAAAATATGAATAAAATCTTGGAATGCTTGAACAACTATTCAAAAAAATGCATCGAGCACATTTTTTAGTCCGAACGATATCACAGTGTATGCAAAACTTCCCCATTCAGTGGTGAAAGTAGTATTTTCCTGATCCTCCTGTGCAATCCTAACCTGATGATACCTACATAATCCATCTGTAAAGGAATAGATCTCACACCTTGCAAAGCCTTCTAATATTTCCTCTATGAATGGCATAGGAAAAAGATCAGTCACACATGCCCATGTAAATATTCTAGGGTTGGTGTAGACCTTGCCCACCACGATCTAGAACCTCTGTGTTACCTCTTCCTCTAAAACCACTAGATCCACGAACTAGAACCACCTATACCTCTTGATTCTCCACCTGAATCGCTGGAAGAGGATAAGAAGATGTACTTACATGTGTCCCAATAGTAGTACTGAACTAAACCCCTATAGTCTACAAAGTGTTACCACTCCTAGAAGTGAGTCCAAAATTCTACGCACTCAAATTCTATGTAGATGATACACCTGTAAAGGTACCTCCAAACAACAATGAAGACATTTTCCCTGCCATCGATGTACTTGCTATATGACTTACTCTTGCTCTCCCACTACCTAAATTATATTGTTGACTACTTTTCATACTAGTCATTGGAAAACAAAGCGCAAGGGTGAGGTTACCAAGTAGATTTAGATGTGCACCCATAGCCAAGGTCGTCTCTCTTTGGAATGCTTCCATATGAAGCCAAGGAGGGTTCATTGTCATGCTTTCCCAAATGGGGGAGTTCTTGATGCTCTGGCTCCATGCCTTCTGCATGAGCTCCAAATCCTTCACAATCCATCTCTCTCCGCAATTCTATTTTCTCTACAACATCTCACTGCTTCTCTATCTCCCCCTCATGTGCATCATTATACTTAAGCCACCTTTCTTCTCTCTTCCTTTCTTCCGCTAGGTCTATCATCTTTCACCAAACCTACTCCTGCCCCCACGCGTGGTGGGGTTTAGTTAGCCATCAATTTGCTTTCCAAGTTCAAGGTCACCATCAAGATCTTAATCTCCAATGAAATTCCTTGCAAGTAAGTTCCCTGGGATACCGTAAAAATTGGAATTCTACTACCTTTGGGCAAGAATAAGTGGAAATTGAGTACTCCAAAATATAGTTGTTCAAAACACCATGAAACCAAGTATCCACATCACGTGTCCAAATTAGATCAGCATCATAAAGGCCCTGAAATTATTCCTACCTCCAGACAAGTGATTGATACCTCCAATTCCTTTTGGATGTAAAAGCAACCAGCCACTCATATAGTTCTACTAGAAAAATAGTGTAGAAGCTCTCATATAAACTATCATATAGATTATGTTCCACCGGGAATATGTGTAAAACTCAAATCTAGTGCTGAACCTTTGTGTGTACTCTTCTTCTAGATATTTTATCCACTCATCAACACTTTTTAAGGTCAACCGACACGTCTTCATCATGAACCATCTTGAAAAAAACTAAAAAAGAGGTCCCGACAAGGGAACCAATGATGCACCTATAATTTACGTAAATAATCCGGACACGTTGACACATCACTCGGCCTAGATCGAGCACTCACTCAAGCACACAAAGGTACTGCAGGCCCCTTCTTAGATTTTCTTGTGCAGAATACAAACATGATGAAGAGTTAATGCATTCAGATCCATAAATAGTATAAACATTCTATAGAGAATATTCCAGATCTAGATCTAAGGAGTAATGGATTTAAACAATAGCCATAATGAATTCAACCATGCAATAACTAGTTATGATCATGTTTAATACCTTGAATAAGTCAATACACTCCATTATATTAAACACAGTAAATACACTGAAGCTTCTTACAATATTCAATATCATAAAATTATGTTTGCATCATTCGTTGCATAATTCCATAATAGCTCACTACTCACTCTCTTAACCTATGTAAATTACTACATATTTATAAGTGTGGGGACTTTCCCTTCACCATTTACATAATTCCCAAAATAGCTCACATGTTGAAAATAACTACGCTCCTTTACAATAATAGACACACATACAAGTGGGCTAATAATAGATCTCTTCTCGGTTAACTAGAAGTAGTAATTCTATTTTTAACTCAAACCCATGCAAAGCACTTAGAAGATGTTCCTCAAAAAATAGCCTATGTGTGTTGTGCACGTCTTTATCCAATTTCGTACTCTACACACTATCTCCAAAAATAGCCCGTAATCCTAAAAATGGCTAAGTCCCAAATTTTTCTATGTCTTTCGCATGCATTTCCTTCCCTATCCTTTCACGCCTTTGAATGCACCATATTTCCATGCACGAACCTTTTATGTGCCTTCTGCTATGTGTCATACTTTTTCTGCTAAAAAATGATTGACTGTAAACCAATTACCATTCCTATTGAATTTGGTGTGAAATTAGATCCTAAACTTGCATGTGCTAAATTTAATCCTACTCTATATAGAAAACTAGTTGGTAGTCTAATTTATTTGACTATTACTAGGCCTGATATTTCATATGTAGTAGGAGTTATTTCTAGATTCATGCAAGATCCTTATGAGGATAATTGGAAAATGGAAAAAATAATTTTGAAATATGTTAAAGGAATAATTAATTATGGTTTGTATTATTCTTCTTGTGATGATGCAAAATTATTTGGATATTGTGATTCGACCATGTTGGTGATGTTATAGATAGAAAATCTACTTCTGGATATGTTTTCAAGTTGGGTGCAGGTTCCATCACTTGGAGTAGCAAGAAGCAACCAACAATTTCTATCTCTTTATCAAGCAGATTATAGAAGTTATGAAAGCATCAAATGAAGTTGTGTGGCTGAAAATACTTGTTGGATGAACTACATATGGGCATAAAAATAAGCACTACTCTTTTATGTGACAACTAGAGTTGCATTGCTCTTGCAAACAATCTAGTTCAACATCAAAGGAAGAAGCATATAGAATTTCATATGTACTTTATTCAAGAGAAAGTCCTGAATGTTGATATTGATCTCAAGTTTTGTTTAACCAAAGATCAATTTATAGATATCATCACCAAGACATTGTGTGTTGTGAATTTTTGCAAGTTTTGTGCCTTATTGGGCCTATCAAAGTTGCTATTGAGGGGGAGTGTACATGAAAATACCACTTCTTGACAACCTATTGTAAACTTCTAATACTTCCTCCATTTTTGATAAGTAAATGTTCACGCCATGTTAATTTATTTGTAAATCCTAGTGAATCATTAGTTATGGGAATTCCTTGTTTTATAAAAGGCTCCATAATCTTATATAAGTCTTCATATGTAAAGCAATTGTCCTAAGAATTTCTTTATGGGAAGATCTGTATGATTTCCCTTGTTTATTTTTGTATGGGAAGATTTGTTTGATTTCCCTTGTTTACATGCTAGCCTAAATCATTGTTGATGATTTATGGATATGTAAATCCTTTTATAGAAAAAGGTAATTTGGCATGTTTTGTTTTTTTCCCACTTAACATTAAGGGGAGTGTTGGGGAAATAATATCAAGTGGGGATACCATTTAGTGGACCACCACTTTACACCCCATGTTATTTTAAAGTTTGTTTAATAAACTTTATTATGTCGGTATTTCACGAGTTTAGAGTGAAACGGTATGACCGATTCACCCATCCTATATATATAGGGTGATCCCTCCCAATAATGGTAACAAGATTTATATATCATATTTTAAAGATAATTGTATTGTACAATTGCGAGAAACTATTCTCGCAATCATGCGTGAGAGACCGAGGAGTGAAGCGAAAGTGTTGGGTAAAAGTATTTGTGAAATTATTAATAAAGGAAAAGATTTATTCGAGTGGGGTTTTTTCCTTCGAGTTTCCCCACTATAAATATGGTGTTCTGTGTCTTTTATATTTTTGTTATGTACTTTCATGTTCATGTTCTGTAATATGCAATGTAAACATATTTATCAATGTTTATTCACTGCACTTCATAATCTATAATCTTTGAAAATTATATTGTGGACTTATAATTTGTTAATTATTCATTCCCATTAATTCCCTAACAAACCACTCCTCTAGTTCTTGTTTCACTAAACTTCTCATTTTGAAAAATTATTTTATTTAGTTCCTTCCATACCCTCAAAACATATGGGTTAGAATGAATCTCCGAGCTATTTGAGTGGTGGAGAGAAAAGAGGATACCATTGAACTATTTACTCAAAAATAGACCCAAGCATAACCCAAAAGAGATTAAACATTAGAAGGATTTTTTCAAAAAAACCAAGAATGAAAAGGCATTGCATAAAAATGTGTCTAGCTATTGTGCTTTCAGTCTCACAAAGGTATCACTAATTAAGGATGGAGAGGCCTCTTTTCATCAAGTTGTCAATTGTAAGTATTACATAGGTTCTAATTTCCTATTGATTTTTTATGTTTTAATGTATTATTGGGTCAAACATATGCAAAGTGTTGTTCATTTGATTTTGCATCTAGTATGCATATACCCATTGTAGATGAGATAATTTATACATATCATAGATTAAATACTACAATTTTAGCATTTTTGCTTAGTCTCATAGAATAAAAATCAATTTTGCTCAAATTTTTAGAGCCATATCATGTTTGAAATTGTATCTTGAAAAAGCATAGAAAGGATTGTTTTGTATGGATATAATGGGCTTATTTTGTGTGGATAAATTATCTATTATGATATAATTATATTGATTTAATTATCCATGTTTTTCTCCAACACATGATATGGTTCATCAACTTCACTTTTCTTTTTCATAGTGATTCCCAAGTAGTTTCTTTATCGTGAAACCTAGGTTGTTAGTTCTCATTTGAATTTATAATTTGTATACAAGGGTTCACCATTTTTTTTGGGCCTATGTTTAGTACAGGTTGGTACAACCATAAAATAAAATAAAAATCATAGTCATAAATAAAATTATCCATAAAACAACACCGATAATGGATCATTCAATTTCAAATTCCAAATGATAAACAAAAATTATTTATAGTGTTAGAATCACATGACCGAGAAGGCGGGGGGGTGAATCATTCCTTAAAAACAATATTTCACTGCATTCACCATTCCATTTCATTCATGATTTATTCAACCATACAAAATTATAACCCTTTAAGTATTAAGATTATTAAACCATGCATGATCAAATAATACACATGAACTAGAGACAAAATAACACAAGATATATGTGGGAAACCCTCAAAGGGAAGAAAAACCACTGAATTTCTTCTTATATTACTTAAAACAAAGGACTCCTATAAATATTACTCATCATTAGAGATTTCCTTAATGAGACACCAATCCCACAAGGAGCACCAACCCCTAGTTTAGTGGGACACAAATCCTACAAGGAGCACCAATGCCTATTTATTAAGGCACCAACCTTACAAGGAGGATTTAACCCCTAAGATGACTAAGCACCCACCTATCCACATGAAATGGATAATCACCTTATGTCATTGTTGCTTCAACAACAAATTGTGATCTCTTTGTCACTCCTCTCACTCTAAAACCCTCTCAAACAAGTCTTTATCCTTCTTCTCTCAAACTTGCATCTTCAGATGATGATTAAGTCTAATGGCCTTGAAAACCTACTCTCTACTCTTCTCATTTCTGCCCTTGGCCCCTCTAACCTCTTCTTTCATCTTTCTAGCTCGCTCACATCTCTCTCTACTCCACTAGCTCAAATGAGCAAACACACTTCACTTTTATACTTGACACACCCCATAAATGACCAAAGGTCAGATAATACCATTAAGTTTAGTCATGTAAACATAAAAATAGATTATACAATCTCCCATAAATCACCAAAAGGGGCCCAATAGATCGGCATTACATTAAACAATCGAAACTATCTCACAAGTCCTAAAACACAAGCTTTCTCCTCCAATCAGTTGTAACAAATTTGAATACCAAGGGCACAAGAAACTTCACCATGAATTCTTAAGATCCATGTAAATCAGGAAAATCCTCTCAGCACCACCAATCAGATCAAATAGTTGTGTACCATCCATCTTCACCATGGAACACACCAAGAAGCAAGCATCTCCAACTATGTTTAAGCACCTAGAAAAATAATCTCCAAGACCGAGCCACTTCTCACCTAAAAATATGTTTTCAAGACTCCTTGGTAACTTGGACTAATCCTCCATGATCCAAAATCACTCTCCAAGTCCATAAGACACCATCAAATAGGACACAAGACCTAAAACCTTCCATTTCTCTTTCCTCGCTTAAACAAGGTGATAATGATAATGCTCAAAACAAGGTCTTCAAACATGAGCTAGTTCATACCTCAAATTACCTCATCATGACACAAGTATCATATCAATGGAAATATCACATCTTCATCTAACTAAAACAACTCATGAAAAAATCCAAGTTAGGGAATAATTCTTCCAAATACGTAAATCTTTGGAACTTCTCAAGCCTGGTTCTACGAACCAAGAACCATTCAACTCCTCATCAAGAACCAAAACCATAAAATCCACTTCTAAGCACTAAAACCACTTGGAACACATCATCAAGGACTCCACCAAAATTCTCAAACACTCACAACCATATGTCACCTTCTAAATTTCACACTTGCAAACTTGTTCCAAGCACCTTCTTAGCAAGTATAATAGGGATGATTAGTCCATTAGGGATTTATCATGAAACAACCTCATCTAATAAAAATATGGGATTTAACACATCATATGAGACACTAAAAAACTATCCAAGCTCACAAGACACTGCTATATTATGCATCTCAAATGATCACACCTTGAACCTTCATGACTAGTTTTATCCCTTAAGGCCAAAAGTAGTAGGGCACATTGGAGAATTTATTCAATTTTATCCACACAACCTGCTCGGATATATTTATGGAAACATATAACACATCCCATACTATCTAAAATAATTTATTTCATTTCATGAAACCTACAACACACTTCTGTACTAGAAATTCTCTTCAAAACAAAGGTTTTTCTTCAACTTACCGGAAAACTAGAACATGAGAATTCCACCAAAATGACCTCGATAAATTATCTACAATTTTTATGCATCACACTAGATTTCCCAATGAATTTCATGTCCATACACATAATATTTCCTCTATCTCTCTAGAACTAGGGTTTTGACCACTTATGCTTCTTAACAAGCATTCATAAATGATAGGGCATTATTTAACTCCATTTCAGCTGTAAAACACTCTTAGTTACATGCCTCGACTATGTGAAAATATTAGGAACCCATTCAAATATTGTATGAGAAAATGAGCATTCCCAACATGACCTTGAGATGGAAAAATATTGATTTATGAGCTTAGTAGAGCCAAAAATAGGTTTTCTTGATTTATCTTCATCTTTTGACCTCAAACTTGGCATGCTCAACCATGCTTGTTCACATCTGCAACTCACTATCCACAGTGATTTTCCCATATCTACAATCCTAGTCTTAAAGGAACATGCTTCAAAGGACTTTGTACATGTATTATAAACTTGTTCCATGACCTTGGACTTCTTCCACACATGCTATGAAATTTCAAATCACTCATATCATGATTATACCATATTTCCATGGCATGCTCTGCTCAGTTCTTCATTTTATGTTCCTACTAGGTCTAGGAATAGGCATAGAATGGCCTCTTCAACAGTGAATTTACTCAAACTTGACCTGATATCACCTTGTAGAAACTTATACATCTTTTACACACCTTCATGGACATTTTAGAAACCATACCAACCTTCAAGTAACTCCTAAAACCCATACATGTCACCAAATTTCTTGACCATGCACTAAGATCATGCAATCTCACCTAATCATAATTCCTATACAACAATGTAGCTAATCATGACACCTCATACTGAATCAATGAACACCTTGACTCCCTTTGAAATCAATGTGACTTGACATCAATGCCAATAATACAAACATAATGCCCAACAATCTCCCCCTTTTTCATTGATGGAAACCATCACCAAAAACATTGATGAAAACCAAACATGCGAGCACATATAGACCTATAACTTCCTATTTCTGAGAATAATCTCCCCTTTTGACATATATGAAAAATGAAACTATGACAACTTGACAACACATAATAATAATAGTGCATACACACAACTTGCTTATTCTTTGCATGTGATCACTTTGTCTTAACTAAAGACAACATTTTAAACCATCTCCTCTAACTCTCACACTTCTTGTAACTTTGTTTTCAGACCTTCAAATGTTGATGAGAATCCATGGACCTGTTACAAACTACCTTCAATTCTCCCCTTGAACATATGCACAACAATCAGGCCTTACTTCTTGTTATAAGCATCTTCTTGGATCTGTATCTTCTTGTGACTTCACATTGTATTTTTAAAATGTAACTTCTTGGAGCTGATAACCACATCATGAACAAATTTCATCATCTTTTCAAACCAAAAAAAAGAGCATCACATACCTTTTGGCTTTAGGTATTTTGGATAAAATTAGTTTCCCCTGAAATGATGCATATTTATCCTAGCAAAGTCATACACTTCTTTTATTTCAATGGATGATACTTCAAACTTGACCTTTTCCTCAACATCACAGACCACAACCATCTTGTCTTGAAGCACTCATAAAGTCTTTGACCATATGCAACATCTTCTAATAATTATTCATAGTCCTTGGTACAAGCATAAGAATCCATCATAATCTTCAACCTACAACACCAAAATCCTTCATGAATCATAATACATGTCAAGCTTTCAATCAGTATTCACCTTTGATAATCAACTTAGAGCACAGAGCTCCCTCTTAGACCATACAATCAATCTTGGATCAACTTTTATTTGTTTAACATTCATACTCTTGACTGCATGTATTGACTAATACAAAACTTATAACATATCATATATTTATTATATCACCATGATCATTACACACCTAAGTCATTCCTAATAGCTTCTAAACTCATCTATGGCTTACACAAATATCAACCTCTTAAATCTAGGAATAATAGTCAACATACTAATTCATTGCATCATAGAACCAATACATACCTTAAAATTTGTCTTGAGATCACATGTATATCTCCATATAAGATAGTCATACACCAAAATGCCAAAAATAATCATGTCTTTAAGCTCAGAGCCCAATTAACTTACTTCAAAATTTGTACACCTTTGTCAAGACTCTTGACCTTTACAATGCAACTTCTTATCTTGAATCTCTTGTTGTTAGACCTACATAACAACTCAACATCTACCACCAAGCATATATACCTTCCTACCATGACTCCAACATTCTTTTTATACCTCAACCTGGTCAGCTCCCCATGAGAATGAGATCATCTCTATTTACAATACTTGAAACCTCATACTACACTCTTCAAATATAACATTAAGCCAATAAGGATATGAACATTATACATACCTTTAATATCATCATTAGGTCTTTAAAAATCCTTCTAGATTCTTTACATCTCTTCATTTTATATTCTTCTTGAGATAGGACATTTGCATAAATTTCTTAATGTTCTTTCAATGTTCAACATATCTCCATGATACACATATAAGAACATAATAAATTCTTCATTATGAGAAATATGAGAAATTATATCACAAGCTCTTTCTAGGACTAAAAATCATGTACACTACCTCCTAGAACTTTAGTCAACTCACTTATGTAGACACCTTATTGAATTCATCTCATATCCCCCTTGGATCAGCCTCATTTTATACATGATTTCATGAATACCAATCCACTCATTTAAAAACATCACATAGATTAAACCTTCGAGAAAACACAACTATTAGGCCCAAAAGTTTCACAAAAATTCTTTAGACCTATACTTCCCAAATAAAACATAATTTTATCTATAACCATGATTTCCAAAACTCATCAAAACTTCAACCTTTGTCTTACAAAACTATCAATTGATCCCCATGCATAGAAACAACAATTTTGACTTGAAAATCTGCCTAAATGCTTCTCAGATTTTTCATTAGATCTAGTCACTTGTTTTTCTGCCTTCAATAACATCAAGATACCTACTTGATGTACTCAAACTATCTACCATGATTTTTCAAACTCAAAGATGCACAATCCTACTCTTTCAATATAATCAAACAATATTGCATGTTGTTGCACTTTATGTAGATGCTTATAAAGCCATCATTATATCATGAAAATACCCATCAATCCCATATCATACCTTTTTAAAGTTATAACTATCCTTGTTACACAATAATTTACCATACTCTTTTAGATCAAACAATATCTTCAAGAGGTACAAAAACAAACTAATATTGGTCCTTAAATCCATCATACATTATTGACAAAACTTGTTCTCAATTCATTTACTCAAGGTGAAATACCACCACAGATAGATTAAATTTATCTCGGAACATACCTACATAAGATATTTTATGGGTAACACCACTGATTGTTGAATCATTCACTTGGAACCATTGAGACATGATATTTTCCCCTCCTTAGTTATTAAGAGAATATTGCCCCTTGTTCAACTTGTCTACAGTTCTATGTTCACTTTGCTTAAAATAAAAGAGATGTTCATTGCGGAAACACCCATACCTTGTTTGATAGAATGATGGACCTTCTCTTGATTCCTTTTTGAGTATTTCATTCCCTTCTTGGATTGCAACTAGTTACAATGAATCTCAAGCACCACATATATCCTTACACTTATGGTGTCAAATCTCTTTGACATATCAACTTCATTTATCCTTGTTTCATAGCCAATCAGATATGACTCAAGGTAAATTTTGAACTCATCATTACATGTCTTCATGGTTAGGATGTCATGACTCACATCTTCACCCTTCTTAGCTGAAACAACCTCAAAAAACAAGTTCTTTCCATCTTTCACAGTCATGAGCAATGTAACATAGTTGACACCATTATCTTCACTTTCATAACTACTTTTTTACTTTTGTATATTCAAAAATATCAGGAACACTTTCAAAGACTACAAAAAGTTCTTTTCCAACATATTCATTTTCATTTTGAGCAAAAAGCATCATGATCCTGTCTTCATAGACATAGAGTGGATCTCATCATTACTTGCATTAGTACTATTATCTTATTCATACAAGAATTCTAACTTGTCTCATAAAGCCTTAGTTGATTCATATTCCATCACATTGGAATGGACCAATTTTCCCAATCCAATCAAGATGGCATTCTTGGTTATCACTTCCATAAGGTCCGATAAATCGAGTTCCTAACATTGGCTGATTATCAAACATCATACCTAAGAGAACCTAGGAAGGACTTCATTTTGAAATTCCAAAAGACATAATTAGTTCCATTAAACACAAGATCTGACGACAGAGCAAGATATCTTCATCCATTTGACTAGCCAAACTTTTTCTTCAAAGTTATCCTCTAAGTTGTTAGAATTTATTCAATAGGAACTTTCTCGATAACAAATGTTAAAAGAACAAGAATGAGGGGGTCAATCAGTGCTTTATTAAATTATTCCATTTCATTCATCATTCATTTTCATTCATCATTCATTCAACCATACATAATTATTAAAAATAAATATGATTAAACCATGCACAATCAAATCATACACATGAGAAAGAGACACAATATATATATGGGAAACCATCAAGGGGAAGAAAACCCATGAACCTATTCTTGTATTACTCAAAATAAAGGACTCCTATGAATAATACTCACCATAAGTGATTTATTTAGTGAGAAAACAGTCCCACAAGCATCACTCGACCCCTATTTAGTACAGAAAAAAACACACAAGGAGGAAAAAAACCCCTAAGATGACTAAGAACCCACCGGCCACATAAAAATGGATGATCACCTAATTTCCTTGTTTCTTCAAATATTTATAGTGATCTATTTTCCAAATCCTCTCATTCTAAAACCCTCTCAAACAACTCTTTCTCCTTCTTCACTCAAACTTGCATCTTCACATGCTAATTATATATAATGACATTTAACACTTACCCCTATAGTATTCTAAATTCTTCATGCCTCTTCTCATTTCTTCCTTTGACCCCTCTAACCTCTTCTTTCACCTTTTCTAGCTCGCTCACATCTCTCTCTACTCCACTAGCTCAAATGAGAAAACACACTTCACTTTTATACTTGAAACACCCCATAAATGACAATAGGTCATTTAGGACCATTAAGGTTGGTCATATAAACATAAAAATGGATTATACACTCTCCTATAAATTACAAAAATGGGCCCAATAGGTCAACATTACCTTCAATAATCAAAACTATCTCATAAGGCCTAAAACACAAGCTTTCTCCTCCAAAGGGAACAAGAAACTTCACCATGAATTCTTAAGATCCATGTAAGTCAGGAATATCCTCTCAGCACAAAAAAATAGCTCAAATAACTATGTACCATCCATCTTCACCATGGAACACACTAAGAAGCAAGCATCTCTAACTACATCTAAACACCGAGAAAAGCTGTCTCGAGGACTCGAGTAACTTATCACCTCAAAACATGCTAAAAAGACTCATTCAACACTTGTACTAATCCACCATGATTATAATTCACTCTCCAAGTCCATGAGACACAATCAAGAAAGACACAAGAGCTCAAACATTCCATCTCTCATGGTGATAATGCTCAAAACAGGTCTTTAAACACAAGTTGGTTCATTCCTCAAATCACCTCATCATGGCACAAGTATAATATCATTGGAAATATCACATCTTTAGATAACTGGAGAAACTCATGGTACTATCCAAATTAGGGCACAAGGATTCCAAATACTTCAATATCTCGGAATCGCTTGAGCTTGGTTCTATGACCTACAAACCAGTCAACTCCTCATCAAGAACCAACACATTAAACTCCACTTCCAAACACTAAAACCACTTGGAAAACATCATCAGGGACTCCACCAACATTCTCAATCACTCAAAACCATATGCCACACTCTAAATTTCACACTCGAACACATGTTACAAACATCTTCTTGGTAAGCCTAATAGGGTTGATTAGGCCATTAGGGCTTCATCTTTAAAAAACTAATTTAATAAAAATATGGACTTTAACACATCATATGAGACACCAAAACACTATCCAAGATAAAAATAAACTACTACAACATGCATTTTGACCAATCACACCTTGAACCTTCATGACTAGTTTTAGCCCTTAAGGCCAAAAGCGGTAGGGCACATTGGAGGACATGTTTCTTCATTTTATCCACACAACCTACTTAGATATTATTATGGTTATCTAGAACACATTTTTTAATATATATATATATATATATATATATAAAAATGTGTTCTAGATGGCCATAATAATATCTAAGTAGGTTGTGTATATATATATATATATATATATATAATTTCATTTCATGAAACCTATAACACACTTTCGTACTCAAGTAAATCTCTTTAAAATAGAGGTTTTTCTTCAACTTACTAACAGAATTAGAACATGAAAATGCCACCAAAATGACCTCTAAAAAAGTTATCTACAACCTTGATGCATCACATTATATTTCCCAACATATTTCATTTCCATACACATCAAATTTCCTTTACTTCTCTAGAACTAGGGTTTATGGAGGGTTTTGTCCTCCTCCTCTTCTTAACAATTACTCATAAATTATAGGGTATAATTTAACTCCATTCCAATTGTAAAGCACTACTAGTTACATGCATCAAATATGGTGAATATCTCAAGACCTTATGAAAATACTCTATGAGAAAATGAGCATTCCAAACCTAACCTCGAGCTAGGAAAATAATGTTTCATGAGCTTGGTAGAGCCAAAAAAAAGTTTTTTTACTTTGTCTTAATCCTCTTGACCTCAAACTTGGCATGGACCTTTGTAATGAACTATTAGACAATATCACATTCTCAATCATGCTTATTCACCTCTAAAACTCACTATCCACCATGGTTTTCCCATGTATACAAGCCTAATCTTCAATGGGCATGCTTCAAAGCACCTTGTACCTATATTATACACATGCTCCATGACCTTATAATTATTACAAACATGTTATGCAATTTAAAATAATTCATCTCATGCTTATACCATCTTTCCATGGTTTTATCTTCTCTATTCTTCATGGTGTGCTCATACTATGTCTAGGACTAGGTCTAGGACTAGGTCTAGAATAGTCTCTCCAACATATGACTTATTGAAACTTGACCTGATATCATCTTGTAGACACTTGTACACCTTTTACACACATTTTTGGACATTTTATAGAACATACCAACCTTGAAGCAACTCCCGAAGCCCATACATGTCACCAACTTGTTTGACCATGCACCAATATCACACAATCTCACCTAGTTATCATGCTTATACAACAATGAAACTCATCATGACACATAATACTAACTCAATGAACACCTTGAATCCATTTTACATTAATGTGACTTAACATAAATGAAAAAATACAAACACAATTACCATAGTATGTTAAAAACAAGATAACAAAATTTGGGTTTCTGGAAAAATTTAGAAGAATTATTAAGGCTTGTATCTCTACAAATTCTCTGTGGTAGTTAATGGTGAGCCTGTGGGTTTTTTCACTAGCAGCAGAGGACTTAGACAAGGGGACCCTATCTCCCCCTTACTCTTCATTCTTTTGGCTGACAGCCTTAGTAGAACAATTGGCAAAGCGGTTAATGATGGGATTTTAAATGGCTCTAAGCCCACTTCCATCAGTCAAGTTGTCTCCCATCAGCAATTTGCGGACGACACTATCCTTCTTCTTCTGGCGTCAGTCATTGAAGCCAAGGCTACCAAGGCTTTACTGCGGCTCTACGAATCTGCTTCTGGGCAAGAGATCAATTATGATAAAAGCACCATCTTCTTTTTCAACACTCCTGAGGAAAGGCAACTTAAAATTGCTAAAATTCTAGGTTGTAAAATAAGTGCGCTTCTAGCCACTTACTTGGGCCTTCCTCTCGGCACTAGGAAAGTCTCTTGCAAGGTGTGGGATGATTTATTGGAGAGATTCCAAAAAAAAATGGCTGGTTGGAAAGGAGCCATTTTATCTAGTGCTGGTAAGTGCCTGCTCATTAAAAGTACTCTTCAAAATCTGCCCATTTATGTCATGTCACTCTACAAGATCCCCTCTTCCTTCAGAGATAAGATTGAAAGGATTCAAAAAAAAATTTATGGCAAGGCATGGAAGAGAAGTTCAAATTTCACTTAGTGGCTTGGGATAAGGTTTGCACCCCGAAGTTTATGGGAGGTCTGGGTATAAAAGATATTGAGAAAATGAATGAGGCCCTCATTACTAAAATGGGCCGGGAGAATGTTGTCTCGAGAAACAACCCTGGATTAATTTAATCACAGCAAAATATTTAAATCATCAAATTGTGTACTCTTTCCTACAAGATGAGCACCTCCCCTATGGTTCCATTTTTTGGAATAATCTAGTCAAGAGCAGAAATTTCATCAAGCAGGGCAATAAATGGAAAGTGGGGGATGGTAGGGACATAAACTTTTGGGAGGATAATTGGTTTAATGGTAATCTCATGGATATATTTGGGCGATTAAGGACAGTCTTATAAGCAAGTATGGAATTAAAATCAAGGACTATATTGAAGGAAATGGTACCAGCAAGAATTGGAAAAAACTTACTGTGGAGAGAAATGATCTGAAGAAAATTACTTCCTCCCTTCAAGATCAATTAGATCTTATTCCATTAAGTCAGCTGGATTCCAAGGATGAGCTGGTATGGAATAATTCCAATGATGGGAATTACTCTGTCAAAACTGGATATAATAATTTCTTCCACAGTAGTCAAACAGAGTTCAATTGGAACAAGATTTGGATGTCTGAATTAACTCCCAAAATAAAAATTTTCCTTTGGCTGGCTATCAGAGGCAGGATTCTTACCACTGACAACCTGATGAGAAGAGGATTTATAATCCCTAATAGGTGCCATCTTTGTAAGAAATATTCTGAGGATATCAGCCACCTGTTCATACATTGTGAGTATGCCACCAGAATATGGAGTTTTTCCCTCTCTAAATTTGAAGCTCTCTGGGTGTTGCCAAAGGATCTTAATCAGCTATGGACTCAATGGAACCCACCCTTTAGGCATTGTGTTGTTAAAAGGATCTAGAAGTTGGTTATCCCTCATTTAATATGGAGGATATGGAAGGATATAAATGATATTATCTTCAGAAATAAGAAGCAAAACTATAAACTTAGTATTGGTAAAATTTCTAATGGTATCAAAGAGAATATTGCTAGATTTAAACCCCCCAAGAACAAGAGATATCTAGAGAATGAAGAATACATCTTATCCAATTGGCAGATAGGAACTGTCAATAGTCGGAGCAATCCCAGGAATAGCATTGATAGATCCTTGATTAAATGGCATCCTCCTGATTTTAATTGGTATAAGTTGAACTTTGATGGGGCCTCTAAGGGAAACCCTGGGATTGCGGCAGGGGGAGGAGCAATACGGGATCATAAAGGTAATCTGATTGCTGCGTATGCTGGGAAAATGGGAATTCAAACTAATCATTTTACCGAAGCATTATCTACTCTATGGGGCCTGAGAATTTCCCAGACTCAAAATATTCAGAACCTCATTATTGAAGGGGACTCCCTAAACATCATTAATCTTCTTAAACAGTGCTCATCTCTAAGTTGGAGCATCAAGGATTTTATCTCAGAGTCCATAAGTATTAGTCATACTTTCAATAACATCAGGATCATGCATACTTACCGGGAGGGTAATAAATTGGCGGATGCGCTAGCTAATTATGGCATTAATGTTAACCTCACTGTTTGGGATAATAATAGCATCCCTAAGTAGCTTCAAAACAACATTCATGTGGATTTCTATACGCAAGCAATATCTAGAGCTGAGTTATGATTTTTGGGTGTGGATCAACATCAATAATACTCCCACACGTGTTGAATTAAAGAATATGATTATGTAAATCATGTCAAATAATCAAGATAGTGTGAAATATATGGGGAAATCCAAGTGGAGTTACATTGATTTGAAAATTGCGCATATGCTGGCATCGCACTGCGATCGCAAAATTTGGATACAAAGCTCCACAAAATCAAGACAAAAAGTAATGTGATTGATGACAGGAGATGGATATTCCCACATGCAATTTTCCACAGCTCGATTAGTAGACACACACTGTTCGTGGGAAAAGCAACGACTCTCATTTCCAATATTGTGCAGATTACAATAGCAAAAAGCAGACTGGTTTCAGCGCTCACAAGAATTTGGGAATTTGTTGCAAATAGTTAAGCACAGAGAATATGGGGGGTCCCCCTTGCCAAATTTATCCTAGTGCGGACCCGGACTGGAAGGATAATATTGAGCTATGGAGCATTCTTAGCAAGGGTGGCATCACCAACTTCAAGGAGAAGGTTCAGGGGCATGATCAAAACATCTCTGTGCATTTTGTGAAGGATTAGAAGGAGTGGATTGTCGAATATGGGGGGTAGAAGATCTTGGTCAATGAAGAACTTATTGCTGAAGCAACCGGCCTTAGCTTGGAGGGCTACCATTTCTTTAACAAAAGGGTCAACAGAGATGTTCAAGAAAGGAGATTTGTGGAGCGATCTCGAGAAGCGATCTACGTTACAAAGAGGCCTTCTTGTTAGCTCAATCTCTCCACCTTATGATGAGGTTACTCACATGATGATACGGTTCATCTCTTTGGAAGGAAGGTTTGTCACCGTACTGCTAAGCACCTTATCTTTCTTAACCACTTCCGTAGGAATTGCATGGTTTGTTTCCCCATTACTTCTTTGAACTCTCTTGAGCGCTCCATTTTGGAGTTTCAAAAGCATACAGGTGGTTCCTTCATACCTGGGGATTATTTTGCTACTACATAAATGTTTTCTTCTTAAATATCCTGGTCTCCCATCCTCTCCTAGCTTGGTTCCCCTCTCTGCCGGGTTTTACTGCTACCAGCCCTGTTGCTCCATTCTCTCGCCCACCACCACACACACCATGTCACCCCGCCAGCCATCCAGATTCTTATTCCATTCCCCTACTAATTCTCCCGCCCCCACTTCACCTCCACCTCGAATGACCGGTTACTGTGGCTTCTAGAAAGCTTAACCTCGAGACTCTTCTTGCTATGGAGAAGGGTCCTCATGAAATTGAAATTACACATGACCTCCGAATATTCAGTAGTGCGGTCCCCGGGATGTGCATATGGAAAGCTCTTCAAAAAGGATGGAAGCCTTAGAGGCTGATATGAAACTATTGAAGGATGAGGTTAAGAACTGGCAAAGCGAGAAAGGTAAGAGGAAGAAGGAGGAGGAGGTGGATATTGATAGCAGCCAGATTGATGATATCTACAAGAAGCTGAACTCCTTAGACTCCCGTTTAGGGAAGGCCAAAACTCGACATGATTACAACATGGCCATCTTTAGGGAAATTGAGGAGTTCATTGAGCAACATGTCAAAAGTGTCTCCAACCTCAGCGGAGTTCCGCAACACTTTGGGGTAATGATAAGGAAAGCAAAAGGACCATTGAGCAGCTGGATAATACTGATGCTGCCCACATGACAACTTTGGGTATGTTCCATTCCTGGAAGAATATCAAGACCAACATAGACAAAGCTGCCAAAAAGTAGTTGTAGATGCTTTAGTTGTTCTTGTATGTTTTTATGCTATTTTTTTGTGGTCTCTCTACTACTTTTTGCAGTATTTTTGTTGTTTTGTCTTGTTTGGGTAGCTATTTTTTTGGCTACTTTGAGCTTCATTGTCACATTTGGATTCTGATCCTTTTCTCTCTAGTTCTCATTCCTATTCTGGCTCCTAGGCCATCTTTTGTACTCAAGGGTATAGTCCCTTTCAAAAAACTATTTGCCAATAATTAAAAAAACAAGATAATACTAAATAATCATTTGCCAAATGTTCAAACTATTAGTAAAATATTCATTAGTGATCACATTATGGGGTGGTTTATTACATGATATAATTATTTAGGTTTATAATTAGTTTATTTATTTATTTGGTTGTTGACAAAACCGACATAAATAGGAAAGTTATTATTAGGGTGAAAAGTAACAATCAAGTTGTTAGTAGAAAAATTCCTTATTTTTAGGAGCTTACAAAACTTATATATGTGAAACTCTCATATGAAATAATTATTTTGTATAATTTATTGTGAGTTTATTATGTGTTATATTATTTATAATCTAAACCAAAATTAATATTTGGTATCATATCGGGTTGAGTCTAGAATGAGAGTCTAAGATGATAGTTTGTCTTATCGATATGAAAATTCATTAGTGTGTGTGGTTGAATCTAGTGCTTATACAACTTTTTCAAAATCAATTCATTTGTATAGTGCAATTTTTTTATTCTCCTTTGTCATGTAACCTACCTCTTCTTCATACACAATATTTAAGTGTGAGATATGATATCTCGTGCATAAAATTTTAATTTGATACACCCGCTCTAAACAACATCGTGTCACTCTAGTTCGGTGAAATATATGGGATTAAGTTTGATGGAGGTATGATAATTAATGCACTAAATTTCATACTAATCCTAGAATGTATATATCTAGGAATTTTAGTGTCTCCATGGTAGATAATAGTTACAAAGTGGTAAATGGTTAGTGGTTAGGTTGTTATATTATATAACAATACTTTTTATTATAAACAATTGGTTATACGTGAATTTTGGTGGTTGTAACCACACACGTATATAGGAGATTCTGGAGGAGATCATATCTCCATAAATATAGAAAATACTATCCTATATAATTGTAATACCCTTGTCTATTATTTGCATCAATACAATGAATAATATTATTGTGTGATTCTGTGTAAAACTGATCCAAATTATAGATTTGGTATTAGAGCATAGAATACTGAGAATCGGTAGGGGCAATTATTCAAGTCTCTTGCCCCGACATATGAGAGTATTTGGAGTTCTATTCACATGAGGAGTCGAGAAACATTCAAATGGGAGTCCTAAGATTTTGAGATTAATTGAATATGTTTCCTATTGTTTAAGGCATCTGAAAGGTCAACAAACCTGAGCGTATTGAAAGCCAATGATCCTGGATAGAATATTGTTTTGTTATGGTACCATAATTATAAGAGAGGCAAAGAAATATATCAAAAAGATTCCACATCAGATATGTAATTAAGATGAATATGAATGGAGCACAATTCTACCTATTCTGACATCTTCATCCATAAGAATGTCCATATATTTCATGTAGTCTTTCCTTCCGGGAGATGTCATTGAAGATTATAATTCTTACAAATATTTTCTGAAGTATGGTTGTGAATTTGTCTGTTTCAAGGTGCCTCCAATGTCTATTGGAGAAAACAAAAAGTGTTTGATATCTACACACAAATCAAGAGAATCTATTCTCATCATCTATACTATGGTCACTTGATTGCAACAAGATTATCTGTCTTGGTCCCCTCTAACATGATTCAATGCCTAGCATGTGTATGTGCTTACGGTTGTCTAGATCTACCCTCTTGGGAGTCTTCAATCTGTAACAACTCGTCATATTTATAGGAAGTAAAATATCTCACCTCATACACAGTAGAGGATTCCTTTGACATCAACACACAGTCTAAGATTTTGAACACAAAGGGTTCACAGAGATCCTTTTTGGAGACTACGAAGCTTCATTTACAGATTTCCACATTCCATCAGACCTGGCGTGCTTGTATGATTCTTCGTGTCCATTTGAAGGTCGTTTAGAATAGTAAGTCATTATTTATGGTGTGTCAATTTTTTTAGTGTTCAAATTTTTGTTATAGTTCCTTCCATTACTTATTCAATGATACTTGAGAAAGATAAGAGGAAGTCGCATTAATTTGTGTCTATTGTCCTCCTAAATAGAGTCTAGGTTTTCAAAAATATATTGTCATTAAATGTCAAATTTTATTTTAGACATTATAGTCCTTTGTTTAATTGATTTATTAAAAGTATGTCTTGTATAAAGTTTTAAAAATGTCAATAAAGTTAGCATCCTTTATTGTCGTTAAAAAGAGTCAAAGTTAAAACAATAGTTAGATTCATGGTTATCAATGTTAATGTCTTGTTGTCAAATTCTCCATAATGTCATTTAAGTTAAATGTCATCTTTTTACCCATATAAATTTTTATATGTTGTGTCCATTAAATCATTTTTGTAAAATTTGTGAATTTTGTCAAAAGTCTTATCATTGTAAAAAAAGGTTCTAAAAGATTTTTTAATTTTTTTCCCTCACGAGATGCATTTTCAAAGTGTTACCCGACATCCAGAAAATAAAGTGTTTCACATTTTGGGAGGGAAGAAAAGAATAAATCCAATGTGGAAATTTTTGAGCTTCAATGTCCAATTTTGCTGAGTTAGAAACATGTACATTGGAGGAAGGAGGTCAGAAAATGACCTCTCGTCAATCATCAATGATGGGGCCACACTTTTGGTATGATGGAATTTGTTTCAGTTGTTTGGTGTGGATTTCAGTCTTTCAAATTTTCAATGTGGCATGAAAAATAAGAAAAATGATGTAAATTCATGTTCACTTGTGAGTATTCCTCATATAACCCCTTTTGTAGAAACATTTTAGAATATTGATCAAAATGCATTGTAGCAATCATGATGTGAAGGTTATTGGTAAAATAGGAAAACCAATTGTGTAAGGTTTTTGGTGAACCTATAAAACCAATTGTGTAAGGTTTTTGATGAACCTGTAAAACCAATATTGTAAGGTTTTTGGTGAACCTATAAAACCAAAAGATTGTGAAAGATTATTGGTACACCTACAAAACAAATTGGGTAAGGTTATCGATAGAAATTTGGAGAAAACAATCATTGGAAGAAGAAATGTGCATTGGCACATGTGGGAGTTTTGTGCAAGCCCAATGCTGCATAGTTGAGGTGTTGATCATGAGCTCACAGAGGTGGCATGCTACAATCAAAGAACGAGATATGTTTTACCATGTAAAAACTAAGGGAGGGAATGTTAGGAATTTTAGTGTCTCCATGGTAGATAATATTTATGAAGTGGTAAATGGTTATTGGTTAGGTTGTTATATTATATAACAATAATTTTTATTATAAACAATCGGTTATACGTGAATTGTGGTGGTTGTAACCACACACGTATATGGGAGATTTTGGAGGAGATCATATCTCCATAAATATAGGAAATACTATCCTATATAATTGTAATATCGTTGTCTATTATTTGCATCAATATAGTGAATAATATTATTGTGTGATTCCTGTGTAAAACTGATCCAAATTCTAGATTTGGTATCACATCATGGTATACTAAGAATTGGTAGGGGAAATTATTCAATTCTCTTTCCTAGGATCATTAGCTTTCAATAAGCTCGGGTTTGTTGACCTTTCAGACACCTTAAACAATAGGAAACATATTCAATTAATCTCAAAATCCTAGGACTCCCATTTGAACATTTCTCAGCTCCTCACATAAATGGAACTCCAAATACTCTCATATTTCTCGGGAAAATAATTGAATAATTATCCCTACCGATTCTCAGTATTCCATGCTTTAATACAAAATCTATAATTTGGATATTTTCTACACAGAATCACACAATAATATTATTCACTATATTGATGAAAATAATAGATAGAGGTATTACAATTATATAAGATAGTATTTCCTATATTTATGGAGATATGATCTCCTCTATAATCTTACCATTTAATAATCGCAGTAGCAATTATCGCAGCTCCCGATGCCTTCATGTAAACAACTACAAAATAGATATTATGTTATTAATAAGTTTTTTTCTATTTATTTAGATTTTGTATAAGTTGTGTTTAGATTATTATTTTTATGATATTCATAATATCTATTTTCATTTTCCTCAATTATCAAAAAGTAGAGTCAAAATATTGTCAATTTTATTAAAAATACATTTAAAGATTGGATTTTAATAGTTCAAATTGACATGATTATGTAAAGAGTCATGAGTTAGTCATAATAATTGTTGTTCCGTTAAACATAGTTTCATTTTCAAAATAATTTTTTTGATGTCAAAAGTTTTCAACTATTGTGTTATTGTAAAATCTAAAAACTATTTTTTATATAAATGCGTTTTCGTGTAGCCCGACATCCATTTTGTGGGGGAGATAAGATCTAAAATATTACATTTCGGATGAAGATTGTGAAGGTTGCAAAGAAGGAAAATGTGTTGGAAGCAAAAACACTAAGAGGAGGGTGAATCAATGTTCCATTAAAACCTTCTTTCACTTATCACTTAGCATTCATCAATCATTCCATTCAACTTAATTATACAAACCAACTTAACATGAATCATCAAAACATTACAACATCCATACATGCAAATGAGACATAAGAACACATGAACACCAGATTTAAGTGGGAAAACCTCATGGGGAAGAAAAACCAATGAAAAAAATATTTATTATAGAAATGATTCAAATTTATTTGAGTATCAACCAAACAAGGGCAACAACCCCTAAGTTTAGTGAGACACCGGTCCCATTAGGATCACCAACCCATAGATTTAGTAGATCATCAACCCTACAAGGAACACCAACCCCTAAATTTAGTAGAGGACTAACCATACATGGAGGCACTAACCAACTATATGATTTGGTACCAAATCATCCACCTAAATTTATTTTTCACCTCTGTAATGTTGCACCAACAACTGATGATGACACTTGTTTATCTCTCCTTCCTTTAATCTTCTCCAAATCTACCTTCTTTGCTAACTTGATCAAGAAATTCCTCTTCAATCTGATTAGGTCTAATGACCTACCTATCCAACAACATCACACCCTCTAGAAAATAATAAATAAATATATTCCCTCTCTTAATGGTCACATATATCCTCTACACCTTCACAATCTTCCCTCTTAGTTGCACTTTCTCCTCCTCTCTTATCAACAACAAAATAAGCCTTCTTCACTTGCATATATACATGATTAATATCATAACACACCTATATCAGCCATAATAAGGAAAATATCATAAAAACTTTAAAACATCATAAGGAAACTATTAATAATCCACATAAGGTCAGAAATAACATCTAGAAGACATGTTTCTCCATTAAGACCTAAATAGGCCTAATACACTAAAATTTCCCTCTCACCAAATCTGAGACCTCTTGGGCCTACATGGCCTTAAAAACTTCTAAAACCACTTATAAATGTTGTATAAGTACACTCCATACCTCTTAAAATAATATTCAACATTGAACCGTCATCTCATGTAATGACACCACCATTTGGAACAACTCTCCTCACTAGGTCTGTGACCTACAAAACTAGTCCTCAAAGATGAAGTTGAAACACTCATCAAATCACCTCAACCATGTAAATATGACATATGGTTTGAAATTTCATGATCTTAGGGTCATCATAAAATGATTAAGACATCACTACTTGGATTGTAAGATCCCAAGAACACCTTTGCAACTAGGACCATCAAAATTGCCATTTCACCCCAAAACTAGTCTTGCAAGATAGAATTCCAAAGACCTTATAAAGGATAAATTTTTTTATTAAAAAATCTATAAATATAACATAGATTATATAATTCCTAAAAAAAAAATTTATTCAATAGGTCCAATGCAAAACCTAATAGATATATGAAATTCTTCATAAACTTGCAAACTATTGTGGGGTTCACACACCGTCAAGACACATAACTACCACCTAGATAAATATGAAGGATTCCTATACAACCTCCAATCATAAAAATTGATCAACCAATCCATCACGTGTCACTAAGAACAATATATTCTCCATCACCGCTTAATCGGGGTTTAAGGATAGTTTTAGACCAGCTTAGCTTCTTAACAAAGTGGTTCATAAATATTTGCCACTTAATCTCTAAAATAATGATGGAAAAATCATCTTAGGTCCATTATCTGACTACCGTAAAGATTTTATCCTCCCATGCAGACTTCACATGTGCCAACGAACATCGACATACAAACTTGAGCTTTGTTTCCCACTTCTAAGAACTCGGAGAGGTAAAAACACATTATATTTCTCATTCCTTCAAATAAACACCCAAAAATTGGACCACAACTCAATAAAAACCTAAAATACCTTTCCTAATTCTCACCTTTGAATTTCCATGCTAAAATAAGACTTTCTCACCTCATTTGACGAGCTAGGTCTTAAGAATAGGTATAATGTAGACCTATAAAACATATCCAAAACCTATACCTACACTCTAAGAAACTTGTGGGTGTCTCCACACTTCATCCTCATGTTCCCCATGCTTTCACCATGCATAACCAGCTACTACATATCTGACATACCACCTACTCCTTCATGTATGTTGACTAGGCCACCTGACTAAGCATTTTGACCATGCTTTGCACCATCAATGCTGACCACCTCATGACTTCATCACTCTTTCCCATATACAATATCATTCAACACACTTCATGACATCACCACAGCACTAAAACACCTCTACAACACTCCTAAAATCCACCATATGGACACAAGACACCTCAAAAACATCGTGTTACTTCATCAAGCAACTCAACACAACACATGACATAACAAAATGGAGGACACTATCAATAAAAATTCATGTCCCTTTCTCCTTTTTACATTAATGACACCTATTGAAATCAATGACAACACCATTTTCCAATAATTTCCCCTTTGTCATTGATGGAAAACCCATTGATGGAAAACACATAAAGCTCATTCTCTCAAGCCATCAACTCATTCTCCCCTTTTAACATTAATGAAAAAGTATCATGCCTGAAATAACTTAGTCCTCTTCTTATGTCATCACATTAGGCTCACATTTTGATGGAAACATAAAACAAATCAAATAAGGTTAATTTGACCTCTTCATCTCTATTTTGAATCATGTGTTATTTTACTAAGCTACTTACCCGCCAATGGGCTGAGAACACATGATTGACTCCCTCTAAATCCTTGACATGATGGTAACACACATTTTCCAATACGAACTAATGATTTTCTTTAAAAAAATTGACTAGAAATAATCTCTAATACTTATGTTGTCATTTACCAATCTTAATAACTAACAAGCTCCCCCTCATACCAAACACCTATAATGTAACACTCTTTCTTGAAATAAGATCTCAACACACACTTGTATGAAGCATAACATGTTCATGTTCCCCTTACTTAAAGATCCATACAAAAATGCTACTAATCATCCAAAGAAAATTTATGCATATATATATACTAGAACTCATTTCCCATATTTATTCAAGTTAAAGAAGCCATAAAACCTACCTTCTCGCCTCCCCTTGACCTCTCGACACCTCCAACATGACTTTAAGAAACCCTGAAAACATGCTTTACACTTAAATTATCCTTGAAATAGTTCTAGAGAAAAAAATACTACAAAAAAATCTCAGCCAAACCACAATGAAACCACAACCAAAACACAACAAATACATAACATAAACACAACAAGAACCCAAAAATGCATAATAGGCTTCAAATGAATTTAAGCATATTCACCACACTATATTTAATATGAATTTATCATTTTTCAAGACCTCATATAGCTTATTGAAGTACTCTACTTACAAAAATAATTTATGAATAAAACAAGACATCATATCTTGTAACATCTTTGTAATCTACTGCAGCCTATCTGAGTCTTCAACAACCTACAATTTTTTCTTATTTCACTGCGCTTCCATAACCTTAATAAAATTTACCATCCTTGTTAACAATCACCATGACTATTTGGCACTATATCTTTTCCTAAGGAATTTGATATCCCCCCGCCCTATGAATAAATTACACCTACTACAGAGATAACCCGGCACCCAACACTTATGCAATCCTTATAATGACTCCATGTACATCAGAACACTAATGAATACTCATATTGACAACAACATCCTTGACATACTCATTCAAGAAAATAGATCACAACACATATATTATCATGAATGACCTTGTTTTACACATATCTATAATCACAATTTTAATAAAGCGCTTCAAAACCATGCATACCTTCTTGGATTAGATCACCTTCTATATTATTTTATTTCACTTGGAGCTAAAATATTACTTTCTTAGCTCCCCCGAGTCCTTGACTCCATTAATGATTTTTGGGTATATAAATCACACCCAATTCCTACCTAAGATGTTCAAAATATTCCTTTGGTAGTGGTTTGTCCGAATATCATCAATTTTATTGTTTATACATATTAGATCTTAACACTTTGTTCATTCACTTTCTCTCTTAGAAAATGATACCTGATAGGAATGTGTTTGGTCCTTGAATGCATTACAGGGTTCTTTGACACGCTTATTGCACTTGTGTTATCACAAAAATAGAAATGAAACTATCATACTCTACCTTGTAGTCTTTTAGGTCTATTTCAACCAAATCATTTGAGTATGACATGAAATTTTTTTAACATAATTATCTTAACAAGTAGAGAAAGCTATTGAATTATTCTTCTTGCTTGATCATGAAACTAGGTAGTTTCATAGGAATAAATCCCCACTACTAGTTCTTTTCTTAACATTTTGACTTCCTACCTAGTCAACATTAGTATAAGCTATCATGTCAAAACCTTTACTTCTTGGATACCACAATCCCTACTCCATAGCCCATTTGATATATCTAAAAATACTCTTGACTGATTGCAA
Source organism: Taxus wallichiana var. yunnanensis (assembly GCA_018340775.1). Lineage (NCBI taxonomy): Eukaryota > Viridiplantae > Streptophyta > Pinopsida > Cupressales > Taxaceae > Taxus > Taxus wallichiana. The sequence goes on along the minus strand of CM031242.1, from coordinate 324,402,108 downwards.
GTGATTTTCCTTTGGATCATATTGAAATCTCCCTAAAAGTCCTACTACTTGCATAATATTATGCCTAGAAGCGAGTGGAATATAAAAAATCCAATCATAGACTGTGTATTATCCGATACACTTTTGGTGATTCATCTTCTTTGCTTATCTTACACCCTATAATCATAGGTGTACTAACAAGCCTGTTATCTTCCATTCCAAAAATTTCAACATTTCTCTTATATAATTTTATTGTGAAATGAAAATATATTTTTCGATTGAATGATCTGCAAACCAAGAAAAATGACATCTCTCCTAACATAGACATCTCAAACTCCTTCATTACATCAAAAACTCCTTGGTCATGCTTTCATTGTCTCCTCCAAATATGATGTCATCTACATAAACCACTACTATCAACTGATGGTATCCTTCTATATTTATGTATATATTGTTATCTTCTTCTCCTCTTTTAAAACCTTAGTCTAATAGATATCTATCCAATCTAGCATACCAAGCCCTAGGGTCTATTTTAGACCATAGAGAGCATTTTTAAATTCACACACATAGGTTTGATCATTTGTCAATAAAAAAACTTTAGGTTTCTCTATATATACTTCCTCTTCCAAATTACCATTTAAGAAAGATGACTTTACATCCATCTAGTATACTTTGAATCCCTTAAAACATGCATAGGCCAAAAATAATCTTATAGCCTCCATTCTTGCTACAGGAGAAAATGTCTCTTCAAAATCTACTCCTTCTACATGTGCATAACCTTTGCATACCAATATAGCTTTATTTCTAGTAACTTCTCCATTTTCATTCAACTTGTTTCTAAACACCCATTTAGTGTCAATGACATTTTTGTTTTTAGGCCTAGGAACTAGTTCCCAAGTCTCATTTTTCTCTATTTGATCTAATTATTCATTCATGTCACTCACCCAAAACTCATCTTTATTTGCTTATTGAATTCTTTTAGGTTAAATTTTAGATAATATATCAGTATTTACTTGATTCATATTACTTACCAGTCTTCTTCTTGTTTTCACACTAGCTTCCTTGTTGCCAAGAATTTGAGTCTCAGGGATGATCTTTTTTAATTTGTCTTGAAGGTCCTCTTATGTCTTTTCTTTCATCATCTTCCTCTTCTTCTCCATATGATTCTATGAATTCTTCCTTATTTTTGGAGTTCACATTCTGTGGAGCATTCTTTGACCTTCTTGAGTATGTCTCATTAACTTTGACATTTGTGATTTCTACTATCTTTTGTAGTCTCTTGTTATAACACCTATAAGCTAAGATTACACCTGAATAACCAAAAATATCCCTTCATCATCTCTTGAGTAAAATTTTCCTAGATATTCTTCATCTCTCTTGATGAAACACTTACTCCCAAATACCCTAAATTGTTCTACATTGGAAGATCTTCCTTTCCATAGCTCATAGGGAGTATGATTACTATTAACCCTGATTTGATCAACTAAGAGAAATTTTTATCCACAATGGGATCTCCATTAGAAATGACCCCCTAGGCTCCCAAAAAAACTCAAAAGTTTCCTCCTTTAGACAAGTGTATGTTTCCACCAGAAATTATAGGATGTAACTTTATAGATTCTTTTTCCCCTACACATCCACCGTGCATCTCCACTCATTATTTTCCTTTAGTATTACAATCATGACATCCATCCAACCTTTAATTATTACAAGATTCCTTCCTTTTCTAATATTAAACATTGTGATCCACACATACATATGTTATGGGAAATCTACAAAAATATACCTCATAAATTTCACTTTATATTTCATCTTCCAACCATGCCTTAGGATTTCAACTATCTTAACTCTTTATCTTTACCAAAAATTCTAAGGCCTTACCCCAAAACCAATTTCAAATACTTTTTCGCATCATTTTATCTAGTAACCTATCATCATTTCACCCACTTCCCCATGACACAATTTAACAAGGTATTGGAAATAGAACCATAGTGTTAGGGCCCAAGGTTCACTACGCTCAGGTTTCTATAGTATCAAAGATAAATGTTTTTGTGTTGAACTATCAGTTAGGATTACACTTGATCATTTGGATTGAAATGTAGTAAAGGAGACACTATAACATTAATGTTGTAGAGTGGCATGAAGGGTGCAATTGTACAAATAACTACATAAGACGGATGTTGATCCTAACACAACATTTAACTACACATTGTCTATTAAAACCAAACATTCACATGATAATTTATACCTATCCCTCATTTCCAATTGTATTCCATCACATAATAACATTTACACAATTAAACACATAATTCATGCATACTTCTCTTACAATATCAATTTATATAAATCTAAGATATAACTTTCACCCAATTCCTCTCATGAATCTCTTAGGGCCGAATCTTATTCATACCTCCTCATAATTTTCCATGTATCTAACTCTCATTGTCTCTCTTATGTCCTTATTAATATGAGTTTATCTAAAATTTAATAGTCTCCGTCTCTCAAAACGCATACCCTTCCCTCTATTTACGGGTTCGTAGGTACTTGAATATCTTATAAAGATGCTTCGATGATTCCAAATACGCATATGATTTTTTGAAACTTAATGAACATGCACTTTGTCTTACTTGGTTAGATCCTAGCTATCATGCACCATCTACTCCTTGTGATTTTTGATCATCTGTCACTCATTTATTCTTTTATTTCCATGTATCTATAGACTTGTCCCTACTTCTCCTATTGGGTGAATGTGATTTGTGGTGTGTTTTTGTATATGCATGCCTCACTTATACATCAATATCAAGGCGATTCCACAAATACCCCCATCAACATCTTGTATTTTTATTGGATAAACCTTTGACACATTACCTCCTAATCATCACCATACTTCTCATATGATTGATAAGGTAAGGAGATTATTTTTTTGTAATTTCCATGTCACGAATGGACATCATGACAACAATTATTATGCCATACAACTAAAGTCAAAAATTCTTGAAGATAAAGGGATTATTTCATTCAATTTTAAATATTCTATATATCCTTATCCTTCCATGAGGCACCACTCTAGTGAGGATAAAACATCCCAGAAATTCCTCACATAATAAAACTAGTCCATCAACTTCATATGGGTGATGTTTTCGGAAATTATCTTCTTCGCACCCATATCCTACATGACCTAATTAATCAATAGAATATAAATGGATACCAGAATTTATGAATTATAAGTCGATAAGAGCACCATAAGAATAAATCATGTGAATAATTCTACACAAAATCCGTCTAATACAATTTTACAACCATATATCCAAAGAACTAGTCTTGATTACACTACAACTTTAGGCCTCTGGGAGGGCACTTCATATCTATCTCATAGTTCATATCCTCTTAGAACAATAAAAATTAAGTAGGTTGAACTATTCAAATCTACCTATATATGATAAGTTGAATTCTCAAAAAAAATTCTAAAATACTATTCAAGTCAACATAAAATACTTACATCTCCAATTTATACATGCAATATCTCGAGCGTCATATATCAAAAAAATTGTTCAATTGGTGGAATTAGAATCATAATCTCAACATATTTTTTTACTAATCTACTTATTATACTATATACAAATAATGAAAAATTTATGACCCAATTCAAATTCAACGTAATATATTTAATAATAATACAAAGTTATTTACAATAACACTAAATTATCCACTCAAGAAATACCAACAATATCATACTTATATCATTTTTCTTTCGGTTCAACCACTTTTATTTTCTCATCCCTCTCACCAAAAGTGGGACACATAATAGAAATTTTTATTAAAACCAAACACTCACATAAAGCATTATACATTGAGCTAATCAATAACATAATGATAAAATTCAAGACATATAATGCAAAAGTCAAGAAAATCAAGTGCAAACATGAAAGAACTAAGTCAAATATCAATATTATAATTTCCTAAGTATCTATCAAGTTTATGAAAATTCAAATAATAAATCTACTACAATGGAAAAATAATTCAATTTAATTACTGGATTCATTACAAATATAAGGGAAAAGATGTCTAGTTTAATTCTAATAACAATTCAAGTACACTATATTTATTACAAATATAAGGGAAATATGTCTAGTTCAATTATATTACCAATATAAGTACACTACATTTGTTACAAATGCAAGGAAATATATAAATTTTGATTCATTTTATATTTCAACAAGCTCGACATGTTCAAGAAATTATAAACTTACATCAGTTTGCAATAGTGTGGTTTATTATAACAAGAGTGTTATTTTTAGTGACACTTGACACCCTATGACATCACAATTTGTGGGCATATGTGGTTCTTCTCCTCTCGAGAGTTCGAAAAATACCGCACACCCATACCTCTTAGTTTCTATTGTTATTTGAGGATTAATCATCCTCAATTCAATAAGGGTTTGTTAGAATCACCTTCTCCAATATTTTGAGACTGATTTAACCTAAATGGTTAATATATTAGGGGGTAGTTGTAGAAAAAAATCATGCACTCATGTATATTTCTATATCCTAAAATCATACTTATATCCATATGATTCCTAAGCGAGAAAAATAGTAATTGATGAGTTATTTTTGGCCTCTTTGATTTTTTTCTAGTCTTCTTTATGGTATTTTACACCTAACATCCAAGTCTGAACTTTATTATTTTATCTTTCATGACTATGGACACTAGCACCCTACCGAATACTAGCAACCAAGTGCCCCCATCCCTTCGGGCACCCTCAACCTCTTTCTATCTTACTTGCTCTTTTTGGGCCTCTTTTATCTTTTGGGAATATTATTTTCTTATGGGTCGGCCTTCCAGATTGTCAATTACAAAATTCAACCAATGGAATCATATAAATATAAAACTATGTGACCAAAATAAAGGAACAAGCTCTAAAAATATATTATCATCACCTAAGGTTGCATTGAAAGGAATCTAAGAGCATCAAAACATCCATCTAACACTCATACAAGGGACAAGGAATTGCTTTTTTACATACACTTCACAAGAAGGGGAAGTTCATTTTTACATCCACACATATATCTACCTTGGTGCATCTAGCTATTGGTCGCTATCACATGCACTCGCACAAGGGATTCCTTGGGCACGATTCTATAACACACACATAAGAACTACATGGAGTCTAAGGTGTAGTGCAATGCTTGGTAGTAAGTTCACCTGTCGGAGACTACCCAAGTCAAGTATGACTCCCCATATTGCATATTTTATTTTTGGGATTTGATGTAGTTTGAGGGTTTTGCAGGTCATCATCTCTTTGTAGGTTACAAGTGAACTATGCGATCATAGTACTACATACAAGTGACAAACAACGACTATCAATGACCACCTTGTAACACTAGAAAATCTAGGATCTAAGCTCTTACATAGTCACGGGTGCTCAACAAAGGTCACTGCACCTAGGATCCCTCACCCCAATCCAAGCTCATCCAAAAATCCAGAATTTAATAAGCATAGTTAATAGTCTACCTTTTATGTTCATCATTTTTCACAATCGAACATTTCCAAGATCACACAAAAATAGACTAATTCCTTTTCTCTCTCTCTTGTAGTTAAGGTTTCATATCTATCTAGCTTGTTGTTTGTGTCAAATATGTACTTTAATGTTTATTTATCATTTGTGACTCGCAATATTAGGGTTTATCATAATTCCACTTTTGTTAAATCATTTATGAACATGAGATCTTCATTTTTCTTATTCTATCCAATCTTCTTTCATGGCTCCTAAAGCTCTTGAACTCTCCTTATATGAATTACTTCAAAAGCACCCAGTTTGCAAAGATGCTCTCACAAAATCCGTACACACAATGTACCTCCCTCATGATATGTCACCTTCACAAGTAAGTGCCATTTTCAATTGTATCTTATACCTATCTATTAGTTATGATAACACATATTCCCAAGCTATCTTAGAGTCGATTCAAGCTTTACACCATCCTTTTCAAGATAAATTTCAAGATATGAAAGCCATAATTCAATCTCTCAAAGCAAAAATCCAAGATATCAAGGATTCTTCTCAAGCCCATGCTTTTTAATTTTTTACATCTCACCCTACTTCTATCTCTTCTACGTGTGCTCATATAAGTGAAATGCAAGTCTTACCACTTCCCACACCTCTCAAGTTTGATCACAATTTTAATAAGCATGATATTCTTCCTTAACTTCTCACTCATCAATTTATCATTTTTCCATCTACTCATTACTATCCTCCTTATCGGATGACACAATATCAAGGTCATCCATATTGCAATTATCATTGAATTAATGGACATAATGACAATAATTGTTATACTTTAAAACTAAGAATCAAACACCTTGCACATCATGATTTTATTTCATTTGATGCACAACATTCTATTACATGCCCATCTCCAAATGCTACATCTAAATGGGCTCCCAAATATGCTCCTTCTATGACAAATGAGCATCATGACATCACTTCTAATGTTCCTTCTTCCGTAATTCAAGAGTCACCTATCCAATCTAATGTCAGACCATATTAAAAATTATCTACCCCATCATCTCCTCCTACTAAGTCTTCTACAACATTACCAACTCCAACTAAGAAACCACCTCTCAAAGTTGGTCCAACACATGTACCTCTCAAGTCTTGTACAATGTTCTCAATCCCACATAAGCTAAAACCAATAATTTTTGTGAAGGAAACTACTCCTTACATTGATACTCTTAGCAACATCAACTAGATCTATACAGTTAGGGGCGTCATGCTAACTTCTCTTCCCCCTCCCACCATCATATGGTGTCTCTCATTTTTGCTATTACGCTCCGCACTTCATACTTCCTATTTCTAAGCACCCATATTACACAACATGATACACTTTATATCATCACCACCCTATGACGCACTCTTGTGCTAAGGTTCACACTTATCTGTTGAGGGCATACTACATTAATGAACCTCACACACTACACATTTCACGCTCCACGCTTCATGATACATCTTTCTAGCATTCCATTCTCACACATCGTACTACCTTATGACACACTCTAGTTCCACATTTCATACTCGACTCACCGACGTTCTAAATCTTAAATGAACCTCACCATATTGACAATTCATGCTATATGTTTCATTGATCTATCTTTCTAGTGCAAATCATCAAACCATTTCCCAATGACACACTCTTGATCTATGGTTCATTCTTGATTTGTTGATGGGTCATTTATAAATGAAACTCATTTCATACACATTTTTGGGGGTACACTTCTCCTTCCACCTTCACACTTTACATTCCATTCTTTCACACTCATTCCCTATATATTGCATATCTTCGTTGCATTTAATCTTGATTGTTTATACTTACGTGATGCATTTTGCTTACTATGCTAGTCAAATATTTAGTTAGTCATCATTTTTCTATCTACACATGTAAATTCACTTAGTATTTAGTTGTGAATATAGAATTCCTATAGATATTTACACGTAGTAATGATGCTTGGCATTGTACCTCTTACGAGTCCCACCGAGGCTCCTAAGGGCATATACATTTATACTCATATACATAACAAGTGTTATTGTTTCATTATTTATTACTTCCTATTATTACTAGAAAACTACTTTCCATTGATCTATACACACTTTAACATACTCTTTATCTTTCTAACATGATAACTAGTGCTATATGTGTCGAATTTACTTTTGCAAGACTATATGCCACCATGGTTTTCTAATACTTTTCTTCTTTACTTTTTTCCACGATGTTCTATTATATGACATTATTTATGGGTTATTCCCTACGTATTTCTTGATCATTGCTTGTATTTTTTTTCCGCTTCATCCCTGATTGTCTTGTGACATTGTGAGTGATGTCCCATGTTTGAAACCCACTTTTCACAGTCTATCTTGTATGCACACTTAATTTTTACACTATTTTTTACATGTTTTCTACTTTTATACTAACACATGCATCTAGCCACTTTGTTTTCATGTGCCTTGGTTTCTACCATGCACATCTCCCTACAAGGATATAATTTCATATCAACATCAGGTCCTCTCTTTGGGCCACATTCTCCTATCGACGTCGTATTCACCCAAAACAAGGGGGTAATACATTAGGTGAATTATCCACCCCATACAATAGCTCGAGCTTCAAGTACATGCTTGTACAATATAGGAATAAAATAAAGATACAATCACATAACGGCCAATATTTTCACTGGGTCCTTATTACAAGACAAACACCAGTTCCTAACACCATACAATAGTGCATGTGCAACTATGTCCATCCTCGAAACCTATGCCCTGTGGGCATATACATAATTTTTCTCGAGATCAACACAGTCTACAAAAATTCAAATAGTAGTTTCACAAGATCATATGTTGGCCTCATAATACAGAATGCATGTAATCTCCTACAATCTTCTTCAATTAGGAAAATCAATAAATTTGGAACAATACAAAATTAAACACGAGATCACACCATCTGCAAAGTGGTGCATAATTTTGGAAGTAGTCATAAAAGGATATTAACACTAGACCTCTCTCCCTAACATTCCTCTTTTATGGTGTGAGACCACTCAATAAACTCGCACTTGGCATGAGATCACCCAAAGAAATCATTCTTTGCATGAGATCTCCAAAAACTTGCTCCTCACTCTTTTATAGTAGTTCGGGACATTTTCTATTATTTTCACTCTTCATGAATCAGGTGCACACTTTCCTTTTTACTACTTTTTCACATTTACATGATTTTACATATGTTTATAGAGTTTTCATAACATGTGACTTTGACTACTTTTTCACTCTTATTTTGTAGGTTTTTCCTTAATATGCAAAAATAATCAGCCTTCCATCAAGCACAATAATAAGTACAAGATGATACAACATAATTTGCTTCACCCCTAGGGTCACTTCCTCTTTTTTAGCTTCCTCAGTTCATTGTTATCATTTCACGATTTCACTTGTCTCCTTAGCGTGTTATCACCATAAAATTCTACATGGGTATCGGGTATGCATCTCTTATCTACTTTATGTTATCCAGTATTCACTCAACAACATAAAATGGGGGAAAATATAGACACAAAATCATGCACTTGGGTACATTTCTAGGTCCTAAAAGCATACGTGCATTCATATGATTCCTAAGCGAGAAAGCTAGTAATTGAAAGCTATTTTTGGCCTCTTTGGTTTTTTTCTATTCTTCTTTTTGGTATTTTACACCCTATAACCTAGTATAGAATTTTTTGCTTTATCTTTCATGAATTTGGAGGACATTGCACCTAGGAGCCCTCTTCCCCTTTGGGTGACCCTGATTTCTTTCTTACTTTATCTTTTTGGGCCTTTTTTATCTTTTGGGCATCTTATTTTCTTATGGGTCCACATTTCAGTTGTCAATTACAAAATTCAACCAAGAAAATCATTTAAATACAAATCTATGTGACCAAAATAAAGGACCAAGCTCTAAGAATATATTATCATCTCCTAAGGTTGCATCCAAAGGAATCTAAGAGCATCAAAGGCATCCATCTAGCACTCATATAAGGGACAAGGGAATGTATTTTTACATACACTTCATAGTAAGGGGAATTAAATTTTTCCATCCATAGATCTATCTATATTGGTACATCTAGTTATCATCTGCTATCATGTGCACTTGCACAAGGGATTCCTAAGGCACGATTCTATCACACATGCATAAGAAATACATGGAGTTTGAGATGTAGTGCGTTTCTCAATTGTAATTTCACTCGGTTAGGAGATTGTCTGGGGTCGATCGACTCCCCATATGCATCTTTTATTTTTGGGATTTGATGTAGTTTAAGGGTTTGACACATCATCATCTCTTTTTAGGTTACAGGACAACTCTACGATAACATACATATGACCACTAGAGACTATCAATGACCACCTTATGACACCAAAAAAATGTTTCAAGCTTCGCATAGTCATAGGTTCCTATCATATGTCTCGGCATCTAGGCACCCTCACCCCAATCTTTACACCCTAGTCCAAGCTCATCCGATAACTCCAAAATTTCTCGAGCACGGTTGCGATAGTCTTCATTTCCTATTCATCAATTTTTCCACTCGATTAGTTCCAAGATCACATGCAAATCATCTAATTCCTTCTTTCTCTCTTTTGTACTTGAGGTTTCATATCTATTTAGCTTATTAATTATGTCAAATATGTACTCTGGTATTTATTTATCATATGTGACACTACAATATTAGGGTTTAACATAATTCCATTTTTGTTAAATCAAGTAAGAATCGATGGTAGATTATCCTAATTAATTAGTTTCTAAGGCTAATTACATCAATATTAGGAATAATCATTAAATAAAGATAAACGATGATATACAATGAAAAAAAGCACTAGCAATGAGGAGTAGAATAAGAACTAGTTGATATCCTAATTCTGTGTTGATCTCGGGATGGTTTCGTGACTGAAAAATGGATGTAAATGATATGATAGATCCCTTATAGTGAAACTATGACCTAAGAATTTTTCTATACCAAGACATATGATACAAATCAAAGTGTACCCCAGTTGTGGCCCTTTTTGTACACTTTGATCCTTCTATAATTTTACCCTTTACAATTTTATGTTCCTATTTTATGATTTATGTTCCAATTCTGTTTGGAATTTGGACCTCTAACATTGTGTGATCTTCATTATACAACTCATTCAACCTTCAAAACCATATATGGTGATAAATTCTTATAAAAACATGTTAGGTGGGTGTTAGGTACCCCTATGCACCATTGATATTGTCACTACTCGAAGAGGGCTCAAACTTCATGTCATTATCTCCCAAAGTATGTGATATCTAGAATGTAAGAAACCAAATTGGAAATCATGATCTTATAACAATGGAATATACTTCATACTTGCCTTATCTTGATTTGATTTGATAATGTGTCTTTTTACTCACAAGTCTAAGTGTATGACTTTCCTAGAATTAGTATGCAAAGCATGTGGATCTAAAGGGAATCTTGGAATATATTTGTTTTTTATTTCTCTTATTTTTTTCTCATTGAAATGTTAGGAGTCAAGTAGAATGAATTCCTTCCTCAATAGGAGATGAATAACTTGCTTATATATGTGTTTCGGATATAGAAACCTCGACTAATGTTGAATACAAATTTACCAAAGGGATTCAAATTATAAATAATTCCATTAGAGGAGGTACCAAAGAAACTAGGTTGATCTATAATGTATGAGTTATATGACCCTCCCTATCCACTATGGTCCTAGATGATTGTGCGAGATATCTAAAATTTGGAATTATGATGTGCAAGGGTATAGCCTATTTGTATGCATTGATATGAATTTTTTGTGAACAAGTAAGTTATGTATGCAAGCAATAATGAATGAGACATAACTAGGGACAACCTAATTGTCCAAATTGAAAAATTGTGGGATACTGCAAGTGTCTTGTGTGTTTTTTATTGCAAGTCATGAATTACCAAAATGAGTGTCTACATTTTCCCCCCTTTAGGTATGGAATTGAAAATTGCATGTTTAAAGGAAAAATTTTCTAAGTGTGTAGACACACTTTTTATTCACTATGAGTACCTTGTGTTTGTGCTAGAACTTTGTCTTTGTTCTTATTTTGTTTGTTTTTCTAGGATGTGTACATGTAGAGAAAAGTGTACGAAATGTCCATAGTATAGGAAATAAAAATTTAACTTTAAATTTTCATAATTAGTATGAAAATATTAATATGTAAGTTGAAAAATAGCACAAACAAAAAATTACACTGATTGTTTTGTAAGAAAGGGGGAGAGATTGATCTCATTACTATCCCCATGGATATTTTTTGAATTTTTTAGAGTCTGGTTGGAAGGACTTGGGTGTGGTTATTCCCAAGTGTAATTTTCCATGAAAAATAGAAAGAAGTGAAAATGCACCCTACATGGTGAAGAAAAATGTATGGGGAGAATTCTAGTTTCTTTGTATCCCTCCATAAATATTGAGCAATGGGAAGTCAATCCTATGATTATAAAATTCACCTCAAAAATTCCCAAGACTCATGGATAAGTTTCACCACAAATGAACATGAACCTAATTGATTTACACATGATGACACAATATATAGGGGAAATGCTAGCTTGCAAATATCCTTAGAGCCACCATAGCCTAAATCGAACCATGCATTTTTTCAATAAACTGAGTGAAAAAACTATAAATGTCCCTAAGGAATCATACCAACTAAGAAAATTATTGAATCTACCCCGAGATTAAAGTATACGGAAAGGTTCCAAATGTTTGATGTATAGTTTGGTCCTTGTGTGTTTCTTGACCCCATTTTGTTTATGAGAAATATTTTGAGTCTCCGACCTATTTGATTTTGTACATGTTATTTTGTTTCTGATTGAGCTATATGAGGGTGAAATGTAACCCAATGGTTTCCCCTTGTTTGGGGCATGTGAGATGGAACAATGTGAAATTGGGTCAAAAAAGAGGACCTTTAGTTGATTTATACATAAGTTGTAGGATTCTTAGGGAAATAGGGAAGTACACATGGTGTATATGATGACACATACATAGTAATATAATATACAAACTATAAAATTATTAGTAATAAGCAATAGGAAAATAATGCAGTAGATATAAGAAAAAGCATGCAAGAAAACATAAATAGAACAACATGGGAAAAAATATGCCACATACATGGGACACCACTCAGGATTTCACAATAAAATTGAGGCACTCAAGGACAATAAGCAACAATCAAGTGACAACAAAAAGAAAGCATGTAACGAAATATGAGCTCGGTTTGGAAGTAACATGCAAAAAATATACTACATATGAAGAACCCATTAGTATGTTAGAGTAATAAATAGTATGACACAATGTATGTACTGAGTGAATGAGGTAAGAGAAAGTAAAATAGTAAATATTGGAATAATAGCACATGTATGTGAGAAATGTAAATTATGGATCTCCCAGGTAGGTGTGAAAGAACTATTAAAGAGAAGTGTTAAGCATCATGCATCGTGTAACAATTTGTGTGTAGCTTGCATTAAAATCAATTTACCACATGAACATGTATGTGTATAGAAAAGGGATATAACATACTATGTATCAAGCTAACATGGTTTAAGTAAAGTGCATCATGAATAACATAAGCATGCAATAGAAACAACCAAACAAGAATGATGAAAATATTTTTATATTTTGAGTATATTTTAATGTATTTGGATATTTAGGCCCCTCCGAGGGAATAGATGAAAACATATTCCCTGAAGAGAAGGAAGGGTGATCAAGAATTCTCCCAGGGAATTTTTTTATATTTTAGGGTTTTTGTGAATATATACTATATAACTAGAGATTGAAAGAAAGAATTCCTCAAGTGTGTGTGTGTGTGTGTGTGTGTGTGTGTGTGTGTGTGAGAGAGAGAGAGAGAGAGAGAGAGAGAGAGAGAGAGAGAATTTAGGTTTGAGTGTGGATCCTCTCCCTAAATAGTCAATTTGAACCTAGAAATAGAATATGTCATCTGGAAATGAGGAGGGAGTTCGTGACATCCGGTGTGTGAGTAGCATATGAATTATCCAATGAAAACCTTCTAAGGAGGTGGAGAAGATGACAGGAGAGATGGAGGTTTGGGTCTTAGTTGTGCCAAATAATATGACACAAGTGTATATGTTATAAAAAAATTGGGAGGAGAGAAAGGTGGACTAGATCCATATGAACTCATGTTTGACTTAGATGATTAGTGAATAGGAGTATGAGGAGAAAAACCTATAGAAAATAAGGTTTAACCATGTATGAATTAAGAACTGGTGTATTATCAGGAGGAATGTGAGGATATAATGAATATTAAAGAGAATCGATGCAATGAAGGTAGCTTGTATCATCCTTAGGAAGAGATCCAGAGACATAAGGCCAACAAAAAGTATCAGAGGTGATATAGAAACATAAGGAGAAAAAACATGCCAATGTGTGCAAAAAGTAGCATATGTAAAATTATCATAAGTGGTACCATGTATAAGATCTTGGACAACATAGCTTAGAGAAGTGCATTGATTTTAGTGGAAGTCAACTTATGAACTTGATTTTCTAAGTAACTGAAAAATGCATTAGAGAAAGGATTTCTTGTGTAGGAATAACATGGGTATTAATAGGCTTGTTAATTGGTTGCATCTTTCCATTATATGTAGCCACGGGGACATGATTAGGTTAGAATTGGATCTTTGGGTCAGCTAGTGGAGAATTTACATTAGAACTAGGAGGACTATGAGAAAATCTAGAAGGAATGGGATCTTGGACTCATGTATTGAAAAATTCCTTAGCATGGGAAAAATAAGAAGAAATACAAGCATAATTATTTTCACCATTATATAAAATATCATGTTGAAAAGTAATAATATAAATAAATTCATCATTTGTAACAACATGTTGTTCACGAGTATCTGAAACATCATGTTGCAAATAGAGAGAAAGAGAACTAGCATATTTTTCAATATCATTAGGTGCATGAGTAGATACAATATTATTTGAAGGAGGAAGAGAAGAAACACATCTATCATTTGCAACAAAATTTTGAGAGAAAATAGGGATATCCTAATCAAAAGGATTTTCATGACAAAGATTTTGTATAATATCCCAATTATAAAGAGGATTGTATCTTGATGAGAAATTTTGGTCCATGTGGTGATAAGGTGATGTGTGTAGCATGTAACCAAGGTCACCCAAGGAGAATATTATAATTGAGATTATTAGGCATGACCTAGCATGGAACACTAAGATTATAAGGACTGGTGATAGTTGGCAAAGTGATCTCACCCAATACTTTCTTAGGTGTATTGTCAAACACATGAATGCGTAGGGAAGAGGGAGTTAGGTTGTTAGAAAAATTCCAATTTAACGTAAAAAATACATGTTATATATTTTAATACTAAAGCCATTATCGATGAGAGAATGTTTTACCAATATATTACAAATTTTGGCTTGGATATACAATTGAGAAGCCTCATCCATGTTGCAAAATAATAATGAATCATTAGAAACCTTATGAACTATAAATGGATATAAAAAGGATAAGAATAAGTATATAGAGGGCCAAAAATTAGGAGACCATGGGGATAAAACTCAAAAAGTGATGTGGAGCAAAAAGTGATTGTCGTCAAATGAATAAAATGACCATATCTTGAAATAGAATTTGAATTTTAAAAAATGAAAAAGAGATATTTTTGAGTCGATAAATCAAAGAGAAACCTCCAAGGTATTTTTCCAAATTTGTATATTTTTTCTACTATGCCTTAATTACTAAAAATAGTAATTTTGAATTTCTGAAAAGTGTACTAAAAATAGGAAAACAAAAAGAGGTTTTCATTAAATATGTAAAAATTAAAAATAAACTCAAATTAATATGAAAATAGATTTGTTATGCTAGAGATACGAAACAAAAATTGATTGGACAATTAGGATCCCAAGAAAATGACCCAAAGAGGAATATTGACCATGAGACCTTCAGGATAAATTTGAAAATCGGTTTCATGTCAAGCAAGAGGATGAAATTAGAATGGAATTTGAATACAAACCCTATAAAAATTTGATATATTTGAAACCAAGTAAGAAGAATAATCCCTAGGGAAACTAGGGTTCGATCAAGAGTCGGGTTCACCAAATGATTTAACCTAAATGGTTAATATTTTAGGGAGTAGTAACAGATGGTAGATTATCCTAATAAATTAGTTTCCAAGGCTAATTGCAGAAATATTAGGAATAATCATTAAACAAATCTAAAAATGATAGATAATTAAACAAAGCACTATAAATGAGGAGTAGAAGAAGACCTATCTAATATCATAATTCATGTGTTGATCTAAACTAGTCTCATTTGGAAATGGATGGAAATGATATGAAAAAGCTTTGATCTGAAATTGTGACCTAAGTATCTATCTACAATGAGGCATATGGTACGGTCAGAGAGTACCCCAAGTATGGCCCTTTTTACATTTTGATCCTTCTATACTGCAGCCTCTACAACTTTTTGTGCTAGTTTTTGACTTCATGTTCCACTCCTTTCTAGAATCTGTACTTTTGACACTATGTGATGTTTTTATGTAAATGATTCAACCTCCAAAACTATAGGTGGTGATAGAGTCTTGCAAAAAAACATTAAGTGGGGTTTTGGGCACCGTTGTGCCTTTGTCAATGTCGCCACTACTCCAAAGAGGTCTCAAACCATGTGTCATTCTCTCCTAGCTTGTGATATCTAGAATGTATGTAACCAAATTGGAAATTTTTAGAACTATAATATTAAGTGTATCATAATATATAGTTTATATTTAAATAATATAGAATAAACTATATTCTTATTATTTAAATATAAAATTTATATTAGGTGGTTGGTTAATCTAATTAACTAACTAATTAAATCGGGGTGTGCCCCGTCACTTAAGAAGGACATAACCCTTTGGGTTATTTAAATATGACCATAGGTCATATATTTAGGATATCGAATATCGATCATATATCAAATAATAATATTCCAATGTGAATATGAAGGTAAATCTTGGTAAATACATGGAATATAAGTGAGGAGGGAGTTATTGGACTAGTGGATGTAAAAGTTTCTCATATAGTGGATTTATTCTCCATGGTTTTTACCCATTTAGGGTTTTCCACATTATATATGGTGTCACTATGTTTTATGTGTTATTTACATTTATTTATGTTGTGTATAGTTACATTTACATTTATTCATAATTTTTAACTTCACTCTTAATTAAATTGGCTAATATACTTTCCACCACTCGTCGACAACAACCATGATCTTGCAATAATGGAATTATACTTAATACTTTCCCTAGCTTGACTTGACATTTATAATGTGTTTTTATACTTATAGGCATGAGTATATGAATTCCCTATAATTTGTATGTGAAGTTAAAGCGATTCTTTTAATATCTTTGCTTGTGATTGTTATTAGTTATTTTCTTATTAGAATGTTAGAAGTCAAGTAGAATGAATACCCACCTCAATGGGAGATGAATAACTTGCTTATATATGTGTTTCAGGTCTGGAAACCTTGACTAAGGACGACTAGGAATGTATAAAATGGATTCAAATTAGAAATAGTTCCATTAGAGGGGAGGGACCAAAGTGGCTAGCTCGGCCCATACCATATGGGTGTTATAACCCTCGCTATCTAGTATGGTCCTAAATGCATGTGTGTGTGATCTAAAAGTTGGAATTGTGATATGTAAAGGTATAGCCTAATTTGATGGATTAATATGATTGTTGTGCAAATAATTAGGTTGTGTATGCAAGAAATAATGAATGAGGCATTTCTAGGGATAGCGTAATTGGTCAAATTCAACAAGTGTGAACTAGTGCAAGAGTGTTGTACAATTTTTGTTGTTGCAAGTCATGAATTACCAAAATGAGTGTCTATACGGACCAATAATACTTCTCTCAAATTAAGTGAGTGGTAAAAAGGCTCACGATTTTGTCACATTTTCACCCCTTATCCCCTTTTCTCCTTAGTCGACACAATACAACATGCATTCAATATATCCATGTAAACAACATCCTACTATAGGAAATCAACCCAAACATGTTCAATTATTATTTCTCCTTCAACTAGCAAGTTTCATTCATTATATTAAAGGGGAGAAAATGTAGACATCTAAAATTGGCACATGAATTATTACATAGTACACTTTTATAAATTTTATATGTATGAGAGTCTTGAAAATTGAAATTAATATCTAATGGTGTGTGGTCTTATCTTATCTCTAATCTATGGATTTTTTTAATCTATGTTTGATGTATTGTTGCATTCCATTTCACCATGTTTCACTAAGTAATAGAGATATTTGGTTGTGTTTAGAAACATTATTTATCTTGGAGTGCAGCAATAGTAGTGTCAACTTGGACATTAACATCATACGGTATTGTCCAAAAGTTAACAATATTATTGTGGAGCTTAGTGTCAGCTATTTGGACCATTTGGTTCCCTTGTTACCTTATCATATATTTCTCGGGTTGTGGGTCAGATCTACATAATATTAGGTCCTAATTTTAAAGTAAGAGGCTCATATATGTACATGATTTCTAGGAGGTCTCAATTGTTTTAAGTGTGCAATCAAGTATCTATCTAAAAGAATTATTCCAAATGGAACTACAAGGGTAATGATTTAGCTAATATTATTCTACAACCATTCAAGAGGGTTTTATATATTAATATATCTAATTATCTATATATTGATGTCAAAACACAAGGGAAAACATGGGGGAGGCACTATAAATGTGCATTCACTCTTGCACAAGTACTAGGAGAATTACATGGGGTTTGAGTCCCTCATTTAGGAAGTGTAGTAGACCACTTAGCTAGAATAAAAAAGGAGTTGGCCACCAAGGGAAATTCAACTCAGTCATGTTAACATGTTTTATTATCTAATTTATACTTTAGAATTTGTAAACTAAATTAGGGTTTTGATCCTTACACATGAGCATGTGTGATTATTTTGGAAGAATCAAAATTATAGGATAGAGTGATGCAAATTAACAATGAAGTGCAAAGGAATTCGAAAAACATCATGAAGTAGGATGCAACGCGTTCACTCTAGTGTCTAATTTTCCACTAGTGTTGGTAGGATTTCAACGCTTTCTTTCATGTATGAAGCACATTCAATTCTGTATAACTTGTTTGAACCGTTTTTAGACCCAAATCAACTCATGAAGAAGCTAAAAATCTAAGTGTATTTTCTATCCCTAACCGTTTTCTCCTTAAATGTCATGAGTTCTTAAAATCATAACCCTAGCTTATATTAATGTACATTACTATTTATATATGATTTTATAGTTGTATATTCTAGATTTAAGCGTAATTAGAGAAAAATGATCTTTAATTTGGGTGTAATAACCAACCTATCATGTGCGTTCTATAAAGTGTTCTCGTTTGCACCTTGAGTGGTCATGATTGTTTCCAACCCATCTTATGGATTATTTGTGTAGTTATAATCCTTGTTTTACTCATTTATTTGCACCTATAGTGGTGGTGATGGTCTTGAATCCATCTAGTGCACATATCTTAAAAATTCATATGTTTTAATTGTGTATTGTGTTACTTATTAGAATACATTGCAACATATCTCAACACCTCTAGACACTTTTGTTGATCTTATAGTTCTTTGAGAATTTTACGGCGACTCATGTTTTTCCAATTTATACTTCATTGTAAATGATTACCTCATCAAGTATAGTTTTCGATACTCATTTTAAAAGGATTGTTGTATATAATCATCCCTGATTTGTCTTGAAGGGTGGTATTATTACATGATTTTATATGCACTAATATTAAGTTGACTTAGATTATCTTAACTATATTTAAAGCACCTTGAGTACATTTGTACTCCTATAATAGGTTAGGTGTGGAATTAACATCACAAGTATAAATTTTCACTAACATTAGTAAATATCACCTCTATGTGGGACATTCATATATACTTATTTAGTGGCCAATTGGGAAAGAGGATTTTTCACTTACTCAATCTATTTATACCCCCTCTTATCTCTTTCTATATTGATGTACGTTGTGTTGCATTTTTGTGATATGCATTATCTTTTCCTCTATTTACAATTATTAAACTCGATGCTATCCATAACTATGAAATCTATAATATTTTGGGTTTAACCATTCTTAAAATAATTACTTAAGAAAGCATCAATTTAAAACCTAGTTATAACAATAGAAAATATACTCTTAAATCTCATCACAAACAGAAAGAATCACATAAAGCATACATAAGTCACATAAAGATCATTTTTATTAACAAAAAAACCATATCTTCCATTAATCACAACAAAGGATGATAAAAATTACATCAAAATGTGTGCCCCAACACCAAAAAATTAGAATACAACATTGAATTACATCTATGTATCAAATACATGCAATTCACACCTAAACTTCAAAGAAACCCTACAATCTTAGAGGTACTCCCTTAAAAATCCAACAACAAATTTTTTTTACAAGTTGTAAAAGTTATAGTCCACTAATCTATAAATATCTAATACAAATTATAAAGAGGGGAGAATTTACATAATTCTCATAATGTAACCTAATTAGTTATGCAAATGTGCCTTTGATTCCTTCCTATACTCCTCAATGTTTCCTAGTTATCACTTCATTGGCACACACATTTTAGTCTCCAAAACCTTCCATTCATTCCTCAAGTTGAGTGTTCAATCTCATATCATATGTTTTCCCTTTTGTGTGTAGCTTATTATTTCCATAAGTGTGAAATATTATTGCACGCTTACCTACAAATTTCACTTGACTCACTTTAAGCTAAGGGATCGTGCACCTATCACACCTCTTGGGTACTTTAATACAAGAACCAAACGTTCCCCTATCACCGGTTTTATTTGTTAGAATGTTCTCGTTAATCAATCATCCATGATTTTGGAATGGAAAACCTAATATCCACATCAATGAAGAGTATGATAAAGGTGGAAATGTCTCTACACCAATTGATGTTGTATTTAAAGGTTTAGTTGGTTTTTGTGTCCAATCCATTAAGGAAATTAAGGGAAGGACCCAATGAACATTTTAATTTCCATCATAAGATTTTTTTAAATAATTTTGCTCCTAAACAATGAGACAGAGCCCACTAATTAAGGAAGCTTGCAAGAGCCAACCGAGTACTCTCATTTCAAGCCCTCAATGACCTTTGTAAATTTTTTGGATGCCTTCTACATCTAATATGGTTTAAAATGATTTAATCTTGAATCCAACCAAAGGAACTTCATCTAATCCTAAGAACATAAACTAATATCCTTGGTTCTTTGGCCTGATTATCATAAAGTATGCATATATTTTGGGTCATTTAGTGCAAGGTTTGTAGCTTGATAGTTGGTACATATATTTGCAAGGTTTACAACTTGATAGTAAGTATATATATTGTATTTAAATATGAAGCTCCTTTTTTCAATACTTAGGATGTTTCTTATCATAATATTTGTATACATATTTTAGGGGTTATTTTTATAAACTATTTGTACGTTGTCAATACGTTTTGGATATGGGTATAGATACAAAAATCGGGTTTCTTGGTATGGGGTTGTTTTTGGCCCCATATATATTCATAAAAAAGAAATAAAATAATATTAAAATTTATCCTAATTAATAGGAATTAATCACATATTATGCATATAAAAAGTAAAATAACCAAAAAACACTATGGGCATAGTGAGAACTTGTAGTAGTGGAGGAAGATAATGTTGTTTGACTAAGTATCAACCTTTAAAAAGTACAGAGGTAAATACACAATGATAGGAATGAGATCTAAGTGTTATTATGTTTTTTTACTTTTTAGGGTTTACTTTTTATTTATTTCCACTTTATGTTCTAAATTTTTTTCAAAAAAATATGTTTCTTATCGGATACATCGTGGACAGTTCGGATATGCCTAAATTTACACATAGACAAATCTAAAGATATTTGGTTTATCTAAGACATATTCACAAAAGGATTATATTTGTATTAGGGTTTCATGGGATTATATCAATATGCTAGACCATTTGTGATATATCGTAGCCTAATTTTTGCTTCAATCATTTGATATTTTTATGTATATTATCTTTTTATTTCAAGAGAAGGCCCTAATAAAGACTCGTTATCTTATTAAAATATAATTTGCATACTCTCAATCCTAATTACATGAATGGACATGTCACTTCATAGTAAAGATTATATGACAAAATATGTCAATCCATCTATATATAAACACACGCATGCACATTTACATATTTGTAAGTGGGCATGAATATACTCACACACACATTTACATATGTATATACATATTTATAATCATAAAACTAGATATACATATACACATTTATATACATAAATAATATACAAATGTACCCACACATATACATACATGTATAAATATATGCATATACATGATATATAGATACATATAAACAAAAAATTTATGAGATATCATGATAGATCAATGATTCACTTAAACTATTTTTACTATTGGAACTACCCTTTATATTAATTTAAAATAAATAGAGTTACATTAGTAAGGGTGACCAGAAAACTCATGATCCCACTAAACTCCATGAAGGAAACAACAAAGGCCAAAAAAGGAAACGAGAAAATGCCACGTGGGTTGTATCAAAATGCCCCAAGGGAAAGCAAAGAGCATAAAAGAAAAAAACACCAACAAAAATCAAGCACATGTTGCAGCACTTTGGGAGGAGCAAGAGGGTCCTCTCGGGGAGGGATAAATACCCCGAGTATTCATTTTGGTTGAGGAGGATCTACATGCCAACAATCATGATCTGGAAACTACATACGTAAAGGAACCATAATTCCCCAATCGGGGAGGAGAAATGGATATAGTCTACATGCCCAGCAGTGGAAAGCCCCACCAAAGAGAACTAGCAAAAACCTTCCCCCTCGGAGGTGGTCCCTAGCCAGTCTAGACGAGGACGAAGTGAAGGGAAACCCCGAGTAGAGGCATATCGATGACTGCGTGAGTCACTTCTAAAAATTGGTAAATACTGGTGGTGGTCATAGAGGCGAGAAATGGCCAAGGTGGAAGTGGAAAAGGATACGGTGAGACACAACTCATAGTGCAAGGTGCACTCCCCTAGTGATCAAGAAGCTCCTATAAATGAGTGAACTCTAGGGAAACCTTCACCACTTGAGCTTGAATCTATATTCGCACAGTATACAATATAACCACTTTTTTATTCTTTGGAAAATAAAGCAACAGATTGATTAGGTGGGAATATTAAATCATTGTGAGCTTTCCAAATATGAAATAGAAGACAAGATCAAAAAAATTTCCATAGAGCATTACGAGCTTAAAATAAATTTCCACCACCACCTAGATCATTTAATATGCTTAAAAGAACTCGACACTCCAAAGAGAACTTTCAAAGCATTGGAACTATTGTGTATTAATAATACCAATAACACTTATTTCACTAAAATAGGACATATTCACTCCAAAAAGAGACTTTCAAAGCATTGGAAGTGAATTGAGACTAAATATTTCAAGTATTCGGAAGAAATCCATCTTCGTTTTTGCGTATATCGGATGCCATTTTTGGCTATATCAAATTCCATTATTACTATTATTGGAATCCAATAATAGCAATATTGGATTCCAATATTGTCATTATTGGAATTATTCTAGTTCTAATTTCACTATTATTGGATTCCAATATCACTATTATTGGATTCCAATTCCTCCATTTTTTAGATTTTCAATGTTGAGAGTATATAAGGATAGCAATTGTGGTCACTAACTCTTATAAGTCATGCGCCTCAATGTAAGGTGAGTGGTCGATAACTCTTATAAGTAATGAGCATCGATCTAGGGTGAGTGGTTTCTAACTCTTATAAGTCATGAGCATCGATCTAAGGTGAGCAATTGTTAACTCTTATAAGTCATGAGCCCATTGTATTAAATGAAAGTGAAAAATCCTCGATGTAAGGTTAGTTTTTGGTAACTATTTTAAGTCATGATCCCATTTTATTAAGTGCAAGCTCCATACTATTAAAGTGTGATCCCTACACTCTGAAAGTGTGAGCCTTGCACTCTGAAAGTGTGGGGCTCACACCTATAAAGTCTGAGATCCTTGCAGTTCCAAAGTGAGAACCCCACATTGTTGAAAATTCAATATCCCCACAACTTTCTAAGGTCGAGCCCCACAAGTATGAAAATTCTAAGCCTCACACTTTCAAAGTGAGCACTCTGAAGAATTTGATCCTCACACTGTGAAAGTGTGAGCCTCACCCTTTGAAAGTACAAGCCTCACCCTCTGAAAGTGCAAGCCCCACACTTTAAAAGTTTTTATTCACACCTTGAAAGTGTGAAGTCTAGCACTCACACTTTTAGAGTGCAAATCTCAAACTTTGAAAGTGTGAGGCACATACTTTCAATGTTTAGTATGCACATAATCCTTAAATTTGACATGGGTCGTAAATGCTAGTGGTGTTATTTTGACTTCTGGTGGAACTCACAATAAAATTATGTTCTCACCCCGAAATATACCTTGTAACAACTCAATTATTATTTTTTTAGATTGTATAAGTTCACTAGTGTTTATTATTATAAACTATATCTGCGAGTAATCATTAAAATCAAACAACAAAGTTGGGAGTTTATGTATATCAAAAATTCTATTACTATGAAAGATAGTAGAATTTATGCTTGTAAATTGTTCCATTCTCCGTATAAACAATGAGTCACTTCCGTGAGCAAGAAAATGAAATAATCCTTGACACAATGCAAGAAAAATGTTTGTGAGAAATATTTTCTTACACCCTCGGAGATACATTAAACCATTATTTTATAGTTTACATCAATCAAAACACTCATTGTGTCACAATTGTATTTTTTTAGTCAAGAAATAATAAAACTGATATGTCATCATCTTTTCATTGAAAGGTTCTATCTGTACATTTTAATTTGTTACAAATTCATACATATACAATTGTAAATCTTATATGAGGATTCATCACCTTTTGTGGACAATTTTATTTGCACAAAACATGAATACATTTGTTGCCTCTAAAACAACAATACAAGTAGTGTTGAGTAAAGTAGTAGTGGAGGTGCTATCAAAGTAGAGACTAGTATTTGAGTAGACAACAATGGAAGAGTGTACTACAAATTTCTTATTCAACCTTGATGTTCTTGCATATTCTGGGTCAATGTAACGAATGGTATCCATAACATAGGTAGAGGTGTGGTGTTTGGTCGAGGAAATGCAATTGAAAATACCAAAATCTAACAAACTTGTGTCGAAATTATAATCCAAAATAATGTTAGAAGTCTTCACATCCTGTAAACAATGTGTGGGTTACATTCATAATGAAGATATGGCTATCCTTCTTCAAGCACCATGAGAAATCTTTAGCCGATTGTTCCAGTCTAGCTTAATCTTCTTTGATGATCCTATATGAAAATAAAAATTAATAAAACACTTGTTAGATTTTCCAAATATCCATTTTACTATGAAGGTTAGAGGTTGATTGGACACTTCTATTTCAAAAATTGAATCTATAATGTACATATTCATTTTTCTTCATAACATAATCATTTTACTCACCATGTAGGATGTCTCACTGACTTTTGTTTCTAGGTGGAGAAAGTGAACATCCATGTAGACTCTCAAGACTTGATGCTTCCAACTATTTCACATCAGTTTCAAATGCAAGCAAGCTTAGTGGGTAATGATTGTACATTCTCTTTATAGAAATTGCCTTAGAATTCTTTAGATCACATTTATAAAGATTTTTGTAGCACCATAACCAATTACATATTTCTCTTTAAGATTTTTTTGATTGTCATTATGTCATCATACATGTAAAGAGGCATGTTCATGTGTAGTATGACCAACCATGGAGAACCTAAATGTAACAAATAGATGTGTCAATAAAGAAATTGTAATATGATATTGCTTTCTGATTTGTCATTTGATAATCTATACAATATGAAATCATGTCTTGCCATGTTAGTTTTAACACCTTGCTCCATGTTTTTTAGAGCCTTTTGTAAATACCTTTGGATGATTTGAATGGTACAGAGCTATAATTATGCACAATAGTAGTACTAAACCCTAACAGATGCAAACAATTTCTAGTTTTGAGATGGATGTTGTTCATTGTATTGGGCCACAATTTTGTTAGACAACATCATACATATCCAAGTTTGCCAATTTTTTGATAACAATAGAAGAATGTCTCTAGAACCCAAGCTATTTAAAAGATAACTACTATTTCTTACATCAATTAATTGGTGATATCCAAAAACCATAAGAAACAAAACTGAATTGGTACGCAGAGAAAATTTGTGTTTATATCTACAATTGTATGGAGGAAAACATGAAAAGTTTTTAATGACAAGGAATTTCCCTAGATAGATTATTATAGGAGAGGTTTCTATAAAATAAATAGAGCCATTTACAATATCTTCTATTATTATTGCAAGAGAATTAAATTTATTCCTTTCTCAAAGACCTCCATAGCTTTTGAAAGTGAAGACCTCCAAGTTTCCACAATGATGTAGTGTAACTCAATTTTTTTAAAGTGATGGGAAGATAGCCATCAATCCACTATTAGCTCCTCTATCCTAAAGCTGTACAAATTGTTTTTATGTTGATGGAAAGATATTCTATAATATATTGATGCTAGTGGCCACTAGTCTACACTTCTAGAAATGAATTGACATCTTCAAACAAACCAAATTTAATAGTGATTAATTGTTGAAATTGCATAGTGCAATGCACAACAAAAAAACTTTATATTAATGATTTCTTGATTTTTATAACTGAAGGAGGGTTGAAGGGTCCCTTTCCCTTTACATTATATATAAAATGAGAGGATCAATCAAAAAACCGAATGATCAGAAATACTTTGGTGAAAATACACTTATGGGCATATGCCAAAAACACAAGTGATTGGGAATACAAAAAAAAAAAAACCCAAGACCAGTAAGACAGACTAGATGATTTGGTAACATTGCAATTGGAAAGGCTATATAAAACCAAAACAAAGTTACAACCTAATGGATTTTAGAAATCACTTATTTATTTGAATCAGATGACACCTCCGTAACCTCCACCTTAACGGGCCTTAAAATGGTTTTCCGCAGGCGGTTCCTGAAAAAGATGCTCTTTTCAGCAGGTACCCAACTCTTTAACCAATTGTATGCCTCACGACCTTCCCAGAGAAGAATATCCCAACATCCTAGTTCCTCTTGTAGGAGAGAAAACATATCATCTAGGTCAGGAAAGGGGAGTGAACTATCTCCCACCCTCGGTGTCTCACCCCATTTGGACACACCAGACATGAATCACATTAGGACATCATACCATTTTTATAACTTTAAAAAAATGGCCATGTCCAGAAAACCTTCTATTTATAATGAGCCTCAGATAGTAAGGGCCATGAAACACTCATGGTTTTGTCCATTTCCACTTTCATTCAACCCTATACGTTGGTTTGATCCAGTGATGACCCATCTTCAAAGCCCAATCCTTCATTGGGTGTATGATAAGAAGATGACAAATGAACGTCGAAGAAACTTTGCATTTATAATCCCTCTAGAGAAAGATAATCATCTCAAGAACTCCCTCAATAGAAACCAGGTCTTTCTCTATTTCAATTTGAAAAATGAATTTCAAATGGTGACGTAAATTTTGGTATAAAATTCCATTTCACTCACCAAACAGAAAATTACATGAAAGGCAACATTGGAAAGGCCATGACAGATGAAATGAAATCAATGAAATAAAGATGAAAGGTGTGAAAATAAGGAGGAGAGGATTGGTAAATATGTGGAGTGACTATGCCATCGCATGCTTGTAATTAATACAAGCTTGTTAGGGGCTTTAATATCGACCTTTATTGGAAAAGGTGATGAGTTCAGGGTGATGAACATATTTATTTCCAATCTTATCATGTGATTTTCTATAAAATCCACCTTTTTAGTAGCCTCCCCATATATAACATTTAAGGTCCAATATGTAATTAATGAAAGAGTACAAAAGGATTTTTATTCACACAAGTTTTTTTATGGTGGTGTTAGCAATAATATGAGAGTCACCTCAATAATTAAATCATTATTATTCAATTAAATAATAGCAACGGACCAACAATGTACCAACACTTTAATTTATTGATTCATACATTTATTAATTTACATTGGGTGGGATCAAGGTCCGTAATCTATAGTCGGGGAAAACCTCGGTAATCAATATCTTGATACTACATAATTTAATCTTCAAACTATTAATAATCATTAAAAAATAAAAATTCGATATTTGGTCCTTCGAGTAATCTCAATAATTTTTACATTTACTTTTAATTTAGTAATTTGGGGTTGATGGTGTGTTTTATTTATGAATAACATTTAATATTCTATTAACAAGTAAAATGATATAAGAATATTCACCAAAAAATTTGGCGGTATGGAAGCACACCCCAAAGCCACGAGTTCAAACTAGGTAGACAAAAGCCTAGGAGTACATCCGATTACAAAACATCACAAGATAGAAAAGCAAAAAAATTAAGCGTCAACTATGAATTATTGACCAACAATGCACAAATCTTGATCATGCCATCAAGATCCAGACAAGTCTCGAGGATAGACAATTCCCTTCTATTGCTTTCCTTCAAAATAACAAATATCGGTGTGGTCTTGAACAAAAAAAAATCATTACTTAAAATTTAATGAAAATAGTCTAAAACTTCCATACTTCATCTTGTTTCATGATACAAATCATATAGTTGGGCAATACAAACCACTATATTGGAAAAAAATTGATCGATACAATATTGTATCGACAAGGTTGGTTAAAGACAATTCCTTCTACACAAATTATACACAACATGCTTTCCACTAACATTATTTTCTCAATACCCTCTTCAACATTCTTTGTAATAACACCTTCCACATTTGTGAAATGAATTCTTGAAATTTACTACATATCTGCATAACCACACTTCTCTTACATCAATCAACATTATCAACTTCTATCAATCCAACAAACACATTCCAATAAAAATTCTAGTCGTTAGTCATGTTATTAATTATGCGATTAGCATATGGAAGAAGGTCACCCTTTTTTTCGTGGCTATCTTTCCAAACTAGCTTCGAGGATTGGAGAGAGTTTGACACACTCATATAACACTTAGACCCATTTTTTTATTTTCCTTGGCCCAAAAAAGTATGTTTATTTTATCAAACACACTATTGGGCATACTATATCAGAAATATTTGATCAATGCAATAGAAGTCTGTCATTTAATACTGCGCTAGTATCTTGTTCACCTTCCCTGTGTATGTGGTTGATCCTTTAGGTATATTTTCTTTGAAGGATGATTTTAAGAAAATATGCAAGGCCAAGATGGACAGAACATGTCGTCAAGTTTAATTGATGTACATTTATTACGATGATCTAACATTGCCATACTACGTGGCTATGTTAATTACAATAAATTATCGATCGTAGCAATAGAAAAGCCTTCCCTTTCACTAACTAAGGGTGCTTATCGGTTGTAAAAATTCTAGTCATTAGTCATCCTTCTCAAAGGTTAGTATTCAAGGATAGTCCATCGAATATAATATAATTACAAATAATGACTTCAAACCTGTTGAGATTGTTTTTTTGCATGGTTGAAATAGATTTGTCAACAATATATAGGATAGCGGCCGATAGCCTTCTCATCAATGAATAATTGACAAACATAAAACATGCATTTCTCTTTATGGACTTGGATCAGTCATTCTTGAGCAAGACCCATGTTCATCTTTGCCTTAAATTTTTAGTAAAACGTTTAGGACTATTTTGTTTAACGGGTTGTTTTTGGAAATGTGCAGGGCCAAGATGATCAGGATACATCTTCACATTTAAATTATGTACTTATATTATTATGCTCTAACTCTTATCTTTGTCACAAAGACAAACATTGAATTTTATTAGCTCGATATTTTTTAAAAATAAAAACAATAGAGCCTAGTGAGTGCCAAGCCACTCCTTTTAGTAAGTAATATAGATTAGTGATCGCTATGCATTTTCTTTGATATGAACCGACATGAAAAATTCCTTGCGATGTCATTTCATCCATTCATATGATCTATTATCGAGCACTATGTTCTATAAGTATCGTAGCTTAGATGATCACTAAGCATTTTTTGGAATACAAACTTTTTTATTTCTATTTTCTTAGTTAAGAAATAGTTTAGCCTAGAGGCCACTAATAATTCCTTTCTCATTTAACAATAAACAATAAGTGTAGAGTGTTATGTTCTATAAGTATTCAAGCTTAACACTTGCTAGGTATTTATTTTATACGAAAAATTTTAGCCTAGAGGCCGCTAATTTATTCCTTTCTCATTTAACAATTAGCGTAGATCGCTATGTTATGTAAGTATTCGATCTTAGTGGTAGCTAGGCATTTATTTTCTACAAATGTTTTTTTATCTCTATTTTTAAAATTAATAAACAGTTTAGACTTGAGGCTGCTAATCTATTACTTTCTCAAAAGACCTCCGTAGCTTTTGACAGTAAACAATTTTTATATCTCACAAATTTTGCATCTAAAAATTTCACAAAAATGCCTACAATAATATCTATTATATGATATTATTAGAGCGTTATGTTTGAAATAAGATATTGTTTAGCCTAGCTTTACCGACATATCATTCCTTCTTGAAATAAATCGAGCCTAGCGGTCGCTAAGAATTTTCCTTAATATGAACTATTGTTTGATCTCTATATTCAAATTAAAAAATCAGTTGAGCCTAGTGGCCACTAATCTACTCCTCTGAAAAGTAGTGGAGCTTAGTGGTCGCTAATCATTTTCATCAATGCACACCGATGTGTTAAAAAAGAAAAGATGCAAAGGTGTGTGCCTAGCTGTCCCTATGGTGTTATATGAGCACCCTGAAAACATTTTTAGTAATCATCTTTCTTCCTGACTATGCAAAGTCCTCCATAGCTTTCGACATTAAAAATTGTCCATATCTCACTTATCTGTCATCAAAATATATTATGGAAAATGCCTAGCGACCACTAATATCTATTACTATGATTTGTTCATAAAGCATCTATGTTATCAAGAAATTGTTTAGCCTATTTTCGCATAATCATACCGTTTGGTAAGTATTGAAGCTTAGTGGCCGCTAAGCATTTTCTTTCACACCCAATGTTTTTTTTATCTTGTTTAAATAATGGAGCTTAGCGGTCGCTAAGTATTTTACTTGATACAAACCGATATAAATTATGTGTTAGACACAAAATAACTTATGAGTAATATAGAAGTTGAGAAATCCTTCAATTGTATGTAGTGCCACACTTGGTTGTGGAAGGAATGTATTGTCAATAAGATAAGATTATAGTTAATGAAAATACTAGTGATCAAAAACTGTAAAGATATTTATTTACATTACTAGAAATGAAACATAGGAGTTGTAGAGGCTAGCGACCACTAGGCTTCTTCTCAACAAAATGATGGACAACATATGACATACAAAGTTGTTCATTAACACGTGCTTTAAAGAGAATACCTTGATTCCCTATAAAATGTAAATTTTTTTTTTTTTTGAATTCGGTGTTGCAAAAATATCATTCTAATGGAGCTTAGTGGTCACTATTTTCTTTCCTATCTATAAGGTACTCTCAAATTCTAGTGAAGCGTAAAATTATGTTTTAGTTTTTCTAGAGTAAAGCATTAATAACTCCAAAATATCATCGATCACTAGATTTATTAGAAATTTCATGCCACGTGGAAACATTTTAATGGATTATAGTTACAACTTAATAATGTGAATTTTTATAGGTAAAAATATTTGTTAATTCTATCGCTAATTAAAAATTTCTTAATAAATGTGTCAATTATATAACTATGTAATTAACTAGTTCAAACTTGCAAGATGTCACATTTTATTGGATTTTTTTATTAACACAAACGATGGCTAAAAAATATCAAATTTGCACTCGATAAAAATTAATAATAAACAAGGTGTATATCGTTCTCTTAAAATTTATTTTTTTTCTTCGTAACATTCACTTCTATTTTCTAAATGGTTTTTTATTATGCTTAAATTAATATTTTTCGTTTTCCCACGAGTTCACAAAGAAACTTTTGACATTGTCCCAATAGTTTCTAAAGTAGGTAGTATTAATAAATTTGATTTCCCCATATCCCACCCTATTCCCGAATTAACGTGCATTATATTTATAAAATACCAAATTCTCTCTAGATTAAATATCACTCTCTTAAAATTTAAATTTTTTGTTTCCTAATGTTCGCTTCTATTTTCTAAGTGGTTTTTTATTATGCTGAAATTAACAATTGTTGTTTTGCCGTGAGTCCACATAGAAACTTTTGTCAATGTCCCACTTGTTTCTAAAGTAGGTAGTATTATTAAATTTGATTTCCCCAAATCCCATGCTATCCCCTGAATTAACGCACATTATATTTGAAAAATATTGAAATCGCACTCGATAAAAATTAATAATTAACGAGGCGTATATCGCTCTATTAAAATTTAATTTTTTGTTTCCTAATGCTCACTTATATTTTCTAAATGGTTTTTTATTATGTTTAAATTAATATTTGTGGTTTTCCTAAGTGATCACAAAGAAACTGTTGTCGTTGTCCCACTTGTTTCTAAAGTAGGTAAAATTAATCAATTTGATTTCCTCGTATCCCACCATATGCCCCAAATTAAATGTAAATATTAATGACGGGTTAATTCAAGGTACGATATGTGGAATCCCCCACATTGAATGACAATATTTGAAATATCAAAATCCCACACTTTTTCTTTAAGAAGGGAAAATTCAAAATTTGAAATTTACTATTCCCACTTTTTTCTATTTTGAATTTCTTTCGTTGAATGCATTTGGAAAAAAATAAATAAATAGGAGAAATATATATTAGGGTTTCATTTTTATTTTCTAAAAATAGAAAAGAATATCTTAAAATTAGAATACAAAACACGCAAAGAATAATTTCTTGGTTTGAGTGCTTGATTCTGAAGAATTTTTTGAATGGTAAGCTGAGGCAACGATCGTAATCGCATTTGGGGGTGTAAAAACAAGATAGAAAATAGTGATAGTGGATAGATCATGGAGTGCAGTGAAGATAAGGAGGATGAAAAAGTATGTAATCAAAAGAGATAAGAAAAATAGGTTGTAGATATGTTGGTCGTAGAATTTGATCTTTGAAAACAAGCAAGCGGATCGGGGGACAAAAATCCCTCCTCTTTATGGGAGAGGTTCCCTTATTGAAAAAAAAAGAGGAAAGATAAACTAACTATTTACAATATAAACATTTGTTCAATATTTTGGTGAGGATTTTGATATTTTAGATGCATTCGTAAAAAAATTTGAATACAAAAGAAAGAAGAAAAGTCAAGACTAATATTCAGAAACTAAAGAGAAAAGAGCACTTTTAGACATATTGCAAAATGATATCTTACTAATGCTTGATAAAATAACAAGATTTAGAATACACATATAAAACATAGGACATGCATGTATTAGACATAAAGTTCCAAATACACCTATCAACTGAAAGACACAAATTTCTTGCTTAAATACACATAGCTTTATATGAATCAAATAAGGAACAGAAAGAGATAAAGCATGAGAGAGGGTGAAACTTCTTCTGTATTGAATAGTTCAATGTTCTTTTTACATCCAGATATCAAAATCCCAATCCCTTACAATGACAAGGAAAGTTCTTTAAATAACCCAAGAAATGGTTACAAAGAGCCTTTTCAGTTTCCTTTCTTTTAATTTCAAAATCTAGTATCTAATTAAATATTACAAACTCAATTTATCTCTTATTTTCATAACACATGACTAAAGAGATAAATCCACCTTAATTAGATATTTTAAATAAGAAAGGAGAATATGAACTAGGGATCCGAGATGCTAGTAGAAGTTTTTGAAGTCCCCTTTATCTTAAGAAATTGATGTCTGAATCTTTTCAATGCTTCAAGTTATGTCCATTCCTCGGGAATTTTTGTGTTAGTGGTTGCATGAGTCCAACTACCCAAACACTTCTCCATTTATTTTCTAAACTCTAAATTTTCCAAGAAATATTTAGTGGCATATGTGATATAGCCTACAAAGTGTGAAAATTTATTTCATTTTCTCCTTGGATATGGTGTCTGCTTGAACAAATTTTCTTTAACAAAATCCTTGAATTGAGATTTGATCTCTTGAATAGTGAATTTATCATTTGAATTCTCTTTGAAGATTTGGAAATGAATATCTAGGAAGGAAAACATGACACAAGCTTTAAAATATTCTCCTTTTTGCAACATATTTTTGAGTTCTCCAATGGCCTCTTCCAGAACCTTTATTTTCTAGTCAATACTGAAAACCCATTGTTTAGACAAATTCAATTTTACATCATCAAAAACCTTATTTTCTAGAAGGATTTGTACATTTGTCTCACTCATCAATTTGAGATCCTGAATGCACTCACTCCACAATTTCAACTCCTATCCATCCCACTGAGTGTTGTAGTGAATTTTAATTGAATCTTAGAAATTTTCTCATATGCCTTGAATGCCTCTTCAATAAAATTCATACCTATGATTATCAAGTCATCAACCATAGCCTCCATTTCCTTCCCATAAGTGGCATGCTTATGAATGTATTTGATGGCTTGAACCTCATCATTGGATAGGATGGCATGAGGTGGGATGGAAGCTAGGGGAGTTAGGTCAAGTACCTTATCTTACGCAATAAGGATTTGATAAAACTTGACAAAATTTGATTATGCTCTTCTAACTACTCTTGTGTCTACTTCCCTTTTTCAACTCTTTCAATCACTTTAGACACAATCTCCCTCAAATTATGCACCTCACTTTCAGGTGTTGATTCACCAAGAGAGATTCTTGTCAATTCCAGATCACCCATTGATAGGTATTTTTCATCTTTGTCAGCTTGGGTTTTGTAATTTCCATGAATTATTGGCCTTGGGAATCTGAAACCAATCTTGATGTGACTTTGGCCTTTTTTGTTGGAGGGGGAGGAGTAGTTCTAGAAGAGTTACCCCTGCATCAAACTTAGGAGTAGCCGCACTTGAAGTGGCATTTCTTTTCTTTCTTTCCAGTAATGGCTATACCCAGGTAAATGAAGAGCTTGAAGTGGAAGGAACAATAGACCCAAGTGTAGATGTACTCATAACACTTAGAGTTTGTACCACAACTACTTCTAACACAGAGGTATTAGCTTGAGTGACAGAAGCTTCCATAGCAGATATTTCCATAGATTCTAAAACTATTTTCTTTGACTGTTCCTCCTTCACACCACTTTAGATAAGGATATCCTCCTCAGGATTTTCCTTCTCTTTTCCTTCACTATGATCTTCGTTGAGTTCCAAAATTGCTTCCTTGTCAGAAATGGTTATAGTTTTCTTAGGAGAGGGTTGTTTCTCACTCTCTTAGATAACCTCAACTGTATTATAATCATTTTTAGCTTTTCCCTTCTTGGTGTACACGAGTTAAATATTTAGGAGGAGAAGGAATAGATTGTTCATGTGTCTCGGGGAGTGGATACGGTATTTATTTTTGAGGAGTAGACAGATTTCCTTGCCTTGATCATCTTCATTTTCCTGTCAAACTAAAGTCTAGTTCTCACTAGGACAAGGTTATTGATCTCCTTCAAATCATCTCTCTCCTTGACAAACAAATCAATGGTTTCAATAAGAGTGCGCTTGATTAACTTCTCATACTCAAGAGACTTTAGTTCTTAATCATCATCCTCAATCCTTTAGGAACATCATATGTACCAAAATCCATGATCTTTTGTAGAGATAATCTTCCATAGTAGCTTCTTTGGGATTCATAATCATCAGAATAATCTTCCCAGTAGGCTTCAATATCGGCAAGATGTTGATAACCCATTTGAAGTTGGTGGAAATGAACTCCTTAATGTCAAAGAAATTTATGGGCTTATAATAGTGAAGGGTAAGAGGAGAAATGGTTCTATCAATTTTATGGGCATCCAAAGCAGTTTTACAAGTGTAGTTACCCAATGTGATTAGGAACTGAATACTTACAATATTCTTATCCCTGCAGGTTCTATGTAATTTATCCAATTGTTTGCATATCTGAACTAGAGCCATTTTATCACTACAATACATTGGAAGTTTCAAGGGTTGTCCTTCAAATCCAACCAAACGTATATATGAAAATTTCTGAACTAAGTGAAAAAGCTGCCATAGACATTGATCAATTATTTTTCCTCATCTAAGAATCTTCTAGCAATATCCCCTTCTAATAATTTGACAATGTACATAGTGAATGCATCATTCACTCTCCTGAAATGATGATTTCCAACCTTCAGAGTCAACTGTGGACAATACATATAAATAAGGGCATATTTCTTGTCTTCTACGGGGAAAAACCCAACCATTATTTGTAAGCCACAATGGTGTACATCAGATAGGAGGTCATGTAGAAGGTTTGAGTCCTCTGAACATTTTCCAATTGCTCAGTCAAGCTATCACAAATTATTCCTACCCAGTTCAAGTTTTTCTTACCCTCACATATAATATTGATATAGGGGCACATCTAGTAATGGAACTCATTGGTGGAGGGAATTCCCATTATCCTAGCAAAGAGTGATGACATATGATAATTCTTCATGGAAATAAACTCTGAACATTATCTTGGGTAGCCTTGAGGC
The DNA here is from genome assembly GCA_018340775.1 of Taxus wallichiana var. yunnanensis. Taxonomy (NCBI): domain Eukaryota; kingdom Viridiplantae; phylum Streptophyta; class Pinopsida; order Cupressales; family Taxaceae; genus Taxus; species Taxus wallichiana. The sequence goes on along the minus strand of CM031242.1, from coordinate 324,365,923 downwards.
TCCTTTCTTTGGGTTCTTAAACCAAGATTTGGCCACTCTACTCTTGTATCGTTCATTGTCTTGATCAAAAAGAGTTTGCACCTGATCCTTGGTAAGAATATTTGAGCCTTCAATTGTGGGAATTCTAAAAGCAGTAAAAATACAATACTCATCAAGTCAAGCCACCACCTACCCTTGAGGGTCAACAATATCTTTTGTATCAAGGTCAAAATAGCAACTACAAGCCAAAACTGTATAAGCACATTGGACGGAAATTTAAAAACCTCCCGCCTCTACAATTCCACTATCCTTGATTAGTTGGGAAATGGGAGAAGGGTTTTGACAATTAATGTGTGCCCAAAAATCATCCATTCGAGGTGTTGAGCTTCACTATCACCAATATCTAGTATAGCCATCTCAAGGTAGAGAGGTGCTCATGTCCCTTTAAACTGATCTTCATTTTGTGACAGGAGAAGAATATCTTTATGATAAAATCCCTAGTTCCTCAATCAACACCTTAATGATTCACAACTTCTCTTTGCACCTATAGATTTGAAAATAATCGAGTACTAGAACATGGCTACAAATGACGAAGAAAAGGGGACTTGAATGGTCTCTCGAAAATGCAAGAAAGGTGGTGAAAATGATCAATTACCCAACTATTTATATGAATTTAAACTCAAGTAGTTCGGCGAGATGAAATAAATAAGGTAATTAAAATTCTATGCCGAACTTAAAATAATGAAAATTGGGTAAGGAACAAATGTGCACAATTGTCCCAAGGACGTTGCGACATCCAGGACGCACAAATTTGAAATAGCCGATTTGTGGTAAAGGTGAAAAATAGTTACACAATGGCCCCCAAAGGACATTGGGACACCTAGGACATGCAAATTTGAAATAACTAATTTGTGGTAAAGGTGGAAAAAACTTACACAACTGACCAGAAGGGACATCGGGACACCTAAGATGCAAAGCTGAAATAGCTGCAATGAATGGAAATCCACAAAGGAGACTTGGGAAATGGAAGGCGGGGATCATATGAGACACATGGGAAAAGAAAAACTGAAACACCCACAACATACTAAAATCGGATAAGTCAGAAATATTTGACACAAATAGTCCTTGGGACATCGGGACACCATTTCTTTGAAAATCCAAAAAGACCGGAAATAAAGGAAAATAAAGACCAATCAGAAAAAGCGGAAAATCAAGGAACAGATGGCCCGGAGGAACTTAGGACATGAGGAAAAAAAAATTGAAATACCTGCATATCATTGAAAAAATCCTTAAAACTTAAAATTTGAAAAATGACTAACTATTTGAAACTATCTCTTTCTCAGGGGATCCTTTACAAAGAAATTTAATAGTCACCTAACACAAAAATTTTAAAATTAGAGAAGAAAATTCACAACTCTTGGGGAGGTGACAACAATTGGCTCTTTCTAGGGACATGGCTTGGATTGAGCACCATGACAACAAGACATAGCATAAACTCCAGAATCTCAAGGTTTATAAGATAGACTAGTGCCTTATCCATTGGGTAAAATAGATTCAAGGATGAAACAATACAAAAGAGACACCCACACAACACCAAACAAAGACCAAAAATGAAAACTATACAAGACTGTACAAGGACCACCTAGTAACCTAGGATTGAAACAACTTCAAGTACTACCCACTATATGGAAATGGAAGAGATGTTCCATCCATATAGTCCAAGTAGAAATAATTTTCTCCAAAGAAAGTGTTTGATCTTGAAAGGACCCAACTAGAGAGAATCAAAATTTCCATGACTTCCCAGGCTCCCGCCTCTTGTCCCAAAGTAGAACAATGTCTCCAACCTGGAAGTCTCTAGGTCGGAATTTTTATCAAATAACTACTTTACTCTTTTTATGTGTAGCAATCCTATCCACCACTTGTAATATGTCCTCATCCAACTTCTGTAGGTACATGATTCTCTTCTCCAAAGCACTAGTAAAGTTTGAATCTTCAATGGCCTTCATCAGCTACAATGTTGGAAGTTCTACAGTCACTAGAAAACTGAGCTTCAGTTCCATACACCACCTGAAAAGGAGACATTCCAATTTCCCTTTTGGGAGTAATTTTATCTGCCCAAAGATCATCATACAACTTCTTATGCCAATTCCTCTATGATTCATTGACAATATTTCGAATGATGGTCACCAAATTCTTGTTTGTTGATTCTGCTTGTCCATTTCCTTGGGGGTAGTAGTCAGAAGAATGTGTAAAATATTCCATACCCATAATAGAAATCCATCATTTCATAAGAAGAGAAGTTGGAGGCATTATCAGTGATAATTTTACTTGGTACCCCAAATCTAATAAGAATGTTTTCCTTGATAAAGTTACATATCACTTCAGAGGTTATGCTTTTTACTGGAATGGCCTCCACCCATTTGGTGAAATAATTAGTGGAAGTTAATACATGGGTGTGTCCATCACTGGAATGAGGATTGAGAGTACTCGCGAAGTCTAATCCCCATCATTAAAAGGGTTTTCTATCACCACTGGTTTGAGTGGTAGAGTGGCTAACTTAGGCCTTCCCACAAAAGTTTTGCAAGCTTCACATTTACTCACCCATTTAGTTGCATCTCGAAACAAAGTTGGCTAGTAGTAACTTGCAAAACAGATTTTATGAGCAATCAAAGTAGATGAGAAATTCCTCAACAATCTTGATCATGAAATGATCTAAGCAACCTCTTTTGATGTTCTCTGTCCACACATTTGAGAAACCTCCCATCAATCCCTCTTTTGAATAAGGAATTATCCCAAAGTACATACTATGTAGATCTCAGCTTAATGGATCTTTTCTCTTTAACATTTAGATGAGATGGGCATTCTCCATAAGTAATAAAATGGGAAATATCAGCATACCATTCATCATTTGAACTGATAAAGAGAAGAATTGGAATATGTGTATCTTCTTGGGAAGAGTTATCTTCAACACCTACAACAATTAACTCATAGATCCCTTTTCCCTAGACTAGCTTAGTTGTCCTAATGTCCAAATCATACTCTTGTACATTTTCCACCCAATTTCCTCTTTTAGTCCCAAACTCTTTTTGTGTGAGAATAGACTTAACCATTGTATTCGGGACAAAGACAATAGAGTGAGAACTGAGGATATAGAAACAAAATTTCTTGATTGCTTTAACCACAACAAAATCATGTTTCTCAATCTGAGTATATTTCAATTCATGAGCTTTAAGGACATAACTCATGAAAGAAATGGGTAGCTCACATCCCTCAGGATTCTTCTGTGTTAGAATAGCAGCCAAAGTATTCTTAGTAGCATAGCAATAGATCAAGAAATCCTTCTCAAAATTAGGGCAAACAAGAATGGGAGTTCGGGAAATTTCCTTTTGATATTTTCAAAAGCTTCTTTCCCTTCTGGTGTCCAACAAAAAGATTGTTTCCCTTTCATCATCTAGGCTACACTCATGGTTAGCTCTGCAAAATTAGGAATAAATCTCCTTAAAAATTTATCTTTCCAAAGAAAGAATGCACACCCTTTTTTCTTGTGGGGAGAGGAATTCATTTGGATAGCTTGCACCCTATATAGATCTATCTTGGTCCCCTCTTTGGAAATAATGTGTCCAAGTAGTTTTCCTTTAGTGACTCAAAAATAGACTTCTTTGGATTGAGAGATACCCCATGTTCCCTACACTTTTGAAGGACAGTTTCAAGATGTTGGAAATGGTCTTCTCTTCTCTTGGAAAAGACAGTTAAATCATCCAGATACACAACAATACATTTTCCTTTAAAGACCCAAAATCCAAATCCATTTCCCATTGAAAAGTGGCACCAAAATTAATCAAACCGAATGACATCCTCTTATAAGAAAAAGTTCCCCATGGAGTTGTGAAGGTTGTCTTGTGTTGATCAGGAACATCAACCTCAATCTGATTGTACCTGAAAATCCATCCAACATAGATAACATTTCAGATCTGGTAACAACTTGCAAAATTTGATCCATCATGGGGAGTGGATAATTGTCCTTGAGGGAGGCTTGATTTAGATTTTGAAAATCCACACAAATCTAAATCTCACCATTATTTTTCCTTCTTTGGGAAAATATTGGCCACCCAAGCTGAGTGATGAATTGGAAAAATTATCTTTTCTTTCAAGAGATTTTGAATCTCTTGATAAATGGTGTCTGAAATATTGGGATTGTATTGCCTTTGTTTCTATCAAAAAGGCTTGATTCTTGGTTTCAGAGGAATATAATGTTGCATTTCTCTTTTTGAAAGATTTCAAATAATCATATGAATAAGCAAGGACATCAACATATATTTTTAGTAAATTTATCATCTTATTTTTTCTTCTTTTGTGCAGCATTCCAATGTTGACAAGTTTGGGTTCCTCTTTACTTCCAATGTTAACATTTTCATACTCCATGAGACTAATGAACCTCATGTGATATCTTTGACTTGATATACCTGTCATGTTTTTCAAACAAATATTCCAGGCTTACTAATCCTTTGGGTATCTTGTTACCTTTTAAATTAATACAACCATCCTTATCATATTCTTCCTCAATTCCTTCTTCAGTCATGGTGGATGATATGGACTCACGAGGAGCAGCTTCACTCCCTTCAAAATACAACTAACTGAAATTATCTTGAAGTTCAAGAAAAGAAAGTAGATGTTGATCATCATTGAATACTTTCCAATTTTTGGCATTATCTGGCACACTTGGCCTATGTATCATTTCAATTGTGAACTTTTCCTAGGCAAAGTTAGGATGAGGGATCAACAAGGATCCTGAGACGGCTAAAGCATCTTCTCTAGTATTATTTTCCCTAGGAATAACTTCTATGGAAAAGGCATCTAATAATTCAATAGAATCCCACACCAGATTTCTATAGTGTTTTAGCCTCTTGTTCTTAACTTGAAAAATATCTCTGACCTGCTTAACGATAAGTTCTACATCTCCTCGTGCACAAATATTCTTAATCCCCATCTCCTTGGCCATTGATAGTCCCAAAAGAAGAGCTTCATATTATGTTGTATTATTGGTGTTTTCAAATTGAAGCTTGTAGGAGAAAGGATAAGACTTATTTTTAGGAGAAAATAGGACCACTCCTACTCCAGAACTAGCTGAAGAACAACTACCATCAAATTCAAGGATCCAAACACCATTAGGGTCATCCATCACACCTTTGGAAATTTTCATTTCTTGTTTTGACATGATCATATAGTTCCCATGACCAATGTCCTCATAGAGGATTTGTGCTTTAGGATCATCAATTTTCTACACAATATACTCAGTCTATCTCTCAGGTAACAATTTCTTCATCTTTCCATTAACTAGAATGAGAGTGTGTGACCAATCCATTTGAATTTCTCCACCTACTTCTTTACAAAAGTTCCTTCTTAGAAACATGCCATAGGATGGGGGAATATCTACTACTAAGATAGTAGCTTTGACCCTTTTCTTTGGGAAAGTAGTGAAAGCTACTTGTGCATCTTTAATCCTTCCTACCAACGGCACCTCCTTACTTTCCATGGAATAACAAGAACCAAATGTGTGTGTCAAAGTTAGACCCAAAGCATGAGCAACCTTAGTAGGCATCACATTGTTTGATGCCCTAGAATCAATGACACAATTACTGAGCCTATGACCAACTATAAGTAAAGTGATATAGAAAGGCTCAATTTTCTCAGTTACAGAAGGTGTCATAGCCATTAGGTTCTGCTGAGGCGTAGAGGTGGGAGTAGGTAAAAGGAATTTAGAGGTGGTGGGTGTAGGATTGGATTTGGATTTGACAAATTTGACAACTTGAGAAAAGGCATCGGGATGGGTCTGATAGAACTCAACCTCTGAAATTTGGATTTTAGTTTTCTTGATATGGTCAATTATGTCAAAGGATCTTGAGGTAGATGGGGTTTCTGGACTAGAAAGGGAATAACACTTAGGCCTATCAACTTTGACATTTGAGATTGTCTTATTTACAAATAAAGACAAAGAAGTAAAGGGAGTATTAGAACTACTTAACGTACGATGGAAAAGTGACATGCGAGCATGAGAATCTACAAGTAACTCTTCCTTACACCCAACCTCTCAAGGTCATGCCAAGACAGCCGGTGGGGATGGAATATACGGGCTACAGACAGACTAGTTGGGTAATCTTATGTCTTCAACACGTAATAATGGGATCTGCGAATCTAAGGAAAAGAAGGCCCTCCTAACTTGAATAGGTGTGATGGATCATTTGGTGAGGATAGCTGCTCGAAGGCTCCAATCAATATCGAGCTCAGCCGAGATCCTATCTATAGGTTTGAATACATGGAAACTGACCTATGGGTGCTTCGTATATATTTCCTGACAAGGTCATGAAAATGGTGGTAAAATGTGTAGTGGATTCTCTGGGGTTTTATGGATGATTCTCTGGTTTAGTCAAAAATCCTTAGCTTGATTGGTTGTTATGTTTAATAATGAGAGTTGTGCGATAATGTCTGGTGGGAGTGGAGAGGACCTAAATACTAATGTTCACAAACCAAAGCATCAACGTCGGATTGATTTGTAGGCCCGTTGGGTTGTGGGACCTATGGATCACAACCATAAGTTTGTGGTTGTTGTGGACCTCCTATGGTCATATGAAGAGTCAATCCCTAATTCCGAGTATCCAGTAGTCGTATGCCTTTTTAGCCTCTATGTTCAGAACTAGGAGTTGTGTAATTTTCTCATAATACCTTATAGGTGTTCTGTAACTTGAATTTGTAAGCTAGTTTCTATGTCAATTTGGATATCTCCCGCATCAGGTTGTGGGACTAGTGCGTCGCAACCGAATGTTTTCTCTCTTTCAAGTCCTTCTAGAGTCATACGGATATCTATCAAGGCAGTCTATAATTTGGTTAATTTGACCAAAATGTGTGTTCTTTGTCGTCTTCTATGTTTAATCCTCTCAGCTATGTGCTAACTTCTTGTAGGTCTGATGTTGTTCGGAAGACCTGAATTATGAGATTTTGGTCTATGTCGACTAGTGCTGCGGGAAGATTTGGTTGAGGCACGATTGGCTCAAAAATGTATTCCCTAGGCTCTCTAGGTCCCATCATTGTCATGCAAAAGATGATACAATTCTAACTAAAGAAAAGTAAATTGATTATGCAAGATATATTTATAACATACATACATTCCTCTATTTTTGTATTTTTGATAGAATATTTAACAAAATTAAAAGAACAACTATTTAATATATTCAGAAAATGACAACTAGTCTAATAACAAAATTAAAACAAGCAAGGTAGCCTGGTATAGCTACTTTTTGCCTGTAGTTGTTATTTTAACCTAAATAGCTAGATAACTGATTAACTTAAATTGAAAGACTCTTGATCCTACCTCAGAAGTGAGGAATGAATCATAGTTTCTTAGAAACTATCAATCCCCACAACTTCCCCGATAATATCGAAAGTGAATTTAACTGAAATGAAATAATTCACTACTCTATTTGATATGTTTTAACTAGAACTTTTGACAACTCAAACCTGGCATTTGCAGAATAGTGGCGAATCCAGTCGTGTGTGATTTTTTCCCCTCAGTGTGATCTCCTCATTCCTTCATGTTCACATGAATCTAGAAAAGTGTGTATATGCTAGCATCAATAGAAGAAGGTGTTCGAACAATGGCAGCTTTGGGTATAGACCAAATATAATGTGAGTAGGAGAGGGATAGCACAAGTGACAGAGCTTGGCTTATGCAATTCCTAGTGGGATCTATTGTGGGAATATAACACAAGTGTACCGAGAGATTCTAGACACTACTTCCTATGAAGAACACAACCTGCAACTCTAATGGATTCCAAATTGAAATAAAACTACCTTACTCTAACTGATTATATGAAACAACAACAAAACTAAAACAAGAAGATCACGTGGCCTCTAAATAGAAGAATAAAACTAGCATGGATGCAAAACATGAAACCAAATGAATTATAAACAAGAAATTGAAAGACTAAACAATAGAATTAAGAAGGTAAGGGTCCATTTGTTTGAAAACAAACTAGCTATTTATAGAATTCCCATTCACTAAAGGGTAACTTGGAATGGAACTCTTTTACCATTAAACAATGGAGAAACACTATTACAGGGAACCAAAAACATAAATACAAGCTAAGGCGGTTGAGAAAAGCTGGTAAATGTTGAAAATTCACGCAAGTCACGATCAAAGGAACGTGTTAGAAAACACATGAAGGACCGCCACCCGATGGAAAACACGTGAAGGATTGCCATCCGAGGGTGGGGCGAGTCATGGGACCACCACCCCCTGTCAGGTGGTGGTTTCATCAAGGTCAAAAGGCCAAAAAGGGGGAAGGGATAAAACAAAGCACAAGGAACTTGGATAAAGCATTTGGGATGCTAACATATACTTTGTGAGCTTCTCTGGATCCCGAACACCTTACGAGGTGACCTGTATCATCATTGGGGCATGTGTGACATCGTTCGGTGGTGTAGTACCCTACAATTTTGGGTATGTACATATTGTCCCCCTCGGAGAAGCATTTTAGCCATGAAGAGGTGTAAAATGGTGGGTCCGAGTATGGTGGTCCCAAAATGGGAAGCTAGAAATTATACCTGACACACCCGTGTGTCGAAGTGACGCCATCCAAATTCCCGCTACCTATAAAATGAAAAGAGGACTCAAGTGTAGATAGATAAAATAAGTCAAGAAAACAAATACTAAATTAATATGGAATGAGGACTTACCATTTGTGTGGGGATAAGAACTTACCTCCGTCGGTGCTCCAAACCTGCGAAAGGGGCTTTCAAAATGAGTCAAAACACTATATATATATAAATGGGCTCATTTTCCTATTCATTTGCGCGTGTTGATTTGATAGTTTTTGAGCTCTGGGACCCACGGTGATGGTTTTTGATGAGAGTATAGTCAAAATGTTCGTGGTGAGATAGCGATCATGCCTCCGAGAGCGGAACGTCGACCCACGAGATCTCAGGTTAGTTCTTCTCGATTTACCGTTTTTGCACCCAAAATGTTAAAATGTTGAAATATTTGTCTTGGGGGGATCATTTTTAGAAATGTTAGTGTTAATAGGGTCACTTAGGGGGGGCGCCTAATGGGTAGGCTTTTATTTTAATTAAAATGGTCAATTTTTGCATTTTTGAGCATTTTTAGGGCACGTGACCATTTGAACTCGCAAGACAAGACCGCCACCGAAAGCAGGGCGGTGGTTACGAGACTACCACCCTAGAACACAGGGTGGTTATAGAATCACCCGTACAGGAGTGTCCATTAAAATGTCAAAACAACACTTGATTTTTTTTTACATTTTTAACATTCTTGCATGTTCTTAATAGTTTTTCCAATGTAATTTTGGTACTAACTTACTCCTTTTTACGTGTTTTTTGGGTGTATGTAGAAGAAGGAGGAGTACATTAGATGGAGCCTGGGAGAGGGAGTGTGATTGGCTCTGGCAGTGTTAGAGGCACTCTCCCAGGCAGAGCGGGATACTCTCCAGAGGGTTGGTATATGGAGGATTGCATAGGTTCCTCATGTTGCACTTGCTAGTCACATATTGTGTGACTTGTTCTCTTATTGGGATGTGGATCGGAATACCTTCGATTTCAGGAGTTAGGGGTGAGTGGTCTATCACCCTGGAGGATGTTTACCGTATACTGGGGGTTCCGATCCTTGGGCGGTGGCTGTCTCTTAAGATAGTTGTATCTAGATCACAGGTGGTTCAGTGGGCCACCTATATGGGAGATGCGGTTGTATCGATGGGGTCAAAGAAGGGCATGAGGATCCACTCTATTATTGAGTCAGACATTCCCTTGCTCCACAAGGCCATCATGGGCATCCTTGCATCCAGAATGATTGGGGATAAGGGAGGGGACACCCTCTTATATTGTTGGGCCCCTATTATTGCACAGATTGAGGGCCATGGATGTGTCTATGCTTGGGGAGCAGATATCCTCGGGACTACCTACCATGACTTATATAGGGTAGTCCATTTATAGGCAGTCACTGAGCCACCCGACTCTTGTCATGAGTTGGGTGTATGAGCACATTATCCCATATGGGAGAGGTGTAGAGGTGGAGGATCTGGGGCCGTCAGGGTAGTGAGGTGGATGGGGATGACAGTTCTAGAGCACCCCACCAGCCTAGTGGTTTCCCTGACTACAATAGACATGGAGGCCACTCCTTATTAGGCCATGGTAGGGGTATGGGGAGAGGAGACCATTACACTGATTACCTACCAGACCACCAGCCAGTTGATAGATAGGGTGGGGAAGTTGGAGGTACACCCCTTTGACAGAGTTCCATAGTAGTTTGGCCTCCCCTATAGTGGCATGCTTCCTCCGGTGGTGCCAGTGTATAGATCTATCCGCGAGGCTCGGGAGGTCCTAGAGGCTGAGGGTGGACCATTGTTACACTCGATACTCCTATTACGGCTAGGAGGGTGGTACGTGCACGAGGGAGAGCTGGTGCTCCTCAGGCACCCTTACTTTGGATTACCGCGTCCTGCTCATAGTAGTGATGAGCCCATCGATGTGGACTCCGAGTCTAAGGAGTTCACTGGGGGAGAGACCAAGGAGGAGACAGAGGACATGGAGATTAGTGAGATGGGTGGTGGGGGGATGATAGTGATCCTGAGTGGCATGATACCTCAGGAGATCCTACAGGCCGAGAGGGTGGAGCGGAGCATAGAGAGAGTGACTCTGGTTTCAGAGGAGTTACTCTCTCAAGACTTAGGTGGAGATGGCGAGTCTGTTGCAGGTCCGTCACATTGCCCCAGACGTGGGTGAGGGGCACCAGTTAGTGGTGACATCAGTGGTGGTGGATCCTAGAGATCCTTCTTGGAGGCCTGGTGATCCTAGTGAGTTGTCACTCTTCTCCTGACATTTGTTTTAGTTAGACTCATCTTAGTTTGTTATTTCTTTTTGTTTTTCTTACTCTTGGTTTTATCATTGATCATTTTCTAACTTGTTTTCTCCTTTGTTTGTACAGTGACTACTGATGAGTGGTGAGACTTGATTCACCGAGTGTGTACCGATACCCTGCTTCTCCCCTCGAGAAGACTCATGTGTTGAGCTTTCCGTGGATGTGGGGAGCCCTCAGCAGCTGGTAGGCACACCGATGTTTTTCCTCTGTCTGGTATGCGGTGAAGATTATGACTTCTCTCTGCATGGAGGTGGCTGGATATAGGACAAGCCGAGTGCCTGATGAGGAGGAGCCATTCTCGTAGTGAGACGGTAGCTACGGGTGTGACCACGAGCCCTCAGTGCATTGGAGAGCAGTGAGAATCGAAGTCCTAGGCGTGGCCACGCACCCTCTGAGGGATCCCATAGGGATTGAGAGACTATTTGGCTCCTTTTGTAGTGACTCTTGCTAGATTGTTTATATGAGCACTTTGTATTTTCTAGGCTCATTGAGCATTTTGACCATGCCTAGTGCATGATGGCATTGTACATGAAACCTGATTATATATATATATATATATATATATATATATACCTCTTTTTGGATCTAGATCTCTTTGTACCTAGAGTTTTGTGATTCATTTCCACATGTATACTAGATGTTTATTAGAATTTTTGTTTTTATATGCTTTTCAGAATGTATGCAATGGAGAACAAATGTCACAAATGTTTTCTTTTTGTATTTCGTGATGCTGATGTATGATGATGCAAACACCATGTGATCTTGAACTTTAGTTTCTATAAGCAATTTTCCGGTACTTCATATTGTTTTGACAAAATGTGATGATGAGCTGGTATGATGAGCAGATGAACTTGCCCCACTCCTAACTCCACGCAACTAGTAAGATGTGAGGGCTCACCACCGAGAGCTAGAAAGGGCACAAGCTATGAGGTGTGTTGAAATGGTAATGATGAGAGATAGACAAAGAGTTGGTGGAACCAAATTAGGATGCTACAAACCTATCCTACTCAAGTGACTCCATAGTTTAGAATGTGACTTGCTTTGCAGTTTATCTAGACTTAGATCCATAGATGGCCACTTGGTTGACAAAATCTGGTTTTCAAGGTTTTGAACTCTCTTGGAATTTTGGACATCTGATTCATTTGTTTTTGACTCAAGATTTCAAAGGTTTGTTTGAACTATTTGCTTATGACCTTCAATGTTTACTGTCAAGAGGACCCCCTACACCTTGCCCCATGCTACTAGTAGGAAGCATGAGCTTATCACCATGGACAAGGCATAGGTGAGTAAAGGCATTTCCATCCTTTCCCAACCCTACATCACTAGTAAGAGATGCAAGCTCAACACCGAAGGTTGGTAGGGAAAGGAAATGTGTAAAAGTAAAATTTTCTGTTTGATTTATATTTGACTTACTTACTTGAGCAAAATGTCAGAATGTTCTTATTTCAATATATATATATATATATATGGGATAGATGTGACACCATGAAGCTTCTAGAATAGACCATAGGCAAGACACCTATCCTAGGAAGAAACCAAAAGTGAGAACAAGCATGCAGGCCTTGGTATGGCTACCGTTAAGACTTTGTCATATCTTGTTTTAATTGATGAAATGATTCTGAAACAGTTGATGATGTTATGAAAATGAAGAAGTATGATTTGAATGCTCCTGCCAATACTATTATAAGTTTGTAATGAATTTCTTAAGAATAAGTCCCTTGATCATGAAATTTTATGAAATAAGTGAACAAAATGAACCTAACTAAATGAATATGTAATGTAGATATAATTATACAAATAGTGTTGATGCTTCATGCATAAAACCATTTAAGATGTAAGGAATTGACTGATTCATTGAATTCCTCACCCTCCAATGTGCATAAGAGATATGCACCATTCCCATAGTCTTTCATGACTCGATATGGGCCCAACCATTTTCTTTCTTCCTTCATCCGGTTTTCTTATCGATCCGGTTGTCTAGTCTTAGAACTAGATCTCCTTCATATATTTCTTACTCATAGAATTTTTTGTTGTACTACCAACACATTTGGTCAGCATAGGCTCTATGTTGCTATTCAGCATTTAACTTGGCCTCATCTAGGCTTTCTAGTTGAGAGAGGCATGCCTCCCTATAAGCTTCTTCATCCATAATCCCTTGTAATGAGATGCAAAGACTGGGTATTTCAACCTCAAGCGAGGAGAACTGCTTCTGCCCCGAATACCAATGAGAAAGGAGTTGCTCTTGTTGGTGTTCTTATTGAGGTTCGATGGGCCCACAAGGCTGGATATAGTTTTAAATGCCAATCTCACTTGTTCTCCTTGACCATTTTGAGGAGAATAGCTTTCAACATTTTGTTTGTCGCTTCGGCCTGCCCATTGGCTTAGGGGTAATAAAGAGAGGTCGTATGATGGTTTATTTTAAATTTACTACATAACTCATGGACCTCATCATTCTTAAAGGATGTGCCATTATCTAAGATAATGACTTGTGGGACACCGTACCTATAAATGATCTGGTTTAAGATGAACTTGGTGATCATGACACCTGGTACAGTGGTAAGAGGCATGGCCTCTACCCATTTGGTAAAATATTATGTGGCCGTGATTATAAAGTTATGGCCATTTGTTGATGAGGGAGAGAATTTCCCTATCAAATCTAGGCCCCACGTAGAAAAGGGCCATGGAGTCACTATTGGTTGCAGGGATTGTGCTGGCATGTGAATCTCGTGAGAGAATTCTTGGCATTTGTGGCACTTACGTACAAATTCCACTACGTCACGCTCGAGAGTGGGCCAAAAATAGCCCATCTGATGTATTTTGTGAGTGGTGGCATGACCACCAAAATGGCCTCCACATATTCCACTGTGAGATTCGTAAAGAATATTTTTGGATTCTTTACGTGTCAACACACCTTAGAAGCATTCCATCGAAAGCTTTGCGATAGAGCACTTGTTCTATAATAACATATTTAGCTACGATAATGCGTAACCACCTTTTTTGTGGCGTGGCACCTTCTGGATACGTATGGTCCATGATAAAATTGATAATATCAGTATACCAAGGACATATAGAGATGGGAGGTCTGGTTTTGATGTAATATATGCATTCATCAGGAAAGTCGAGGTCTACCAGATCACCTCCATCTAACGGGTTGTTGGCTAACCAATCTATAATGATTTGTCCCTTAATAGATTTTTGGTTTATAAATGTTAATTCAAATTCACCCATTAAGGTTATGAAACGTCCAACCTTTTTAGACAAGGACCCTTGCGTGAGGAATGTCCGTAAATGGTCCATCTTTACAATGACCCTTGTTTCTTGGTTTAACATGTAATGTCTCAAACATTTTTTGTTGCAAAAATTATGGCAAGGCATTCTCTCTCTACTTGTGTGTAACATGTTTCATAATCGAGCAACATTCGGCTAATGAAATAGATCACACATTCTCATTTGTCATCGTCTTCTTGAGCCAACATGCAAGCCAGCGAGACATGAGTGGCTCGTGAGTATAGGATCAAAGGGTGGTCTGGCTTGGGAGGCATTAGCGTTGGTGGAGACAGTAAGAAGTGTTTAACTACTTTGAAGGCCTCATGGCATTATTTTGTCCAAATAATGCAGCAATCCTTTTTCAACAAATTATTGATTGGATGAACAACAAAACTTAAGTCCGGAATGAATCTTCGGATTGCACCGAGTTTTCCAAGAAATGATCTGATACCAGAGTCGTCTGATGGTGGAATCATTTCAAGAACAACCTAGATTTTGGCTGGGTCAACATCAATCCCTCGTGATGATATGATGTAGCCCAGAAGTTTGCCTCCTGTCACACCAAACACACACTTTTCTGGATTTAATGTGATGCCATACTCAATTAGTCATGAGAGGATGATATGGAGCACTTTCGGATGATCATAGCATTTCTTGGCTTTGGCCAACAAGTCATCCACATAGGATTCCACAATTTTATGGATAATATCGTGGAATATATAAGTCATTACCCGCTGATATGTAGCGCCGGCATTCTTAAGACCAAATGGCATGACAACATAACAATAAGTTCCCTAGGGAGTTATGAATGTGGTTTTGGCTTGATCCTACTATGATATTTTAATCTGATTGTACCCTGAGAATCCATCCATGAGGGACAAAAGTTCAAATCCAACTATTGCATCAATGATAACGTCAATGGATGGTAATGGGAAGTCATCCTTGGGACAAGCTTTGTTAATATCCCAAAAATCTATGCAAATGTGTATTTTCTCATTCTTTTTTAGAACAGGGATGATATTAGATACCCATTGTGAATAGTCAATGGGTTTGATGAATCCCACTTGGAGAAGTTTTATTACTTCCTCTTTTACCATGAGAGCCACTTTTGGCTTCATTGGTCTTGACTTTTGTTTAATTGGCTTCACATCTGGTTTAGTGACAAGATTATGTACCGTGACTTGTGGTGCAATGCCCGTCATTTATTTGTAAT
The DNA here is from genome assembly GCA_018340775.1 of Taxus wallichiana var. yunnanensis. Classification (NCBI taxonomy): domain Eukaryota; kingdom Viridiplantae; phylum Streptophyta; class Pinopsida; order Cupressales; family Taxaceae; genus Taxus; species Taxus wallichiana. Next base: position 324,350,540 of record CM031242.1, on the reverse strand, counting down.
TAAATGCAAAAGCCTTTTGATGTTCTTTAAGGATTCAAGTGTGTATTTCTATCTCCTCTGGGGTTAACGAGGATCCTAGTTTCAAGATCTTTGGTTCTTCCTCCGTTCGATATTTATATCAATCATTCCTTTGATTAAAGAAGTGTTACCTTCTTCAAATTTAGGCAGGGCTGGAGGTAGTTCCAAATCTTCTCCATTCTCTATCTCGTAAATATCAAGATTCTTTTGGGGGAGCTCTACCATGGGATTTCCAAAGTAGGAAGACGAGTGGGATTAAGGAAAAATCTACTACGTGATGTGTGAGGTGTAGCTCTGCATAGGCATTTAGGTAGTCAAGAGTGACTCTATCACTGTCAATATGATCTAAGATAGAAGATTCTTTCTCAGCTATATGTGTTAGAAGAGGGTTTGTTGATATTTTCTTCACCAATGGTTCAGTACAAAGTGATACCATGAAACGTGTATCTTCCAATTCACTACTTGGAGTGAAACGTGAAGCTGAGGTTGCTATTGAATCTGCGAGAAGGTTTTGCTCTCGTGGGATTGCTTCAATTGATATGAAGTTGAATCCCTTTCTTAGATCTAACACGGCTATTTTGTATAGTTGTAAATGTTCAGCCCTAGTTTCATATACCTCAGAGACTTGGTTTGTGACTAGTTACGAGTCTCCTAGCACTCTAATGTTATTGACACCCATTCTTTTAGCTAGGATGAGGCCAAGGAGGAGAGCTTCGTACTCAACTCCATTGTTTGTACATTCAAAGTTTAATTTAAAGGAAAAAGGTAGGATCTTTCCCTCAGGTGAAGTAAAGATCACCCCGCCCAGCTCCAAAGTGACATCTAGCTCCATCAAAGTGGAGAGTCCAATATTTACTAGGAAAAATGGATGTTGGGACATTTGTTACATCTATTTCTTCTGCTTTGGTTACTTCTACCATGCAAACTTCCTCTGCTGGAAGGGAACCAACTCCTAAGGTGCATCCCATACCTATGGAATCAAATGGTAGGAGAATTGGTAGATCTTGCTCCAGTAATTTGACAATTTTTGTGGTAGTCCCTAACGATACCATTTCTACAATGTTAGCCTCATTTTTAGCATTGGGATGCCCTTGACTAGGTTCGTAATTTCTAGTTCTATTGTAGGTATCAAATTTTCTTCCGGTTTTGAGTCGATTGGTTTGTTAAGTTGGTTTGTTGGGAGTTCAAACTCAGAGTGAATGCCTGGCCTTTTCTTCAGGTCTGCTAGGTGTATATCAAATGGTTTTGGGTCACCTTTTGCTATGAATATCTTTCCTAGGTGCAAGAATCTTATTTCCTGGAATAACGTAGAAGGGATTGCCTTCATGCGATGTATCCATGGTCACCCGAGGATCATGTTATAGTTGGTTTCCGATCTATGATATAAAACTCGGTGAGGATCATCTTGGGTCCTAAGGTGACTGGTAGTATTATAGTCCCAATTGAAGTAGCCTTGAGGCTATCATAACCTCTTAGCATATTTCATGTCGTGGAACAGTTTGTTTCTCCATATCCTAGATTTTGAAGAAAAGAGAAGGGGACTATATTAACTGCTGCCCCATCATCAACCATTGCATGTTTAACATAATTATTGTAAACCCACACTTGTAAATGTAAGGCTGGATCACCTCTACGTGTAATTTCAGCCTCTGTTGGCATTTTGTTTACGTCAAATATAAACTTAGTATCCCTATCTGGCTGCCCCGGAGGATAAACATCAAAATCCACATGGTTTACTTGCGTTTCCAGAGGAGGAGTGATGTTGATTAAATGGCCAAGGCCTAACGCTTCTAAGAGGGCAGCCCTATGGGTGGGAGAATTTTTTAACAAATCCAAGAAGGAGATGTGAGAGAAGGTCTTCGTTAAGTCATTAATTAGATCATAAGCACCTATGGGTTTCATTAATGTTTGTTGACTGTTATCTGGTTCTAGTGGATAACTTGGATTTGGCTGAGAAGAATATTCTCGTGTTCTTGTTATGGCTTCTACGTGTAGCTCAGTATCTAACTCCACTAGACCAACTATCTTGGTTCATGGTTGAGTTCCTAGTTGAGGTGCGATGGGTGGATTTAGTGAAGTTGAGGCTTCATGATCATTATTTCCTACCATTACACCCTTGTTCGTCCCATTTGGATTTAATTTATTGTTGTTATTGTGATTTGGGAGTGGATCATTAAAGATCTTGAGGGGTGCATTTTGAGGGGAGACTGCTCCCATGAAAGTGTTTGGCATGGGTGTCACAGAATCTGTTAAGAACATGTCTATGAAGAGTTGTCTTTGTTCTTCTAGCAAATGTTGCATGAACTTATTGTAATCACGGCAAGTCCTAGTGTCATGGCCTTGAATTTTGTGGAAACCACAATACGAGTTGGGATTATAGCTCCTAGGTTGTTGGTTTGGAACGTGTTGTGGTCCAAAACTTTGATTAAACTTTTGAGTATTAGGATTAAAGTTTTGAGTTTGTTGCCTTTGGTTTTGGTTTTGATATCCGGTTGAATTTGGACCCTGTGTCTGGATTTTCCATTGTTGTTGTTGTGGTGGTGGATGATTAAAATCCACCACATTGATTGTTGGAGTAAAGTTGTTATTTCGTTGATTGTTAACTGGTGGTGGAATGTTTACAACATTTTCTCTTTTAGCTTGGTCAGTAACTCCATCTGTTGTAACCTCGCGGTTCTTGTTAAGGATCTTAGGTCCTTGATTAGCGTTCCCAACATTAGGATAGGCCGTGGTGTTTTGATTGGGAGTGGTTAATTTCCATTTGTCCCATATGTTTTACGACCACTATCAATCACTGCTTGGTCGATTCGGAGAGCACTTTCGAGTACTTCATCGTAAGTTCTTAGTGGGAACTTCTGGACTTCTTCCTTTATCTCTCTATTGAGTGAATTAAGGAATAAATCACATAGTTCCATTTGATCCATATTTGGAGCACTTGTTGATGAGTAGAGAACCGTATGCCATCTTTGGATAAAATGAGTGTGGATTCATTATGTTCTTGTTTGATATGTAAGAACTCCCTGATTCCTATTCTTAACAATTTGTTCATGTCAAAGGCTTTGATGAATTCTAACACGAGTTGTTTAAATGAGTGTATCAAAGCTTTAGGTATTCTATAATACCAGTCAAGGGCAATACCTTCTAAGGTTTTAGGGAATATTTTAGTGACAACCCCGTCCCAAGGGAGTAACTCCCATATGGCTGTGGCATAGGCCTTAATGTGTGCGTTTGGGTCCCCTTCCCCTTTGTATTTGGGAAAATTGGGAAGAGGTCTCGGAAGCATAATGCTTCGTATGGTGAAGTCTAGGGGTTCTTTTAAATATTCTGAATAAGTCCCTACTGCGTAGGCCTCAACCATCGATGGGGCTTGCTGAGGGGGTTGAGGTGGAATGGGTTGTTGATATGGCATAACATATGCGTTTGTAGGGATATAAGGGAATCCCTATGGTTGAATGAACATCCCGGGAGAAGAGAACATGTCTCCTTGTGGTGATTTTGAATAGATGTTTAAATAAGGAGGAGCATTGTTTTGGTACGGGTTGTTTGGTGCCAAGCCGGGAGGTGTCATGTTTTCAACTGGAGTGGCATTTGAAAATGCTGTCCTAGTTGGCATTTGTTGTGGATAATTATAAGGATTTTGAGGAGGCATGCCTAACGTGCCTATTCCTATAAGGAGGTCAACTTGACTAGAGTGATACAGAGGGTTGGGGATTCCGCTTGTCCAAAATATGAATTTTGGTTTGCTTGAGCAAGTTCTAGCCCTCTAACCTTCTCAGTTAAGGCTGAAATGACCTCCATTGGTGAAGATGCAGTGCTTTTCCTTAAGGGTGTTTGTTGTATGGCTTGAGGTTGTAAGGGGGTATGATACCCTGCTATGAATTGGTCGTTACCCTACCAAGCTTCACCGAGTGTATTTCCCATAGGTGGAGGAATGGGGGTGTTTTCTTGGAATAGGGTATCAGATTGTGTTTGTAAACTCCCTATAGGTGGGTACATGTTTTGGAAATGTTGTTCACTTTTAGCATAACGTGCTAAGTATTCCTCATCCAAAAAGGGGAGTGGGTCTGATTGTCTACTGATTTGTGGTCTGAACAAGACCCGAGGAGATGAAGTAGATTCTCCAAGTAAACATCATATTGTTAGAGCCTAATGGCTCTAGTTGTTGTGTTTGTGCAAACTGATCAAACTCCTCAATTCGGAATGAAGAACTAGAACTGGTTCTATGAGGGGGAGTTTGAGATGACAAGTAATTACTTGAATAGTTATTAGCCCATGTAGAAAGCGAGGGTGATGGTTGTCTATTTGTTTGACTATAGTTTACTTGAGACCTGAGAGAGGTCTGCCATATGCATCATATCCCGACATATTCGGGGGTATATGAATACCCAGAATAATGGGAAAGAGTGAAGGTGGATGGAAGAAATGAAAATAGAAAGAGGGATATTAGTTTTGTTTCACGTCGGGTTCACCAATTTTGTATGATGGAAAAGTGACAAGCAAGCATGGGAATCTACAAGTACCCTTTCCTCGTACCCGACTTCCTGAGGTCGTGTCGAGACAACTGGTGAATGTTGAATATGAATGGATATGTATAAGCTAATTGGGTAATCTTAAATCCTCAACACACAATAATGGAATCTGTGAATCTAAGGCAAAGAAGGCCCTCCTAACTTGGATAGGTAATGGATCATTTGGTGAGGATATAATGGCTACTCGGAGGCTCCAATCAATGTCGAGCCTCAACCGAGATCCTTTCTTGGTTGTTAAATACATGGAAAGTGACCATGGGAGCTTCGTATATATCTCTTGACAAGGTCATGAAAGTAGTGGTAGGTCATTTGTAGTGGATTTTGTGGTTAGCTATGGGTGGTTTTCTGGTCTAGCCCAAGAAATATTGGATTGATTGGATGTTATGTTTAATAATGAGAGTTGTGCTATGATATCTGGCGGGAGTGGTGAAGATCTAAACACTAATGTTCACAAACCAGCATCAACGTCAGATTGATTTGTAGGCCCATTGGGTTGTGGGACCTGTGGATCACAACCATAAGTTCATGGTTGTTGTGGACCTCCTATGGTCATATGAAGATTCAATCCCTAATTTCAAGTATCCAAGTAGTCGTATGCCTTTTCGGCCTCTATGTTCAGAACTAGGAGTTGTGTAATTTTCTCAAGAATACCTTACAGGTGTTCTGGCAACTTGAATTCGTAAGCTAGTGTTTATGTCAATGAGGATATCTCCCGCATCAGGCTGTGGGACTAGTGGGTCACAACCGAATGTTTTCTCTCTTTCAAGTCCTTCTACAGTCATACGGATATCTATCAAGGTAGTCTATAATTTGGCTGATTTGACTAGAACTTGTGTGCTTTGTCATCTTCTATGTTTAATCCTCTCAGCTATGTGCTAACTTCTTGTAGGTCTGATGTTGTTCGGAAGACCTGAATTCTGAGATTTTGGTCTATGTCGGCTAGTGCTGTGGGAAGATTTGGTTGAGGCACGATTGGCTCAAAAACGTATTCCCTGGGCTCTCTAGGTCCCGTGATTGTCATGCAAAAGACGATGATACAATTCTAACTAAAGCAAAGTAAACTGATTATGCAAGATATATTTATAGCATACATACATTCCTCTATTTTTGTATTTTTGATAGAATATTTAATAGAATTAAAAGAACAACTATTTAATATATTCAAAAAATGACAACTAGTCTAATAACAAAATTAAAACAAGCAAGGTAGCCTGGTATAGCTACTTGCCTGTGCAGTTGTGATTTTAACCTAAATAGCTAGATAACTGATTAACTTAAATTGAAAGACTCTCGATCCTACCTCAGAAGTGAGGAATGAATCATAGTTTCTCAGAAACTATCAATCCCCATAGCTTCCCAGTAATATCGAAAGTGAATTTAACTGAAATGAAATAATTCACTACTCTATTTGATATGTTTTAACTAGAACTTTTGACAACTCAAACCTAGCATTTACAGAACAGTGGCGAATCCAGTCATGTGTGATTTTGTCCCCTCAGTGTGATCTCCTCATTCCTTCATGTTCACGTGAATCCAGAAAAGTGTGTATATGCTAGCATCAATAGAAGAAGGTGTTCGAACAATGGCAACTTTGGGTATAGACCGAATACAATGCGAGTAGGAGAGGGATAGCGCAAGTGATAGAGCTTGGCTTATGTAATTCCTAGTGGGATCTATTACGGGAATATAACACAAGTGTACCGAGAGATTCTAGACACTACTTCCTATGAAGAACATGACCTACAACTCTAATGGATTCCAAATTGAAATAAAACTACCTTACTCTAACTGATTGTATGAAACAACAATGAAACTGAAACAAGAAGATCACGTGGCCTCTAAATAGTAGAAGAAAACTAGCATGGATGCAAAACATGAAACCAAATGAATTCTAAACAAGAAATTGAAAGACTAAACAATAGAATTGAGAAGGTGAGGGGCCATTTGTTTGAAAACAAACCAGCTATTTATAGAATTCCCATTCACCAAAGGGTAACTTGGAATGGAACTCTTTTACCATTAAACAATGGAGAAACACTATTATAGGGAACCAAAAACATAAATACAAGCTAAGGCGGTTGAGAAAAGCTGGTAAATGTTGAAAATTCACGCAAGTCGTGATCAAAGGAACATGCTGGAAAATGTGTGAAGGACCGCCGCCCGAGCGGCAGGTGGCAATTACAGACCGCCGCCTGGCAGGGTGGTGGTCACGAGACCGCTGCCCTGTTAGGGCGGTGGTTTTGTTACTAAAGGTAAAAATTCCAAGAAAAAGGGGGGCAAGGGATAAAACAAAGCACAAGGAACTTGGATAAAGCATTTGGGATGCTAGCATATACTTCACGAGCTTCTCTGGATCCCGAACACCTTTCGAGGTGAATCATCATTGGGGCATGTGTGACATTTTGAGTACGTACACTTACCTTTTGAGTAGAAGTGGTAGGGATAGGAGCTCCTCTTTTACAACAACTAGGATGGTAACTGGAACCTCCTTGGATCTCCTTGTGGGCTGAATCACTTCTTTTTATCACTCATCTATTCTCGGGTCATGACAACATATGAATCACTATTCATATCAGCCACTACTTCATCATAATCATCTATATCATCATCAACTCCCTCAGTGATGAGGAAATTAACCTGAGAATCATTGGCTTCTTTTGGTGTTTTATTTGTTTCCTCCTCAAGTTCCTCATATCCTTCAACTTCATCTTCTTCTTCGATTCCTGAACTTTGAGAGGTGGCCCTTCAATTGTGAGATTTGGTTGGACATGAGGTAGGTGATTTTGAGGCTAAAAATTCCTTCTTGGAATATCTTTGTAAGGAGTATTCTGGGCCAATTAATTCTTGATATCTATAAGAGCATTTGCTAATTTTTGCACTAACTGGTCCAAGTTATTTCCTAAAGAAAAAGCCTTAGATTTAGCAGGTTCCTTTTTTAATTTTCCAAAAAAATTAAATCATCCTCAACACTTATGGCTAAGCATTTATCAACATCTAGAGTAGCAAGGTTAGCCCTTCTCAATGCATAGCTCACTTTAGTAATTATGCATTTAGGAAAAATCATTTTTGGATTTGATCTACAGGTTGAGTGGCTACTGGAATCTTATTGACCAATTTGTTAAATTTGGAAAAAAATTCTCTCATAGGCTCATATGGTTCCTTATTTATCTGAGAAATATGAGTGAGGAGAGTGTGTACATCCTCAACAGGTTTGAATCATTCCTCAAACTGAGTTCTCATGGTATTCCAGTCAATGATAGCTCCCGGGAAGATGATAGAACTAGTCGACAACATTTTCTTGTAATGTCTCCACAAAGAGCCTAACAAAAAAATCTTCATGCTCCACTCCAAGTATTCCACATGCCACAATGAATGCAGAAATGTGTTCATCTAGGTACACTTTTCCATCACCTCTAAATTTAGGAAAAAATTTCCTGTTCCATTTTAGGAGATAATGCAATGGTTGGGTAAGGGTAAGAAGTCCAACCCTTTTTCCCTAGGGTAGAGGTGCTTTCATTCTTGGAAAAATAGTTTTCAAAGGAACTATGAATCCAACCAATACCAAAGCTTGGATGTTAGGGATTAATTGTGTTTGTGATTCTATGTTCCTTGCAATTCTATTTGTGAGAGGGAGTCTTGGTGGATCTTGTTCTCCTCCTTCCTGGGGTCATCCCAAAGCCTTGTTGTTCCAGTAATTAAAAATATGTATCTTCAATACCACGTGCCCTTTGACCTTATGTATATCTTCTATTTTCTAGGGTGTTAATGCTTTCTAGTTCGATTAAAGTTGTTTTGGTGGGATGCACAATACATACCCCATGGTGGGTGCCAAAAATTGTTGGTTGTAGAATTTGATCTTTGAAAACAAGCAACATTCGGGGACAACAATCCCTCCTCTTTATGGGAGAGGTTCCCTTATTGAACACAAAAGAGGAAAGATAAACTACCTATTTAAAATATAAACATTTGTTCAATATTTTGGTGAGGATTTTGATATTTTAGATGCATTCATCAAAGGTTTTCAATACAGAAGAAAGAGGAAAATTTAGGACTGATATTCGAAACTGAAGAGAAAAGAGCACTTTCAAACACATAGATTGCAGAATGATATCTTACTAATGCTTGATAAAATAAAAAGATTTAGACTACGCATATAAAAACACAGGACATGCATGTATTAGACACAAATTTCCAAATACACCTATCAACTGAAAGACACAAAGTTCTTGCTTAAATACGCATAACTTTATATGAATCAGATAAGGAACAAAAAGAGATAAAGCATGAGAGAGGGTGAAACTTATTCTGTATTGAATAGTTCAATGTTCTTTTTACATCCAAATATCAAAATACCGATCCCTTACAATGACAAGAAAATTTCTTTAAATAACCCAAGAAATGGTTACAAAGAGCCTTTTCAGTTTCCTTTCTTTTAATTTCAAAAGCTAGTATCTAATTAAATATTACAAACTCAATTTATCTCTTATTTTCATAACACATGACTAAAGAGATAAAGCCACCTTAATTAGATATTTTAAATAAGAAAGGAGAATATGAACTAGGGAGCTGAGATGCTAGTAGAAGTGCTTGAAGTCCCCTTTATCTTAAGCAATTGATGTCTGAATCTTTTCAATGCTTCAGCTATGTCCATTCCTCAGGGAATTGTTGTGTTAGCGGTTGCATGAGTCCAAATGCCCAAACACTTCTCCATTTCTTTTTTGAACTCTGTATTTTCCAAGAACTCTTTATTGGCATCTGATGATAGTAACTGCAGTGTGTAAATTTATTTCATTTTCTCCTTAGATATGGTGTCCTGCTTGAACAAATTTTCTTTAACAAAAGCCTTGAACTAAGATTTGATCTCTTGAATAGTGAATTTATCATTTGAATTCTCTTTGAATATTTGGCAGTGAATATCCAAGAAGGAAAAAATGACACAAGCCTTAAAATATTCTCCTTTTTGCAACATATTTCGAGTTCTCTAATGGCCTCTTCAAGAACCTTTATTTTCCATTCAATACTAAAAACCCACTGCTTGGACAGATTCAATTTTGCATCATCAAACACCTTATTTTCCAAAAGGATTTGTACATATATCTCACTCATCAATTTGAGATCCTAAATGCACTCACTCCACAATTTCAACTCCCTATCCATCCCACTGAGTGTTGTAGTGAACTTTAATTGAATCTTAGTAATTTTCTCATATGCCTTGAATGCCTCTTCAATAAAATTCAGACTGTGATTATCAAGTCATCAACCATAGCCTCCATTGCCTTCCCATAAGTGGCATGCTTATGAATGTATTTGATGGCTTGAACTTCATCATTGGACAGGATGGAAAGAGGTGGGATGGAAGCTAGGGGAGTTGGGTCAAGTACCTTATCTTTTGCCAATAAGGATTTGATGAAACTTGACAAAATTTGATTATGCTCTTCTAACTGCTCCTGTGTCTGCTTCCCTTTTTCAACTCTTTCAATCAAATTATGCACCTCACTTTCAAGTGTCAATTCACCAAGAGCAATTCTTGTCAATTCCAGATCACCCATTGATAGGTATTTTTCATCTTTGTCAAGCTTGGGTTTTGCAATTTCCATGAATTTCTAGCCTTGGGAATCTGAAACCAATCTTGATGTGAATTTTTCCTTTTTATTGGAGGGGAGTAGTGCACAGAAGATTTGCAACCGCATCAAACTTAGGAGCAGAAAGAATTGAAGTGGCCTTTATTTTTTTACTTTCCACTAATGGTTATACCCAGGTAAATGAAGAGCTTAAAGTGGAAGGAGCAATAGGCCCAAGTGTAGATGCACTCATAGCACTTAGATTTTGTACCACAATTACTTCTAGCACAAAGGTATCAGCTTGAGTGATAGGAGCCTCCATAAGAGATATTTCCATAGATTCTAAAACTATTTTCGTTGATTATTCCTCCTTCACACCGCTTTTGACAAGAATATCCTCCTCATACTTTTCGTTCTCTTTTCCTTCACTATCATTGTCGCGAGGTCCACAATTGCTTCCTTTTCAGGAATGGGTACAATTTTCTTAGGAGAGGGTTGTTTCTCACTCTCTTGAATAACCTCAATTATGTTGTCATCCTTTTTAAATTTTCCCTTATTGGTTTACACGAGTTGAATATTTAGGAGGAGAAGCAATAGATTGTTCATGTGTCTCAGGAGCTGATACATGTATTTCTTTCTGAGGAGTAGAAGTATCTTGAGAAGTATACCTGGATTTCCTTGCCCTGATCATATTCATTTTCCTATCAAACCAAATTATAGTTCTCAATAGGATAGGATTATGAGCTCCTTCAAATAATCTCTCTCCTTGAAAAACCAATCAATGGTTTCAATAGGAGTGTGCTTGATTGATCTCTCATACTCAAGAGACTGCAATTGTTCTTCATCATCATCCTCCAATCCTTCAGAACATCATATATACCAAAATCCATGATTTGTTGTAGAGATAATCTTCCATAGTACCTTCTTTAGGCTTCATAATCATCAGAGAAATCTGCCCAGTAGTCTTCAATATCAGCAAGATGTTGATAACCCATTCTGAAGTTGATGGAAATGAAATCCTTAATGTTAAAGAAAGTTTTAGGCTTATAATACTAAAACAAGAAGAGGAGCAATGCTTCTATCAATGTTATGGGAATCAATATTAGTTTTACAAGTGTAGTTACCTAATGTGATTGGGAACTAAATACCTACAATCTTCTTATCCATGCAGGTTCTATATAATTTATCCAATTGTCTACATATCTCAACTAGAGCCATTTTATCACTGCAGTACATTGGAAGTTTCAAGGGTTGTCCTTCAAATCCAACCAAATGTATATATGAAAATTTCTGAACTAAATGAAAAAGTTGCCATAGATGTTGATCAATTTTTTTCCTCATCTAAGAATCTTCTAGCAATATCCCCTTCCAATAATATGACAATGTACATAGTGAATGCATCATTCACTCTCCTGAAATGATGATTGTTGACCTTCAAAGTCAACTGTGGATGATACATATAAATAGGGGCATCTTTCTTGTCTTCTATAGGGGAAAAACCCAACCATTCTTCGTAAGTCGTGTAATGGTGTATATCGGATAGGAGGTCATGTAAAATTTTGAGTCCTCTAAAAATTTTCAGTTTCTCGATCAAGCTATCACAAATTATTCTGACTAGTTCAATTTTTATTACCCTCACATATAATATTGATATAATGGAACATCCAATAATGGAACTCATTGGTGGAGGGCATTCCCATTATCTTGGCCAATAGAGTGATGAAATCTAACAATTCTTCATGGAAATCAACTCTGAACATTGTCTTGGGTAGCCTTGAGGCTCCTTTCTTTGGGTTCTTAAACTAAGATTTGGCCACTCTACTCTTGTACCATTCACTGTCTTGATCAAAAAGATTTTGCACCTGATCCTTGGTAAGAATATTTGAGCCTTCAATTACAAGAATTCTGAAATTAGTGTGAATACAATCCTCATCGATTCGAGCCACCACCTACCCTTGAGGGTTAACAATCTCTTTTGTAGAGGGGGAGAATAGGAACTACAAGTGAGAAATTTATTAGCACATTGGAAAGAAATTGGAAAACATCATGCCTCTACAATTCCACTATCCTTGATTAGCTAGGCAATGAGAGAAGGGTTTTGACAATTAATGTGTTCCCAAAAATCATCCAAGTCGAGGTGTTGAGCTTCACTATCACCAATATCTAGTATAGCTGTCTCCAAGGTAGAGAGGTGCTCGTGTCCCTTGAAACTGATCTTCATTTTGTGACAGGAGCAGAAGATCTCTGTGAGAAAATCCCTTAGTTCCTTGATCAACACCTTGATGATTCACTGACTTCTCTTTGCACCTGTAGATTTGAAAACAATGGAGGAGTACTAGACCACAGCTACAAATGGTGGAGAAAAGGGGACTCGAATGGTCTCTAGAAAATGCAAGCAAGGTGGTGAAAATGATCAATTACCCGACTATTTATATGCATTTAAACTCAAGTAGGTTGGCAAGATGAAATAAATGAGGTAATTAATACTCTATGCCAACCTAAAAACAATGAAAATCGGGTAAGGTGGAACAAATGTGCACAATTTTCCCAAGGGACATTGGGACATCTCGCAATGCTAAAATAGCTGATTTGCGGTAAAGGTGAAAAAAACTTGCATAAGACATCAAGACACTAGGGATGCGTAAAGCTGAAATAGCCAATTTGTGATAAAGGTGAAAAAACTTGCACAACTATCCCAAGGGACATCAAGACATCCGGGATGCACAAAGCTGAAATATCCACAATGAATGGAAATAAGAAAAGGTAGACTTGCGGGGAAATGGCGGTCAAGGAGCACTCGGGACACTCAAGACAAGAAAATTCTAAACACCCATAGTGTACTAAAATCAGATAAGTCGAAATATTTGACACAAACAACCCTTGGGACATCAGGACACCATTTCTCCAAAAATCCGAAAATACCAAAAACAAAGGAAAAGTAAGACCAATCAACAAAAGTGAAAAATCGAGGAACAGATGGCCCGAAGGAACTTGGGACATGAGAAACAAAAAATCTGAAATACCGCATATCACTGAAAAAGCCTTAAAACTTAAAATTTGAAAAATGACTAACTATTTGAAACTAGCTCTTTCTTAGGGGATCCTTTACAAGGGAATTTAGTAGTCACCTAACCCGAAAAATTTTAAAATTGGAGAAGAAAATTCACAACTCTTGGGAGGTGACAAAAAGATAGAAACTCACCGATCATGTGTTTTAGAGAGAATACAAAGCTTTAACAGACATTATCAATTACATCAAAATATCAGATACAACTAAAACAGGTATTTATCAAAAGCATCTATGTTATTGTATGTGTACTGTAGTTGATGGCGGGCACTTACAACAACTTTTTATTCGTCTAGTTCTTGTGTTTTGCACCACAATCTTTCCTTGCCTTTCCCTTTAGTGCCTTTGCAGTTTCGTTCCATCTTCTTGTCAAAAATTTGTTGCTCTCTCTGAAACCACATTTTTGTCCGCCCATGACTGAAGATTTTGTAATCCCTTTAAAAATATTTATTCCTTCCAAAAACCCATTTTTATGTTCATTCATAGCTCAAGTATTCATGTCTATTAAATGGGTTCCCTTTTCATCCCTTCTATCTGTCTCTCTGTTTTTGTTGATTTTGCGTTCTTATTCATCCATTTAATTTTTCACAAATTCTTTATTTTATAAATCATAATGGTTTGCTTTTCTAGAGTTTAGGTAATCATTTTGACTTCCTTTAATGATTTTTTTAATATGAAAGAAATAGTCATGACTAATTCTTCAATATTCAATTCTCTCTTGATTGTCGTGTTGTTATACATAGTTTTTTATATTCGTTTCTCCACGTAGAAATAATTAAATGCATTGTCTTTACAAAAAAATTATGTTTTGTAAAAGGTAAGCACATTATATGTTCTCATAAACATTATTAAATATAAATGTTAACCATTCTATTTACAAACATATATGTCACTTACAGTTAGTAATAAATTACTTGATAAACGAGCCAATATAAATTAAAAAATTTAAATTCTAAATTAACATATTCCAAGACTAGAGGTCGCTAAGCTAGATGTTTATGACATTTCCTAGCTATTACAAGACAACACAAGGCAACAAATATTCAAGAGTTTCCTAAATACATTTTACAAACAAGAACGAAGACTAGCAGCCACTAAAATTCTAGTTGACTGACATGCGATATAACTAGGATGACTTGCCTGAAAACCAAGCTAAGCACCATTATTATATTTAGAGTTACGTATTAATTTATCATAATTTTGTCATGATATTTGAATCCTAGTGACCACTAGGCTTCGAAGATTAGTAAATAACATTAGTGGAACATAAAAAATGAGATTAGTAGCCGCTAGGATATTTTTTCCTTGCATAAATGATAATTAATAACAACCCAAATGAAAAATTAACTAGCTCCTTTATTATATTTGGATGTTACATTTCTACCTTCTAAGACTAACATTAGGGTGGATGTTTATTTTCTGTGTAACATAATAAATACTTAAGATTAGTGACCACAATGGTAATTATTATCTTTACATTCAAGATATTGATTAACGACTAGACTAAAAACTCAAAACTGAACTAAACTCCAACACCAATTGTTTAGCCAGAGAATCTGAGTACAACATGATATTCATAGTTTATTACATGATATTCCTAGTAGCCACTAGGATATTTGTTGTCTTGTATTCAGGCATTCAAGATAATGTATAACGACTCGATTGAAAATCTAACTATGCTCCCCAAAATTATATTTCAATTTTAAAAGACTTTTTAAACGACTTGGCGATCGCTAGGGTGGTTGCTCACTACATTTATTTCCTGGATAATTATGATTGCAAATGAAAATTTAGGCCTAGCGGTTGCTAAGCTCAATAGTATATTTATATTCTATCGCATGAATGCCGAAAAAAATATAAGCCTAGTGGTCGTTGGGTTCAATATGGTTACAACATCACAGAGGCTTGAGGTTAGTGTCCGCTAGGATAGTTGTTGTCTTGCATACATGACAATTAGTAATGACTTGACAAATATCCAAATACATGACTCTAGTTCATAGCTCGTATAATAGAAGCGTTTACCATCAAAAATTTACAATCAAAACATAGTGGGGTGCTTAGAATGCTCCCCACAATTATATTTCAATTTTAAAAGACTATTTTTAATGACTGGCGAATGCTAGGGTGGTTTCTCACTACATTTCTTTCCTGAGTACTCGTGATTCCAAACTAAAATTTAAGCCTATTAGTTGCTGAGCTCAATATAATTCTTGAAGTCTATCACATGAATTCCAAATGAAAATTTAATGCTAGTGGCCATTGTGTTCAATTTTAAGCCTAGTGGCTTCGGGTTCAAAATTTTATTCAAATCAACATTATTGCAACATCACAGAGGAGAGAGGTTTACATCCACTGGGATAGTTTTTGTCTTTATACAAGATAATTAGTAATGACTTGATGGATATTAAAATACATGACTAGACAACAAATATTTGAAGACAAGATGAACTCAAGTTCTTAGGCTATTGGTGAGTTACAAGTAGTTTGTAATCATCAACCCAAGTTCCATTCCCATTGAGTTCATTGGATGCTTTCAATAAGTGGCCATAGGGACACCTTGAGGTAGGGTCAAACTTCTCCATATGGACCAAGCATAATATAACAGGTGCTTTGAATGCAAATCACTCGGTGGACATTAAGGACCCAAGACCACCCCATGTCCCACTTAAAGAAAGTGCTTCTCCACAACTCTAGTTTAAATATCTGGTATAATAGAAGAGTTTACCATCCAAAATTTACAATTATTTTGTAATCAACTCAAGTTCCATTCCCATTGAGTTCATTAGATGCTTTCAATAAGAGGCCATGTGGACACCTTGAGGTAGGGGTTGAACTTCTCCATATGGACCAAGCGGAACATAGCGGGGCACTTTGAATGCTCCCCATAATTATATTTAAATTTTAAAAGACTATTTTTAACAACTGGAGAATGCGAGGGTGGTTTCTCACTACATTTCTTTCCTTATTACTCATGATTCCAAATGAAAATTTAAGTGTATCATCCACTGAGCTCAATAGAATGCTCGAAGTCTATCACAATAATTCCAAATGAAAATTTAAGGCTAGTGGCTACTATGCTCAATTTTAATCCTAGTTTCCGTTGGGTTCAAAATTTTATTCAAATCAGCGTTGCAACATCATCGAGACTTGATTTTAGCAATTGCTAGGGTAGTTTTTACCTTCATAGAGGAAAATTAGTAATGACTTGACATATATTCACTACATTACTAGAAAATAAAGATGAACTCAAGTTCTTGGGCTATTGGTGAGTTACAAGTAGTTTTTAATCATCAACCCAAGTTTCATTCCCATTGAGTTCATTGGATGCTTTCAATAAGTGGCCATGGGGATACCTTAAGGTAAGGGTTGAAATTCTCCATATGGACCAAGCGGAACATAACGGGGTGCTTAGTATGTGGATTACTTGGTAGACATTAAGGACCCAAGCCCACCCCTATGTCCCAATTAGAGAAAGTGCTCCTCCACCACTCCAATTCATAGATCTGGTATAATAAAAGTGTTTACCATCTAAAATTTACAAGTAGTTTGTAATCATCAACCCAAGTTCCATTCCCATTGATTTCATTAGATGCTTTCAATAAGTGGTCATGGGGACACCTTAAGGTAGGGGTCAAACTTCTCCATATGGACCAAGCGGAACATAGCGGGGTGCTTCGAATGCTCCTCATAATTATATTTCAATTAAAAAAAAACCATTTTTCATGACTGGAGAATGTGAGGGTGGTTACTCACTACATTTATTTCCTAAGTACTCGTGATTCCAAATGAAAATTTAAGCCTATCGTCGCTGAGCTCAATAGAATGCTCAAATTCTATTGCATGAATTGTAAATGAAAATTTCAGGCTAGTGGCCACTATGTTCAATTTTAAGCCTAGTGGCCCTTTGCATCTAAAATGTTATTTGAATCAACATTGTCACATCATCACAGAGGATTGAGGTTTGTGGCCACTAGGATAGTTATTTTCTTACATATAAGACAATTAGTAATGACTTGACGGATATTCAAATACACGACTAGAAAACAAATATTCGAAGACAAGATGAACTCAAGTTCTTGGGCTATTGGTGAGTTACAAGTAGTTCGTAATCATCAACCCAAGTTCCATTCCCATTAAGTTCATTGGAATCTTTCAATAAGTGACCATGGGGACACCTTGAGGTAGGGGTCAAACTTCTCCATATGGACCAAGTGGAACATAGTAGGGAATTTCGAATGTGGATCACTCGGTGGACATTAAGGACCCAATCCCACCCGAGAAAGTGCTCCTCCACCACTCTAGTTCATAGCTCTGGTATAATAGAAGCATTTACCATCCAAAATATGCAAGTAGTTTGAATCCATCAAACAAAGTTCCATTCCCATTGATTTTATTGTATTCTTTCAATAAGAGGCCATGGGGATACCTTCGTAGGGGTTGAACTTCTCCATATGGACCAAGTAGAACATAGTTGGGTGCTTCGATTGCTCCCCACAATTATATTTCAATTTTAAAGGACTATTTTTAACGAATAACGAATGCTAGGGTGGTTTCTCACTAATTTTATTTCCTGAGTACTCGTGAGTCCAAACAAAAATTTAAGCCTATCGGCCACTGAACTCAATAGAATACTCAAAGTCTAATGTATGAATTCCAAATGAAAATTTAAGGCTAGTAATCACTGTGTTCAATTTTAATCCTAGTGGCCGCTAGGTTCAAAATGTTATTCGAATTAGCATTGTTGTAACATCATAGAGGCTTGAGATTTGTGGCTGGTAGGATAATTATTGTCTTCCATACAATAAAATTATTAATGACTTGATGGATAATCAAATACACGACTAGAAAACAAATATTATAAGACGAGATGAAATCAAGTTCTTGGGATATTCCTGAGTTAGAAGTAGTTCATAATTATCAACTCAAGTTCCATTCCCATTGAATTCATTAGATGCTTTCAATAAGTGGCCATGGGGACACCTTGAGGTAGGGGTCGAACTTCTCCATATGGACCAATTGGAACATAGTGGGGCACTTCAAATGTGGATCACTCGGTAAACATTAAGGACCCAAGCCCACCCCCATGTCCCACTTAGAGAAAGTGCTCCTCCACCACTCCAGTTCATAGCTCTGGTATAATATAAGTCTTAACGACTGGCAAATGCTAGGGTGGTTGCTCACTAATTTTATTTCCTGAGTACTTGTGATTCCAAACAAAAATTTAAGCCTATTGGCTATTGAGCTCAATAGAATACTCAAAGTCTAACGCATGAATTCTAAATGAAAATTTAAGCCAAAATGTTGTTGGGTTCAAAATGTTATTTGAATTAGTGTTGTTGTAACATCACAGAGGCTTGAGGTTTGCGACCGCTAGGATAGTTATTGTCTTACATACAGGAAAATTAGTAATGAATTGATGGATATTCAAATACACGACTAGACAACAAATATTTGAAGACATGATGAACTCAAGTTCTTGGGATATTGGTGGATTACAAGTAGTTCGTAATCATCAACCCAAGTTCCATTCCCATTGAGTTCATTGGATGCTTTCAATTAGTGGCCATGGGGACACCTTGAGGTAGGGGTTGAACTTCTCCATATGGACCAAGTGGAACATAGTAGGGAACTTTGAATGCTCCCCCAATTATATTTTGATTTTAAAAGATATTTCCCTCCACTTCATTAATCCCTAGTAGTGGGTCAACTTGGTTGAAGCATTGGAGGATTTTAGGAGTAGTCAACCACTTCCAGACATTGTTCACTTGGGGTTGGCCATGGAGGAAGTAAGGAGAGTGATTGTTGAATTATCTTCCGGGAACATGATGTTGATGTGGTTTGCTTGGGCGTTCATGTTGTTTGTTCTAAGGGCTTGGTGAAGGTAGCCAACTGGAGAAGTTATATTTTTCTAGGGTTTCGGCTCCCATAGTCCAAGACTCTATTGGTGTTTCGATCTCGTGAAGGAAATTAAGAATTACATACAAATTTTTGTTGTGAACTACTCGCACATGTGTCTCAGTGGGTGGGAGGATGTCTCCATGGCCAAGCATATCCTCCTCTCATGTGTAATTTATGGTTCTTTTCCCTTGTTTTTTTATTATTATGGATAAATAGTTTTCAAGGGACTATACCTTGTGTACAAAAGGCTCAAAAGGCTAGATGTCGAAGGAGAAAACCCATCCAAGAAAGGCTAAACGCATTAAACATGGAGGCTCAAAAGCCAGATATGTCAGTAAAGAGAGTTTAAAAAGATCAATCCAGAAAGTGGTCTGAAGAAGAACAAAAGGTCCAAAAAACAACAAAGAGGGATCCAAACCAGGGCATCCCAGCAAGAAAACAACATCAAAACTGCCAAAAACAACAACTTCATAGCAACAAAGCAGCATCTAGGCACCACATCATTTGACTGCCCTGTCAATCTTGACCTTAATTTTCTAGAGAGAGGTGAAGAGCACAATGGCCATGGCATGAGAAGGATCATTCATGTCTACCTGAGCAAGTGCAAGGTCATGGGTCTCATTGGAATCCTAGATGTTATCAGGAATGCCACTAAGGCTACACACACTTCTCATGTGTTGTTCCATAAAATTATAGACACCTTTCAGAGTAGAGAGGATGCAATCCTGACACCCCTTGGCATTGCCCAGCCTAACATCAAGTGAAAGGAGCTTCTTGAAAATCTCAACAGTAGTATCAATGACCTCAGAATTTTGCATCTTCCTCTTACCTTTTGTTTTTTCCATATTCCTCATAGCATTTTTGAGGTCTTTGATCTCCTCTTCAAGCTTTCTAACCCTGTTAAGAAGGTCCACTTCTCTGGAATTATCAACAGGTTTACTTATGTGTAATAAGTTCTCGCAAGTTCCAAATCCCTATGACTATGCAAAATCCTCTACGAAGAAGGTAGAGAAACCTTAGCCTTCTTGTCTTTCCTCTTCTTGTCAGAGGTAGCAGTGTCCAGATCTCTGTCAGCTGGGAGAGGGATAATAATAGGGGGAGTAGGTAGAGGGTGAGAGCAGGAGAAGCAATGGTGGTGGATGAGTAGGATCAGACCTTGGTGTAGGGGAACAACCCTGGTATGATTCTGAACTTCAAGAACTAGACTTCTCCAAGGAATTAAGTAAATAATGTGGGAAATTGATGGTAAGATTCCTATGAAAATGATTGAGGAATATTAAATGTTTCAGGGGAATGGTGACATATCTTCCCTCCAAAGAGATGTACCTAACCATCATACACACTATCTCAGTAAAGGGCTCAGGGATAGAGGTCACCTTTATTCCAGCCACAACAAACTTGAGGTTCTCCCCTTCATCAAGAAATTTTTTTGCCTCCACCTCTCTGTCGACTCGTTTGTTAAAGAACTTGGCTCCATCCAGGTTCAGCCCTATGACCTGGGCAATGAGTTCCTCAGAGATCTCAACCCTGACTTCCCCATACTCAACTGCATGATTTCTCCAACCATTAGAAAATTTCACCAAGATTTCTGGTCAAATCCCTACATCTTTTCAATGAAATTTGAAATACCCCCCATTTGTAGATAATTCCAAAGAATTGTGTCATTTTTCCAAGGTTGGATCATGAATGGGTTCGGTTTTGCATGGAGGTCCCCCCATTTTGCCTGTATTGTTTCTGCTCTACACAACGGTAAAAAATTGAATCCCATATGACTCAACACCACCTCTACTTTTGGAGACCTCTGAAGCATGCGGAATTTTAAAAACATCATTAAACTTAACTTTGCAATTAATAAACACCTCCTTAGCATCTGCTCTGATACTATTAATGATTGCATTCAAAATCATGTATATCTTTAGTGATGTCATCAAGTACTTTGGTAGGAAGGGGGTCACCACTTAACCAAGTTTGCATTGTATTGTTGACCCCAATATTTGCTAAACTATCGGCCACTCTATTGCCTTCACGATAGGTGTGGATAATCTTATAATTATCAAAACAATTACATATTTCAATAGCTTCATTAATGAAGTCCTTGATGGACCAACTTGGAGGTTTCTTTTGATTTAACAAATTAATAATGTTCAACAAATCCCCCTCAATTATAATATTGGAAATATTACAATCTCTAGCCAACCTTATTCCCAGAGCACTGCTAAAGCTTCCGAGTAGTGATTTGTTTACTTACCCATCTTGCCAGAAAAAGTGGCAACAAAGCAGCCTCTGTGATCTCTAATCACCCCACCACCTCCCAAATCCCTAGGATTACCTTTTGAAGCTCCATCAAAGTTCAGTTTGTGCCATGCAGTGGGAGGTTGGATCCATCGTACAGAAGATCTATCAATGCTATTGTTGTCCTTATGCTTAATGCTATCAGTGCCAATGTTCCAAGTAGCAAGAATGTGCTCCTCTTCCTCAGGATAAATTTTATTTTTGGGAGGCTTAAATATTTTAATGTTGTCTTTCACTGTAATGATAATTTCATTAAATAATTTTGTACATATCTTTCTGGTATTTCTGAAAATAACATCATTTCTAGCTTTCTAGACTCTCCACATGGTGTGAGGGAGAACCATTTGCCATAGCCTCCTAACCATGCAATGCTTATAAGGGGAGTTCCATTGTTCCCATGCCTATAGACAAGTATGGGGGAAAACCCAATTCTGATTGAAATTTTGAAGAATAAGATGCCATATTTTTGAAGTATACTTACAATACAGAAAAAGATGTTTAATGTCTTCAGCTTCTTCCCGGCACATGCAACATCTGTTAGGCATGATAAAACCTTTCCTAATGATATTTTCATTAGTGAGAATCTTACCCTTGATGATAAGCCACCAAAATAAATTTACTTTAGGGGTTAGCTCAGGCATCCAAAGCTTGTGCCATTCAATTTCACTATCAATAGAAGCAAAAAAAGAATTGTAACCAGATTTAACAGAATATTCTCCATCAAAGGAATATTTCCAAATAATCTCATCCTTATTATTATGTTGACTGATATGTATTAGGGAGAGATGATTCTGCATAGAGGAAACAATAGGATGCATATTTTCCTCATCAACTTTGAGTTGCTTCCATTTCCTTCTGTTGCCAGACACCTCAATATAGTCTTTGACTTTCTTTCCATAGTTTTTAATTAGGTTGTCTTTGATGTAGCTAAAAGTGGTATCCCAACTTATGCCAGATGTCATGCCAGAAATCAATTTCTTTCCCATTTCCAAGTTTCCATCTACAGCCCTGGGAGAGGATATGCCTGATGTGGAGAAGATTATTCCAGAAAATTGATCCATTTGGAAGCAGCTAGTCAAAGAGAAAGGAATACATGTTTTGATTGGAAAGGTATTTTACTTTGATCAACTCAGTCCATGGTTTCTACTCTTTGATTAGCCTCCAACCCAGCTTTGCAATTAGAGCAGCATTCATATTTCTGATATTTTTAATACCTAAACCCCCAATCCTCTTTGGCTTACAGACATGTTCCCATGCTACTAAATGATATCTAAACCTATCTTTTGTCCCATGCCATAAGAAGTGTTTTTGAATTTTTTCAATGCTATTCACCACTGTTGCTGGAATGCTGAACATTGACATGATATAGATGGGTAAATTCTAAAGAGTGCTTTTAATCAATAAACATTTTCCAGCACTTAAGAGGATAGCACCTTTCCATCCAGCTAGTTTTTTCTGAAATCTCTTAAGCAGATCATTCCAAACCTCATTAGAAACCTTACTAGTACTCATAGGGATCCCTAGATATGTAGCTAGGAGGGATTTGATTTTACAACCAAGAATGAGAGCAATATTTTTGTCTTTCAATAGGAGTATTGAAGAAGTAAACCGAGCTTTTATCAAAGTTTACTTTCTGTCCCGAGGCTTCCTCATAGAATCTAAGAATGGTTTTGATAGCCTTAGCTTCAATGATGGAGGCCATAAGAAGAAGAATAGTGTCATCAGCAAACTGCTGATGGGAAGAAATCTGATTTTCAGAAGTTGGGTATTTTGTTTGTTGTCGATGTTGGGTTTTCTTGGCTTGCAACCCAGTTAGTTTTTTTTTTTGTTTTCTTTGGGTCGTGTGGTTTATTGATTATCTTTCATGTTTGTAATTGGGTGGGATCTTGTCAATCCCCATATTCTAAGCTCCTGTCAAAAGCGTTAAATCATCTAAAAAAATATTCAAAGATAGGATAGATATTAACAATTTTCTAGATTTCACGTAGCTTATTATACTCCCTTTGTGTAACATAACAAATTTTAACGAATTTCGTGATTACACATATTCCAAAATAAATTTTCAGCCTAGCAGCCATTGAGTTCAATATGTTTTTCAAAGTCCACCACATGATATTCAAAGGATAGCGGCCATTAAGGTTGTAGATTATTTCATGGCATTGGTGTCTTGAGATTAGCAGCTACTAAGATAATTCTTTTCTAACAACAAATTGACAACTTGAAACAAACCAAATTTAGTAGCGATTAATTGTTTAAATTTCTTAGTGCAACACATAACATAAACTTCTACTAATGATTTCTTGTATTTTATAATTAAAGGAGGGTTGAAGGGTCCCTTTCCCTTTACATTACAGATACAATGAGAGGATCAGTCTAAAAATCTAAACAATACAACAATACTTTGGTGAAAAAAACACAAGGGCCAATGCCAAGAAAATAAGTGGTTGGGAATACAAAAACCATAGACCAATAAGCTAGATAATATGATTCGATAACAATGGAAATGGAAACGCTATACAACAACAAAAACAAAGATACAACCTAATGGATTTTAGAACCACTTATTTATCTGAATAAAATGACATCTTCGTAACCTCCACCTTAATAGGCATTAAAATAGTTTATGTTGGTGGTCTACGAAAAAGATGGTCTTTCCAAGAGCACTGAATCTTTAACCAGTCATATGCTGCACGACCTTTCCTATGAATAACATTCCAATGTGTTGGTTCCTATTGAAACAAAGCAGACATAACATTTAGGTTAGGCAATTGGAGTGACCTTCCTCCCGTTGACGATGTCTTGTCTAATACATCCACTTCAAACAAGAAACGATTTAGGACATTAAACTGTTCGAAAAAATCTCTAAAAATTCTATGTGCACCAAACCTTCCTGTATATAGTGAGCATCATAAAGAAAGGGCCATGACGCACTCAAGGTTTTTTCCATTTTCACTTCCATGTAAACCCTATACTCTAGCTTGATCCAATGACATCCCATCTCCAAATCCCAATCCTTTGTCGGGTGTATGATAAGAAGATTACAAATGAACATCGAAGAAAATTCCGCATTTACCCTCAGACATCCCTCTAAAGAAAGATAATCATGTCCAAGAACTCCCTCAATTACAACAGGTCTTGCTCTGATTCAATCCTAAAATAAATTTCAAACGGTGACGTGAAATTTTGGTATAAAATCCCATTTCACTCATAGCCGCGAAAAATTACATGAAAGGAAACATTGGTCCGGCCATGATAGAATAAATGAAATCTCTTGAAGGAAACCTGAAAGGTGTGAAAATAAGGGGGAGTGATAAGATAAATATATGGAGTGAATATGTCATCACATGCTTGAAATTAATACAAGCTTGTTAGTGGCTTTAATATCAATGTTTATTGGAAAAGGTGATGAGTCCGACAAATCAAGATATTTATTGCAAATTTTATCACAAAATATGCCTATTTAGTAGTTATCTTATTAGATAAGATTTAAGGTCCAATCTAGAGTTAATGAGAGCATACAAAGGGAATTTTAATCACACAAGATTGATTTTCCATAACAAGGTCTACGTTTTAATGACGGTGTCAAATCAAGTCTCATCAATAAATTATCCAATGAAATGGTGCCACATAGACAACCCATAAAAGGTGATTTTATTCTCAAGTAATGGGTTTCCTTAAATTCCTTTGTACTCCAAAGAACTTATTTTAAATCCCTTAAAAATATGTTCTCCACATAATTTAAATGTGTAAAATAAAATCAGCATATTAAAAAAATCATGATCTATTAAAGGGTATTTTTAAATTTTTTTATGATTGTTAAGTGGCTCTAGAAACCTCTTACATTAGGACTCATGATAACTGGCTCATTTCCTCTTCTATGATCTAAACTTTCCTAACTGTTGAGATTGTTTTTTACATCGTTAAAATGGATTCCCTAATATTGTAGAGGCTAGTTGTTGCTAGCCTTCTCATTAACGAATAATTGGTAAACATAAAATAATCATTGCTCTTCACGGCATCGATACTTTATTCTTGAGAAAGGTTCATGTACATCTTCACCCTCGATGTTTAGTAAATTGTTATAGACTATTATGTTTAATGGGTAATTTCTTAAAATATGCAGGGCCAAGATGAACAGGATACGTCTTCAGGTTTAAAATATGTACTTCTATTATTATGCTCCAACACTTTTTTAATTTTTTAAATGATTTTGACTGGATCTTTGAACTAGAGGGTTACGGGACCCCACCCATACAAAGAAAACCAAACAAAACTAGGGAACCCAAGTCCCACAACAAGAACAACACGAAGAAAGAAACCAAGAAAGAGTAGGCCAAGGATCCAAAACAGATCGGAAACACAAAATCCTATCGAAGGTAAGCTGAGAACATGATCACTTACAAAATCCCGCAAGCGCGGCTGTTCACAATGTCAATCTCGTTCTCCTCCTCTGATCCCTGAGTATCTTCCACAGCTTGACCAACACCACCTCACGGCAGAACCTTGCCAAGAAAAAGGCAAAAGGCTCCTTTTGAACGATCCCAAAGAGCATTGAGTTGATTGATTACGAGAATAAATAGGATAATGAGCTTCGGGAAGCTCTAGGGATGGCAATCTATTGGGATCGGGTCGTCATGCCAGAAGAGAACATGCACACTCTCTGCATGAAGAAGCAATTCCCTGTATTTCTCTCCCAACCAATTTTTTGAAATAAACTAACACTTAATTCATCATATGAGTTAAAGTGATATTGTAATAAAGTAATTTTTTAATTACTTAAGTTAGCTTAGATAAATTCAATTATTAGTGAGTTGTATTTTAGTTTTCGTATCCCTTGGTTTGTGGGATCATGTTATATCTTGCATATTTTGTTCCCGAATGATTTCCATGAGGGGCAATAGGAGCAGTTAGGGGCAATATGATATTCTTGCATATTTCTGAGATTAGGTGATATGTTTCCATATTTTGTGGATGATATAGAAGTTTTCCAATACCTATAAATATTGAAGCTCTCTCATTTGTTTGTAATGATTGAATTTTGATGTTAATAAAATACACAAGCAGCATTTCTATGTAAAGATTTTGTGTCAAATATTAGTTTCAAGTATTCATTGTCAAGATTTATTTTATTGTCAAGATTTGGTATTAGAGTTGGAAGAGCTCGAACCTATGAGTGTTAGAGAGTATAGGAAGTTTGAGGGATGTGGAAAAATAATATTAAGCTAGGAGGATCAGATTTTCACCCAGCCCATTCACATCCCCTGCCCTTACTCTACACCCCGACAACAACAAAAAGAAGTAATTGGAGCAAAAATTGAAAAGTGCAATCACAGGTAGATCACATGTATGCATGTCCATTATTCCCATTACGTTTGAAGGTCAAGTCTTTGATTGAAATTTGATGAAGTTCAAAACCTATAAAATAATTCAATCAACCTGTACATCAAGAGGTCAACCCTCCTCCACATCGACCATAGCAAGCTCCTGGACGTCCCATTTATGGTAAAGCTGGAGCAAGCTCATGTGAAATGTGTCAAAGAACTCTTTCGGTGACCTACATGCAAATCGATCCAATATGCACTGAATTTTTAATTCCCATAGATAAATATGACTTCAAGATTTCATCACAAATAATTGAGTTAAATAGCTCCTGCGGTGGAGAAAATAAGGCTCTACGTAGCAGGTAAGCCCTAATCTGCATTTTATTTTGAAAATGTGCTTTTAAAAAAATTACATTTTTGATTTTGCATCTATGTTTTATTTTACAAACGTGATTTTTAAAAATTTCCATTTTTGAATTTTGTGAAAAAAATAGAAAATAAATTTCCATTTTTGGAAAGGGGCTCGAAAATATATTAAAATCAAAAGTTAAACAAATCATAACTTTCAACTGGTACCTCGGATTAAGGTGTTTTTTAATAAATTGTATGGGTTTTGATCTCTACATCTTAGTCCAGCTTTTAATGAGATTTTTGTAAAAATTGAACAAATTAGAGGTTGTTTGTATTTGAAAAGAGGCCAAAGAGCCCAAATTTTTTTAATTATTTTTGCAAATCGGCCACAGAGCCAAATTTTTAACAGGGCCAATAGGGCTTTAAGAGTGGGAAAAGTGTTCAATTTTTTCATCTATTGTTTATCAGTTTTCACAATGGTCGAATTATGGCACCAAAACTATTTTTGCTAGATTCTCAACTTTGACGTTCGATAATTATCCAAAGATGGAAAAAAAATCATGCACAACTTGATTTTGAAAATCTATGGTCCATTATTTCTGGTACATTGATAAGATCTACAACAGATGTTACACAACAAGCTACATTTGATCATGCAAATCAAAAATCAAGGTTAATAATATTTTTTAGTCTTTCAAATGAGTTACAACCTCATATTCATGAGGCCACAACAAAAAAATAATCTTGGGACAAGTTGAAAATAGTATATGAGTCCAAAAATAAGAACACAATACTTCATCTCCAGAGTCAACTATTAAACTTGAAAATGCAATCAATTGAGAAATTTGAAATATTTTTTAGAAGAGTTGCAACTTTACGTGTATCACTTCAAGCTTTGGAAGAAGAAGTAATTGACACATCACTCGTTCCTATATTATTGAGAGATCTTCCTCCTTCTTATAGGATTTTTGTGACCATGTTAAACATAACTGGTCAAACAAAAACTTTTGAAGAATTAGTGAATATGCTACAACAAGAGGAAGTTATTCACTCAACTACTAAAACTGAATAGCATGCACTTGCTTCTAATAAAAAAGGAAAATAATAGGCTAAGTATAGTAAATAGCCTTAAAATCAAGGTAATACTCAACAAGGCCAAAAGGACCAACAAAAATTTCTTATTTTTGGTTGAAAAGGACATAAGCTAAAGAATTATTGGTACAACACATTCCAACAAGGATCGTCAAGTGGAAAAATATTGATTACCAAAAAAAAAATCAAGCCAACAACAGAGTAAACAAGGACAAAATAATCAAAAGTGGAAGAAGAAACCAACTCAACAAGGAAATGTAGCTAAACAGGAAGATCAATTTGATGATGATAACTTCCTATATTTTGCATAGTCAAATGAAGTATCCAATTCTACGAATCAAATTTTTTATGTCGACTCGGGTGTAACTTGAGACATGATAGGAAAGAAATTTTGGTTCTTCACAATGAGTAAAACACCCACCAAAAATCATGTCTCTTTGGGTGATGATACATCATCATCTCAACTATGGCATCAAAGACTTGGATATGTGAGTTTTGGCTATCTTGATACTCTTCTTCAATACAACATGGTTAGGGGTTTTCCACTTCTAAAAAAAGTACGGATAAATTTCAACATTGTTTGGCAGGAAAATAACATAGAGCACCATTCAAACATAGTACATTTCGGGCTAAGACAAAACTTGACTTGGTGCATACCGATCTGTGCAGACCAATGCAACCTAGCCACCTTGGGTTTTAATATTTTATGCTCTTTGTTGATGATTTTTCAATAAAAATGTGGATATAATATATTTCTACAAAAGAAAAAGCTTTTGAAACTTTCCAGAAGTTCAAATCCCTTGTTGAAATAGAATATGGTAGGAAAATTAAAATATCTGGACTTATATCAAAGGGGGAATACACCAAACAATGATTTCAATGATTTTTTGGAGACACATGGAATTCGTTTTCAAATGGATCCTCCTCACACACCACAACAAAATGGTGTTTTTGAAAGGAAAAATTGTATTATCATGGATATGGTGAGATGTATGATTGATGATGCAGGTTTATCAAAAACATTTTGGGCTGAAACAGCTAAAACGATATTCTATTTACTAAATAGAGTTCACATTGCAGATCTTGATTGAGTAACACCACATGATGCATGGTCAGGGAATAAGCCATCTATTTCACACCTTAGAGTTTTTGGATGTAAAGTGAGTATGCAAATTCCTAAGAAACAAAGAACTAATCTTATATGAAATCAAAAAAACTTATCTTCTTGGGATACAGTGATGAAGCACTTGGCTACAAAATTATGGATCAAAGAACACGAATGGTATACACTAGTTAGGATGTTGAGTTCTTTGAGAAGAAAGAATCATATGCTCCTTCCATACACTCACATGATGAAAAAATCATCCCTACAGTGAAAACAAAGGATGGTAATCACTTTGATGATGACAAAGTGATGATGGGGAAGATGGTGAAATTCAACCTCCCATAGGAACCACTAAAAGTATTCCTAAATGGTATATAAGTATGATGAGAGATGAAAAATTAGATAATTCCCCCAAAACATCTACCACTGGAATGAAGGCTTGCAGTATGGCTTGAAATGAGGTTAATTTGGCCTTAATGGGTACAGTTGTTGAAACTATTGAGTTGTCCATAGTTTCAGAAGCCCTATAGTCTCAACCTTGGAAAGATGCTATGGATGCAGAATATAAGTCACTTATGAAAAATAATACATGCCAACTTACAAATATTCCACTAGGGAAAAAGTTGATTGGATGCAGATGGATCTTCAAAATGAAGTACAAAGCAGACAGTAATATTGATCAACAAAAGGCTAGACTAGTTGCTAAGGGATATGCTCAAAAAGAAGGCATTGATTATGAGGAGACTTTTTCTCCCAAGGTTAATCTTTTCTCTAGCTGCACAATTTGGTTGGAAAATACACCAAATGGATGTGAAAAGTGCCTTTCTTAATGGTGATTTATAAGAAGAAGTTTACATGAGTCAACCAAAATGTTTTTCATACCAGGTAAAGAGGAAAAGGTATGTAAACTCATAAAATCACTATATGGTTTAAATCAGTCTCCTAGGGAATGGTATATTAAAATCAATGACCATATTATTCAACATGGATTCACTTGGATTCCATACGATCCTAATCTCTACTCAAAAACCAAGGTGGGGAGATAGTGATCATTGTAGTAAATGTCAATGATCTCGTACTCATCACCTTTGGAGGATCGGTGAGGATGATTGAGTCAACAAAGAAAGATCTAACATGATCATTCGACATGACCAATCTCGGGCTTCTACATTATTGTCTTGGACTTGAAGTTTGGAAAAGATAAAATCATATATTTGTGTCACAATTGAAATATGCCAAGACAACACTCAAGAAGTTCAATATGATGGATTCTAAACCAATTGCCACACCTATGGAGATAAGACTTCAACTTTCTCAAACATATCCATCACCACAAGTAAATGCAACTCTCTATTGGTAGTTGATCGGGAGTCTCATCTACTTGACTTACACTAGGTTGGATATCAACTATGCAGTCAACTATCTTTCATGGTTCACGTAAAAACCAATGGTTTCATTTGGAAAGTAGAAAAACAGATATTGAGGTACATTAAAGCAACTATGGAATAAGGCATAAAATAAAAAAATAACAATAACTTCTTTTTGATAGGATATTCAGATTTAGATCATGCAAGAAACATAGATGATAGGAAATCCACTTCAAGATTTGTATTATTTTTAGGATCTAGAACAATATCATGGGGGAGTAAGAAGTAGACTTGTGTTTCAAGATCCTCCACAGAATCAGAATATCATGTAGTAGGTGGAGTTTTTTGTGAAGTGATATGGCTCTGACATATACTTAAAGGATTGGGAATACCACAGAAAGATCCAACAATCCTACATGTAGACAATCAAGGAGTAATAAAAATGGTTTCAAATCCAATTTTTCATGAACGCACCAAACACTTTAAGTTACAAGTACATTTCATTCATGAACATGTTTAGAACAACAACATCTAGCTCCAACATTTCCCGACAGAACATCAGCGTGCAAATATATTCACAAAGTCTCTTATGATTCCAAAATTTGAGGCTTTCAAGTTTTTCTCTCATGTTCACTTCAGAGTATGCTGAATTAAGGGGGGAAATGTTAGAAATAAACTAACACTTAATTCATCATATGAGTTAAAGTGATATTGTAATAAAGTAATTTTTTAATTACTTAAGTTAGCTTAGATAAAGTCAATTATTAGTGAGTTGTATTTTAGTTGTCTTATCCCTTGGTTTGTGGGATCATGTTCTATCTTGCATATTTTGTTCCTAGATGATTTCCATGAAGGGAAATAGGGGCAGTTAGGGAAATATGATATTCTTGCATATTTTCTCATATTAGGTGATTTGTTTCCATATTTTGTGGATGAGATAGAAGTTGTCCAATATCTATAAATATTGTATCTCTCTCATTTGTCTGTAATGCTTGAATTTTGATATTAATAAAATATAAAAGCACCATCTTGTTTCTATGCAAAGCTTCAATGTCAAATATTATTTTCAAGTATTCATTGTCAAGATTTATTTAATTATCAAGACCAATGAATCCCTTGCATAACACCAATAGATTGTTCATCTACATCCTCCAACCGAGAGAAAGGGGTCAGAATATGACAACTGAAAATTCCTCATGCAAACCAACTTTGTGAACTGGGTAGATAAAGTGCTCTGCTACTTGCCTCGACATCCGCTGAAACCAGGTGAAGAAGAAGATAGTTTGAAACAAAGTCCACAACAATATCAGAATTGGCCCTCACCCTGGGAGATTCTAGTAGATAGTCTTCACCGAGAACACATTCAAATACTTCGGCCTCCTAAACAAATTCATATCGAAATAATTCTTGTAAGTGCCTCCGATAAATGGCTAAAGAACGGGAAATTTGCTTCCTCTCATCAACGATATTGTAGAGGCTAGCAGCTACTAGCCTTCTCATCAATGAATAATTGGTAAACATAAAACAAGCATTGCTCTTAATGACTTCACTGAAAACTAACTATGCTCGATTATTGTATTTAAATTTTACAAGACTAGCGACCACCAGGGAGGATGATTACTACATTTCTTTGATGTTCCAAGACAAGAGAAGACAACAAATACTCCAAGACAAGAAAAAATTTTATGACTTTTTCTTAATATATGTGATTCAAAATGTAGATTCAAGAGAATACAATACACGTAGTCAAACACGTAATCTTAATCCTAGCACCCATTAGGTAGATTATCCACCGCAAGGATCCTATAAGACGTCAAGTTTTCCATGATTTTTTTTTAAACGCTTTTGGCGAAGCTTTATACCGGAGGGTTAAGGGACCCCACCCATACATAACAGAAACATAGGAGGAGAGAAAATCATAGAGAGGGAAAATAATGGAGACTAAATACCCATCGTGATACAAGGGAACCGAAGTAAGACAAAACTAAGAAAAGTGCAGCCAAAAAAGAACCACGAAAGATAAAGAAAGAACCAGAACAAAGGACAAAGAGTAGAAGATGTCCAAAAAGGGAAGAACCACCAATGAGCACTAAAATCAAACCCTAACGTGAGCCACTCCACTAGTGTTTCCACATGCGCAAATGGTATCCTCTTGAAGCAAGAAATGGAAATTGGCACCAACTCGATCCCTTAGCTCATTAAGGTTTTTGATTGCAGAGTGTAAAGGGAAAAGGGCCACATCTATATCTAGGGGAGGGAGAAGATGAGGGTCAGGTCATCCATGCATGAAAATGGTGTCCACGTTTTCAGCAAAATGAACCAAATCCCTGTATTTCCCACTGAGCCATTGTATCCCTCTCCCAGAGCCAATTGCTAGTTCATCTACTTCCTCGACCCATAATAGGGGATTGGGTAATTGAAATTTCACCAATTCTTCATGAAGACCACCATGGTGGACGGGTAAATGATATCAATATCCACGAACTTGACATCAGAAGGAACGAGATGAATAAGAAGGTAGAAAGAAACAAAGGTGGCCATGATATCATAATTTACACGAGCTTTGTGTGAATCAAACAAGTATGTTTCACCCAAAATATTCTCGATGGCTTTAGCTTCCCTGGATGAGGAGCACAAAAAAAATCTGAATTATGATAATGATCAAGAGTATAGGTAAGCACCATCTCTAGTTTCTCTCCATGAAGAGAAAGAAATAGAAAACCCAAAAAATCCATGAGAATTTGAACTAGGCAAACCAAGAAGGAAAGTGGAGAGGAATAGGCCGACGGAAGATTAAAAACTGAGACACACAGGATGCCATCAATTAAGTTGATGCAAGCCTATCTTTCCTTCATGTGAGATAATATCGATAAGCCAATCCAATATTTTGAGTTACTTGAAATTTTGATGGCGTCTCGACATATCAATTGTTGAATTGGCAATTAAATCAGTGACACTATTTTCCTCATGATATGTGTGATTGATGCTCCACTTTTTAAGTTTTCCTAACCAATAGAGGATGTTGGATATATAGAAATTGAGATGCCATGATTGAGCTGAACCTTTAGCAATAGCATGGACAATAATTTTTGAGTCACCTTCGACCTAGAGAGAGTCATAACCATTGTGAATAGCTAGTTTAACCCCTTCTAGAAGGGCTTGAGCTTCAGCTAAGTTGCAGGTGCCCTCTTTGAGCGGAAAGGAACCAACCACAAGAAATTCACCATTCTCTTTTCTCACAAGACAACTTGCTCCAGATTTTCCCGGATTGCCTCTAGAGGCCCCGTCAAAGTTGAGTTTGTAGAATCCTAGGGGAGGTAGCATCCATCGCGTATTTCTTCTTCTGAGAATTTTTTCAATCTGAGATAAACCTTGATGAACAATCAAGCCAGGATTGGGAATTTTGATGAGTGGCCAAGCTTTCTTGATCTCTAGCATCCTGTGAGGTGAAATTAGGATTGTTGAGGTTGTGGATGCTTGACATTTTTGAAATGGAAATTTCTAGTTTATTGGAGAAGGCAAGAAAGCTCGATACCTCCTCCCTGAAGATGTGAAGATTGCACTCCCACCATATATGCCAGATCAAAAGGAAGGGTGCTATGGACCAGATGGAGCTAAGAGATATTTTACCTCCCAACTTTGGCCAAGATTTTAAAGTATCCATAATGTTCCTACAAGGAGCCCAAGCTAAGCTCAACTTTCCAATTAACCAATTCCACCCCTGAACTACAAAAGGGAAGAAAAGCGAGAATATGCTCAATATATTCTTCAACATTATCACAAAGGACACATTTCAAGGGGTTGACATAGCCCCAAGATCTTTGGAAGGATCTTGGAATTCCAAAACCTATCCAACTTGGGAGCCCCCTTACCTAACATAGAGATGAGATTTACATAACTTTCTTTGACAAAATAAGAGCCAGAGGGAGCTCCTAACCACAACAGATGGTCCTCTTGAGCCTTACAAGAGACTTTTCTATGTGAGATGGCCTCTCTGAAAATGGATACTTCTTTCTTAGTCAAACCTAGAGGTGAGATATCCTTCCATAACAAAGAAGGAGAGCCATCAGATTCTAGAACCCCATAATCAACCAATTTTTTTCCCCAAACTGCCTTAGAGATGTTCATTACTCGATTCAAATTTGGATTTAAAATAAGTGGCTTTGCCTCGCTCTAACTATCCTCCCATAAATTAGCTCTTTAACCATTTTTGATCAGCCAGGAAATTTGATCCATGATAAGATAGTGACATTTACAAATAAAGTTCCAGATGTGTGAACCCTTGGGAAGATCTTCGCTAGAAAGAAAAAGCTCAGGACGACCTGCTTCAAGATATTTGTGAGAGAGAACCGAAAAACCAAACTTTGAGGGACGAAGATGAAATTCCAGACTAATTTAGCACCCAGAGCAATGTTTTGTAGAGCCAAGTCAATTATTCCCAAACCACCCAAATTTTTGGGGAGCTTGACATCATCCCACTTCACTAAATGGAATTTCCTCTCTTCATTATTACCCTACAAAAGAAAAGTTCTGACAATTTTCTCAAACTTGCTAAGGACTAATACTTGGAAATTAAAACTTTTGATTACTAATTAAACCTAGTGGTGGATAGACATTTTCCTTTATACTAGTTGATTTCAATTATGTGATATACACGATATATCACATGAGAACTATAAAAGGCACCTAATTACAACAGCCAAACACATCACGACATGTATGATTTGTTATTATTAAATAATCAATTCTCAACCCTTATCACCCATGTTGGATTCCAGGTTTTCATAATGATGTAGTGTAACTCAAATATGTTTTTATAGTGATGGGAATATATGGATGCTAGCGGCCACTAGTATTTACTTCTAGAAAAAAAAAATCTACTTGAAACAAACAAAATTTAACAACGACAAATTGTTTAAATTTCTTAGTGCAACACAACCAAAAAAATTATTAATGCTTTCTTGTTTTTTATAACTAAAGGAGGGTTGAAGTATGCCTTGCGACTGCTATGCTATAAATATTTATTGCTATTAACTTTTTACTCTATGAAAATAATGAAATTATGATACAACATTTTGTTACTATTGCATTATTGAGAAATACTATTTGTTCTCTCCAATTACTTACAAAATATTAATTTGTTTAATTCCTTTTTTAGGTAATATGTCTTCCATTTTCCGCACTATGTTCATGAAAATTCCTTTGATTAAAGGAGCAGGGGATTGAAAAATATAGATGATGATGAATTTGTAGAAATGCATTCTCCGAGAAAATTACCACGGTGATTTGTGGTTATTTTTGTTAATGAGGACATTGTCAAAGAAGTCGAGTATG
The DNA here is from genome assembly GCA_018340775.1 of Taxus wallichiana var. yunnanensis. Taxonomy (NCBI): domain Eukaryota; kingdom Viridiplantae; phylum Streptophyta; class Pinopsida; order Cupressales; family Taxaceae; genus Taxus; species Taxus wallichiana. Next base: position 324,314,605 of record CM031242.1, on the reverse strand, counting down.
GTAGTAACTTCAAAATTTATTGATGAGAAAACATTACGTATTCAAGGTTGAACACATTGACATCATAATGAATAAGTGCCTTATTCTTGACATGGAGTTGGAAGTTTCATTGTTCAAGAAACTGGAAATGAAGGCTTCTAGAGAAAATAAGGTGTGCTCTTATCTTAAATATGGTTGGAATTTAGGGAATTTCATGTAGTCAGACAAAACAGATGTGGAAATTCCCTTGAATTTCATAATAACATGAATTTGGTATTCAAAAAATTGTATAAAAGTGAGGATACCTCTTTTATTTTTCATTATTTGAATAGAAAAAAATTGCTTTCTCCACCAAAACATGCAAAGCTATTTACAACGCTGAGGAGATCATATTTTTAAATTAGAGATAGATCCATCTAAGTCAAATTTGTAAGGGATTAAAAAGAATAATAAATTGGCTTTGTTGTTGAAGAAAGTGACCAGATATTTGAGCAAATAGAAACTACAAATGTTGAACAATCAAAATTATTTTTGTTTAATGGTGATGCTTTTCCAATTGAAATTTCTAGGTGTTGTTTGGCACCTCCAAATTATCAATTATGTGTTATGCATGATTAGAATGTTGACCTTCTTATCTATTCAATGTTGATTAATTTTGTTCCTACACTAAGGGATGTACTTATTATTCCCTTTTTACCTTTTACAAAGGAACTTGTGCAACTCAATGATCAAGATGACACGAAAAGGGATGAAGTGCGATTCTACATTCTTGGCGGCCAACATACCATTTTTGCCCCAAAAAATTGGGTGAAAGAAAATAAAATTCATTATATACTAAGATACATCTGATTTATAAAGGCTCACATTTTATCTTCACACACTCCTTACAAAGATATTGTTAAATTTACAAATAGGAAACAATGTAAAAAAATTGGATTGATACCAATTTTATTGATGTACTATGCAAGGCTCGAATGATTTGGAGATCCCTAGGATGTCCTCAGAGGCCCGAAGTAGGAAAATCAAAGTCAAATGATTTGAAGGTAACGAAACTTAATTTTAGTGAATTTGTTCTTAAAATTTAATTTTGTAATATACAGAAAATAAATATAATATTTCATATTTCAATGTAGTGTTTCAAGATGCAATGTCTTGCTATTTTCAAAGTTTCTAAGGCAGAGACCCTTCATGAAAAAATGACATTTCTATATTTACCTGAGGACATATGGACAAAATTGACAACAACCATTGAGTTATTTAAATCTGGTGGGCTGGCTTGTTCTCCTCTTAAGGATAACCAACCTAAATTTCAACCAAATTCATTGGCAAGGTTCATGGTGAATTACTTCAAGGCCTGCAAGAGGAATGACCGATGAGGAGATATCAATTCTAATAGATAAATTGCAAGCAGGGAAAGTATGGCTAACTCTCTTTATTAAAGAAGGCGTCATAGCAGAGACTTTAGATACTTACTGCCAAAGAGTAAAAGCTAATGAAGGATGAGAGAAAAATTTCTAAAATATGTTAAAAGTAAATATCCATGTAATCATGTATTGGTAGAATGCACTTGAAAAAATATTGTTGAAAAATATGGTGTGCATAAATCTCACTACTGCCAGTTGTGTGTGCTCTTAGAAGAAGAGACTAAAGGAAAAAGAAAATTTGATTATGGAGGAAGTGAAAAAATAGAAAAAAGAAAATTTGATGCTAAAGTGGCAAAGATTCTCCCAGCAGCAGCTCAAACAATTATAAACAACTATATGATTGCAATAGAACAAAATATTCCAGCAAGGATGGAAGACACCAAAGACTTTATCTGTCAATATGCATATCCCTTCTAGCTCCGCATAACAATATGTTTTATTTTGTTAGCTAATCCATTCAATGCAGAATGTGTGATCACAGATTTACTGTAATTTATCTAGTGTACTCACTTCCGATGCAATGATGTACATGCTTACAATTTTTGGATCTAGTATATTAAATTGTGTAATTATTGTACTCTTACTTTTCAAAAATGTTAGAGAGAGGCAATAAAAATTACATGCGAAAAGGTCATCCAAGGGGAAATCAGTTGTGGAAGGTTGTTACAAATTTTATGACAAAGCAGTGAAAAATTTAATAGCTTGTGTCTTATGTACATGATAAATGATGTGCACAATTGTGATGTTGACGATGGGGATATAGCATAAATCACCATGGATTGGATGGATCAACTTTCACAAAAATTGTGTCTGCATGCGAAATTGGCCTATGAGGAAAGCCACATCCTTTTCTTTATGATAGATCTTATGGGTTTTAGTCTCATATGTTAACTCGACTCATTTCGATAATTCTTGATTTGTAGTGTTGTATAATAGTGGTGTCATAGAAAAGGCATGCTTTGGTTGACTCAGGTCTAGTTGCGGTTTTTATTGTTGAATCGCATGATCAAGAAATGTTTTTGCAACATTACTATTGTCATTTGAAAAAAGGTACATTGATTAAGATCACTTTAAAAATTCTATTAGTTTAATGTATTTGAATTGATACATACAATATTTATGCAAACAACCAAACAATAGAGGAAGACATCGTCTCTTCCTCTCCACATACAAATAGAGGAGACAATGTCAATCTTAGTATGTGGAAACCAAGTCAACCTATCACCCCATATGTCATTGACCATCCATCCAATGAATCTATAAAAGGTGATTATGAAATACTTGATTTATAAATTTATCGCTACAAGATGTTTTTGATTGCCATTGCTTACATATTTTTAATAATAACTTTAATTTTTTCAGATTTGATGCCAAATGGGGAGGTTGTTGGCATGTCACGCATGAACTCGCAGATAGAAAATGGTATGATAGTCATATAAAATTATAAATAAAACCATTTATAATACCCTCATAATTAAAGGAACCTATGGCGAAGTAGTTTAATTGTAATATGTATTACCCTAGTGGTCACTAACCTGCATCTTTTAATTAGATTTATTTTGAATTGAGTAAATTTTTGGTTTATTGGTTGATATTTATTTGTGGACAATCAAAAAAATTATTCATGTATACATTGGCTATTAGTGGTCACTAAGCCCATCATAGACTGCCAACCCAAACATAGTCCAAGCATTAATGGATTACGCCTAATGGTCACTAATATACAACTACATCTATGTAATATTGTATAAAATAAAGTTGTTTCACGTATTTTTTACATTGACTTAAAATTTATTTTGAATCGATTATTATTTTTTATATAGAATGAGCATCACAATAACCTGAAGAGGTGGGGTGCGAGGGAATCCAAGATAGAGTCTCAATTGGTAAGTATTAACATACTGAAATGTTGATTATTTGAATTGGTATTGCGGACAATTGAGAAAAAATTACTTCTGTGTAGTTGGCCAAGAGGATTATTTAATTATTTTAGATTTGGAGGGTTTACTCTATGAGAAAAACCAACCCTACAAAGACTTGATAATCAAGTTCGGTAAGGACACTCTCAACTTGTGAGGTGGGATCAAGGAATTTTTAAAGATACTGGCATCAAAAAGTGAAGTGGCATTTTGGTTTAGCTATCTCTCTTGCTCGAAGTTGAAAAGCTAACTAAGGCTTCAAAAAACTTAGCGCTTGAATTCAAAACATTTATTATTTTGGGTAAAGAACATTGTTATGTAGAAGACAAAATTACAGAAAAATATCTCCAAAATATTTAGAGTAGAGATGGTAGTGTTTTTGGCGTTAGAAACACATTGTGTATTATAATGGGCCCAAAGGGAAACCCTCCAGAAAATTTTATGGCAGGAAAAAATCCAATGACGAAAATTGTTTCAAAGATATGTGGTTGATGACAAATTTGTACATAAACATATCACGAGATAGTGTGTCGTGGTTTGAGTGTCATGGAGGGAATCCAAAAATTGTAGAAAATATAAAATATATAACTATTAATTAATTCAAAATTCTTTTACAATGATATTCATTTGTATAGTCATATGGTCACTCTTTATTTTATATGTTGAGATTACAAATTTAAAAGTAGGTAGTATTTATATCTTCACTATGATTGAGATGATATTATAGTTTTATAAGTTGTTTTTGAGTTGTGATTAAATACTTTGATGCCTTGTTTTTAATCACTTTTGGAAGCTTACATTGATTCTGAGTTGTTTTTTATAGATCCTATTGGGAAGCCTAGAAATTACTAGTTTTTGGAGTTGAAGGTTTGTTGTTTAGAATTTCTGGTATTGGTGACAAAATACCTCATAATATGGTTCCATATTTTAGATCTAGGAATACTGAATACTTTTAATGAGAGTTTAGTGCTAACTTGATAAGTATTACATCAAAATATTTTGACACTGCCTTATGGTCTTCATGTATGGATTCAACAATGATGAAATACATGTTCATCAAAAAATTTAGTTGGCTGTGAGAAAACCACTTCAAGTTTATTTGGGGATGCCAAGAATGTAAGTTAAAAAAAACAAAAGCCAACAGATAGTAGACATTTATGGTAATTTCTATGGTAAAAAATATATATACTTTTGATCGATGACACAAGATTCTTGTCGCACAAGGTCAATTAATAAATTACTCTCGAAACCCCAACATACTGGAGATTTGATGGAAACTATAAGACTATTCAAAAATCTACACTTTGGATTATGTACATGGTTGAAACTTGCGCAGAGAGAAAAAAACATGTGTAGATCATTGAAAATGTTCAAACACACAATTGGCATTTGAATTATAGATTTTTCTTCCAAATCCAATAATATATTATGCATTTTTATGGAATAAAGTAACTACCTTAAGGTTCTTAAATATTCGCAGTGCGCTATCATTTTTTTCAATTCTTTTTGGGTAAGAAAACATTTTTCTCTAACTTGGGTGAAGAGACAATCGTGGATCATGGACCAATAAAAGAACGAGTTTTCCCAGATCTACATAGTTTAAACTTTTGTTTCACACATCGATGTTGGATTCTCTGAAATAAAAACAAAATTTTCCCCAGTTATGCATGGTTTAATCTTAAAGACATTTTGAAATTGATAGGAACCTTATTCACAAGCAATAAATAATCCTAGCAGCCGCTAGACCATATAAAACATAAACATGTTATGCTTATTGATTTGTAGATCCATGGAGGCTTCCCTGAAATCATAAAATGATTTTTTACCTAGATCTTCATATGTTAATCTTAATGACAGTTTGAAAATGATAAAACATTGTTCCAAAGAAAAATAAAGCCTAGTGGCTACTAGCACGTATAGAACTGAAACATTTTATGTTTATTGTTTTGCATATCATTATTTTAAAGATTTTATGTTTATTGTTGTGTGGAAGATTTTTTGTTTATTGGGGTGTTGTGGACCACTTCGATGAAACCATGCGCCACACAAATGATGAAAATTATGTTCTAGTTGTTAATCTATTCGAGGACACGATGGATGCTTATCTACACAAGATTTTCAAGCCATTTGGACATATCATGTGTGTCTACGTGGCCATGGATTAGAAGATGGGGGTTAGCAGGGGTTTGGTTTTGTTAATTTTTTCAACAAGGAGGATGCACAGAGAGCTATCAATATGCTCAATGGTTATGGTTATGATAATATTATTCTCAGAGTCAAATGGGCCACTCTATGGTATTTTTCTAGATGATTTGTATTCTGCTTTTTTTACCCCTTAAGACAATGCAAGATGTTGAAGTTCTATATTGCTTGATGTCTTCCACCAAATTTAATGTAAATGATGATACAAAGGATTTGAGTTGGTTTCTTTGTTCTTCTAAGAAACATGTTCTCCTAAGATTAAGTAAAATTGAGTAAAATTTTACATCCACAAGATTGAAACAATAAATTTAAATGACTTTCTAAAATTAAATTGAAATAAATAATTATAAAAAAATGAGTGCTACCTTATTACATTCACATTCCATTTTGGTGCAAATTCAATCTTCAAATTTCACATTTACTGGAATAATTGTAGTTTCCAATATTTATTTGTAAAAAATCAAACAAATAACAATAAAAAACAATTACAAATCAAAATCAATAGAAAAAGCTAAAAAAAAAATCAAATAAAACTAAAACAGAAATCAAACAAAATTGAAAATCAAAACTAATAGATGTTTCTATTTCATAATCATTAATAAGATAGTAAGATTTGATTATGTTTATTTTCTTTATATTTGACGACAGACAAATTGTAGCTTAGATGCAAATCAACATAGAGTTTGGGGTCAAAACTAGAGGGGCCTAATGCTTCCAATGCAAACTACTACACTTGTAAAAATGATAACAAACTAGAAGATTTTGTGATTGTGCCACTTCTAGCCTGAGACTTGCACTCTTCTATTGGTGTATTTAGAATTAGAGCAGATAAAAATTTAAGGGAAAAGTGGGCTACAATTGCTGACATTTGAAAGAAATTTGGTCCAAAAAGTTGCAGGTGGCATTTTGGGACATATATAAACTTCATTGTGTTGTGATTTATTTGTTATTAAGTATTGGTTAGAGGAAACATTTTGGAAAATGGTGAGACAAGTGGCACCAACTTTGCAAGAGTTAAACATATATTTCCATTAAAAAACAAGACAATGACTCAAAAATCTGTACTTGCGTCATTTGTAATGTAGTGTGGGAGAACTTCTAAGACATATATCTTAGTATTGGTTAAACAAGTATTTAAATTTCAAAACTTTATATATATTATTGCATATTGTGGGATTCTTGACATCAATAAAAATTGAAATATAAATAAAATATGTTTATTTTGATGCCCAAATTTGAAAATAAGAAAACAAATTGAGTTCCATAATTTAGCAACAAAAAAATACATAAACTTTAATTATTTATAGAAAAATTTGCATTCTCATTTTCAAGCATTCAACTAGCTTCACTTAAGGAAAGTATTTTTGTTGATGGACATATTATATTTTTCGTCCACATATAAAACCTAATTGTGGATGATTGATACTATCAAATACTAGACTTGAAAGTATGACACTTTTGGTAGTTTTGTAATTCTACTTGCCTATGTCACAATCTATTTCTCAACATTTTTCATCTTCCATGTATTTACAATATATTCATTTCAACATATCTTTTATATGCCTATCGGCCTTTCACATGCACCTATGGATGCATTTGCTAGTAAAACAATTATAAACATTATTCCAAGGCAACAAATAGAGCCTAATGGTCACTAGAAAGTATAAAATAGAAACATTGATGGCCTTCAACAGAGTGTGATGGGGGGAGATTAAAGAGGAGGATAACGAACACTGGATTTTCATCAACCACCGCCAAATATCATTGGGCCATATGAAAATAGAATGAATAATATTTTGGAATACAAGCTCAATGAGCACGGCTAGAAGGTGGTTCACACCACTACCACGCCATCCGCAAAGTGGCCAAAGAGTGCCTTAACAAGCGTGATCTCTAGCACCACGGGTGGCGCAAGCTTGGCATTGCTACCAACCAATAACCCTCGGGGAAATCCCATCTGTTGTGATCTAAGACCGATGATTCAAAATATGGTGCAGATGCAATGTTTATCCTGGTTGGCTCCAAGGGTGGTCAATTAGGGGTAGCCTTTATTCATAATCTAGCCTTTATTTTTGGTGTTCCTCATACTCCCTTATAGTTTTTACTTTGTTGTTTTGCTAGGCTTGGCCTAGTGTGCATGTGGATTTGGGGATTTCTCTCATACCACCCACTTATTTTGTTGAGATAATCTTGTATCATGTTACATTTAATATAATATAAGATCCTTTTCATTAAATAATCTAGCCAATGCATGTGAAAATGTTGATGACGCCATCCATTTTTTATTGTGTCGACCTTCCTCACACAAGTCGTGGGACTATTTAATTGTTGGGTTGTGATTTCACATGTCCTCACTCATTTTCACGTGTTTGTATCTATTTTTTTCCTTCTTTCTCATGGCATCTACTTATGTTCCATTCATCCTCTTACACAGCAACGAGTGGGAAATGAATTTCATCACTAATGTGTCTAACACTCATCTTCACAATGTCTTCCGCATAGATTATGTAGATGTTATGATTGTGATTATGAACGTCTAGGTGAGTATTATCTCTAAATAACCAAGAGATATCATGTAAACTCTAAGATTGTAGGTGTCTTCGTGTCAGTTTACCTGGTGTTGTGTGTAGATAAAGTAGTGGTCATGGCGGTCACATCCCATTTCATTTACCCAGATCATCATGTGGGTTTAGTCAAGCTCTGGTAGAAGTATGCCTTCCTTTTCTATTTGCAAATCTAAATCCTTGTTCATCACCTTATTGGGTTGAAAATAAGATTTGTGATGCCTTGGAATTGAAAATTCAAGTCCTACTTCAATTTGTCGACACTTTTCAAAGCATTTGTCGATCAGATGGGGCATCTATCTCTAGTGTGTCATCCTGGACCTGGTCACACTTGCAAAACCAACCCCACCCCTTCCTGGTCGCATGGTGTACTTGAATTTTGTTGTTGGTGCGTCCTTTTCCTTTCTCAAGATAATTACAATGTTTTTGGGCTGGGTGGAACCCTAGGGGTTCTTTATCATTCATGCTCTTTTTCTTATATTCATGGCTCTATATTTTTATAGGCTTGATTATTCATGTTACATGTTGTCCTTGTTATCTTTCGTACTCATTTTTAGTTTTTTTATGTATCCTTTCATCGATCAAAATGTGGGATATCAATGTGTTCATATATATCATGAAAAAAAATTTAATTTACAATGAGTTATTCTATAGATTTGGGATTCCAGTGTGACTAATAGTATTACAATGAAATTAAAATTCTTCTTAAAATGATTTACCATAATTCTACCTTTAGAAAAGGAGTTTTAATTTATTTCATATCTATATTTAATTGCAAAAAGATATCCTCTTGATAAGGGGAGTAGGAGAATTTTAATTGTCATTTAAAGTGTCAAGTGTGTGAGGAAAATGTCCATAGTGATTTCATGTCCCTTCTTTCAATGTACGCAAGGATGGTGGAAGGTGACGTGGGGGGTTAATGATGAATGACATTGCACATTTATTACTATTAAGGGGATGTTAATGTTCTCGTAATCTGGGTTTATTCCTCTATTGGAATCTAGGTTTAGGGGATGTTAATGTTCTTGTAATGCAAGTGTCATTATGGTTTATAACTATTAAGGGGAGGTTAATGTTCATGTAATGCTAGCGCCATCGGGGTTTATAACTATTAAGGGGATGTTAATGCACATTTACTCCTCTATAGGAATCTGGGATTTATGTTGCTACTTGGTGTATTTGGTATTGCAGTTGTGTGGTTGGGTGTGTGTAGCATTGAACAATGAGTTTTTCTTCATGATAGCTTGGTTATTAATAAGAATATGGTGGAAGATTTTGTTCACACTAAACCTTGAGATATCAATGATGTTAAATATGAGGATATGGATTTGTTCGACCGAATGGGATTCTCCCCTTTCTAAAATATTTTTGAGGGGTAAAATGAGAAGCTCGGTAAGTATTTCAAATCAGCATGGCAATCATCCAGAAATGAATAGGGGCAATGCGGTGTTACGGGAGAAAATATTGAATTATCAATCAACACGGTGGCTTATGTTATGGGAATTCCCATAGAATTATGTGAATTCCACAAACCCAAAAAGGATTCAATTGATGAAATGGAGCTATTTCTGCGGGGTAAGGAAAATATCACCCCTCATTTTATGTGATTTCTTAGGAATTCCTTACCTCCCCATTCAAGGAAGTGGCCCTTAACCTAATCCATTTTTTCACTCTTAATGGATGCCACAAATGTATCTATGTTTACCATCTTCCCATGCTCAATTTCCTCAGACATGGGCATAGTTTTAGATTTCCATACTATGTATTTTGTTCTCTATGTGCTACCTAGACCACTACAAAAAGGAAGAATCAGTATTCCCCTGCATCAGGGTTTTATTATGGCCATTTTGAAGAGATCAATCTTGGATATGGATAAAATGGTTAATGGGGATAGTGTCATGTCAAAATACCTTGAAGATTATGTTGTGGAAGATGAAACTAATTCTAAGAATGAGTCTAGTGAATACCCTAAGTCGAGTGAAGGGGATGATCAAAATGTGGTTGAAGTTGAAGCAGTGCAGGGCCTCTAAGACCTAAAACAAGATGATGTGAAGGTGGTGGCTATTAAGAAGGCTGAAAAAGGGGAACCAAGTCAACAGAGGAGGCAAGTTTCAGTTGACCACTAGGAAAAGACCCAAATGGAAGTGCTTGGAAAAGGTGGTGTGGAAGAGGGAGTTAATCTTGCTAAATTGGTTGAGACCTTGAAAAAATGAAATGTGACACTCAAATAACTAAAATCACTACGTAATTGCCGTTGTTTTCTTCATTGTTAAGTCTCGTTTGTGTTCTTTGTTTCTAGGCTCCGGTGTTCTTTTTTGTAACTTTTGTGCTTTGTTACTGCCTTCTCTGCTCCTCTCTCTTATTATTCGGGCTTTTAGGCCTCCTTTTGTACACAAGGGTATAGTCCCTTCAAAAAACTATTTACCAATATTAAAAAAACTAAAATCACTATCTATTTTATCCTCAATGACTAGAATACAATTAATATTAAAGTTGAGGATGTGGCTCAAGTCATAAAGGGTGGAAGTATGGAGGTTGTGTAAGAAAAGTGTAAGAATTTAAACAGTTATGTGGATCAGCTTAAGGCTATGCTTTAGAACTTTGTTGAGTGAAGTATTCTCACTGTCAAGTGCACATTACATCACCTTCAAACTCTTAGACATCTAGCTAATTCCTACATAAAATATGAAGAGTAGGGGACATCAAAGAAGAGGAAAATGAAACTATCTGAATCTGATGTAACCACTATGGGTACTAACATTGAATCATTGGCTAAGGAATGGGCCACTCTGGTGGACAACTTGGAGAAAATGAAAAAGTAGTGGTTTTTGTTAGGTTTTTGTTTAGTGTTGTTAGTTTTATGTTTTTATTTCCATTTTTTTATTGTACTAGCTATTAGTTTTGATTATTTTTAGGTCAAACTATATTTTTGTATGGTTTAGTATTGAATATATACTCTATTTGGGAGATTTGTTATATACGGGGTAGGGTCCCCTCAACCCTCTTTTACCTAATGTCAAAAAAAAATCTTACTCTCGAGTGGAATGCTCCACTCCAAGGCAAGTTAAAAACAAAATTAAAGCAAGTCAAACTTAAAAGCAGTCATATTTCCTTCTTTCTATGGATTCTTTTACTTATTTCTACTTAACATAAATATTTTATCTCACATTTAGTTTAATATTACTTCAATGTAGACATAACTCGCTTTGGCTCTAACATGCTTCTTATCAAATCATGTGAAAGCAGTAAGTCTTGTAAAGTCAATTATTATTTTATTTTCTCTCTATGGTGAGCAGTGCAAGTTTTAGATATATGATTCTTGGAGGATATGTGACGTGAAAGGATATTTACCTATTCTATGAGTTATATTATGGTTCCCCAACAATAATGATGTCATAATAAAAGATATGGCTTTTAAAATTAAGTCATACCGAAATATGCAACAGATATAATTAAGACGTACCAAAATATATAATAGATACATTTAATTATATTCTCATAGTCTGGATCGACTCCCTCTACTAGTTTCTTCAAAATATCTTCAATCATTCTCTAGTTATAGTGAGGTTCAATAACATCATAGTAAATTAACTTGGAAGTGTCTCACATCTCTTGAAAGTCATTAGCCTAGTGGCCGCTAGCCTATAGAAAAATGATAAAAGACATCTAAACAGGCGTCAAATTTAACACAACGTTGTGGCCTTTATTTGCAACCATTGAAGGACAAGAGAATATGTTCATTATCCCATATAAATCATTAACATGTCATAAATAATGCCTAGCGTTAGCTAGACCATATAACATAGCATAAATAATGGTTGGCAGTCGCTAGCCCTTATAACATAGCATAAATAATGGTTGGTAGCTACTAGCCCTTATAACATAGCATAAATAATGGCTAGCGGCCACTATCCCTTATAACATAGTATAAATAATGGCTGATATCTGCTAGCCCTTATAACATAGCATAAATAATGCCTAGCAGACGCTAGCCCTTATATCATAGCATATATAATGCTCAGTGGATGGTAGCCCTTATAACATAGCATAAATAATGCCCAGCAGATGCTATCCCTTATAACATAGAATAAATAATGCCTAGTAGATGCTATCCCTTATAACATAGCATAAATAATGCCCAGCACACACTAGCCCTTATAATGTAGCATAAATAATACCTAAGGGACGCTAGCCCTAATATCATGGCATAAATAATGCCCAATAGGCACTAGCCCATATAATGGATTCCAATATTTGATTTTTGGATTCCGATATATGTGACTTTGGAGTACATATAATTCCAATATAGGTGATTTTGGATTCCAATATATGTGATTTTGGATTCTAATATATGTGATTTTGGAATCCAATATGTGTGATTTTGGAATCCGATATGTGTGATTTTGGAGTGTAGATAATTCCAATATTTGACATTTTAGAATCCAAAAATAGCAACATTGGATTCGATATTGGATATATTTTTTAGTTGTTGGGACTGTAATAAGTCCCAATTTAGTGAAATAAGTGTTCAATCGAGAAATTTGGAAAAACCACTTAAAGGAAATATATTTGGAAATGTTGGTCCATGCACGTCACAAAACTTGTACACCGTTGTCACTTGCCAATATTGCACTAACACTAATTATCTCCTAATATCCATTTCCATTTGCTATGTCAAAATTAAAAAAGTATAATTTTACTAAATCAAATATGTTTTTCATGATGGGCACATTTCAAAAACTAGGATTGTTTAATAAAATATTTTCATGGCCACCATTTCCAAAATATAGGATTGTAAAACAAAATGTATTCATGGTCATTATTTGTAATTACTTCTTTGTGTACAAAAGTTGGCATGTTATTCGTGGACCTATTTTATAGCATTAGACCATATATGAAGGAAAATTTGTTAGGAATATTGTGGTTAGTGTTTAAATGTGTGAGCATATATATTAGTAGTGAGTAGTCATATTATGTCGATAGATATAGTTATAAGTGTGTGTAAATAATAACATGTGGAAAACAATAAAATAAGTGTAAGAGTGGTTACGTGAGTTGTTTCATCAACTTGCTAACATTAAATTAAGTGTGAGATATTGTGAGGATATGTACAAGAGAAGAGTCTAGAGGATAAATATTTTTGACTCCTAGTTTATCGAGATCAAGCAAGTGTATAAAAATATCTCTATAATATTGAATAAATCCAATAGAGTTTTATTGAATAAAATATAACAAAACATTTTTATATGTGAAATTGTAACCAAATCATCATTTAGTATTCAGGCAGAGAATCTATGATTAAAATCTAATATATTTACCAAAGGGGAAAATATATAATGTTTTTAAGTGTGAGAGTGGTTATGTGAGTTGTTTCATCAACTCACTAATATTAGATTAAGTGTGTTATATTGTGAGGATATGTATGAGAGAAGTATCTAGAGGATAAATTATTTTGACTCCTAATTTATAAGAATAAGCTAGTGTATTAAAATCTCTCTATACCATTGAATAAATCGATAGAGTTTTATTGAAGAAATATAACAAAGATTTTTTATATGCGAAAATATAACCAAAATAGAACTTAGTATTAGGAAGGAGAATATGTGATTTAAAGCTAATATATTTTCAAAAGGGTCAAATCTATAATAATTTTCATTTCCTAAGTTAGGGGAAAGGCACCAATTGATGAGAACCTTATGTTCAATGGTGTCCCGATAAAATTATGGAGTAGGAGGGAATCCAATTTTTTTCCACATCAATAATTTTATCATGATTTTGAAAAATTCTAGCTACCACCTTGGTGTCACATCATTTGTCATGTGGCAAGTCCATAACACAAAACCCATAAAAAAGGTCGAAATTTCAAAGAAAACCGGAAAATAAATCTTCCCGCATGAAAAGTAACATACAACCACATGGCCCACTTAAAAATCCCTTCCACTCCAAAAACACATTCAATTCACTTAACATCGCCCCCTACGTCTTTGTCGGTCTCCACCGTCAGTCCACACTATGAGCAAATACCACATTCAATGCATTCATTTACTACTTGAATTTTCATTTAATAGTGTACATTAGGGGATGAGAAGATGAACAATATTGATTTGATGAACCCTTATTTTTCATGTTTATCCCATGTAAAACCTGTGTTATTTTGGTATCATTTTGCACGATGTATGAAATTATGACATTTTATAGTTAATACTTTACTATGTTTTGGAAGGAAATGTTGTGCATATTCTTCTAATTTTAATATTGGTATTGCTTCTTCAAATATGGCTTAAATGAATCCTTTTATGAGTATCAAAATATATTTATAAAATCATAAGTTGATTCATCACATGAGTTAATTAGTGCAGACTAGCACATGACTCACCATGGAGTGCAAGACTCGTCTAGTTCATTAATTCAGAATTCCTTGGAGGAAGGGACTTACACAAAGGAGATAAATAGCTTGGATGGATGAAATACGAGCTGATACAACTGGAACATTAGTTAACATAATGACATGAGCATGAAATGTGTGTCATTACCTTGAACTACCTTCACGTGGATTATGAGGCCCAGTCACTCCCAGTTTAACTCCAATTGCCTGGAAATGTGGTGTAGATAGAAACTTACAAATTTATGATCACCACGATTCTTTGGAATCAATCTAGGATCTCTTGTATCTTCCAACACTGATCGAATCTATCAAAGGAGTCAATTACAAACTTCACCTTTAATTAATAATATCATTCAAATCAATCATTGCATAGATTACTCCTTCCACAACTATAATTCTTAGGATAGTTAGTCATTGTTTTAGTCAATGTCCAGTTAAGTAGATATTATTAATTGCAAATAAACTAGTTCTCTCCTAGAGGGACTAGGACTGCTCTAGTATAAAAGAGCTAATGTATGACGATTCAAAGTTTGGTTCAGTTAGTTGATTATTATAAAAGTAGTTCTTTCAATAAAATTATAGATTCAGGGTAAAGCTTTATTGTGTAACTTGTAACGTTGAACTGATTGAAGGGAAGGAGCAAGGGCCACTCCTCCCCAACGAGAAGGGAGAATTTATTGTTATTTCCTTTCTATTGTTTAGCATTCATTTAAATTTCCAACATTACATTATCTTTAGTTCATTTCATTCTTGTCTTTAATAAGTCTTTTTTTGATTCATTCAATTCATTTCCTTGTTGCAACTAATATAGTATTTAATTAATGTTGTTGTTAGATAACTATTGGGAATGATTCTGACTATTCCCTTTGTTGTAAATATCCATAGACACCGCCTTGGATTAAAATATATAATATAATTAAAGTGCAAGTACAATGAAGCTCATCACTTTTTGGCATTGTTTCTGGGGAATTCAATGTTATCAAAGGTTAAGGTGCTAGCTAGAAGTGTTGACTGGTTGTTTGGTAAGTTTTCGTTTAGAAATTTTATTCCATAACTCTTTATTTTAAAGTAAGAAGGCCTTGTAGTGACAACAAGAATCCTCTATGCTTTTGATTATGTGGAACACAAACAATTAAATTAAGCATTTATAGTTAAGGAACTTTCCTCAGTATGATAGGATTTTATGTTTAGACCTAGAGACCATAGAGGTAGATTCATTAGATTAAATTTTCAAAACCCCCTCAAAACCAACATGTGGAACAACTTGTTGACCAAGGAAGGATGGTTGATGAAGTAGATAACCCCAATGGTGCAGAAAATGGAAACCCTCCCATTGGAAGAATGTTTACCTACCCCATCAAATTAGATCCTAATGATCAGGCTCCTATGAAAAACATATCCCCTTCAATTTTACCAACTTTCTAGGGGTTAGTCTCAGAAGATCCTGACTAGTTTATTTTTGAATTCAAAGTGTTGTGCCAAACCTATGATTACACTTCCAATTCCCAGAAACTCAAGTTATTTCCCTCCACATTAAAATACATAGCTATGGGCTTAACCCCTAACTCCATCCATAGTTGGGAGGAGATGGAGACAATTTTCTTGGACAAGTACCAAGACTACTGTAGAGTCCAGGATAGGAAGGAAGAAATTTTTAGAATTCAACAAAAGGAGGATGAGAGTGTGGAAGATTATCTGGATTAGTTCCTCTTCCTTCACATGAGGTGTGGTACTAGTCTAGATATTAATTTTATCAAAACCTTATTCCTCAAAGGATTATATGAATACACACAAGAGGCCTTCAAAATTATGGGAAGGGAAACATGAACAATCTAGAATTTATATAACTCATTGACCTATTTAGGAATTACACCTGAACTCTCCCAAACTTTTGTAGATAGAAAGAAAAAATGGCCAATGGTGATATATCCAAACTAAGAGAAGAAATTACAAATTTGAGAATAGCCCTCTTATTTCAACTCAATACCACTATGGATAGGGATAAAGCCAAAAATACAGAGATTGTGTTCATCTACTGCACAAGAGGTAGGAACATACATGGGATTAAGGATTTCTTCTTAGATAAGACAAACATCTATCTTATCTTTTAATTAAATCATGTCACGAGACCAATGTGGATTGTTTCCCTTGTTAAAGAACCATCTAAAACAAAACACACAAGACGAAGATGAGTTAAATTAAATGGCTTAGAGGAAAGGAGGGAATTTCAAATCCAATCAGAATTAGTCCTACATGCCAAAATCACAATGGGTCCCAAATCAATGGAATTGACCATGGCCATACCCCCAATGTTGGACTCAACAAGTCCCATAGGAGTGGGACCCACAATGGAATTCATCACCAAGTTACTATCAGAAACCATGGGCTCCACATCCAAAAATTCCACTATTTCAACAAGTTTAATCCTCAACACCAACAATAGTGGAATGTACCTCAAGGATCCGGGTAGAAATATTATAATCAAATAAGACCCCAAGGTTAACAAGATTTGTTGACTAGACCTTGAAATTCTACCTCATCTAATCAACCTTCCCAACCACAATACCAGGACAAACTATTGCAAACCCCAAAAATGCAAGGCAAGAGTAACCCATCCTACACTTTGGATTAAGATAAAACTCCCACAATAAACTTTGTGAATTGTAGGAATATCTAAGCTGCGTTCAGGAAGGTTACCTCAAAACCTTCATCCTTTGTCATAAAATAAATCCACGAAGATAGAGAAAATTCGAAGAAACACCTTAACCAAGTGTGGATACTACTTTTCCATCCAAACTCTTAGAAAAAAAAAACACTACAATTCCCGAACAACCAGATTGAGAATTGATTTAGGGGACCGAGGAAATTGAGTATTGACATTCCTTTGTTACAAGATCTTAAGGAAATCCTGAGTTAAACAAAACCATCAAAGATATCTATTTTAAAACTCCATGAAGAATAAATAATCATCTTAAAACCATTCGTCTTGATCAAAAACTTACTAGTATCTTTGGAAGGTAATATGCACCCTCCTAAATATGGAGACCCTGGAAGTCCTATTGTGACAGTTTCTCATAGGAGATGTCCAAATACCAAATTTCCTTGTTGATCTAGGAGCAACCATCAATGTGATGACCATGGATACCTTGTCCACATTATCACTTCCTAAACCACAATCAACCTCCATAGTTTTACAAATGGCATATTAGTCTGTAAACAAGCCAAAGGGAATTATAGAAGATGTCACCATCACCATCGAATTATGGGATTATTCAATAGAATTCATGATCATAAAAATTAAGAATAGGAATATTGTATACCCTTTAATCCTAGGATTCCCTTGGTTAGCCACTGTTTTCACCCTCATTGACTTGTAAAATAGGGAATATGGTGATTACAAATGACATGATTCCAAAATTTATCAATTTTACCTGTCATAAAAACTTTTTCTGAGACAATAAACATTGGTGTAAGGATAATTCAAATGATTCAGATGACATCATCTCTTCTTTAGCCATGGTTGTAATTAAAGAACACTCAAACCAAATCCAAGATGGTGACCATGAGTCCTTCACTGGAAAAATTATAAGTCTTGCACTTGAGTCCTTTGGAACTATTTCTATTCTTGTGCTACAACTAATTGAAACAAGATATGACTTTATGGATGAAAACAACTAGCCTATCATTTGTCCTTTTGCATGAAATATAGATCTAACCAATTCTATCTTTCAAAACATCATTTTTGTTCACAAATTACTTCCCCACAAGTTTCCATTGAATGCATTATTAAGAGAGTATCATGTTGTATATTCTCTTCATACATGTACCAAACAAATACCTATTTTCAGGGAATACATTAACAATCAATAGTTAGAAAACTAGTCAAGAAGAGAATACCCTATTTAAACTCTTATGGTCTCATCCTAAATATTTTTCTTGGGAATATAGAGATATGAAGGGTATACATCCCAATATTTTTATACATCATATCTACACCACTAATGTTTGACCAATCATACAACCCTAAATAAGGATAAAACCTACAACAAGAGACATTATTAAAACCGAGATTGAAAAACTTCTCAGAGTGGGATTCATTTATCCAATCTCATATAGCAATGGGTTTCTTCATTAGTTATAGTTCCTAAAAATAATGGGAAATGGATTTTTGTGGATTATAGAGAGTTAAACAAGGTAACTCATTGGGATTATTTTCCATTACCTTTTATTGATCAATTCTTAGACAATCTATCCAAAAAAGGTATTTTTCATTCCTTGATGGGTTCAGCGGATACAATCAAATAACAGTAGCACCTGAGGACAAAGACAAAACCAATTTTACATGCCCATGGGGAAAATTTGCTTACTGGTTGTTACCTTTTGGTTTATGTAATGTTCATGCCACTTTTCAAAGAGCCGCGTTGGAAATATTTTCTGATGTCACCCATGATTGCATACAGATTTACATGGATGATTTCATTGTTTATGGAGAAAAAATCCAAGAGGAAATTGATAATCTTGAAAAAGTCCTTTCTAGGTGTGAAAAACACCAGTTATCCTTAAACCATGAAAAATGTTTATTTATGATGGAACAAGGGATAGTTTTAGGCCATCACATTTTAGCTAAAGGAATCAAGGTGGACCCTGACAAGGTCAATATCATTGTAAAGCTCCCATATCCTACAAACCAAATAGATGTAAGAAGTTTTCTTGGCCATGTTGGTTACTATAGAAGGTTTATTTTAGACTTTAGCAAAATAACTTCTCCATTGTTTTCTCTCCTAACTAAATATTTTGAATTTAAATGGATAGAAGCATGCCAACAAGATTTTGAAGCTATCAAAGAAAAATTGATAAACACACCAGTGTTGAGAGGCCCAAATTGGAAGCTTCCCTTCCATATACAAACAAATGCTTCCAACGTGGGGGTTTTTCTTGGACAACAAGAGGAAGAAGAGATTATGCATGTTATTTATTATATCAGTAAAAATATCTCCCCTACTAGAAGGAACTACACCAAAATGGAGAAGGAATTTATCGCAATTGTATATGCAATCAACAAATTTTTCCATTATATCCCGGGATATGAAGTTATTATTCACACTAATAACTCGTTATCAAGTATCCAATGAGTAAACCTTTAGTGCATGGCAGGATTATAAAGTGGTTTTTATTATCGCAAGAATTTAATATTAAAATAATTGACAATCCAGTAAATCAAACATGGTATCTAATTTTATTTCAATACTTACCACTTCAAAATAAGAAGATCAAGTTAATGATGATTTTCCTTATGAACATCTGTTTGTAGTTTCTACTACTTCTCATTAGTTTGAGATATGGATAATTACTTGGCTACTGGGGAGTTCCCAACATTTTTCACAAAAAGAAAAGAAAGTAATTGGTTAAACAAAGTGTGATGTATACATGGTTAAATGGAACTCTTTTTAAATGTGGACCTGACCATATTTTACAGTGTGTAATGAAGATGAAGTATTTGACATATTTATGGCATGTCACGATGAACCATCATGAGGGAATTATTCCATATAAAGGACCATTCACAAAGTTTTGGGAGGCTGGTAACTATTGTCCTTCCTTATTCAAGGATGTTAAGAAGTATGTGTAGAGATGTGATCAATGCCAAATGATGGGGAAACCAACATTTACATTTTAAATACCAATCCAACCTCAAGTTGTCTTGGAACCAGTTTAAGAAGTGGGGATTGGAATTCATTGGACCAATTGACACAACCTCTTAAGGGAAGGAATACACTCTATTTTGTATAGAATATATCACCAAATGGGATGAGGTGCAAGCACTACAATATGTCAGAGATGAAAAAGTTACAGATTTCTTATATGAGCATATCTTCCAGAGATTTAGAGCACCAAGATCCATTGTTTCAGATCAAGGACCACAGTTCATGTCAGGGGTAATCAGTTCCTTTGTGGAAACATACCAGCTAAAGCACAAGAAGTCATCACCATACCATCCACATTCCAATGGTCAAGTGGAGGTTACTAATAGAGAGTTGGAGAATATCCTAACAAAAACAATGGATATCTCAAGGAAAAATTGGGTTCAAAAACTACCGAAATAGTTTGGGCCTACAATACTTGGAAAATAACCATAGGGTTTAATCCCTATGAGTTGGTTTATGGGAAGAAGCCCATTCTTCCCATAGAATTTGAAATTCAAACCTTGAGAATAGTTCTTTGAGGAAAGAATTGAATTATCACATGCACAAGTAAGGATTGTTCAATTAAATGAGTTGGATGAGATGAGACTTCAAGAACTACATCAAATAGAGATCATCCAACATCAAAGGTAGGTATGGCATGACAAACACATTAAGCCAAGAAAATTCCAAAAATGAGATTGGGCTCTATTATTTGATTCAAAATATAAGGATTTCAAGGAAAACTATAGACAAGATGGATATTACCATATCAAATTGAAAATGTATTCAACAATGGGACATTTCAATTGATTCCAATTGATGGTGAGAAGAAATTGATGTTTTTAATGGAAATAGATTGAGGTTGTACCATAAACCAACATCCAAAGAATAATTTCATAAGGTTCTTCAAGAAGATTCAGATATGAATTGTTTGGACAAAGTTTCTTTGTCCAATTCAACTCAAAATTGATCTATTTTTCACCAAAAATAAAGAGGAGATGACTGAAAACTAGAAATGATAGTCATCATCCTCTGAGGCATTGGCTGAAAACCAATAATAGCGGTCACCACCCTTGAATCAGGCAAGTAATAAATTAAGGACAATGTGTGGATGGAGGATCAAATTAATATGGAAATGGTGGCCAATGATGTGACAAGTACAATTTAATGAGGTATGTGGGTAAGTGCACGAAGTTAGGGGGCCAAAAAGTGGACAAGAATCTAGAAAAAAAAGCAAAATGCGTACGCGTTCTATTATAACGCGATCATGTTTTCAATTGTTAGGTTTGGGATTTACCAAAGCATAATGTGTACGTGTTATGCCTACCATAAAAAAGAGAGGCTTGAGCCTCTATTATTTTATCTCCCTCAAACACGAGTTTCAGAGCTTAACCATGCCCTCACATTTTTTCATTCAGCTAAGTATCAAGCTCATAAGATCATTTCGGATCACCGAGAAGATCCGAATCGATGATGGTGCCACAGAGAAGAGTTAAGAACAATTATTTTCTCAAAATTGCATTAAAATATGATAATTGTAGATTAAAATTTGAAGTTATAGTTAGAGGTCGAGGGAATAAACCACAACCAAAACTTGTTATTCCTTTCAACCCTCCTGACACTCCCATAATTGCTCAACATCCCTCGGGTAGTTAAGAAGATTTAGCAGCCCACATAGTTGAAAACAAAATTGAAATTGAGGATGTAATCAAAACAATGAGGGATTCACAATCTACAAACCCCCACCACACCTCTCTTGTAAACACATTAGAGGCATTACTTGTTCAAATTGACATGGAAATGGGGCAAATTGATCGTTGGGAAACTTACAGAGAGGGTTTTAGGGTTTATTATTACAACAAATTGTCATATGTAGATGTAAAGAAAAAAGAAATTTCAAAAGACCTCATATGCACCTTATTCATGGACTCCCACACTAATTTTCTTGTTCTGTTGTCATGTAAATTATTTCCCATCCATTGGTGCAATAATAATTCGATTAAAAATAATTTTTGGGACCGATGGTGGATGGTGTTTGATTTTCCACCTTGTAATAACAACAAGGTGCCACTATTATTTTTGAGGAAAATCTATTGTGAGTTTATCCTCAACAAGATCCCAAATTATTTTTATTTCCAAGATTTCTAGGTTCAAGGAAAAGGATCTACATAGGATCGACCAGGTGCACAACATGCACCTATTCGATAGGGTAGATTCCCTGCACATAAGCCCCCTCACCCTAAGATTTCCCTCAAGTAGTGAAGGAAAGCAGTAGAGATTGATATACTCCACATGCTTTGGGGCTATCTCGTGACCCTTGTTTGACATATGAGGGAGATTTATGAGCCAGATGCTTGTGGAGGTACCTGAGTATTCCCTCGAGTACTAGCATGAGGCCACATCTTTTCTCGTCATGTGGTAGTATATGTTTGGGGTCTGAGGAGGAATATACTTTCATTCGTAATGATTTTGGTGCACCTGGTGCTAGGGGTGAACATGATAATGTCACTATGTTAGATGTCTTTTTGAGTGATACATTTGGATTACATTCATTGGTGTCACCTTCACAGGTAAATTTGTTATGTTTTGTTGTGTGTTACAAAAAGTTTGGAGTACTTGATTTACTTAAATATGTTAAATTTTTGAAATAATTGTATTTATACATGTATATGCATTGATATTACAGTGCGCAGGAGGTGCATCTTCATCCCGACCACAGGCGGTGAGCACCATGCATACACATACATTCACAGAGGTAATTTAGAATGTTAATTATGTAAAATTTTCACATACGTGTGTGTGTGTGTGTGTGTGTGTGTGTGTGTGTGTGTGTGTGTGTGTCTATATAGTTTTGAAGTTAAATATATGTATGTTCTTGTATGTTCATCTAACATGATATACATGTTTGATAAATATTTTGACTTCACTAGACACCCCACCATCTATGCGACAAGTAGATAAAGGTGTTTGCTTTGCTGCAATTTCATCTCGCACTGCAACTCACTGAGGTATTCAAAAAAACACATAAATTTTGTTAAATTTATTGTGCAATTCATATTATGTTAAATTACATGTTAGTAATGTCTTTCATTGTAGAATTATTAAATTATGTTAATAATGTCCTTCATTATGTATATGCAGAAGTTACCTGCGATAGGTAGCAGCCCTATTCATTTGATTCACAGGCGTGGCAGGGTAAAAACAATAGTTCTATATTGATAAAATTAGTTAAAATATTGTCATTATGTACATACATGTACTTAGTTCTATTTTCGCTAATTCTGATGTTATATTTTCTAATCTTATGTGTATGTAGAGAACTTCAACCCCCTCCATTTTGACTTTGAGGGCATGGAATCCTCCATCTCATTATCTTCGTACCCCCATTCATACTACAAGAGCTCGATGACTCATCTGAGCAAGAGATGCAAATTTTGCGTGATCAACAACTTGTGGTAAGTTTGTGTATTTATGTAAATACTTTCATTCTAGCATGGTCTTAAATACATGTTGAAAACATATATAAATTAAGTTTTGACAAAAAAATATTGTTTGGATTTACATGCTCATCTACAGGTGAGTATTCATCAGAAGAGGACTCAAAGCATGGGCTCAGACGATCCAAATTCATCTCATGGATCTCCATATTCATCTAAGGGAGGGCCTTCTTCGAGCAAGGCCAAGAGAGGGATAGATTTTGATGAGTAGGAAATATATATGTCTTACATGACATTGTTTTTGTATGCCTATGTGCATGGCATTGTATGTACACCTATATGGCATTTGAACTTGGTGGTATATGACCTATTTGGGAATTTTTGTATTTATTATGCACATTAAAATACTATTTGTAACTTGATAATTTTGTATGAGACCTTACATTTCTGATATTATTTTCACATGAAACTAATATGATGTGCACTTGACAATATTTAAGACATTATGGATTATTTTTTCATTTATTGGTGATGTACATGTACTAGCATTTTCAATGTATAATATGCATCAAAATTTGGAAATCAATATTTATATAATGTATGTATATAAAGAGTTACCTAATATGAGTAATTATTCATTCAATTTATCAATGTGTATATGTGTATTTACCTTACTTGTGCTTCTTCTTGCTCATGGTCTCTTTGTACTAGTTCCTATCTTATCATGCACTTACTACATTCTTCTATGCTTCGTAGTCTTCTCCCCTGTTAAAACACCTAAGAGTCATCACAATTTTATGCCTTTCATCTGTTGATATTTTGAGAATGTCTCTCCATATACATTACTCCAATGCTTGAGAATGTCTCCAGATGCAATGACATTCTGATTCAGACACTCAATGATTCTTGATTGTCTAATCTTGTCCAATTCATGTTATTACCTTTAAATATGTAGGCATTTCAAGTTATTTGGAAATCACATCACACCCTTCACTAGGCTTGATGACTACCCCTATCCTTTTAAGGCACTTTTGAAAGCATCCATGGGTTTATCATAGCATAAATTATCAATGAATAAAATGTCACTAAGTAATAGGCCAGCTAACTCCCATCAAGAACTAAACAAGAAATATTTACTAGGTGATTGATAAATCTCGTGTGTTCTTAGACATACCCCTATCAAATTCATTCTTAAGCCAATCTAGTCATTCATGGCTCTTAAGGGACTATGCCCGGACGAGGTAGCCCGAAAGCACGGAGAGTGTAGGGAACCAAAATGAAGCCTCCAATAGTGTTCACCTAGCCACCCCAACATTTTGGCATAGTTGGTTTGGTCCCATGATATTCTGTTTGCAAACTACAACCTCTGACAACCCTACACTGACTCAAACTACACTATTTCGTGCGTTTGCAAATAATAGCACAATGAGAGAACTAGATGGAGATGGAGAAAAATGTGAGATTCTTTCATAGAGGGACCTAATGTGGAGGTCTCGGATCTCGAAAAGACGTCTCTAGGTGTTACGGAGTCTGAGAAATTACCCGTCGAAGATATGGCGTGTTTGGGCCTTAGGGCTCTTAAGTGACTACGCCGAACAAGGTAGCCCAAAAGCATGGGGAGTGTAGGGAACAAAAACAAATCCTCTAATAGTGTTCACTGGCCACCCCAATATGTTGGTGTAGTTGGTTCGGTCGCACAAGCTTTTGTTTGTAAACTACAACCTCTAGCAGCCCTACACTGACTTAGACTACACTATTTCACGTGTTTACAAACATGACAATGAGAGAACAAAATGGAGATGAATAAAACCACAATAGGATTTTATAAAGTACCCCAACATGGAGGTCTCAGATCTGATGAGACGTCTCTAGGTGACACAGAGTCCGAGAAATCACCCATCGAAGATATGGCATGTTTGGGCCTCAGGGCTCTTAAGGGACTACGCCGGACAAGGTAGCCCAAAAGCACGGGAGCGTAGGGAACAAAAATGAAGCCTCCAATATCATTCACATGGCAACCCCGATGTGTTGGTGCAGTTTGTTCAGTCCCACAAGCTTCTATTTGCAAACTACAACATCTGACAGTAGTACACTGACTCGGACTACACTATTTCACGCGTTTGCAAACAATAGCATAGTGAGAGAACCGAATGGAGATGGAGAAAACCACAAGACACTTTTATAGAGGTCCCCAATGTGGAGGTCTCATATGTGATGAGATGTCTCTAGGTGCCATGGAGTCTGAGAAATAACCCATCAAAGATATGGCGTGTTTGGGCCTCAAGGATCTTAAGTGACTACGCCTGGAAGAGGTAGCCCAAAATCATGGGGAGCGTAGGGAACAAAAAAGAAGCCTCCAATAATGTTCACCAAGCCACCCAATATTTTGGCATAGTTGGTTTGTTCCCACGAGCTTTCGTTTACAAACTATAGCGTCTGGTAGCCGTACACTGACTCAAACTGCACTATTTCTTGTATTTGCAAACAATAACACAGTGAGAGAACTAGATGGATATGGATAAAACTACGAGAAAATTTCATAGAGGGACCCAACATGGAGGTCTCATATCTGATGAGATGTCTCTAGGTGTCATGGAATCTAAGAAATCACCCATCGATGATATGGTGTGTTTGGGCCTTAGGGCTCTTAAGGGACTACGCCTGGACGAGGTAGCCTGAAAGCAAGGGGAGTGTAGGGAACCAAAAATAAGCCTCCAATAGAATTCACATGGCCACCATGATGTGTTGGCACATGATTGGTTTAGTCCACGATATTTTGTTTGTAAACTATAATGTCCGACAATAGTACACTAACTCAGACTACACTATTTCACGTGTTTGCAAACAATAGCACAGTGAGAGAACCGGATGGAGATGGATAAAACCATAAGAAACTTTCATAGATTGCCCTAATGTGGAGGTCTCGGATCATACGAGACATCTCAAGGTGCCACAGAGTCTAAGAAATCACCCGTCGAAGATATGGTGTGTTTGGGCCTTAGGGATCTTAAGCATTTATGCCCGGAAGAGGTAGCCCGAAAGCATGGGGAGCATAGGGAACCAAAAAGAAGCCTCCAATAGCGTTCACCAAGCCACCCCGATGTGTTGGCATAGTTAGTTTGTTCCCATGAGCTTCCGTTTGTAAACTACAGCCTCTGACAACCGTACACTGACTCAGACTGCACTATTTCACGTGTTTACAAATTGTAGACACTAAAATTAGGTCACACTCCCCTTTGGTCCATCGAAAAATAAGTACCCTTCATCACATTCACCTAGCCATGACCCCTTTCACCCCACTAATATTAATTTAATTAATTTAATTCATTATCCTCACTATATTTATTATTTAAATATCTTATTTTAAATAATATCCACACATGCAGTTCACTTAGACACCTCACCAAGCCAACTCAACCTAAGACCTATTCTTAGTAAGTTGCCATAACTAACTAAGAATTACCCAAACCCTAAAAATCAATGCCTAAAATCCCTCTAACCACATTCCCACATGCTCACAAGAAGCTCCCAATCTACTCCGCGGGTTAATGACATGATATCGAGATAATTAAGAGGATCTCCTTAGTTTAGTAAACCTAGGAAATCTCACCTTGACCGACGTCGGTTAGCCCTAACCATCACTGGTGAAGCCGGAACCACCGTCGGTTACCCTTTTAACCCCAAAACAACCTTATTCTCAAGGTTGGAAGTTGGAAGCAAAGAGGTTGGTGAGCATTATCACATCTCAGAGAGATAACACATCTTCAAAGAGTGAATTCCAACGAGACCACACATGCAAGGAAGGAGATCAAACATCTTTTCCTGTACAGCCATGATCTGATCTAACCAAGCAAAGAGCAATGCACATGCAGCCCATGTAGAAGCTTTCCTTCAGCTGGTGATCACTTGCAGCCTTCAAGCCCCTCATCAGCACCTCCATCCTTCACACATAGGCA
This sequence comes from Taxus wallichiana var. yunnanensis, assembly GCA_018340775.1. Lineage (NCBI taxonomy): Eukaryota > Viridiplantae > Streptophyta > Pinopsida > Cupressales > Taxaceae > Taxus > Taxus wallichiana. The sequence continues at coordinate 324,287,055 of CM031242.1, read as the reverse complement.
TCCAGGACCAGAATCCAAGTAAGTATAACGTCATACTTCTCTAGTTTATTTCATTTCATCATTATTTTATCATCTATTGCTTACCTAGCCACCTATTGACCTTCTCCAACATTTCCACCTCCATATACCCATTAAAGCCTCACCGAAGCCTACCCCAGTCACCCAATACCTCATCCCGACCAACCAAATTCCTTTGTGTAATCACAAAGGAGACCTAAAGCTTGTTCTATGACATTTCCAGATTTCACAGTAACCAGCACCGGTCACACCTGACCACCGTCGGTTACCCCTGACCGACATCGGTCTCTGTATTTTCCCACACCTAGAACAGAGACCTACCCACTTAATTTCATCTCACCCTCATCCACCTGTGATCTACCCGAGACCTCTGTCAAACCTGTAGAACCCAAAACCAATCATTTGACCTTTGGATTCTATTCTAGCTTAGCCTGTTAGATTAGATCTATTTATTATTGTGTTTTAAGTGAGATACCTAAATCATTTCAAATTACAATAGGATTTACTTTGTTTACAACATTAAATTTTTTAAAACAATGGATTGATAGCCATCTAGGAAGTATCACACTTCCCGGATCTAGCATATGCTAAGCAATTCACTACCCATATTGTTTAATTCCTTCTTGTGGTCTTGCTTTGCATTACAAGTAGTTCCTCCTAGCCAAAAGGAATCTCTCACGTTCAGTTGTGGATTTTGAATTCATACGCGCGCAACAACCCATCAACCAGCATTTGAACAGGTATTCCTCCTATGCCCGTTACCCTATCTATTTCATCAACACTCTAAAGAAACGATCTAAGAAAAAGGTGAAACATTTTGGCACACCGGTGGGACCCATCCAGGGTTCCTTTCATTTCATTCATTCCTAGGAAAATTTGTGTGTTTGTTTCCCTTCTGAAAAGCGTACACACTAATTGTCTTCCTTGGTAACCCACCTCTTCTTTCTATTTACTCTAAAGGAAACTTTTCTTTTGGTGTAATTAAAAAGAATCATTTCTTCATGTTTTCTACATTTTAGTGAAAGAACATCCCTCTTCCTCTTCATTTTATTGTGTCATCCAATTTTATATTTCGATTTGGGCTTAAAAATAAGTGCATTCCATTCTAATTTATTGCATTAGCTCACATTAATTGAGGGCAACCTATACGCTAGAAGTCATGCCCAGATGATGGTTGTTGAAAACGAATTGTAGAAAAGCACTTATTTCCTTTTCTCTTTCTCTAAGTCTTACCAAACCTCACAAAAATTCAAAATACATACATTCTTAAACAACATCCTACCTAGAAGAAGCTATAGGTGATCACACGATCACGACACAGTGGGCACCCAACTCACTGCTCTATTGAGTCATACTTCAGAGCAAAGCCCACCCCCACCATAACATACCTGAAACCTCACCTTTTAGATCTCCTTCTTTGTAGGAAGCCATCCTCACCAAAAACTCTATTTCACAATTCATGTGTCAGTCCCTAAATAGCATAAGCTAAACAAACATAATAGAAAAGGCACTCCTAGGATCACATTTTCTTAGTGTTTTTGCTTGGCTTGCATTTTGAGGTGAGAGATCACGTTCTTCACTTTTTGTTCATCCTTGCATGCTCCTCATCATAGCTGGTGTATTCCGGATTCACCTGAGTGTGCCTGGGCCATATCATCATCATTCTTAGAATTCTGGGTCTGATTCTACATTAGATTTTAATTCACAACCATTTTTCTTTCATCACTGTTTTAATTTCACAGTAACCATCATCGATTACCTTCACCGCCGTCGGTTATACCCAACCAACGTCAGTTCCAGGTCCTTTTTCTAACCTACTCAAAAGGACATTTTCATTCATTTTTTCCACTTTTCATAATCCCTGTCACTGTCATCATTCCCATTGATGTTGTAAACATCATCAGATTTGGCATACCTGTCATATTTTACCTTCTGCCTTGTTGTTCACTCACTATCCATTTTCTACAGTAACCGGCATCGGTTACCCCTAACCAGCGTCGGTTTTCCCTAACCGGCATCGGTTAGCCTATTTCACATTCCAACCACCATTTGGTACTTAATCTAATTTTTGTCGCTAGATTCACCTGTTCTGTTGTTCTCTGTGTCATTTACAGAGAAGCAGCCCTACCTGATTAGTACTGGTTCACATGGTGTTGACCCAAAGACAAGCAAGCACACTTGTATTTCACGCCAATTGTCAACCACTCCCACCTAGTCCTTCACCACCTTCCATTTTATCACCAGCCATGGATCCCATCCAACCTATTACTATCGCTACCGGAGATGAGGAGTTCACATGACTCCTTGACCAAAACCCTGTCGCCTTGCAGTTTTACCTTTCCCACTTGTCCACTCGAGATGCCTCAAGTCATTTGATATACGACATGCCCATATCTATCCCCCCAACTCTTGCACCCACTCCCACATCGGCCCCATCTGGATCTCGTGCTACCCACATAGACCTTACCCCTAATCATTTTGTAGTTAGGTCCTATACCCGCTATGACTGCCATGTCTGTTACCTCCATGGCACCCGTTACATCCACCGTACCCTCGAAAACTACCCCAAACACAACCTCATCCGCCCTAATGTCTCACACATACCCGTAGCTACATTACCACCTCTAGTGTCAATGACCCCTACCCCATTTCAGAACGTGGTCCTTTCCATTCCACAATCATTAGCCCCTATTGCTACTAGGGTTACCACAACCCTTCCACCCCATATACATACTATCAACAACCTCCTATTTCATCCATTATACATTCTAGGTACGTACCCCATGTTTCACTTCCTTCTTCCCAATCAACCTACATGGCAGCACCATACACTAGAGTGTCACCCCCATTATATGGCCAAAACCAACCCTCTCATGTTATAGGAGGCATCCAATCATCACAACCCACCAACGACCTAATTAAATTGATGTTGGACAAGATGCAGACATTGGAGGCATCGGTTTTCGGCTCCCGCAACACTCTCACCTACAACGAGATTTGCAACGAGCCCATTCACCCATCCATTCCTATCCATTCATACCTCGTGCATTGGGAAATGCCTAAATTCAATTGTTTTAATAGAAAAAAAGACCCACAACAACATTTGTGGTCATTCAAACATGGGTGTTATCTGATCGCTCATGATGATGCCTTACTCTTGAGAACCTTTCCCATGTCCCTCACTGGACCTGCATTAGATTGGTATAGTGGATTACCTAAACACTCTATATTCTCATTCAATCAGGTAGCCCAAGCCTTCTTGGATCATTTCTCTATTAATATTGTTAAGAAGGTTACCATGACCGATCTATATTCCACACGTCAGTATGAGGACAAATCTATCATAGATTTTGTCACTCGCTAGTGTAGCCCGATCCACCAACTTACCTTCCAACCGCCATAAACCTTCCAAAAATTTGACGAAGCATTCACTATGGCATGAAATTTAGAGATTCGTGCCATCGAAGAGAACAAAATCCAATTATTCAATAATAATTCGGCATTCAAGTCAAATGATACCTCTTCTTCTTCCAAACCACAAATAAATTATTCAAAAGCTAAGGGCACCGCTAACGCTAATAGTGATGGTACTCAAGGCCATTGACTCATTTGTCAAATTAGGCTACCTCCTCATCTAATCTCTCACCTGTCCAGACTTTTCAATTCAGATGAGAGCATCAGAAATATACCCCAATCGGGGAGCCTTACTCTTCTATCTTAGAAAAGCTTATCAAAGCCAGAGCCATCACCCTTCCACCTATAAAACCACACACTAGTTTTGACCTTGCTCGCCCCATGCCCGCATGGTATAAAGAACATGATTTCTATAATTATCATTGAGTAAAGGGTCATAGTGACGGCAACTGCATCACTTTTAAAAATAATTTCCAAGAAATGCTCGAGAAAGGCGAGTTAACCATGGATAATCCTATTGCACCTACTAACCAAAACCTACATATCTTCAAGAAACCATTTCCTAACCATGCCCCTTCGTCTGATCAAACCGGTGAGACCTCCACTCACAATACCCATACCCGTGAGGTTCACGCTATCTTTAATGATGCACCTGTCACCTCCCAATTACCCCATATTCCTTCCATAGAGGAGATCCTAGCCCGAAATCCTCCTTCCACGTCAGAACCAACCTCCCTTGTTCCTTCACCAATAGAGGAACACCTTTCATCTCCTTCATCACCTACAAAGGAATATTTCACTAACATTGAGACCATCTCACCCTTGGCTTCACCACTTAGAGAGCCTTTAGCTACAGTACCTCCTCCACCCATAGAGGAGCACCCATTACCTCCTCCACCCATAGAGGAGCACCCATCATCTCCACCGCCTATCATAGACCCAGTTGAGATACCTTTTCCTCTTGGTGAGCATTCTCCATCAGCCACCCAAGATCCTACAGACCTACTTTCGGCTCTCTTACCCATGGAAGCTGAAGCTAGCCAATTCCCCATCTCTAAGACACATTTTATGGGAATTTCCATTAGGTCCTCACCAACTCCACCTACAGACGTTTTGTTCTCACGTTTGGCTGATCACTTAGATTATGTGGATAGGGCTCTACTATGGGGGTGCCTTTTACTCCTGTCTCAACACAGATGCAGAGATCCCTTGCTGATACCTCCACAATCTACCCAAAAACATTTCGACCAATTGAACCAAACACAATCACCTTTATCACAACCCCTTCCACGACACCTATTATAGCTCACACTGCACCCTTACCCATAACTCAACCTACACCTAAACCCAAACCCATACCTACAACATTTTCTTCGACTAAACCCATTACCACTTTAGGGGTCACCCCGACCACCAGCCTTACTCATCCGCCTATCAAACTAGATTTAGCCACATCCTCCAAAGTCAACACCATACCTACTCTAACACCCAAACAGAAGCACCAAACCCATAGAACTCATACCCAGCTGCACCAATCACACCTGCACCTGTCCCATCTGTCTTAGGATCTCAGCTTCCCCACATGGTCAAGAAACCTCCACCCATCAATAAACGAAAAACACAATAGCTCATCCCTTCCTCACAAACCTCTAACCTACCCAGATGCCCAACCCGAATTACACCTACACCTGACCTCTTTACTACCCATACCTCCGATACTCTCAGCTATTGCTTCACTACCCACTATACTTCAGTCGTTGTCTCACACCTTGAGCACGAACCACGTCATCTACCTTCATAGCACCCCCATTATCCCTGTGGGTAACTCACCCTCTTCCTCCATCAGCTTTTCCTTCCAGACCTCATACATCCACATCACCTTTACCTAAGAAGGTGCAACCTAAACAAAAACTCCACTACCCCACAATAAGGTAGTCGAAATGACCACACACCCTCTTACCCATCCATCTACTATACCCATACCTAAACAAACATGACCGACACCTAAAACCACACTAGCACCCAAACCCATGGTTTGACCCCTCCTCTTCTAAAGACTGTTCCTCAACAATCACCTACACCTACACCCAAACCCACATTTACTTCCCATTGTGATCCACTAGCAGGGTCTTATGCCAAAATTTTAACCAACCTCCTAGAAACCTCTGTCATCACATTACCGCCACTCAGACCTTATGACCCCCTCAAACCCAAGCCAAAAGGGTTTGACGATACTAAAATTTGTGCATACCATCATGTGCCAGACACAATGTGGAGAACTGCAAGGCCTTGAAAACCATTCTTATCCAATTGTGTCCACCAGAAACCAACTTTGACGATGACGACCTTCTCAATGAGGATCCTATTTCACCAACACCCATTCCCACACTGCCCACTCAATGACCACAACCTCCACCCTCACCTCTCCTAGAGCCATCCCCAAGATTTCAAATTAGCAAAGTTCACATCTAATAACTTCCCATGCCACCACTCAAATGTCGTTGCGCCCAACTGATCTCACAGGTTTTTCTCCTCTGGTAGGTTTTTACCCATCATGTTGTTATACCACTCACCCTACACCTTCTCCATTTACCAACTCCCCTCAAATCAACATGATACATGTCACTACACGTGCATAGAAGGGTAAAGAAAAGGAAACTGACCCACCAACCAATCCTATACCCAACATACCATCTACACCCATACCTAAAATAACTATTTACGGCCCCACGTACCCCATTTCTAATGGTGTCACACATCGCACCATGCTCAAACAATTACACCAATCACCCCTCAAAATGTCCTTATATGACCTCATCCAAACCTCAAAATCCCATCGTCAAGCTCTCATGGAGGTTCTTCAATCAATTGAGGTTTTACCTAATGACCCTACACCCGTAGCCTCCATTGTCACACTCCATCATGTAGCTTCTCTCACCAAATTACCACCTTCATATTCACCCCACCTTGTTCACCAAGTGGCCTCCCTTAGCTTCTCGAGGAAGAGATCACGCCACACCAAAACAATGACCTGGACCTAGCCCTCTTCATCTTTATCCACATTGATGACATACGGGTACATCGTGTGATGATTGATGGGGGCGCTAGCATTAACATCATTTCATCCCATGCATTCGTTCAAATGCGCATACCTAAAAATTACATGCATAAACACCCGGTCATGTTACATTCATTCAATGACGCTATCACCTCTACACTAGGCACCATCATCCTCCACATTTGCATGGGCCCCCGTACTATTCCTGAATTGTTTTACATTTTGGAGGGGGAATTCCAATATAACTTGTTGCTTGGTAGACCCTAGATCCATGTCATGGGTTGTGTTCCTTCCACTTTGCATCGTTGTGTAAAGTTTGAACACGAAGGACACACCTATACCATTCCAGCTGACCCATCACCTTTTAAAACATGCAACATGCTTTACCGACCCAATGATGTGCTCATACCTATCAAGTCGTCTACCTCCGTGACCACTACTGCTTCACCTACACCTCCACCTACTAGTACAACCGCTACTTCTACCATACATACCTCCTCCATTCCTACTACCTGCCATAACCTCCATGGCTGACCCATCAACTTCCCAATCTGTTAACTCCACCTCCACATCGACCTCGACACATTATCCATACTGACTACCTACATACCAACCACTAATTCCTTGGAAGGTGTTTTTCAATGCCTCACTCTGGGGGAGTACCGCCTATATAGTGTCAACACATTTCTTACTCCACAAGAGTATGGAAGCCTTCACCAACACCCTCGCTATGATCACCATATAGGAGAACATCTCCTTTATGGTCCTCCCCACCTTTGTACTAGTGTCACCTATGGGGGACTTGATACTACCACTTACACACCTGAACCACCATCACAAACCCACCCATTTTCCTTTGCCTTCCAATCACTTACCAATCACCGTTTCGCCCACACCTTCCTCCACCACTATACATAGAATGGTTTTGGTTTTGGATTTTACGAGCAAGGCCACCATATTGTTATTCCATGTACCACCCATAAACATAATGGCCATAGTGGTATCGGCTTCCCGAACCACCTACCAAACAGGCCCGCATTGAACTCATTAAGGACACTAGCCCTTCTCCACCTTCTTCACCCGCTCCACCTTCATCACCACCTTCACCAATGGAGTCGATGGATCCTGAATCTATCCCTCCTAACATTTTTTTTTCATAAACACCATTTCCTTAGGGCCTCTGACTTATCAACACAAGGGCAAGGCCCCTTCCACTCTTCCCTTCCTGTATCCTGAGATGATCGATGATGACACACCTATAATTAACGTCGTTCAATATCAGGATGATGAATCCATACTCACCTACCTTGGTGCAGAAGACTCATAGATTCACCGATTGTTACCCTCTGAGATGTAAACCATGTTGAATGAATCAACTATCAAGATCAACATTCATACTCAGGACGACCCTCAATCCTAAAGATCAGACAATCTTCAGATGCTGCTAAATAGGAAGCTATCACTTCTTTTCTCAGAGATCATAACCAGACTTTTGCTTGGTCTTACACAAACATGCCTAGTATTGACCCCACCATAGTGGTCCACAATATTATAACCGTTCCCAATGCCAAACCCATCAAACAGAAGCTGAGGAAAATGCACCCTCGTATTACTCTTCTCGTCAAAGAAGAACTTCAGCACCTTCTTTCCATTTCCTTCATCTTACCCATTGATTATCCTCATTGGATTTCTAACATTGTCCTTATTACTAAAGCAACAGGGGGACTCCACATTTGCACAGACTTCCATGACCTCAACCTAGCCTGCCCGAAAGATGACTTTCCCTTACCTGGTATTGATCAGTTGGCTGACCTCACCACTAGTCATGAGATGCTATCACTCATGAATGGCTTCTCGGGTTATAAACCAATATTTTTCTTGCCCCAAAAGATCAACACAAAACCTCATTCATCACCCCATGGCGGACCTTCTGCTATCGAGTCATGCCTTTTGGCCTTAAAAATGCTAATGCCACATATCAGTGGGTTATGACTTACATCTTCTATGACATCATGCATCGCATATTGGAAGATTACGTGGATGATCTCTTAGCCAAATCTAAACATTGCTCTAAGAACCTTGTCATCCTCAAAACTATCTTTGACCACCTCATTAAATATTGCATCCGCCTTGACCTAAGAGATGTGTCTTCATGGTTCTCTCTGGAAAGCTCCCGGGATTTATCATTTCCCTCCATGGTATAAAATTTGACCCTGCTAAAGTCAAGGCCATTCTGGAAATGCCTCTGCTCGCTAACCTTATACAACTCCGTAGCCTGCAAGGTAAGTTGCAGTTTATTCACCATTTCATTTCAAAATTATCGGATCGGTGCCAACCATTTCATCATCTACTCAAGAAGGATGTCTCATTTCAATGGGATGATGACTGTCACAAAGCTTTTGAGGCCTTAAAAAAATACCTTCTCTAACCACCCGTACTTATCCCACCTAAATACATTCAACATTTTTATCTATACATATCCGCTATCAATCACTCCTTGGGAGCCATGCTCGCTCATCGCGATGGACGACATAGGGAGCAGGTAGTTTATTACATCAGCCGTACTCTTTTGGACTACAAAACCCAATACACCCATCCCAAAAATATTTGCTTATCCTTAGTCTTCGTTGCCACCAAACTCCATTATTACCTACTCAACCACAAAACCTATGTTGTGACCAACACCGACCCCTTACACTTCATGTACACCAAACCTTATCAAAATCAGTGTGTTTCATGATGGCTTATGCTTTAGCTGATCTTGACCTCAAATTCATTCATCAAAAGTCCATCAAGGGCCAAGCTATCACTGACCAATTGGCCGATGCACCTATTTCGGGGATCAACCCTCTAATTTTGACTTTCTAGATGAGTCAATTGCTACCCTTTCCCTGGACGAACCTCCTTATCAAATGACACTCTTTTTTTATGGTTCCAAGTGTTAGCATGGGGGTGGGGCTGGTATTATCCTCATTCCTCTTAATGGAGAACCCATGCCTTTGTCTTTCAAACTATATTTTGAATGCACCAACAATATTGTCAAATACGAAGCACTCGTACTAGGTCTCCAAGCTACCTATGCCCTAGATGTCAAATCAATCAACATCTTTGGTGATTCTCAATTGGTTGTAAACCAAGTCAATGGTATGTACCAATGTCATAACAAGATACTTCAAAAGTATAAACATCATGTAGACATACTTTTGACCACCTTTGATCATTACACCCTTTAAACCATCCCACGTTCCACCAACAAATTTGCAGATACCATGGCTTGGTTAGCTTCCCAAATACCCGCTTCACCCACTAATTCCAAAATATTTGTCACCGTACAACACCTCCATTCACCTTCTTATCTACCTCACGGTGTTTACTCAATTGGAACCAATACCCCGACTCCTGAGTGACCTTTTGTATAAATAATACTCCGACTACCTTTATCTCTCCATTTTACCTCCCGATCTCACCATAACGAGCAATGCGCCTTCTTTAAAAAGGTCTCCCATTACATTATCTCGGGAGGAATTGTTTCGACACTAAAATTTTCCTCCATAATTTCTATTTCATTAATGTATGTATTAGGAATAGGATGTTGTTAAGTATAATTAGTAGTAGCGTCTGATAGAAGATAACGGCACCGTTAGTACGGTGTCACCAATAATGTGGAGTACGGTAAGCAAAGTCAAAGTACAATAGGAATGTTGTAAAAGTAAATATTTGTCATAAGTGGTTCGCAATGTTAAAATGTCAAATTTTGGGTAAGTAGAGAAGTAGGGTCTACATGATTAGGAATTAGAAATATTATATTAGTAATAAGGACAAGGAGTGAGGTCATAAATATTTTGTGTATTTTATTTGTAAAAAGTCTAAAAATGTGGAACCCATGTAAAATGATAAGGTTTATCTTATCTTAAGAGATAAGCTTACATGTACAGATAAGAGTTAAGGTATGGAATATGATTCATCATAGTGGATTTCTTATCCTATCTTAGAGATAGGATGGATAAGCCTGGAAGTTCTATAAATAGAGAGGCCACCCCCCTCATTTAGCATAGAAAGAAGTAGTGAGAAATATTGTAGGAAGTGTGCAAAGGAAGCCATCGATTAAAGGTGTGTCAAGAAGCCATCGAGAGGTGTAATTGTAAAGTTTCTCCCATAGTCTTGTTGAAGTACCTCATGGGTGAGATTGTAACAATTTCATGTTAATATTATAATTTACTTTGATATTTCAGATTTGTCATCATTCCATCTTATCATAGTCGATGGTATTCTTGTGTTTGGTTGTTGTTTTGTTTCCAGATTACGTCCACCAAACTAAAGGCTGTGCATTAGTAAATAATCATAGCATGAGGAGTTCCCGGTGAAGAATTATCATAGTGCCGAATTGGTGATGACATTTTGGTTCCGCTCGGGACCATTCCTCGTTGGTGGATTTTTTGGAGAGATATTCCCACTTAGTCAAAAATCAATTGGAGGGTAACCTTGTTTTTACTGTGCATAGTAGTTACCATGGTAAAGTCATTTTTACCGTGAATAGTAGTTACCATGATAAAGTCATTTTTGCTGTGAATAGTATTTATCACAGTAAAGTCACTTTTTACCGTGAATAGTATTTACCGCAGTAACTTCACTTTTTACCGTGAATAGTGTTTACCACAGTAAAATCAGTTTTTACCGTAGTAAGTCAAGTTTTACCATAGTTTACCATGGTCATTTCTATAGTAATTCCAATTATTTGTGCACATAAGTCTTGTTGATTGTACTTGTGGGTTGGTATTTCACGGTGGTTACTTTTGAAAATGGGAAAGATTCCTATTTTTTCAGCTCAATCTAATGAAGATGCTTCTTCTTTCATTCAAGAGTTTAAGCGATCTTGTATTTGTAATGGCCTTATAAGAAGGGAACAATGGACTGAATTTTTTCCTACCTTTTTGGATGGTTCAAGACTTAGGTGGTTGAAACACTAGGTGATAATGTGAAAAATTCATGGGATTTATTAATCGAAAGTTTTCTTGAAGAATTTGGTGAACAAATGAAATATGCAAATCTCATGATCGAGATCACAAAGCTATCCCAAGGAGAGAAGGAGAAGATAAGGGATTGTCATGCTCGTGTTCTAGAGCTAAGGAGGAAGCTCAATGCCCAGATCCGGAAGGAAGGACTAGCGGATGGGTTGATGAATGGTGTGGATAATCTCCTCTGTAAGCACTTCATTCTTGGGATGAAGTCGGAAATCAGACAACAAGTGAAGTATGACCGCTACCTACCATTGAACAAGCAAAGGAGATTGCAAGAAGGCAAGAAGAAAGCATAGAAGAGGAGCCCAAAGAAATTGTTGTTAAAGTAGAGCCTACACTAACACCTTTGGTCTAGAAACCACAACCACTCTCGGTGAGCACAAATATTTCTCCTAGTACATCTACTGAGTATGAAGATCTGCTTATGAAGATGGGCCAATTAACTATTAATCTTCTTCAAGGAAAGGAATTTAGTTCTCAGGGAGGAGATAGAGGTCCAAAAAGAAATATTTCTGAATTTGTTTGCTATGGTTGTTATAAAAAGGGTCATTATAAGTATAATTGTCCAGATAGAGCTTCTATATCTGGTATAAGAGATAATGATAAAGGAAAAGCACCTGTGAATTCTCTTGATGTAGTAGATAAGAGTAGAAATAATGAAGTAGATGTGTTTGTAACAAAAAGAAAGAAAGAAAAAGATAATCAAGATGGAAATGATCCTAAGAAGATGAAAGGAGAAACTAGTAAGAAACATAGGAGAAGAAAGTTGGGTGTGCAGGATTTTCTAATTTCACAGGGGCAAGGACCATACTCCATCTTGGAAGATCTATCCAAAAGGCCCGCAAATATTACATATGGTCAACTCTTGGCTATGTCCTCTTGAGAAGAGGCGGGAGTTGCGAGGTGGACTCAATGCTCAAGAAGGAAGGAGGTTGAGGTCCCTGTTTTGGAGGCGGAGGCAGATCCCTATGCTCCACAAGTTGAGGTATTATGTAATGGTATTTCAATTCATGATGTCTTAGTTGATGGAGGTGCTGAGATTAATGTAATGACCGAGTCTCAGTAATGAATATGTTGGGTTTAAAATTGATCACCCTTCAACAATTATGTTAAGGTCATTAAATAAAGGAAAACTAAACCAGAAGGTGTAGTTTCAAATGTGGCAATATCTGTTATGGGTGTGGTATGTGTGGTAGACTTTCGTGGTGATGAAAATGGTATCTTTATTACGTACCCAATCTTTCGCTTAGGAAGACCATGGCTAAGGAGAGTTCATGCAAGAAACTACCTGGAATGAAGGTTTCATGACACTTGGACGTGGTAGAGAGAGGGTGAAGATAAACGTGATCCCTCGACATCATAAAGCAGAACCTATGGATTCAAGTGATGAAACTGATGATTGGACATCCTCTGATTACTCTAGTACTAGTGAAGTGGACACTGAAGATGAAGAAAGCGAGGTGGATGTTTCATTCATGGATATTCTTCCACCACACCAACCCAGGACCCCATAAAATTATCTAAAGAAGAAGTTGATGATCATCTCCAACAAATAAAGATTGGTGATCTTTGTGATGGAGAGTGAGAAGGAATCCTACCTCCAGCTCTTTCGAAGGTACATACACCTATTCACTTTTGATTACAAGGAACTCCGTCAAGTAAGTTGGGTAGAACATTGTATTGAGCTAGTAGATGGTGCTAAGCCCATAAAGCAAATGCCATATAGAATGAATCCTAATTTTTCCAAGACTGTAAAAGAAGAAATAGATAAGTTGCTTGATGCAGATTCATATTTCTTTGTGGAGAATTGAGAATGGGTTTCTCCATTGTGATCTCAATAAAAAAGAATGGGAAGCTACGCATTTGTGTTGATTACAGGAAGCTCAATAAGGCAACAAAGAAGGATCATTACCCTCTTCCATTTTCAGATCAGATCTTGGATGAAGTAGCTGGCCAGGAGTGCTATAGTTTTGTTGATGGATATAGCGGCTACAACCAAGTTCGTATAGCAGAGAAAGATCAGCTGAAGACCACGTTCACCACTCCTTGGGGAACGTTTGCTTATAGAGTTATGCCTTTTGGGTTGTGTAATGCTCCGGCAACATTCCAGCGTTTGATGAATAGGGTGTTCGAACCCTACATTGGGACCTTCATCAGAGTATTTCTGGATGATTTTTGCATCTATGGGAGCAAGTTGGACCACCTGCACCAGATGGAGACAACATTTCAAAGGTTAGATGAAGCACAAGCCTCACTAAACCCTACAAAGTGTGTCTTTGGATGTTCTAAAGGCATTTTGTTAGGGCATGTTGTATCCAAAGATGGTATTGGTACTGATCCTGATAAAGTTTCAAAAATCAAAGATTTACCATTTCCTATGAATAGAATTAAGTTGAGATCATTTTTAGGCCATGTGGGTTACTATAGAAGGTTCATCAAGAATTTCTCAAAGATTGCATGACCCACACTAACCTAGTTCTTGAAGAAGGATGTTACTTATGAACCAGAAATAAGGCACATGAAGCTTTTGGACAACTAAAGGAAGCCCGGTGTCTTCACTGTTTTGAAGAATCCAAATTGGAGCAAGCCATTCATTGTGTACACTCGATGCCTCGAGATGCAAAGCACTAGGAAGTACTTTGAGCCAAAAGGATGAAAATGGGAATGAACATCCAATTTACTTTGGGAGCAGACAAATGAGCAAATCTTTGAGGTAAACTATCTTATGAATCGAAAAGAGGCTCGCTATCATTTTTTTGTAAAGAAGTTTAGAAATTAATTGCTAGGGCAGAAATTTATAGTTGTAATGATCATCAAGCTCGAAATATATTGTCAATAAGCCTAACCCATCGGGAGGATAGCAAGATGGATAATTTTTCTACAAGAATTTGAATTTGATATTATAGATAGGCCAGAAAGAAGCACGTCAATGCAGATGCACTCTCTCGAGCCTATGATGGTTTAGGATCATCTTTTGATGATGATGATTTTTCGATGCAACATTGTTCTCCTTGACACAATCCCTAGTGAATACATAGATATTTGGAATTATCTGAATGAATTCAAGTTTCCTGATGGTGCCAATGCAAAGACTAAGAGAAAGATTACTCAAGCCAGTCGTCCATATTCTATTCTGCATGGAGTATTATTTTGAATAGGACCTGATGGACAGTACAAGAGGGAAGTTGGACGTGATCAAGGAAAGGAGTTGCTAGAAGAATTCCACAATGGTACATGTGGAGGGCACTTCTCTGGACAACTTACAGCAAGAAGGATCTTGGATGCAGGTTATCACTGACCCACTCTTTTTAAAGATTGTTATAATTATTGTAAGACATGTGATATTTGTCAAACACATGGTAACCGTAAGACTTCATCAGCTCCATTATGTCCTATTCTTCCACTTGGTCCCTTTGAAAAGTGGGGAATAGACATTGTAGGTCCACTTCCAACTACATCATGCCAAAATAAGTATATTGTAGTTGCCACAGATTATTTAACCAAGTGGGTTGAAGCTAGGCCATTGAAAAAAAGCTTCTTCCATGGATGAAGTGGCAAGGTTCATATATGAACGCATTGTCACCAGATTTGGTTGTCCATTAGAAATTGTAACAGATCAAGGAAGCCACTTCATTAATGAGGTGGTAGAATCCCTAGTCAATAAGTTTTCTATTAAGCACAGGAAGGCAACAACATACAAGCCAAGCACAAATGGACAGGTGGAACGAACAAATTTTGTGTTGTGTCAAATTCTAGCAAAAGATGCAGCCTTGCAAGTACATAAATGGGATAAAAGGATTCATGCAGCATTGTGAGCATATAGAGCAACATCAAAGTCATCACAGGATACTCCCCATTTCGGTTGGCCTATGGCATTGATCCAGCTTCTTCCTATTGAGTTTGATATTCCCCCTTTGTGAGAGTTATGAAAATGAAAGGATGAATGAAAGTGATTCAAGTATAAGAAAGGTTGGTACATCTTCATTTGCTAGAGGAAATGAGGGAAATAGTAAAGGATATAAGCCATAAGAAGAAAATGAAGCAGAAGGAATACTTTGATCAAAAGATCCGATGGTCTCCATTTCATGTGAATGACTTGGTCCTAGTATATGATTCCAGATACAAAAAAAGAAGACAGAGAAAATTTCTTCCAAAATGGATGGGGCCCTACAAAATAGTAACAATTGTGCATGAAAATGGTATGTACTCGTTGGAGGAATCGGATGGCACTCCCATTACGAAATGGGTCAACCACGACAAGTTGAAGATTTTCCAAGCACCAGAATAGTCTACTCCGAGGACGGAGTAGAAGCTAGGAAGGGGGAAGATGTCGACACTAAAATTTTCCTCCATAATTTCTATTTCATTAATGTATGTATTAGGAATAGGATGTTGTTAAGTATAATTAGTAGTAGCGTCTGATAGAAGATAACGGCGCCTTGATGCAGTGGTGCCGCCAATAATGTGGAGTACGGTAATGAGTCAAAGTACAATAGGAATGTTGTAAAAGTAAATATTTGTCATAAGTGGTCCAAGTAATGTTAAAATGTCAAAGTTAGGGTAAGTAGAGAAGTAGGGTCTACATGATTAGGAATTAGAAATATTATATTGGTAATAAGGACAAGGAGTGAGGTCATAAATATTTTGTGTATTTTATTTGTAAAAAGTCTAAAAATGTGGAACCCATGTAAAATAATAAGGTTTATCTTATCTTAAGAGATAAGCTTACATGTACAGATAAGAGTTAAGGTATGGAATATGATTCGTCAGAGTGGATTTCTTATCCTATCTTAGAGATAGGATGGATAAGCCTGGAAGTTCTATAAATAGAGAGGCCACCCCCCTCATTTAGCATAGAAAGAAGTAGTGAGAAATATTGTAGGAAGTGTGCAAAGGAAGCCATCAGTTAAAGGTGTGTTGAAGAAGCCATCGAGAGGTGTAATTGTAAAGTTTCTCCCATAGTCTTGTTGAAGTACCTCATGGGTGAGATTGTAACAATTTCATGTTAATATTATAATTTACTTTGATATTTCAGATTTGTCATCATTCCGTCTTATCATAGTCGATGGTATTCTTGTGTTCGGTTGTTGTTTTGTTTCCAAATTACGTCCACCAAACTAAAGGCTTTGCATTAGTAAATAATCATAGCACGAGGAGTTCCCGGTGAAGAATTATCATAGTGCCGGATTGGTGATGACAGAATCCTCTATAAGTGTGGCTTTGATGGTATTCTCTTACGATGCCTCACAAGTTCTGAAATTCCTTATACCATTAAGGAGGTTCATGATGGCATATGTGGAGGTCACTTTAGTGGCCTTGTTGTTGCTAAGCGTATTCTTTGCCTAGGCTATTACTAGCCGACCCTTAACCATGATTGTTGCGACTATGTCAAATATTATGTAAAATTCCAACAACATTCTAACCTTCATCATACACCCAATCATGCCTTACAGGTCACTCATGACCTTTGGCCCTTCTCTCAATGGGGTTTGGATCTTGTCGGAGAAATCAATCCTCATTCTTCCCAATGCCATCAATGGATCATCACTACTACCGAATACTACACAAAATGGGTAGAATCCATCCCACTCATTTCCATGAAAGCTGAGAAAATATGTGAGTTCATTAACCACCACATCATTTTTGCTTTGGTGTTCCCCATCGCCTCATCACTGACAATGGAAAACAATTCAAAAACAAAACATTGCAAAAACTTTGCAACACCTTTGGCATTCAACTTAGTTTCTCATCACCTTACTACCCACAAACCAATGGCCAATCCAAATCCACTAACAAAACCCTCAACAAAATTCTCATGAAAGTGGTTGATGATACTAGGAAGGATTGGCATACGCACATTCCTTTTGCCCCTGTGGGCATACCGCACTAGTATTCACACTTCCACTACGGCCACACCCTTTTCTCGGTCTACGGTATAGAGGTTGTTCTACCTCTCAAAGTCCAGATCCCCTCACTCTATATTTCTCTCCATGACATGCTCACTAATGATGACTTTTGTCAGGACCATTTAGCACAACTAGAGTTATTAGATGAATGTCATCTTAATGCTCTGGATCACCTTCAAGTTTACCAATAATGTATCAAACGTGCCTATGACAAACATGTTCATGAACGAACCTTCCAAGTCGATGACCTTGTCTTGAAATAAAATCAACATGTATCTAAAGCAAAAAAAAGTAAACAGGGCAAATTTGCTCCTAATTTTCTTGGACCATACATCGTGACTCATACCTATGGATCAGGTGCTTATTTTTATCTTCTCTTGAGGGTAAACCCACACATGAGCCCCTTAACACCTTGTTATTATTGAATATTCGTCCTACCTCACCCTTTGTTTCTTTCCATGCTCGTCCCTTGAGCACGATTCACTCCATACACCTCCCTAACGATTAAACCAGAATCATGTGAGTACTCATCACTTGTTATCTTCCCTTAAATATGTGTACCATGGCACTGCACATAGCATGATTCTCATGGATACTTTTTTCTACCTCTAGATGAGATCCCATGGTCATTTCACCTTGCCCTTTGAACAAGAGTCCTATCTTTCACCTTGGTCTTGTCCATGACTACAAAGACCTCACAATGGGACCAAACTCCTTGAGTCAAACTTCTAATAAAAAGATGACTCCCTCAAAAGGACATCTTCCTCTTGACCAACCACTACTATAAATAGACTACTCCCATGAAGGATGTCTATTCAAAGATATTCAAAAAAATGAGAGCAACCGAAGCTTCCCGCATCAATCAGCTTCATGAAGACCTCAAGGAGTTCAATTTTTCCCATATAGACTTCCTACATCGATCAGTCTATCTCAACTATAAGTCAAAACAAAAAACATTTTAGTCATGGACTTGCCGTTGTGACCTAGGACCTCTTTCCCGAAGGGCCTGCTACCTCATACCATAAAAATTAAAAATTACCTACTCTTCACCCTGTGAACCATGCCCACTCTCATTTCCTACTGCCTCAAGGGACTTCTTGGAACTTAGACATTTGGTGATCATGTGACTACTTTTCATTGTAGAACATGTCAATCGCAACGCGTCTTTAGGGTCTTATGTTCATCACCTCCTCCAAGGTATGATCTACTCGGTATGATCCTACCCAATCAGGTGGCTTTATTCCCCCTTTTATCTTTTAACCATCTTTGTTTACATTTTGATTACCTTATACAAGACTTGGTCCTCGACACTTACTTTTGGGGTAATCTCCTTCTTTCACCTATAATCCACCCACACCTAACAAACCTAAACCCACAACATGCCCAAACACCTACCAACTCATTTTCACACCTTCTCATTTTCTTCCCTAGCTTATGGGAGAACTACATCGGCCTGAGGTCCCTTTTCACCGAGACTATGTAGGTAGCACTCTAAGGGCATGGGGCCCTTGGAGGTTAGCTCGGCCATTCTCTACCCTAAACAATTCATCAACCATGCCTAACTCACCATTTACGTCACATTTCACTTAGTTCCCCTTTTATATACAAAATTGGAAATTAAGCCACATACATAACAATTTGCTTCATATTTTATACATTTATTACACCTACCATTTCTCTATCATCACTATGCATAGCTTATAACACATCTCACATATGACCCATATTATCATTCATTGCATAAAATAATGACTCAACCATGCCTAACCAACCTGACTCAATCCATGCCTAACAAACCTAACTCAACCATGCCTAACCAACCTAGCTCAACCATGCCTAACAAAACCTGACACAACCATGCCTAACCAAACCTAACTCAACCATGCCTACCAACCTGACTCAACCATGCCTACCAACCTGACTCAATCCATGCCTAACCAAACCTAACTCAACCATGCCTACCAACCTGACTCAACCATGCCTAACCAACCTGACTCAATCCATGCCTAAACCGACCTAACTCCATCATGCCTAACTCACCTAATTTCCATCCATATCTCATCTAACACAAGCCATAAACCAATATCTCATAAACACATCAACACATCACAAAATACCATGTATCTCATCATATAAATAAATAAATGTGTATCTCAATATACATGCCTATCTCATCATGACCATCATCTCAAAATGTCGGCACGTAAGCCAATATACAATACAAAATGTCATCGGCACACACAAGTCAATCTCATATATACAAAAAGAATGAATCAATACAAAATCTCTTTGGCACATAGGCCGGTATATGCTCAAAATATACAAATCACTCATACATCCTCACTTTGTCTTCAACACACATGCCGGTATGTGATAAAAAATATAACTATGTTTGGCACACGAGTTGGAAAATATATCAAAAATAACTAATATACATCAAAAATCAGGTGACTGCATATCAGGCATCTCACCGGATGTCCTCCATCTCTATGTCACATGTACCCTCGGCCTCCTATGTCCCTATTGGCACCTCACCTAGCACTGGTCACCTTTGTGTCATTGGTGGCCTCTCCCTGATCGGGCCTCGAAGCTCGCTGACCTCCTGTGCTCTCCACACTATGAGTGTGGGATCTCATCCTCTCACTGGATGCCTATTGTGCCCTATACTCGGCATAGGATATGAAATCTATCCCAGCCTACCATAAGCTGGTCCTAATAATATCTCACCTCACCTAGGGCATCCCAGTAACCTAGATACAAGCACAGTCTGTGGTGGTCCCATAGGTCTTGGCCCTTGTACCGCCTGTAATAACCTACCTGCGCCTGCCTATGAACTGGGACCTACTCCTGGTACCTATGGTGGTGCCCCCTACCCATATTCTCATGTATCTGGGCTGTAAGGCCCCATCTGTCTCGGGTGTGGCCATGGCCCTATAAACCTGCCACATGAGCCTGTAAGGCTGCCACCTGACCATCCCCCTGACCATCTCCATCTCCTCCATCTCCTCCATCTGCCATTTGGGCTGCAGTTGGCTACCCGTACATGTAGCTCTACTACATCCACCTCCGAACCATCCGGATGGGTCTACAATATACCCAACCGTAATCAACATAACTACCGCCTTTATAGGGCGTCTCTCTACATTGTAATGGTAGCTAAGTCTGGCTGCCCCGGTCTAGGTGGTATGGCTCGTAACTGAGCCACCCACCACTGCCTATATTTGTCTATACATTTGGCATCATCTATCCACCGATCCACTGGTTGCTCCTCCTCCCCTGTGGGAACTGTAGGTTGTGGTAGAGGTAAGGGCCTCTCCATGTCATCTCTCTCGATATTGTGGGAAGGGCGGAGGAATGTCCTGTAAGAGCCCGAACTATCGTCGACTCTATCTACCAAGATCATCTCATCCTCCCAGCACGGCGACCCTGTATCCACCTCTCTAGCTGGAGCTCAACTAGCTCCTCATGCATATGCCTATATGAGGGGAATCCCACATATGGCCTCCAGATAATGTCCACTCAGACAACCCCTCCAGTAACTACCAAAATGGGCCACATCATGTGTCGGCCTATCTCGATCTCCACTCTCCTATCACCAACACCCATCTCCTGTATCCCACCCGCACAAATCACACTGGGAATGCATCTTCTCGGGAATCCCTATAGGTCGCATGCACACTATGTGCTCGTATGCCTAGTAGTGTAGTATAAATGTACAACACATGCTAAACCTACGCAACCACCCATATGCCCACAACTCTCTATATAGCTGCACTAAGAATGTTGGTGCCTAGGAAAAGTGTGTCTCATACACCATCATATTGTGGATTAACCCCATTAGTGATCAAGGAAAGTGTCCACTTTCTACATCTGGCGATGCATAGTAGCACACTGCCTCCATCAACAAAACCACTAGCCTCGTCTCATCCGGACGGGCTAGGTACATCTCTCCATAGCTCAAAATGGCACTATGGAATCTCAAATCGGCTGCCCCCTCACCAAAGACAGTCCTAATCAAATCCTTTGAGGCCTTGGAGGAGATAGAATACACCTGGGCAGTCAATATGGGTAGCCACAAAATTCAAACCATGTCCTCCAGGGTGATAGTCATCTCACCCGTCGGAAGGTGGAACATGTTAGTTGTAGGATCCCATCTATCGATGAGCGTGACCATCAAGCTGGGCTTCGAAAAACATTTTTGTAGTGATGAATCCCACTCAAGCCCACTACCTCCACCTACTAGAACTTTAAAGGGGCCTCTATTCCATGCAATTTCACCAGTAGAGGTGGAACCCTATCTCATATATGTAATCGCGATCTCCCCTGCATCCAACTCAAGCACAACATTAATCCACATATACCATGACCATATTCACCAATTATCATTATCCTCCACCCTATTTTCACTCTACCCATCTCAACTACCTAGCCCACATCACTTTTGGACCCTTGTGCCCCAAATCCCGACCAAAGTGCCAGTTCATCCTAACGCCTTCGGTCACCTTAAACCGCATCGGTCACCTATTTGGTGACCGATACCGGTTAAACTTTACCGACCACGGTTACCACGTAACCGACATCGGTCACCTATTTGGTGATTGATACCAGTTTTACTGACTGATCGACACCGGCCAAACTTGACCAACGCCGGTCACTATCATGGAAAATCCCGCAACTTCCCAAACCCCCATTTTCTAAAAATCACCCCCTTTCCCTTTTACCCCACCTATAATGACCTAAAACTACCCCTGGACCTCTACCCACCCCACCTATACCATTTACTACCCTTCCCCTCCCTCTTTTAGCCCATTATTCCCCCATACCCAAATTTTATTTTTACCCACCCACAAAAAACAAAAACCCACAAAAACCTTAAATAACAATACTCCACACTTCTAATCTATTTAATCAACAATATAGCATTGGGCACTTACCTCGTCACGTTACCACCATCTTAGTGGCACGTCTCGGCCGCTTATGTCGGTGGCCCGCCTGATCCCTCTCTGACCTCTGCCATCACTGAATATTTCCTCGCAACCTCCACCCAATCAAATCTCTCACCCTGATCTTGTGGACCTGCTGCTCACCAACCCAACCCTCATCCAATCACACTACCAACTCACTATCCCATTTCCTTCAGACACTTTTCTCTCTTTTCTCTCCTTTTTGTCATTTTCTCACTTCACAAATAACAAATGAATAATCAAAATGTAGGTTTTTGTTTTTATAACCAACCCGACCTAACCGACGTTGGTTACCAATGACCGGCATCGGTCGTGTGCCCTACCTCACCATCGTCGGTTTTCCTATACCGACGTTAGTTTTCCATGACCTGCCATTGGTCATCCTCACCTACACATTGCCTTCCCTTAAGCCCCTTTTTACCCCACCCTTTACCTTGATCCTTTACCCCACCCTTCACCCTGATCCTTTACCCAACCCATTTACCTTACCTTTCCTGACCTCCTCATATACTACCTCCATTTTTCCTCCTTTGGGGACTCATTATTTTACCCCTACCTTGGCCTTACCTATGTTGTGACCTCGATATTTGGACCTGGACCATCACTAGTGACCTTTGACCTCATGTGTTCACTATACCTTATGGCACTATTACCTGTGTTGTCAACCTAGTGACCTTACCTAGCCTATTACCATGACTATTTATCCTGACCCTACCTTTGGTGTACTAGAACATACTTAAACATTCTTACAGCTAAACTACATTGTGTTTCCTAACCATATCCTATACCTTGGATACCGGATTCACTTCAACCTTATTTGGATAAACCTATCGACCTTAGACGATGTAGGGTTTTCCTACTCTTTAACGGGTAGCTCTTTGCGGTTTATTTGTGTGCATGCATTGATATTTGCTTACCTTTGACCCTGACCCATTACCTAGAATGGCCCGAGTAGACCTTTTACCCTTTTTCCCTGAGCCCAACTTCATTTTCCTCACATTTATCTTTTATCAAACCACTCACCAATTCTACTGTTGCCTCATCAGTTCCTAGTTTGAGGGGGATCACCTTCACCCGCACATGGGGCAACCACATCTTATTTTTGTTAGCGTCACTTACCAATACAAGCTATGCAACAAAAAGGGGAAAAATTTAGACACTAAAATTAGGTCACACTCCCCTTTGGTCCCTTGAAAAATAAGCACCCTTCATCACATTCACCTAGCCATGACCCCTTTCACCCCACTAATATTAATTTAATTAAATTAATGCATTATCCTCACTATATTTATTATTTAAATATCTTATTTTAAATAATATCCACACATGCAGTTCACTTAGACACCTCACCAAGCCAACTCAACCTAAGACCTATTCTTAGTAAGTTACCATAACTAACTAAGACTTACCCAAACCCTAAAAATCAATGCCTACATTCCCTCTAACCACATTCCCACATGCTCACAAGAAGCTCCTAGTCTAATCCATGGGTTAACGACATGATATCTCGAGGAAATCAAGAGGATCTCCCTAGTTTAGTAAACCTAGGAAATCCCACCTTGACCGACGCCGGTTACCCCTAACCGTCGCCGGTTAAGTTGGAACCACCGTCGGTTACCCTTTTAACCCCAAAACAACCTTATTCTCAAGGTTGGAAGTTGGAAGAAAAAAGGTTGGTGAGAATTATCACATCTCAGAGAGATAACACATCTTTAGAGAGAAAATTCTAATGAGACCACGCATGCAAGGAAGGAGATCAAACATCTTTTCCTACACAACCATGATCTGATCTAACCAAGCAAAGAGCAATGCACATGTAGCCCATGCAAAAGCTTTCCTTTAGCTAGTGATCACTTACAGCCTTCAAGCCCCTCATCAGCACCTCCATCCTTCACACACAGGCATCTAAGACCAGAATCAAAGTAAGTATAACATCATACTTCTCTGGTTTATTTTATTTCATCATTATTTTATCATCTATTGCTTGCCTATCCACCTATTGACCTTCTCCAACATTTTCACCTACACATACCCATTAAATCCTTGCCAAAGCCTACCCTAGTCACCCAATACCTCATCCTGACCAACCAAATTCCTTTGCACAATCACAAAGAATACCTAAAGCTTGTTCTATGACATTTCTAGATTTCACAAGATGTCGGCGCCGGTCACACACGACCACCTTTGTCGGTTACCCCTGACCGACATCAGTCTCTGTATTTTCCCACATAGCCTAGAACAGAGACCTACCCACTTAATTTCATCTCACCCTCATCCACCTGTGATCTACTCGAGACCTTTGTCAAACCTACAAAACCCAAAACCAATCATTTGACCTTTGGATTCTATTCTAGCTTAGCCTGTTAGATTAGATCTATTTATTATTGTGTTTTAAGTGAGATACCTAAATCATTTCAAATTACAATAGGATTTACTTTGTTCATAAAAATAAATTGTTTAAAATAGTGGATGAGATAGCCATCTAGGAAGTATCACACTCTTTTGGATCTAGCATACGCTAAAGCAGGTTCACTGCCCATATTGTTTAATTCCTTCTTGTGGTCTTGCTTTGCAGACACGGGTAGTTCCTCCTAGCCAAAAGGAAGCTCTCATGATCAGTTGTGGATTTAGAATTCATACATGTGTAACAACCCATTAACTGACATTTGAATAGGTATTCCTCCTACGCCTGTTACCCTATATGTTTCGTCAATGACCCAAAGAAACAATCTAAGAAAAAGGTGAAACACAAACAATAGCACAACAAGAGGACTAGATGGATATGGATAAAACCGTGAGAGGATTTCATAGAGGGCCCCAACATGGAGGTCTCAAATCGACGAGACGCTCTCTAGGTGCCCACGAGTCCAAGAAATCAGCCGTCAAAGATATGACATGTTTTGGCCTCAAGGCTCTTAAGGGACTATGCTGAATGAGGTAGCAGCTTTGAAAACACAGGGGAGCATAGGGAACCAAAAATAAGTCTCCACTAATGTTCACCAAGATACCCTGACATATTGGTGCGGTTAGTTTGGTCCCATGAGCTTTCGTTTGCAAACTACTGACCTCGTGCGACCTTATATCGACTTAGAGCGCACTATTTCACGTATTTGTAAACAATAGCACAGTGAGAGAACCAGATGGAGATGGAGAAAACCACAAGATACTTTCATAGAGGGCCCTAACATGGAAGTCTCGAATCTAACAAGATGTCTCTAGGTGCCACAGAGTCGATAAATCACCCTTGAAGATATGACGTGTTTTGTCCTCAAGGCTCTTAAGGGAGTACGCACCCTGACGAGGTAGCCCGAAAGCATGGGTAGGATAGGGAACCAAAATGAAGCCTCCACTAGCATTCACCAAGTCATCCCAACATGTTGGTGCATTTTGTTTGGTCCCATGAGCTTATGTTTGCTAACTATAGCCTCTCGGCAGTCATACATTGACTCGATCGCACTATTTCATGTAATTGCAAACAATAGCACAATGAGAGAACCAGATAGAGATGGAGAAAACCACAAGAGGATTTCGTAGAGGGCCCAACTTGGAGGTCTTGGATCTGAAGAGACATCTCTCGGTGCAACGGAGTCCAAGAAATCACCCGTCAAAGATATGACATGGTTTGGCCTCGAGATCTTAAGTGACTACACTCATACGAGGTAGCCCGAAAGCATGGGGAGTGTAGGGAACCAAAAAAAATCCTCCACTAGTGTTCACCAAGCCACCCCGATGTGTTGGCGTAGTTGGTTTGGTCCCACAAGCTTCCGTTTGCAAACTACAGCGTCTGGCAGCCCTACACTAATGTGGAGGTGTTCTTAGAGGTGAAGATTCATTTACAAGGTTACTTTCCTCATTTAGAGGCACCTAGAGATTTGACGTGAGAAAGTAACCTTGTAAATGAATCTTCATTTGGAGGTGTTCGGTTCTCTCATTGTCCTATTGTTTGCAAACGCATGAAATAGTGCAATCTGAGTCAGTATAGGGTTGTCAGACGTTGTAGTTTGCAAACAGAAGCTCATGGTACCAAACCAACTACGTCAACATGTTGGGGTAACCAGGTGAACTCTAGTGGAGGCTTCATTTTGGTTCCCTATGCTCCCTATGCTTTCGGGCTACCTCGTCCGGGCATAGTCCCTTAAGAGCCCTGAGGCCCAAACATGTCATATCTTCGATGGGTGATTTCTCGGACTTCGTGGCACCTAGAGACATCTCGTCAGATCCGACACCTCCATATCGGGACCCTCTATGAAATACTATCATGGTTTTATCCATCTCCATTTGGTTCTCTCGTTGTCCTATTGTTTGCAAACACGTGAAATAGTGCAGTCTAAGTCGAGTACACAGTTTGCCCGAGAGGATGTAGTTTGCAAATGGAAGCTCGTGGGAATAAACCAACAATGTTAACACATCAAGGTGGTTAGGTGAATACTAGTGGAGGATTCCTTTTGGTTCCCTATGCTCCCCGTACTTTCAGGCTACCTCGTCTGGGCGTAGTCCCTTAAGAACCCCGAGGCCTAAACACACCATATCTTCAACGGGTGATTTCTCAGACTCCATGGAACCTAGAGACATCTCTTCATATCTGAGACCTCCATGTCAGGGCCCTCTACAAAATACTATCATAGTTTTATCCATATCTATTTAGTTCTCTTGCTATCCTATTGTTTGCAAATGCGCGAAATAGTGCGGTCAGAGTCGAGTGTAGAGTTACCAGAGGATGTAGTTTGCAAATGGAAGATCGCGGGACCGAACTAACTACGCCAACATGTCAAGGTGGCCATGTGAACGCTATTGGAGGCTTTCTTTTTTTTTTCCTACACTCCTGTTCTTTCGAGCTACCTCATCCGAGCGTAGTCCCTTAAGAGCCCTGAGGCCCAAACATGCCATATATTCGACGGGTGATTTATCGACTCTATGGCACCTAGATATGTATCGTTAAATTTGAGACCTCCATGTTAGGGCCCTTTATGAAATCCTCTCTCGAGTTTTCTCCATCTCCATCTAGTTCTCTCGTTGTGTTATTGTTTGCAAACACGCGAATTAGTGTAGTTTGAGTCAGTGTATATAGCCGATTCTATAGTTTGCAAATGGAAGCTCGTGGGACCAAACCAACTACGTCAACATGTTGGAGTGGCTAGGTGAGTGCTAGTTTAGGATTTGTTTTAGTTCCCTACGCTACCCATGATTTCAGGCTACCTTGTTCGGGCATAGTCATTTAAGATCCCTGAGGCCCAAACACGCCATATCTTCGACGGGTGATTTCTCAAACTCCGTGGCACCTAGAGACGTGTCATTAGATTCGAGACCTCCATGTTGGGCGCCCTCTAAGAAATCATCTTGTGGTTTTCTCCATCTCCATCTGGTTCTCTCGCTATGCTATTGTTTGTAAACGTATAAAATAGTGCGGTATGAGTTAGTGTATGGTTGTCGGGACGTTGTAGTTTGCAAACAGAATCTCATGGGACCGAACCAACTACTTCAACATGTCAAGGTGGCCGGTGAATGCTATTGGAGGATTATTTTTGGTTCCCTACACTCCTCGTGCTTTTGAGATACCTCGTCAGGCGTAGTCACTTAAGATCCTTGAGGCCCAAACACGACATATCTTTGACGGGTGATTTCTCGGACTCCAAGTGGAACCTAGAGATGTCTCATAAAATCTGATACCTCCATGTTTTGTCTATCTAAGAAATCCTCTTGTGCTTTTATCCATCTTCTTCTGATTATCTTGTTGTGTTATTGGTTGTAAACACTCGAAATAGTGCGATCAGTCGAGTCGGTGTAGGGCTGCAGGACACACGTAGTTTGCAAACGGAAGATTCTTGGACCAAACCAATGCACCAACACATTGGGGTGGCCTGGTGAACACTATTGGACACTTTTTGTTGGTTCCCTATGCTCCCCGTGCTTTTAGGCTACCTCATCCAGGAGTATTCGCTTAAGAGCCCTAAGGCCCAAACACACCATATCTTTGACAGATGATTTCTCGGACTCAGTGGCACCTAGAGATGTTTTGTCAGATCCAAGACCTCCATGTTAGGGCCCTCTATGAAAGAATCTCATGGTTTTCTCTATCTTCATTCAAACTGAGTCAGTGTAAGGTTGTCCATTGCTAATCACATGAATAATATAGGTGGTTCATACAATATAGGTGGTGAAATGAGAATTTTAATAAGATATTTGTACAATATAGGTAGTGAAATGAGAATTTCTATTTATTGTTCCTTTCTAATATTTAATTTCTCTTAGCTTCACTTGGATTTGAGAATAATAAATTCTCTACTAACAGTGTCAACCACGTGAAGGTGGAAGCTTTTTGGCACCACTAACCTACATAAAGATGTTAGTAAACAATTAAATAGAATTTTAAATCATACGAAATTTAAACGAAATCATTTAAGTAAATATTCAAATTAAATTCATGAAGAACATACCTTTGCAAATTCAATCTAATGAACCACAAGGATCAACTCTATTCTTGATAAAGAGTAAGAATTACTTCATAATCCCGATTCATGAACCTTCCATGATTTTTTTTTTTTTGATGGCCGACCTCGATATTTGATCAATTTAATATTTGTTGCAAGGACCAAATGTGAATAGTGAAGTATCTTCTGATGTACTTCATAGTCTTCAAACAACCAAATGTTTGATTTTTTGATAGGATATCGTTGCAACCAAGTTCAGTGACTACCACTTCGATCCAAATTGGGATATTAAAGGTCTTCACCATTAATGACTATGGAAGTCAATTGTTTTTCCCTTCTACACAACGAGACAAAAAGTAGTTTGTTCCCTCTTTGTTAAATTCCATCGCAATAATCAGTAAAAATGTGAACTACGTATCAAAAAGTAAAACTGTTCAGTCAATTTATAAATACATTAAGATTTGACCATTTAATAATTTATAAATCTAAAACATGGCATGTACATATATGTATGTACCTTGTTGCACTAAATCAAAGACTTGGTCAAATTTAGGTGATGTTGTCATTTGATTTGAAGACCCTACAAGTTGTAATGCTCGTGGAACTTGATGTGTGTCAAGTGGAATTAGAGGTCTACAAGTCCATTCATCCACCCACTATTGTGACTCACATTCATTCCACAAAAAATCAATGCATGATATACAAAAACATGTCATGCACCTAGTATAAATAGTCCAAGCATTTGCATTTGAACTACAAAATGAGTGCATATCACTTTGATCCTGCAACTGTCATATAATCTTAAAAGTTTTCCAGATGTTGTTCCTCTATTAACCAAAAATATCTATGAACCATTGATCTCTCTTGAGATTCACGACCTATATTCTTGACACACCAATCAACAATGTTTTTACATCTATAAATTTAGCACCATCCTTGAACTTTAACTCTTCTCTTGCAAGTGTTCTTTTCACACATGCTCCTGCACCATCATGCTCTCCTTTTCCATGCCCTACCTTAGTAAAACTCCAGATATGTTGTACATTTATTTCTTTTTGCATCCTACTTAGCCAATAAAACATCTCGTGCATTCTTGAATTGTGATGTGCAGTTGTGTGACTAAATGTAATGTTGATCAAAACTAATGTTCCTCTCATTCAAGTTTGCATAAAACACCTAGAAACACCCTTGTACATATTCTGTAGAATGTGTTCGATCATCACTGATGTATAAATGATACTCTCTTAATATTTTTCAATCTTTCTTAGTGCTTTTAGGAGAGTGCATGAATGTTATATGCATGAAAATAGAAACTTGCACTGAGTTATAATATTGAGACTAAACCTCCATTTGTGGCTGCAATGTGTAATTCTCTGCAAAGTCAACTACTGAAACAATAGTACCAAGTGGGAATGTGTCCTTGCTTAACTTGAATTGTTCATCCAACCATCGAGCTCTATGTGTGTGCCTTGCATACTCATAAAAATTTCCTCTCTGAATTTGACCATATATTCTGATATAGGTAATTGTTTTCTAACAAGCTCACACCTCTTAGATTCTTTTACATCTTTTAATTGATATACCACCAATTTATATTTAGTGAAATCAACCAATTCTTTTCCTATTGAATATGTACTCTCCTCATGGATATAACTTTTCAGATTTGGCAAGCCACCACATACATTACACGTTCCATCCAAATATGTTTTGTTATTAAAAAAATTGTATTGTTGATTTTTCACAAAATATTGTCGGAATAAATTCCCTTGAAGATTTTTGTGGGACATTTATTCCAAACTATTGCAACATGATGTCAGTATGTAAAACACGAGGTATTTGATGAAAAAACATCATATGCATTAAAAATTCAACATGATGCCTGCAACAACAAGTGGTACGTGAGTGATTAATTTTCACATAAAAGGGTTTTCTCATTTCAAAGAATCTTTGGCTAATGTTAGTTTGTGGATTTTCATTCTTAAACTTAGAGAAAAAATTTGTTTGAGTCATATCTAATAAATGTTTTTCACACAATTCACGATTACGAGAACCTATTTTTCTTTTTATTTGTATCTCTTCTATTTGGTGACACCCTTGTGTTCTCATTCCAAAATTTTACAATAATTATTTTAGAATACCATATGTATTCTTTTATTTCCATGGAATTCTACTAGAGAAAGCCCAATAGTCAGTGTTATTGACTAACTCAAGACGTTTACGTCTCTCTATTACTTTCATTAGTGTTTTTCTGTTTAGCTTCAAAGAACTACTTGTTTTTCTAATCAAGCATTTATTAACTATTTTATCACTTACTATACAATTAGTAAGTGCACGTACATGTAACATTACTATATTTGGTGCATCTTTTGCCACCTACATTTTGGTATGAATTATGTATGTTTTCAACAATTAACATATTTTGATCACCAACATTAGATGTTCTTAACCCCAGGGTCTTCATTATAGGTCTCATCTTAATTAATTTCATCAATAAAACAAATAATTGACATCTTTTTGTGTCAGGTTACATTCTTAAAGTAATTATCCCAAATTCCACTAACTTTTCTTCTCGCATTTCTTTCAGACATTTTGTTAGGCATTGGTTTTATAATTTTTTCATCGATTTCAATTAAGTGAATTGGTTTTCTTCACAAAATGGAAAGAGGTGTTCTTAGAGGTGAAGATTTTACAAGGTTACTTTCTTCATTCGGTGTTTTCATACAAATTTGGGGTTAACATTTGGATTCTCAAGTAAGGGTTCAACAATTGGATTCATATCAATTTCTTCATTCATACCAACATTATCATTCAATTCAATATCATTATTTATTGCAAAATCATTATTCATTACAAAATCATTATTCTCTACATTTTCATTATGTATTTCATCCCCATTTTCTAATACATTAGCTACATTTGATATAGCAGATGTACCTTGACGTGCTCAAAGTTTTTGCATTCTCTTGATTTCTTTATTCTCTTCTCTTCTCTTCTAATTACTTTGGTGTCTTGTTTTTGACTTTCCTCTTGTCCTTAGCTCGATGTTTATTGCCCATGATTAGAAAAAATCAACTAGTGGGGTAGGGGAAAAAATGAACTACTAAAAAATCATGCAAGAATGTAAAGAAAATTACAAACAAAACAGAATGTTTGCAGAATTCCTATGAAAGAGATGAAAGGGACGTTAGGGGGCCACAATTTATAAAACAAAGAAAAATACATACGTGTTATAACGCGTATGTGTTATGTAACGCATACGTGTTTTGCATTTTCTCTTTTCCCAAGCCATGCCTCAAGGCTTAGGATCCGGTTTGGATCCCCAAGCCTGAGGCATGGACTGTACAAACACAACAAATAACATGTTTTTGCAAGAAAATGTAAAAAAAATCAAAATAAATCAATCGATATCAAAATAAAAAAATCAATCCATTTTAAAAAAATTATACCACGACGTAGAGCAGAGTTTCTTCTTTCTAAAAATATAATTTTTCAAATTTTCTGACTAATATAAGGTTTCCATATTATTTATTTTCTAACTATGCCTTTTTATAGCTATGGTTTGAAGTGTAAATATGTCTATCTTTCATTGTGTATATTTTTTTAGGTGATCAAAATTTAAAAATATTATACTAGCCCAAACTAGGCATAATTCTATACATATTAAAAATTAACTAATTTTCGATATTTTTAATGTAATTGGGGGGACACGGTCGGAGCTCCGTTATTTTTCAAAACATAAAATTTCTATACTAGAAAAATCATAAATAAAAAATATTCGCTAAAAAAATCTAAAAAAATGGAGCCCAAACTAGATGCTCCTACCTATCTTTCTACCAAAGGGTTTTCAAAAATACTAAATGGTGCTCAAAAATGGTGGGGGCACGAAAGTCACTTTATTATGTTTTTAACAAAAACAGGAACATTTGTTGGTATTTTAGTTGTTTGACCCACTTAAACTTATTTGTTTTCAATAAAATTTAGTATCTTAGAAACTAGACTCAAAATGCTACGATTCATATTTCTACAACATCTTCCAATTTTGAGTGTAACTATTTCAAAAAACTCGTACAAGTTGAAGTTTTTTTACAAAAATGTGTCCACTTAAGACCTACTTTGGCCCCCCAACTTGGTGCACTTACCCATGTATGATATTCCCATTTTAAATGTTGAAAAGTTTAATTTATGATATGTTCATTATAGTACTTATGTGAATTGATTACCTTCTCCATTTCCAAGATTCACATATCCCCAAAAATTCACCATCCACCTCTATAATAATCTCCACATGTACCCAATAACTATCATTATCACCTTGGGATTGTAAAACCTTTCCCAATTCGTGTTGTTTTATTTATAACCAATTCATCCCCCCTGTCACTTTCCAAATTCTACCATTACACTCTTGTGTTAATACTCATTTTGTTCCTATGCCTATTCTCGTCTCTCTACAAACATTTTCTTTCTAATCTTGTGCCTGTTGTTTTTACTTTTCTAAACCAATCATGGGGCCTAGACTAAGGCATGAACCAACCAATTCAACAAAACTATTAGCCAATGCAAAGTTGGTAGAAATATTTCAAAAGGCGGGGTGGCTTGATTTTCTTCTTGCATATGAGGAATTCAACACAAAAATGATAGAGGAATTTTCTAAAAACATGGAGGAAGGGTGATCTATTGTACAAGGTAAGAAAATTCCATTCAGTCCCATTGTAATTAGTCATCTTTCAGGAATACCAGAGGAAGGTCAATCAGTCAGTAATAGGACATTGTATTATGAAATTATTAAAAGGTTTTCAATTGGTAGAAAGGAAAAATTAGAATTAGTAGTGGACAATAAGGGGAAATACAAAGGTATAAAAAGGAATACTCTACCTGAGCCTTGGGCAGAAATTACTAAATGGGTAATCAAATATTTCACCTATGAAGGACAATATGAGATCATTTTGGGACTGTGTTGAGAATTTTGATACACCTTCACCATGGCCAAATTAAACCCCAACAAAAAATAAATTTTCCTCAATTTTTTTATGATTTTGTTTCCTCAACCACCAATAAATTCCATTGGGGTACATCCTACCTAAAATTCTAGGGCCTAATACATTTAATTTGCAAACATCAATTTGTTAGAAAGAGGCATGACCCTAAGAAATGGTTGAAATTTTAGAATAAGTGTGCCCTAGAATCGAATTAGTCCTAGAGCTAGAGCCCTCCTCTTATGAGAGACCTAAGATATGTTGTAGGACCTCTAGGCATTCCCAAACCCTCAATGGTACTCCAACTAAAATTTTCCTTTCTCGGGAAGAAAAGGAAGTCATGGCCATTATGCAAACCATACTCCAGACACCACCAATGTCTCCTCATCAATATGTGTCACCCTCTGTTCCTGTTGAATAAAAATAATATGATCAAACCCCTACCACTTCCACTCAACCTTCTATCCTAGAAAAGGTAAAGCACCAATGATGGAAGGAGAACCTAGTTCTCCTCAAGATCCTGATAAAATTATGCCACAAGTGTTATCTCTGTCCAAGGTCCAATTTTAACTACAACTAGCTCGGGAGATAATTACATATCTCTAGCACCTTCTTGAAGCTAAGGATTCCATTTTCTCCCAACCGAAGCTGAGAAAAACTAGAAGATATAACATTTACATCTAGTTGTAGAACAGTAAAGAAGAGGTAACTCTTCAATTCCAACAAGCCTTGGAAGAAAAAGAACAAAAACTCGACTCCCTTTAGTCCAAGATAGATGAGCTCTATGCATCCCTTGCAGTTTTGTAGGAAAATGGGTAGGAAGTAGAGCTTGTGGTTACTAAAGAGCAAACAACTCAGAAAGACTTCATGTTTCCCCATATTATTATCCTGAAAGGTATGGTTAAATGGATGGAGGAATGTTATAGGCTCAAGGAAGTTACTGATGAGAATAAAACCTTGAAGAAGGAGGGGAAATTTCTCAAAGATAATTTTCTTAATGTCTATCATTTGTATGATCAAATTCTTTCATGTAGGCCTCCATCTAATTTTTATGCACTATTTTTGAAGGAACAATTTTTAAAATGGAAGATCTCTAGAGCCTGTGCTATGCAAGATATTGAGTTTGATGATGACAAGAAATTTTTTGGTGCTTATGCATCAAGAAGTGATGTTGAAAATAATCTCCTTTGTGAATTTTATGTTCACAAATTTCTTCTTCCTGAGCAGATTGAGATCCCCATAAATTTCTATGTGGGTGAAGTGCAGTTGAGGGAATTTATATCTACTATAAGGAACCAGTTCGAATGGAGGGAACAAAGGGGAAAAAATTTTCAATCAAAATCTAATATAGGCCTCTTGATGAGGCATGATATTCCTACCCCCATTTGGTTCTTCAACATATTTCGTTCTCAAGTATACCATTTACAATTGGTGGGCCGGTATAAAGGTGTTTTGAGAACTTGTGTGAGAAATTTCATGGAGCAAGTAATCCCAATGTTCAATGTAAATTTCCTTGCATGTCAAGTAAGGTATGAGCTGCTTACAAAGCATTACAATAAGAAGGAGGTGATTTCACCTACTAACCTCCATTGGTCACTGAAAAGGGCTAAGGATCTCTACAAAATCATTCTAGAAATGCAGGAAAAGTGGATTGGGATGAGGTATAGGCCTCCATTATTCATTGCACCATTGAGTACCACGATGGAATTCCATAGTTGATAAACCACATGACAGTTATAACACTTGGAGGAAGTCGGTTACTAATTTCTTTGGGTTTTGTAATACTGAATTGGATGAAACATGAAAAATCTTTTGCCAATGAGTATAATTATTCAAGGATAGTTGAACAATTGAATAGGTAGTAGGAGGACCTATTAAATCTTAAGTGTGGGTGGGTGATGAACCCTATTTTTTCATGTTTATCCCATGTAAAACCCTGTGTTATTTTGGTATCATTTTGTATGATGTATGATTTTGACGCTTTATAGTTAATACTTTAATATGTTTTGGAAGGAAATTTTTGCATATTCATATTATTTTTATATTTTCATTGCTTCTTTAAATATGGCTTAAATGAATCCTTTTATGAGTATAAACAAGATATTTGGAAAAATATATGTTAATTCATCACAGGAGTTAATTGCATAATATTTGGACTCATTGTTTCACGGGCACATGACTCACCTTTGCATTAGCACAGGACTTTTCTAGTTCATTAATTCAGACTTCCTTGGAGGAAGGGACTTGCACAAAGGAGATAAATAACTCAGATGGATGAACTACAAGTTGATACAGATGGAAAATTAGTTAACACAATGATATGAGCATGAAACATGTGTCATTACCTCAACCTACCTTCATACAGATTATGAGGCCCAATCACTCTCATTTTAAGTCCAGTTTCCTGGAAACGTGATGCAAATAGAAACTTATGGATTTATGATCACCACAATTCTATGGAATCGATTCAAGATCTCCAGTATCTTACAACACTGATTGAATCTCTCAAAGGATTTAATTATGGACTTCACCTTCAATTAACAAGATCAATTCAAATCAAGAATTGCATAGATTACTCCTTCCACAGTTGTAATTCTTAGGATAGGTATTCATTGTTTTAGTCATTGTCCATTAAGTAGATGTTATTAATTGTAAATAAACTAGTTCTCTCCTAGAGGGACTAGGACTACTCTAGTATAAAATATATAATGTATGATGATTCAAAGTTTGGTTCAGTTAGTTGATTATTGTAAAAGTAGTTCTTTCAATAAAATTACATATTCAAGGTAAAGCTTTATTGTGTAACTTGTAACGTTGAACCTGATCGAAGGGAAGGAGCAAGGGCCACTCCTCCCCAACGAGAAGGGATAATTTATTGTTATTTCCTTTATGTTGTTTAACATTTATTTAAATTTCCAACATTAAATTATCTGTATTTCATTTCATTCTATCTTTAATAAGTCTTTGTTGTTGATTCATTTCATTTCCTCATTGCAACTAGTATAGTATTCAGTTAATTTCATTGTTAGATAAGTATTGAGAATGATTTTGATTATTCCCTTTGTTGCAAACAACCATGGACATCACCTTGGATTGAAAAATAAAATATAATTAAAGTGTGAGTACAATGACACTTGTCACGACCCTATCCACCATGCAACAAAGCTAAATACCAGTTAAAATCAATCACCTAACCCTTCCCACTTTGCAATGGAGCCA
The DNA here is from genome assembly GCA_018340775.1 of Taxus wallichiana var. yunnanensis. Classification (NCBI taxonomy): domain Eukaryota; kingdom Viridiplantae; phylum Streptophyta; class Pinopsida; order Cupressales; family Taxaceae; genus Taxus; species Taxus wallichiana. The sequence continues at coordinate 324,250,057 of CM031242.1, read as the reverse complement.
AAGACCAATGAAAACCAACTTTGAATCACCAAGTGGGTCATGAGGTGATCCCATTTCATATTTTTTTGGATATTTTATCTTCGGGTCTCATGTAATGAGTGCATTTTCAAGCAATACCGGGATTACAAACGTATATTCATTCTAGATTGAGTTGTTTGGTGTATGTTTGTGTTTAAGTTTATGTTTGGCACAAACTCTGTTGATTCATGTTGTTTTGGCCATTTGTACACATTTCTACATAGGGTTATACATTTTAATTTTTTATTCCCCACCACAAACTCTACTAATACGGTTTAGTAAATCTCCAAAAATAAGGTTTTTTCGCACATGCGTCTTACAATTTCAAAATATAGTGTTGTTATTGAATATACACTTACATATTTGAATATACTTTTCATTTCAATTATCGTATCAACTAACTAACGGTGTTTCTTGTAACCTAAGTTTTTTCATGCATGCATGCTTCACTATTATTTTCTCTATTTATTTCTTTGTTTTCTTTTATTTATCTCCCTATGAATTATACTAATACGATGTAGTAAATGTCTAAAAAGGTTTTTTCACACATTCTTCTTTCGGTTTCAAAATAAATTTTCATTATTGAATATACAGTGTTGTTATTGAATATACATTGTTGTTATTGAACATACAATGTTGTTATTGACTATAAAGTGTTATTATTGAATACACACTTACATTTTTGGATATATTTTTTAGTTCAACTACCTGTATCAACCAACTAATGGGTTATATTGTAGCCTAATGTTTTTTCAAGCATGCACATTGAAGTATTGTTTTTGAGTGTATTTTCACTTATTTCGAGTGAGTTTTGTAATCCTTCATTCGCAACGAAATCTGCTAATGTGGTGTAGTTAATGTCCAAAAATAGGGTTTTTTTCACGCATTAATTTTATAATTTTCAAATTACGGTGATGTTATTAAATATACGAGTGTTATTATTGAATGTACACTTACATTTATGGATATAATTTTGAGTGCAATTAGTATAACAAGTGACGAATAGGTTCTATTTTGAACTAATGTTTTTCCAAGCATGCACATTGTATTATTATTATTCAATAAATTCACTTATTTCAATGAATTTTTTTCAATCATCCCTTCACCAAAAACTTTGATAATAGTAAATATCAAAAATAGGGTTTTTACTTGCATGTGTCTTATACAGTGCAATTACACCAAATTGTTTGATGAACAATCTTGGTTTCAATATATATTGAATTGTTTAGGTGTATGTCATGAAAATACAAAGTGGTTTTATTAAATATATAATGGTGTTATTGAATATACAATGTTGTTATTGAATATAACAATGAAGAATCTTTGAATATATAGAATTGTTGTGTTATTTTTAGGTCGTTAAACGTGAATATAAATAAGTGTTGTGTTTGTTTTTATAGTTAATATTTGAATATACACGATTAAATTTATATTGACTAGTTGAATATACACTGGAATTATTGAACATACATTGAATATACGATTGTAACTTTGTCATTTTCTACTACGCATTCAAACTTTTAATGTGCACTAAAATTATTGAATATACATTGAATATGTTAGAGTTAGTTCAATGCATGTTCTTATTACACTACTATTATTGAATAAATACTTATATTTCTAGGGATCCCACATATTCAGGAGGTAAATGATAGTTACCTTTTTAATACTCAAAGTATTCAAAGAATGTTTGTATATGCAAAGAATTTCATAAAATAGACAGAATGTTAAATACGTGAAGAATGCATGCATATATAATGAATATGTGCATCAATTACCTTAACATATGAGGAACATTTGAATATAAATAATTTTTTTCATTTTTATGTAGTAACTTATTACATCCCCCCTGACATTAATTAGTTCATCAACTACTCTGTGTTCACCAATTATTTCCTCTCCCCAAGCACGAAAATGACTAAATATACATTGAATATACATGTGTAATTATGTCATTGAAATTTAATCTATTAAAAGGAATAATTTACAAACATTTATTTAGTGTAAATTATGTAGTTTTATTGTATGGTGATAGTTTGCAACTACAACTAAACACATTCAAACTTTACAATCATTTTGCTTATGTCACTTTGCATTCCTCCATCATTTCTAATTGCTCACCAATGCTCCATTCAAATTTTTCATTAACTTTTACTATCCATTCATAGAACTTTTGAGCCCTTCCAACCTACTATGGTGCCATTGGGAAACAAAACCAATGTGTCTCGAAAGGTTTCATCATTGTTTCTTATTATATTATTCTCTTTATTTCAAAATGCCAAGTGATTCATGAGGTTTTCCCAATTTTAATTAGTTCTTTGATTTCGTATTTACATTCTTCATGCACTAAGCACATTCATAGGCAACACCAAGATTCCATCTATATTTTCAATATGTATTTAATTATTTTTGTTTGTTAATATGCAAAGAAAAAAATATTGAACATGTAAAGAATGTTTGTCTATAAATTAAATATATGTAAATAATTTTCATCTTTACATTGAGTATCATTTAACATAAGGTGAACATGGTTCTTATTTTAGTATTTGTTTGAATATACACTAGAATTACTGAACATAGATTGAATATACGGGTGTAATTTTGCATTTTTCAACTACAAATGTTGATATTGGTTTTGCAAGATAATGTGCTCATTCCTCTTGGGTTCATTTTTTTTTTTTGTAGAGACCATGTTAGAAGAAGGTTTATAGAGGATTTTCCTATTAGGAGGATAGAATAGAAAGTCACAATTGTGTCTTTTGAAAACATTAATCTATATAAAATACTAAGGATTATTTCTACATGTAAGCTCATTTATTACCTTACTCGGGTAACGAATTATTTTCCTTTGTTATCATTATTGTAAAAAAATGTAGAAAAAAATAGAAACACCTATAAGAAGATAATTCATGTTTGTACACATTACCAAAACTTTTACTTTTATATCAATACAATGGAATAAATTACAAATACTTGTGTAATGATAGAATGGAAAAATATAAAAAATCTTGCATGTTTTCCCCAAAAAACTACATAACTAAGTTCAAATCTTCTGCATGAAGGTTATAACTTCTTACATTCCAAAAAGGTTATATTTATGGATACCACTCATATAATAAGGTAGCATAATTCAATTACACATATTCCATGTAAATAAATTCTACCAAAGTTGAAGTCTTCTTCATTTCTGTCAATGGATTCACTTTTTATGTTGTTTTCTATTGTTTCATTCTCCATTTGGGGTGTCATTGGCTTGGTGGTTGAGCTTGGTGATGGCATTTGGATATTTCTTGCAAGGCTGATTGTGATTTAGAAAATATTGAAAATAAATGTTAAATTATAATTTTATATTCACAACACAATGATAAAGCAATGAATTACATATTTAACATGTTATTTTCTATTGTTTCATTCTCCATTTGGGGTGTTATTAGCTTATTGGTTGAGCTTGGTGATGGCATTTGTAGATTGCTTGCATGGCTTGATTGTGATTTTAAAATATTGAAAATAAATGTTAAATTCTAATTTCAAATTCACAATGCAATGATAAAGCAATGAAGTACATATTTAACCTAATAAAATAAACAATTTAATTTTAAACCCTAAATGCAAGAGAATGGATAATATACTTAGTTGATATCACAATAATATTGAAGTTGTGTCGAGTTGGAAAATGGTTGGAACATGAAGGCATATTGTCGCAATCGATCCTAGAAAAATGTAGAACTATCAGAAATGTTGGGAATAAGGATCCTAGATCAGGTTAGCAATGCTTAGGAGTTGTAGACCCTTTGTTGGGTGCCCGTGACTACTGAGAACCTTAGAAAATGATTTTTTCAAAGTGTCACATCTATGTCATTGGCCTTCCTTTTTTATTGCATGTATGTTACACCATGCCTGAAGAATTCATCTATAACTTGCAAAGATAAAGAGAACTTGTAAAACCCCAAAACACATCAAATCCTAAAAATAAAAAGATGTAAATGGGGAGTCGAGTGACCCCATAATTCACCGAGTGAACTTACAATTTAGGTGTTTCACTACATTTCATACTCTATGTATTTATATGTGCGTATGTGTGTATAATCATGCCCTAGGTGGCTCTTGTGCAAGATGCACTTGATAGAGATAAATAACTAGATGTAGAAGATGTAAATATATGTTTGCATGGAAAAATGAACTTCCCCTCCTATAAAGTATATGTAGAAGAATGCAATACCTTTTCCCTTGAATGAATGTTAGATGGATGTTTTGATTCTCTTGTGGTGCCTTTGGATGCACCCTTAGGTGATAGTAGTAGATGCTTAGTGCTTGGTCCTTTATTATGGTCACATATATTTATATTTATATGATTACCTTGTTTGAATTTCATAATCAAAAATAAAATTCAAACCCATAAGAAATCAAGATGCTCAAAATATAAAAAGAGGCCCAAAAGGGGCGAGAAATATATAAATAGGTTGAGGGAGTCCATAAGGAACAAGGACACATGGGCACTAACATCCTTCTGAGATCTAGTGTCTAGAGCCAAGAAAGATAAAGCAATGAAATTTAGACTAGGTAGTGAGGTGTGTAAGACCACATAGAAAACAAGAAATAAAGAAAAGAGGCCAAAGATAGATGTCAATTACTAGTTTTCTTGCTTAGGAATCATATGAATAGTGGTATGTGATTATGACCTATAAATTTACCCAATTGCATAATTTAGTGTCTAAATTTTCCCCCACTTTATGTTTTTGAGTGAATACTTTATCACATAAAGTAGATAAGAGATACGTACCTATTAACAATGTAGATCAATGGTGAAAGTGTACCAAGAAGACAAGAAAAAGTGTGGAGTGATAAAATGAAGCATAGAAGCTAAACAAGAGGAAGTGACCTAGGGGTGAAAGTGTATGTTTTATGTCGCATTGTACATGTTGACATTGTCACTTGATTAAGGGATTCTTGTTGTTGTGTATTAAGGATAAACCTATAAAAGAAGAGTAGAGTAGTCGAATTCGTGTATATGAAAAATTCAATTCCAAGTATGTAAAAAGTATGTAAAAATGTGAAAAAGTAGTAAAAGGGACATGTTCACTTGATATGTGATGAGTGAAAAGGATAAAAAGGGTATTGAAAATGTTGTAGAAGAACAAGTTTTTTTAGCGATCCCATGCCAAGAATGAGTTTTTCGAGTGATCTCATGCCCTGACATGAAGAGTGTAGGGAGAAAGGTCTAGTGTTAATCTTCATCGTTTGACTACTTCCGAACATTTTATACACCACTATAGATGGTGTGATCCTGATTTTTTCAAATCCGATCCATTTTGATCCAACGTGAATAGAAAAAAGGAGAACATATGCATGTTGATTTCTAGAGTACTATGTGTGTAGAGAGAATAATGTTGTGAAGACTACTACAAACTACGTTGATTTGAGAAAAATGTTGTTGCCCCTGGTCATAGGTTTCCAAGAATGGTCAGGAGTGCTCAGGCACTAATGTATGTGGCTGATCACTAGCGTCTATGTTATGCTAAAGACCCAAGTCAGATTCTAGGTCATTTCCAAGACTAAATATTGTGTTGTAGCAATACCGAACTATGTTGTATTGTGACTATGAACTACCGAATGGGGAGACTAATTCACCGATGATGCCCCCTCGTTTAGGTTTCATATGACGTTGTTAGGAGGATGCATCCAAAAAGAGGATCGGACATTGATCTAAAATTGATTCCCTGCAAGGGGGAATGTTCTTGGTAGAAACCAAATCACATGTAAACAAATTGGATAAAAATGAGTGTTAGTGCAAACAAGAAAAATATGCATGTAGAAAACAATATGTAATATGGAAAGCAAGAATATAATGTAGACCACACAAAGTGGGTTGCAAACATGGGACATCACTCATAATGTAATAAGACATTCAAGGTGAAGAGGCCAAAATCATATAGTGTACACACAAGAAAAATGGAAAATCCTGCAAACAATGACAAGAAATAGTAAGGAAAGTGTGAGAAAACCATGATAGTAAATAGTTCTGCAAGAAAAATGTACACATGAAGCACCCATTAGCATGTAAGAAAGATAAAAAGTATGTCAAATCATGTATGATCTGATATAGAGTAGCGCGCTAGTAATAATAAGAAGTAATATATAATGAAACCATAACACATGTGATGTGTATGAAATTGGATGCCCCAAGAGCCATTGTGATATTGGTGAGAGTTACAATGTCAAGAATCCATGCTTTGCATGTAACAATATATGTAAAGGATGTATTCACAACTAGAAGGAAAGTGAACATGTATGTGTATATGATAAAGATAATGAAATACAAAGATTTTTCTAACATAGTATGAAAATTGTACATGTGAGTATAAGTAAGCAAGAAAAATGTGCAACCAAGATATTTAGTATGCTATAAGTGTGAATGGAATGGAATGCAAAGTGAGTGTGATAGGAGGAGTGTGCCCCTCAAGAAAATGATAATTATTATGTGTGAGATGATGTTCATTTTTAAATGCCCCCTCAACAGTCAAGAATGAACCATAGAATAAGAGTGTTTCATCGGGAAATAGTTTGAGTTGTGATCTAAATAGATATCATTGATAAAGCGTAGAGCATAGAGAGTGAGTGAGTGTGGTGAGGTTTATTTCATATTTAGACCCTCAACAATCGATTATGAACCATGGAACTAGAGTGAATCATCAGGAAGTGTGTCATGGTGAATGTACGTGACAAGTATATGTCATGAATGTGCTAAGTATGAAATGTGTAGTGTGTGTGATGTGAGGTTCATGAATGTAGTATTCCCTTAACATTCAAGTGTGAATTGTAACACAAGAGTGCATCATCGGCTAATGACGATACAAATGTATCAATATGTCTAAGATGTGTGTGAGAGACTAGATGTGAAGTAAGAAGTACAATGGTATAAGTGTGAGACACCTGAAATTCTAGAGGGGGTAAGAATAAGAATGATGCCCCCAAGTGTGTAATGGTGAGTATGTTATCTGATAAAAGTGAAAGACGAGGGTTCTCCACCCGATTCTTGTAGATATAAATGTGTGTGACCATGTTCTAAGATCAATGGTGTATGATACAGATGATGTGTTGGTGAATGATACATATGTGCATGAGACCGATGAGGTGATGGACACCTATGTGGAGGAGAGATTGGAGGGAATGAACACCTATGTGAAATAGAGTGTAGAGGTGATGCACACCTATTTGAAGTAGAGTGGAGAGGATATGAACACTTATGTGATGAAAAATAAGGATTTGATGTATACTTATGTGAAATAACTACCCGAGTGGTGGACCTAGACTAATGGGATGGACTAGTAGACCTATAATACTTGAGTATTTTGTACATGAATAGGTGAGCTAGGAGTATATTTTTATTTATATGTGATATATTATGGGGACCTAGATGCTCTAGCGAGTACAATGGAAACCTCAATAGGAGGTTGTAGTAATGGTTTACATGGTGGAACACCATTAATATTAATAAATTTTGTGTTGTCAATAAACTTTAGACATAAGTGATTTATGGAGATGATAGCCTAAATTACACAAAGCCAATGAATACCTAAGATCGTGACATACCCTTTGATGAAGGTGCCACGGAAAAGGCATGAACATGGTAAGAGGACCAAGCTGTGATTGCAGCTTGAAATAATCGTATGATTTAGGAACCAGATATGATATATGTGATAATGAATAGTTGATAGAAACCATAAGTGTAATAGATCACACTCACATAGGAGTTGATGGATCAAGCATTGTATTATTGATAACACAAATACCGATAGAAACATTGATATATAATGTTTTAGAAGATAATGAAGCATGATATTCATGATTATAGAATTAAATTAATGGTGAAGATGCCTCGGCAAAGATGAGTAACTAGAAAATCAAGATCTCCTAATGCATGAGGAGGCACTACGTAATATGCATGGTGACTTAAGATTCAGATTGTTTTCTTTTCATGTTTAGGAAGAGGATTTTTGAATATCTTAAGCTTTTGATTTTTGTTGACCAACGTAGATTATATAGGCTCAGGAAGCTCAATAGCATTATTATCGATAAGATCTTGAATAATATTTGAGTTTGAAACATCAATCTGTAGAATGCCCAATGCATTGATGATAATCACATCTAAAATTTTCATTATAATTGTGACATTTTGGAAGATATGGATCAAAATTGAGTGGATGAGGAAGCATAATAATATTTCTCTTGATGAGTTGTGGCAATAGAATATGTGGAGCACAAGGCAATTTAGTAAACGTATGCTTAGGCAGTTGCCATTGAAGCTTTTCAGGATTAGATACATGCATTGCCAAGTAGCTTTAGCTTTAGTACATTTTACCTATGGCTTGAAAATTTATTTACTTTGAAAGCACATAGAAGATGAAACTTGCTCATAATACATAAGATTTCCTATAGATATGTGACTTAGTTTCACGTAGCTTAAGTGTATGACATAAATGATTGAATGATGGAAATGTTTCAAAGATAAAAATCTCCTAGAGAGGTGGTAATATACTTTGGATGAATAAATCTTCAATTTCAGAGTCTGCGAGTACATTAGACATCTTAGCTAAGTTGTTCGTATATCACAAGACATAATCTGCAATATGTTTGTTAGATCCTTTCTTAAGTTGTGTGAGTTGAGCATAGGATATCTTGAAGCTAATATTAATTTAAAAATGAGTGAGAAAATCATTGGCTAAATACGTAAAATATGTTATCGAGTGGACTAGTAGATCATAGAACCTACGCATTGCATAATTGTGAAGACTTCTAGGAAAGAGCTTAGCTAACAAAGTATGATCATTTGCAAAATCTAGACATGCCACATGAAATTCTCAGATATGCTCTTGGGGTCACCATGACCATTAAATATGGGGAACTTGGGAGTGAATAGATTAAGAGGTAGCTCATAAGCATAAATGGTGGATGCAAAAGGAGTATGAATTAATAAAGTGGAATCCATAGATGGAGACACAAGAGAAGTACCATGTTGCGAATGAAAGATTTGAACTTGAAGATCCTGATAAAGAGAGGCTACGTGATCTGTAAACTCTTCAACTTTGGAATCATCCATAGAATCACAAATTCAACGATGTTATTCTACTTTCTATTAGAAAATGACAGAGATAGCTAGTGAAAAATGATATAGATAGCTAGTGAATGAATTTTTCTTGTGCTTAGAATCAACAATTGCAGGAAAGGAAAGAATATAAACTCACAAACACCAACAAGTTTTATCCTAGAAACCTCCAGAGGAGGAAAACTAGTCGGGAAGGGAAATTTCTCTTTCTTCCCACTTTTATTGGCCAATTCAAACAATAAGTACAAAAATTACAATAAGTATGAAAGAGAAGTAGATAATATCTCACACTTCCTCCCAATTACTTGCTTGTTCTGTCTCAACACTCCTTTCTTCTACAAAACACAATTCCAACACTAATAACTTCTTGCTCACTTGATTTCATAATTTTGATAATCATATTCTCTTCTAAAAACATATATTTATAGCCTTTCTCATGTCCTCTCGTGCACTGGAGAATGGGAAAGGTCATGGAGGAGAAGAGACATGGAAAAACTTTCAAATTTTGAGGTTGTTTGTTTCATGTTTTTATTTTTTGTCTGAAAGAGCCAAGACCATCGCCCAATGTAGACCGGTGGTCTCAGGACTGCCACCTTGGCCGGGTGATAGTTACAAGACCACCACCCTAGTTATGCAATGATTCTATAACCGCCACTTTGTATAGAGTGGTGGTTAATCTACTATAAATAAAAAACATTCGTGTATTTATTTTCCTTCTTTTTGTTGACTGATATGAGGAAGTAGAGTCCTTTTTATCCCTATGGATCACACCTCCCCTGCTTAGGAGGCTTTTGGTCCCACAAAATATTAGTGGGGGAGTAGATGAGGAAATAATTCCCTCACTTTCTCCTTCAAGTACCACCGGACCTACCTTGGTGTCTTTCCTTTTAGTCCAATCTACCAAGACTCCTACGGACCTCTCCTAGTCTCTTTGACCTTCTGCTACAACACTACATCCTCCTCTAATTCACCTCATGAGTCCAAGATGTAATCCTCAATGGAAGGTAGCAATTGTAGTCCTTCATCTTCATCTAGCATGGATGGCTCATATAGGTGTAAGTTCTCATAGTTTACTATAGATTACATCCTCATAAATGATGGTAAATCAAGTCGAAAGGAATTTTCTCCAACCTGCTCCAATATGGTGAAGGGCCCATATCGTAGTGGCTTGAGCTTCCGTGTTTGACCTTGTAGTCTCTCCTTGCTCAAGTAAAGCCAAAATCTATCTCCAACATGAAGCTTATGTTCCCTCCTATGTTGATCATGCCTAGATTTGTACTTGGCTTGAGATTTCTCTAGCTATTCTTTGACTTTGAGATGGATTTTTGGATCCTCTCAATGAATTTGTTTGCTCTAGTCACCTCAATGTATCATGTATCCTTATCATCTTTCTTCCCAACTGCTATGTCCAACAGATTTGTAGGTAGATATCCCAATCATGCTTCAAATGGTGAATTCATAATGGATGTGTGTGCTACCACTATGAATTCAACCAATACTATAGACAAATGACACTATCGAGGAAGAACGCCCCCTTATCAATATGGAAGATATTTTAATAGGTGGGCATGCTTCCACTTCTTATGTAGAAAATGATAAAGTGGTAGTGCATAGAATACCCCTCATCAAAGTGCCATGAAGAAATAAAATAGAACTTGAGACAAAAGAAGAACCTCCCAGACGAAGAGGAGGAACTTTAGAAGAAGAGGCTATAAACCAAGCCATGATTCAACAACAAATCAAGTAACCTAAGATAACAACTAGCTTTGCTTACTTCTCATGTATAGAAGGATGCAAACAAGAAAATTAAAAAGGGGAGGCCTAAGGTTAAGATCAATGAACTCCATCGGGAAAAACAAGGAGAAGAAGACATAGGGTACCATTGTGTTTACATCCCTTCTTCTCCCACTAAAGAACAATTGCTCACACAGAAGTGCAAGTATATGAAAGTGACACTTGCAAGCTTATAAGAGAGCAATATAGGGAGCATCAAGAAATATCAATATGAAGAACTATGCCCCTATCCTTTTGACAAGACAATGACCCTTCAACCCTTTCCAAAGAAATTTGATATGCCAAAGTTTGACAAATACAAAGGAAAGGGAGACCCAAGGGATCATGTTAAATATTTTTACATGGCATGTCAAGAGGTTTATTATAGTGATAATTACCTCATCAGAATTTTTCCCAAGAGTCTCGGAGGTCAAGCATTGGAATGGTTTACATGCTTACCACGAGGATTAATTTCCACCTAGCCAGAATTGGCAGAAACATTTGTGTGTCACTTCTCGTATAACATAGAGAGTGATGTCACCATGGTAGACTTTTGTGGTGCCAAACAATTCCCAAATGATACCTTCGCCAACTTCCTCGAACGATGGAGAGGGATAGCCAGTCGCTTCCCTTGTGCTTTCCCTGAAAAGTAGTTGGTCAGTATCTTCGTTCCCAATCTCAACCTAGATATCACTTTTCACCTCCGGATGTGTTGTGTCCATACTTTTGAGGAGGTTATAGAGAAATGGATTTAGATAGAAAAGGCTCTCATTGTCAAAGGAACCCTTAAAAACCAATCTAAAGACAACCAAAGTGTCAAAGCCACAGAAAAGCCGAAGATTTTTAACAAAAACAAAAATGTGGTAGGAGACGGAATCACTGATTCCAAACATGTTCAAACTGTCCAAACTGGTCAACCTTTTAAAATAACCAAGGGTCTAATACAACCACCACCAAAATGACAAACATTCAACTCTCTCAATGAACCATTGTCAGTCATACTAAAACAGTTGGATGCGGCCCACATGATGACCTATCCTACAACACAACCGTTTGACGACAACACTCTTAAACCTTCGTGGTATAAGGAGCATGAATATTGTGAAATGCATCGTGTTAAAGGTCATAAAATAGACAAATGTCTGTGACTTTGCCACTATATTCAAGACCTCATTGACAATGGGGAGATAGAGGTGGATAACCCTGGCAAAACACAAACACCTAATGAGAAAATGGGGATTTATAAAGAACCATTCCCCAAGCATGATAAGTCAAAAATACAAAGCCGGATCGGGAGAGTCATCCCAAACTTATAAATCCATGAATTACTTGTATACCAAGAGAGATAACAATCATTACGATTCACTTATCGGATGTATTCGCTCCCCTGTTGACCGTGTCAATACTATCTGGATTAAGGGAAAGGACTGTCGCTGTGGTAACAAGGTGCACTCGCCTCATGATTTCGTAACCCTCTCCGTTCACCACACATACTGGTAAGTATAACGTTCTAGAACAACTTGAGAAGACGTCTGCTAAGATTTCGATCTTAGATCTTCTCCAGATATCCAATGTGCATAAGGACATTTTGTATCAAACTCTTCAGGGATCAGGAGTGCCTTTAGAAGTCAATCATGTACACCTTAAAGCTGTGGTGGCAAACATTACACCAATTGAGCATCTCAATTTCAACCATAGGGAGATCCCTACCAAGAATCCCACACATAATCTTCCCTTATACATTGAGGTAGTTATCACCCGCAGGAAAATCAAACGGGTGCTTATGGATAATGGATCAGGATTGAACATCTACACGCTTAAGCCTGGTAAAACAATTGGGACATACGGAGGAAGATCTTGAGTCCTATATTATCACTATCACCGCATACGACAACACGGAAAGAGATTCAGCATGTACCATTATGCTACCCATGGAGGTGGGCCCCACTTACATCAACAAACAAAGTTTCACGTCCTCGACTTGGAACTTTCATATAATATGCTTCTAGGCCAACCATGGATTCATGCTTTATGCAGGCCATGTCATCAATGTTTCATCAATGCATCAAATTGAAGCATGTGGGACACAGGATTACAATACCAGGAGATCCAGAGCCCTTTGATCATTGTAGAGATCTCAATAGCTTTACATGAAAGGGTACATATGCATGTCCCTCCACAGACATAGTGGTTCCTCTTCAGTCTGAGGCTATGGAATCCCGCATGGATTCGGATTGAGTTAGTTATTGCACTCATGGGGCGTCTACTTCAACATCTCCATTTGATTCATGGGAGATGAAAATCCTAGAATATGGTTGTGGGGAGCATAATGTACAACAAGCACTTTTGGTGTTAGATCTCTCTTTGTCGCCCAAGACTAGAGGTCGGCCCATCATCGCTTTAGGAGACCTAAAGAAGAACATATTATTGGGTCATTCCTCCCTAGAGGCTTGTTAGCTGAGGAGAAATTTCTTGATCCGCCTACTACTTGGGTCCCCAAAGACACTTAGCCATCCTATTATCAAACCATGGAATATGAAAAATCTAGCACAATAATGTACTCCATGGGCTACAAAGGTCGAGGATGTGGGAGGAATGAACAAGGACAACGAGAACTAGTCCCTCTTCCACATTTCAAAATAGAAAGATACGACATCGGGATTCGCCCTTATGGAGTGCACCCAAATGATCAAGATGTGACTTGTTCTAAGCATGAGGATAGTTCTGATTACCTAGACAACAATACGGATTCCCGTTGTAGCCAATATGAGGATCTAGCCTCCATGAACCATTTCATGAATAATGTTTTCCTAACCATAACCCCCACTGAACCAACCCTTGACCTTATATACCCTTCCCTTGTTGAATGGGACCAACAACGTCACATGCCACTAGATTTATTCAAGAACGAAAAGGCTATTGCAGAGTTCATGGGAATAAGGGATAAAATCCCCATTAGAGATCACAAGAATGGTTTCTCTATCAACTTAGAAACCTGCGCCTACTTCAATGAGGAGGCTGAACTTTGTGGTAAGAAAAAATTAAAGAAAAGCAAGGGAAAATTTTCTAAATAAAAGCCTCAGCAAAAATCGAAGTCCAAGTTGCACAATGAAAACCTCTTTGAGGCAATCGCTAACAAACAAATAATAAAATCAAAGGACAAACAAAGTGACCACACCAAGGATGAAAATCTCATGGAGATATCCTTAGATGAATATCTCAACCTTCCTCCTGATCTTACGTGTATGGAGGATTTATCAAAATTGTTAGTCGAAGAAACCATTAATGTCAACATTGGTACTGAAGAAGATCCCAAGATAGTAAAATTGGGGGCATCACTCTCAGCTAGAGAACAAAATACATTCACTATGTTGTTACGAGATTTCATTGATGTGTTTGCATGGTCTTACAAAGACATGCTTGCCCTAGATCCCACTTTTGTCATGCACAACCTGGTCATGCACACGGACACTAAGCTGATCAAATAGAAACTCGAAAGATGCATCCAAGAGTGGCCTTGTTGGTCAAGGAAGAGTTGGAAAGGTTGCTTGCAGCAGGATTCATTACACTAATTGACTATTCTGAATGGATATCAAACATTGTTCCTATCCAGAAGAAACCTGTTGGTATCTGAATCTGTACGGATTTTATGGACATCAATAAGGCTTGCCCTAAATATGACTTTCCATTACCCAACATTGATATGATTGTTGACTCAACAGCAGGATACGAAATGCTATCACTCATGGATGGATTTTTGGGTTATAATCAGATTAAAATCGTTGAGGAAGACCAACACAAAACAACTTTCACAACTCTTTGGGGTACCTTCTACTATCAAGTAATGCCATTTGGCCTTAAGAATGTGGGAGCAACTTATCAGTGGGCCATGATAGTAATCTTTCATGATATGATTCATGACATCATGGAAGACTACGTAGACAACATCCTGGGAAAGTCCAAAACAAGAGAGGATCATCCTATCATTTTGTGGCATATCTTTGAGTGCTGCGTGAATACAAAGTCAGGTTGAATCCCAAGAAATGTGTCTTTGGTGTGCTATCAGGGAAATTATTGGGCTTCATTGTGTCAAGACGAGGTATTGAGGTAGACCCTGCTAAAGTGTCTGCCATCACAGAAATTCCTCCACCTGAAAATATCAAGCAACTGCGTAGCTTGCAGGGGAAAATTCAAGCCATTCACCACTTTATCTCCCAGCTTGCAAATAAATGTCACTCATTCACCCATTTTCTTAAAAAGGATGTCGCTTTCATCGGGAAATCAAGAAACAGCAAGCCTTTTCTTTGCTTAAACAGTACCTAGCTAATCCACATGTCCTCATGCCTCCTACTCCGAGAGAACCACTTCTGCTCTATATTTCCACTACACAATATGTTATTGGTGCATTTCTCACCCAATAAGACCTTAACCATAAGGAGAAAGTGGTGTACTATCTGATTCACACCCTCATTTCCTATGAACTTAATTATCCTCAGATTGAAAAGGCTTGCTTGGCCATTGTTTTTACCTTTTAGAAACTTCGCCATTACCTACTGAATACTAAGACCAAGCTCATATCGAAGGTCAATCCACTCAAGTATTTGTTTTCCAAATCTTCCCTCATAGGTAGAATGGCTAATTAGATCATTCTACTCAATGAGTTTGATATAGGATTTTTCCATCGAGAAATCGGTTAAAGGACGGTACTCATGCAGACCAACTAGCGAAAGCACCTTTGCACAGACAAAGATGGAGTCTTTGAGTTTGGATCTTCCAGACACCTCCTTACTCTACATTGAAGACTATTCTATGTGGCAGATACATTTTGATGGATCATTTATGTTTCATGGTTCAGGTGCAGGAGTAGTCCTTATTACTCCTTCCAATGATCCTATACCACAGGATTTCCACCTGGCCTTCCCTTGCACGAACAACATTGCATAGTATGAAGCACTCATTGTAGGGATGAAGCTGGCCATCAAGTGGAATATTCATCATGTTAAGGTTGTAGGTGATTCACAATTAATCATTAAACAAGTAAATGATGAATATAAGGTTAAGGATGACAAACTCATACCTTACAAAAAGTTAGTGGAAACTCTAAAGGAGTATTTTGTGTGCATCACCTTTGAGCAAATCCCAAGAGCACATAACAGATCAGTGGATGCTATGGCAATGGTGGGATCTATGCTTCGTATTCTACCAAGGAATAATGATATGCCATTATTCGTAGAAAATGTACGCCAGCCCATGTATTACATGTTAGAATCTTGCTTGGCTTGTGAGGTTGTTGGTCCCCATTCACCATGGTACGAACCCATTTTCACCTATCTTAAGGACAACACATTCTCTCCTGCTATCTCCCGCTCTGAAAAGCAAAGCCTTATTCACCACATAGCCCATTACACCCTTTCATGAGGTACACTTTATTGTTGTGGCTACAATGGGAGTCTATTACGTTGTCTGGATGTGATGGAGTCAATCCATGCAATCAAGGAAGTGCACAAAGGAGTATGCGAGCACATACAAATGGAATGGTCTTGGCCAAGAAATTGTTGATGAGAGGTTACTATTGGCCAACCATGGAAACCGATTAGTTGCAATTACATTAGAAAATGTGTGCTTTGCCAAAAGTATGGAAATTTTATCCAAGATCCATCATAGCCATTACTGCAACCAATCACTACCCTATGGCCATTCTCCAAGTGGGGACTCAATCTAATAGGGAAACTTACTCCTACCTCATCTGATGGTCATACACATATCATCACATCCATAGAATATTTTACAAAATGGGTGGAGGCCATCCCATTAACCTATGTCACAGGAGCACAAATTTCTAAATTCATCATGAATCACATTATTTGTCGGTATGGCATTCCTGCAACCATTGTTACATATAATGGGAAGTCATTTAAGAAAAAAACTGTGAAAGGTCTTTGCCAACGGTTCCAAATCAGATTAAAATGGTCCACACCATATTACCCTCAGGGTAATGGACAAGCTGAGGTGACAAACAAGAATTTGGTTAGGATAATGGAGAAAATGGTCAGTAAGACAGGTCAAAACTGGCACCTACAAATTCATCCAACCCTTTGGGCTTACTGAACATCCATTCACACTCCTACATGTGTGACACCATATTCCCTAGTGTTTGGAATAGAATCTATCATCCCATTAGAAATTGAACTTTTTCCCGAGAATTTCTCTTCGAGACTATCTAGATAAAGATGAAGATTATCAAGTGGTAAGGTTGGTTGAGTTAGAGCTACTGGATGAGAGGCACATTCGTGCTCTTAATCACCTGAAAGTATATCAACACAGAGTCTCCAGAAACTATAACAAGAGAATCATCCCTCATCAGTTTGAGGTTGGTGATTTAGTCATGAAGGAGAACCAGTTCAATACCAGAGCAGAGCAAGAAAAGAAAGGGAAGTTCAAACCACATTGGTTAGGACCCTATGTCATAGTTTCCAAGTATGGCACGGGGGCATACAAGTTGGCTCACCCCAATGGTGATGAGCTCCGGGAGCCCATGAACACCATGCATCTTAAGAGGTTCTATGCCCGAACATGGTGCAAGGAGGTCATAAACATCAAAAATACAAAAAAATCAAAAACATCAGAAAAAGAAAAAGAGAAAAAAGGTCATCCACTAGTGAAAACCATGCAATTGTGGCACTTTGGGCGAGTCCTTGGGTGAAAACTAGTTTGCAGCGACTTGGGAGGATTCGTTGTTTACAAGCATTCTATATTAGAAGGGTAGTTGTCTTGGGCCTAGACCAATGTTCTACTATCTTTATTCCTTGTGCACACTATCTTGTCCAGCTTTGATCCGGCTTTGTCTTCTTTTATTCATTTGTGAGGGGCATGGTCTTTCGTTATTTCCCATCTTACGCTGGGGGAAACTCAATGACTTCACCTTCCTATTCATAAACGCGTGGCTTCTACCCTTTTATATTCCCCATCTAACATTGGGGGCATCCACGCTTTCTTGGTTACCTGCACATAGCTTTGGAAAACCGTTAAAAACACAAAAACAATAGAAAATTGTTTCAGAAAAACACAAAAACAATAGAAAATTGTTTCAAAAACACAAAAACAATAGAAAATTGTTTCACAAAACACAAAAACAATAAAAAATTGTTTCAAAAAAAAAAAAAACAAAAACAATAGAAAATTAGTACATGAAAACATATCTTACAAAAACATTTACTTGCATTATCTTGTTTCCTTGCTTTGTTTTTGCTTGTATAGTGGTTTACGTGCTTACTTTTGAGTTTTTTTTTGCTTGGGTGTACTTTGTCATAGTTCATCTTTTCTTTCTTAGATTAGATTCATTCTTGCTTGTGAATATTGCCATGTGTCTCAAAATTCTAGTGAACCTTGGGAAATCATGATGTAATGTGTTAATTCATTGTGTTCTTTCTTAAGCATTTGGTTGTGTTTGTTACTTGTTAATAAGACATGGTGAATCATGGTGTATTACATTAATTCCTAGTGTTCTTTGTTAGCATTTGATTGTGTTTCTTGCATGTGCTCTATTTTTTTATCACTATCATCACATCTAACATCATCTATACATCATATATAAACAAAAATGCTAAATGTTATATCATGCATGTATGCTAAGCTAATCATCAGATATCTTATCATCGATGGGGGCAAGAGGGGTTGTGCATAATCAAAAATCTATCCCCCCCCCACACCAATATCATCATATCATCCCATCCATATACATCAAAATAACACATGAGGAAAACATTTGATATCATCTAAAGATCTATCATCTCACATCCACAGCACATGTATACATCAAAACAATCAAACTCAGATACATACAAAGTACAAAATCAGATAATGCATCCATAAGTGCTGAATCAAAACATGCAGCATGCAATAAGAATCAATGTATGCCCACTCGTGTCACAACACCTCCATACGTGCTGAATTAAACAAACGTAACATGCACTAAGAATATACATATAGTAATTTCTGAAAAGGGTATTTCACATCATAGAATTATGTCATGATACAAAGACAATAAAATAACATCATAACAACATCCATAAGTGTTTAATCAAGAAAAATAACATGCATCAAATCCAATGCAGGCAAAAATCCCGCTCAAGGTACATAAACACGATTCATGTCCCATCATCAATTAGCTCCCCATAAATTTATAGACAATAATGCAAAAATCATCTATATACATGTATCAACAAAACAAAGATGTGCATAATCTCATAACCATGTGTATCTAAGCCAAAAAAATGAGTCCTCATATATATATATATATATATATATATATATATATATATATATATATATATATATATATATATATATGTGTGTCAAATATACATACGTATCAAAAATGGATACATACAAATTGGTGCTCTATATCAAAATGCCTTCACTAAAGCGTACAACAAGGATATATCAAAAATGTTTGTATGCATATACACAATGTTCGATCGTGCTCAATATAAATACATCAGCGATACACAATGCCATCAAAAAGGGGCATGTATCTGAAAGAATCAAGCCTTCATCATGAGGCATCATCAAAAATACATGTCTACAATCACTATACATCAAAATCAGCCTTCATAAGAGGCATACATACAAAAGAATCTATACAATACAAAGGTGGCTATTAGCCACAACTCTCACCCTCGCCGGGGCTCCTAGGTCTATCCTCTAGATGCTAGACATCTTTAGGCTAGGCTCGCATTGGTCTCACCTGGCCCGATCGGGAGAGGTGTCGACTAATATGGTGGATTGCCCGGACTCTGCATGAATGAGAGCCGGATGTAATCGATCCTAATAACTATGGCAATGTCACTCTTTTCCCTAGTAGTACCACTCTATAATATGTTGTCTTGTAAAAAAGTGCCTCACCACCAAGCTTGGTGGCATCACGAATCAGATCTGCATCTCTTGAGGTGAGCGCCAAAGGGCAATGTCTCACTCACTTGTAACCTGAGACCGGGTTTGCCTCGGCCTGCTTAAAGGTGGTGACCTCTCGATCTCTCTCTGTGGCCATCACCTACTGGCTCGGCATGGGCCTAAGCTGAGCCCTCTAGGCTACTACTTGCCTAATAATGCATATACATGTGGTCTCTCGTGCCTGACCATGCGCAATTGTGACTAGGACTGATGTAGGAGACTCAATATCTATGCCCCCTATGTAGCTATCTCTCGAATCTGGCTCTGCCATGCTACCTTGTCATCTCTGGCTTGGCTAGGCTCGATCCCGATCCCTCCAGAAAGTAACGTAACAATATGGGCTTGGGCCTCGTCATACTCTATTGTGGTTGTCATGCACTAGCCTCGAGCCTCGTCTCTCTCGTTCTTACGCGCTCTCTCTTAGCTATGAGCTACTACACTTATACTGTGTTGTGGCTATCTACACCACTAGCTATGAGGCTATGCGTGCCTCATGGACTGGTCCTGCGGCACTCTGGAAGACTACCCCTACTCAAATACTCTACCTCGGGGTGGCGCATAGCTACCTGTGCTAGGCCCTATGGCCTCGGTCCCTGTGCCTGTGTGGCACCCTGTCCATCATGTGGGATCCCATCAAAAGGATCCTCGGGGTCTAGCCCCAATGCCACTACTCTAGCCCTGCGCTCTAACCCATGCCATACCTCCATAGGAGGAAAATACCTACTACCCATGTTGCCTCTAGAATAGTTAGTCATCGGGCTAATATTGTAGCATACCATGCTGCATAATCATTTGTGGTCCTTGGATCTCTAATTTGTCACAATGGATCTCATGCCTATGGGACTACCTGTAAGAAACTAGCCCGACTCAAGATACTACAATCTAAGGCCCCATGGTCTATCTCTCGATTCCTCGCGAGCATGCCGGATATCCGGGTGAGGGACACCCTGTACTCAGCCTAGCTGCCACTGGCACCTGTCAACATGATACACTCCATGATGTAGCTGCGGCTGCCAATCAAGAAGTGCTCCACCAAGCACACGCTGAGCTCTGTGGCATCCTATAGCCACTAGAAGTGTCTATATGGACGTCAAATGACGTCTATCGTTGCTAACTCATCAAACTCCCACCTATATCTGAATAGGCTACCAAGGTGACCACGGATGTCTCTACTAACTATTATCAAGCCATGTATGATGGCTCCTCAAGATCTCAAACTTAGAATGGGCCAACAGGACATCCAATAGCTATATGATCCCACCCATATCTGTAACAATGAGGCTAGCCCCACGGTCTTCTGACCATGGTATGTGATGAGATGCAAATCCCAGTATAAGTGGGCAAGTATACACTACCCCCAACAATATCTCTCACCACTTTGTAAATCCCATGCACTGCACTAGTCGTAGCAATCCTCTCGAGAATGAAGTCCCTGTCTTATCAGTGAGTAGGAACCCACTGATAAGTGCCATGATATAAAGTGGTCCCCGATGCAATGTTGGGTCGGAAATACAATCATGTAAGGCCATGGTCATCCCGTCATGTGGGATGTCATCAATGCCAAATAAGGCACTACACATTGCTCTAACGATCAAACCTGCATCCTTATTGTACTCGATCAATGTACCCATCATGGGCACGCGCAAGATCCGCCACACATCCTCTATGGTCACTATCATCTCACCTGTGGGCAGTCTAAAGCACTGACTCTCGTTGTGCCATCACTTGGCAAGCACAGTTAGGAGGTTGTGATCAAATACAATCAATGGCATCAAGTCATGGGGCCTAGCCCCACTGCCTCTAGTAATATGGCCATCTCTCGGTGGTCGTGTCGGTGCATAGTGCCCTCTAACTCAGCAATCTGGGAGTGATGCTCCTGCATCTATAATACTGGTAGTCGTCTCTGTAAAATAACACGCCACTCATTAGTTTCTAGCATTTCATCTAAAAATCTATCTCTTTTTTAGGGTTAACCTTAAATTCTAAAAATTCTTCTAAGTGTCACATTTTTGGGGCACTTTCCTATCTTTTTCTACTTAGCTATGGCACTGTGTGCCCTTTTTGGTGTGTGCGCCATGTTTCGACACACATGCGTGTGCGCACATGAATTTTTCGGTGAGTGCGCCCTCTTTCAGGTGCCTACGCACACCCTTTTTGGCATGTGCGCCACTTAATTGGTGCTTACTCGTGCGTATGTGTGCTTTTTCTGTGTGTACTTACCTACCCATGCTTGTGCCACACTTTTCACGTATGCACCCCTTTCCGGTGTGTGTGCGCATACATGCACATGTGCTCATGTGTGTGTGCGCACGTGTGTGTGTGTGTGTGTGATTTTTGACTATGCGTGTGCACACATAGACCTGGCGCCTATGCCCTCAAACAAACACTGCGCCCCCAAATTGGTGTATGCATGCCCTATCCACGCTTTGTGCTTGTGAGCAGCACGCCTATGTGTTTTCTACACCTAAAGGCCCTAATTAATGCATTAATGACAAAATTTTAAGAGCAAGGTTGCAATACTCACAAATGGGCCCTCATCCACATGCCTCTGGTACTTCGAATCTGATCGCGCCAACGCGCCTCAAATGGTCTCGTGTGATCACCATCTCTCCT
The DNA here is from genome assembly GCA_018340775.1 of Taxus wallichiana var. yunnanensis. Classification (NCBI taxonomy): domain Eukaryota; kingdom Viridiplantae; phylum Streptophyta; class Pinopsida; order Cupressales; family Taxaceae; genus Taxus; species Taxus wallichiana. The sequence continues at coordinate 324,227,598 of CM031242.1, read as the reverse complement.
GAGTGTCAGAGCCTCATGGTAAGTTTTCTAAACTAAGCAGTTAAAATGAACTAATTGTGATGTTTTTACCCCCAGGGGGTATATTAACCTATTTTTCACCATTGGGAGAGCTGGGAAACCCGTTTTTATCACCGTTTTCTCCTCTATTGTTTTTTGTGGAATAATTATTTTTCTCTTATTTTTCACCGTGTTGGGGAATTTTTTGTCCAATACCCCTTTCTTCTCCCCAGACAATTTTATTGTTCCCTAACGATTTTTATTCTTCTTCACACTCTTGTAAATAAATTTTTTTCAAATAATTTTTTTTTTCTTAATTTTTCCACTAAACAAGGACTTTATTTGTCATTTGTTTCTCTTTTCTTCCACCTAGGGCACTTGTTGTCACCTCTAGGCCCTTCACTTTCTTCTTCTATTTTCTTCTATTGTTTCCCACGGTTTGAAAGGAAAAAATAATAAAAACAATGTATATATCAAAAATCCAAAAACAGGCAAATTTTTTGAAAAATTCCTAAAAAGTAAAAAACCCTACAAAATGGTAACTTTCTTATTACAGCTGAAACTTGTGTCTTGTGCATGGTATTTTCTCCATATCTTGTTGGTTTGTCTCACATCTTCCCGATTAATATGACTTGCAGATCATTGGATTCACAACCATTCACAAAGCTAGTTGCTTGCTTCATCTGTACTCTGGGGCACTTTTGTTGCCTGGTGTTGTTTTGTTGTGCACAAACGCTTTTCATGGACCCCATGTCCATTGTCATTTCCCCTTGCATGTATCCTTGCTTGGGGCATCATTTTTAACCCTTGTCATCAATCACGAACTTGTGGATCTCTTCAACACTAATAACAAAACATTTGTACAACTGTCTTGACTATTGTTGGGTTGGATATGTGTGTTCGTACTTGTTTTCCCTATTATATGATCTTGTTTCCTTCTCGTATTACATTGCATTATTGTATTTTGTGTGGAGTTGGTACTTTCAGCAATGGAAAAATTGTTTGTAGTATGGATTTTCATGTCATTCTACCTTTTCGTATGCTTATATTTTTAATAAGGGTGATGATGTAGTCCCTCTGGCAATATGATGACAATCGAATTGGTTCTACATAAATAACGGCTCGAGGCTAAGCTCTTTCTCCCCTCTTCTTTGTTTTCTTCTACACCACTCCCATTTCACCCCTGATTCTCCCCTCATCGGGACATCCCGCCTCTTCCCCATTCTTCTACTTATTTCTCATCTTTTCGATCGTCGATCGGCTTCTTTCATCACCCCATCGACACTCGAGGGGCATCTCTACCTCCTACTAATTTTTCTTCTATCCCTTAAAAAAATTTCTTTCATCTACTATCTTTGAAGTGATGTCACTTATGCCACCCCAAAGAGGGCAAATGTAGACACCTATAATTACGCCCAAGTAATTTAAATACTTAAATTGCGCTAATTATCCCTTTCTCGTAAATAAATGACATATCATCAAAAACGCTCATATTCCCTCTTATTGTCGTCAATTAATTACAATACACTAATTAATTAAGTCGCCTATCCAGCTAATAGCCTGATTAACAACCTTCCGTTAATTATTTACCTCTTCTATCTAGATTAATTAATTAGTATTCCCCTTCATTTAACTAGTAAATCAATATTTAATTGATTTAATCCCCTCACAATAGCCTAAATCACACTAATATTCTTCTAATTGGCTTCTATAAGCTTACACCTACCTATTAGTTAATCACCTTTGATTAATTAAAACACCCCCCAACTCCCATGACTTGCTAAACATGTATTAAACCCTTCTAAAGTAAGGTTACCTTTAATAAAGCAACCTTATCCATTCCTAATCATGTTTTACCTTTATCCCACATTCATGAGAATGTGTTGAATCCTTTATCCTTTGGGCTATATAAAGAGCCCTCCACCTACCTTTTTACTTACACCTAAACTCCTTAGAGAGCAAATGCAAAGCATATAGCAAAGAGACTAAGAGCTTGCACCTTGTTTTCTTGAGAGTTCATCATCTTGAGGAGCTAAGCTTCATATTCTAGCCTAAAGTGCTTAGGTCATATGGGAGGTGTCAAAAAGGGTCTTGTAGCCCAACTTTGATAAGCCCCCATTCCTAGGTTCTTGGAGATATCAAGGACAACCAAATATTGATTGCCATGGAGCTTATTTAGGTCCATTTACTTGTTTGTTGGTAATCTAGAGAAGTAGAGATTTAAATAATTTAGCATTGTTTAATTAAAATTTAATGCATTATGCTAGGTATTAATCTTGTTTAGCTCTCATCTTTGATGGTGTTTATATTTTTCATTAGCTTTGTTATAGAACTATTTAGGTGTTATTTCTCATTCATCTAACTTAGCTAAAAAGCACAAAACCATGCACACACTACCCAATTATAGGAATACTGAATGTAGGCTAAGGACTCATCCCAATTCCTTGGGTATTTTATGTTATACCCTCTAATAAAGCTGTACCAAAGTCCTATTCACCACCTCCATTTGTCCATCTGTCGGTGGATGGAAATTTGTGCTCCTCTCGCAACCTAGAACCCATCTTGTCCCACAATGTAGTCAAAAATTCCCCAAGAACCTAGAAACCTGTCGAAACAATAAACTTTGGCAAACCAAAATGCACCCATACATTCTAAGTAAATAAAATATCTGCTTCTCTCATGTGCTTTTATTTTTTTTTACATGCCATAAGAATACACATATTAGTGAATCTATCAACAACATAGAGATATTCATGGCCATGTTTAGACATAGGTAATCCTCCTAGAAAATCCATAGAAATGTCCTCCCATGGGCCAGTATGTCTTGGCTATGGCATATACAAACCATCCTTCCTAGCCCTAGGATTTATGGTACAACAAAGTTTACATCCACGTATAAATTTTGATATGTATTCTTGCATATTGGGCCAATACACGTACCTTTGCACGTGGGCTAGGGTCTTACCAACACCAAAATTTCCTGCTACTTTCAAGGTATGTGCTTCCCTCATCAATATCAGTCTTTCTTATTTAGGCACACAAAGCTTCCCCCATTGGTAGAGCAGCCCATATTTGAGGTAAAAATCTTCAATCCTTGTCCTTTCGGTCCCTTGGGATTGCAATTTGCTGAAATTTCACCCCAAAGTCTTTTTCCTAGACATGCCTCTCTATAAGCTTCCTTCGTGAAGGGCTCGATCTAAGAGATAGTGGAAAACAGGAGAACTTCTCCTATGTGGGTGGCCTAGACAACATATCTACCACCAATTTTGTACTACCCTTCTTTTATTTGATCACCGGATGGGCTTTGAAGGAACCCCATCCATTTGTAGTGTCTGCCTCGCTTGTAATTTAGATTGTGCTTGTAAATACTAGAGAGGTTTGTGGTCAGTGTGCATAATAGTTTCTTTACCCAACAAATAATGCTTCCATTTTTTAATTTCCTGAACAAGTGCATACATTTCCTTATCATACACTGAATATCCTTCAACTTCTAAAGTGAAAGTTTTAGAATGATAACATACATGTTTACTTCCTTAAAGCAACATTGTGCCCATAATGTAATCCATGGCATTTGTCTCTACTTCAAAAGGCTTCTAAAAATTTGGAAGAGCAAGTACTAGAGCATGACTAATCTTGTATTTCAATAACTCAAAGGATTTGTCTTGTTCCTTACCCTAGTCAAAACCCTTACTCTTTGTGGCCATTGTGTGTAGAGGTGTTGCAATCATGGAGAAGCCCGAAATGAACTTCCACATGTATTGTACTGCTCCCAAAAACTCCTAGTCTCTGTGGATCCTATTAGTGTTGGAAAATTAGTGATGGATTCCACCTTCTTTGGATTCGATCATAGCTCTCCTCCTCCAACCACGTGCCCAAGATAGAAAAGTGAATATTTGGAAAATTCACATTTATTCATATTACAAAGCAGTTGTTTCTCCCTGAGAACTTACAAGACTTGTTGTAAATGAGTTAGATGTTCTTCCCATGTGGCACTAAAAATAAATATATCATCTAGATATACAATGACACATGAATCTATGAAATCCCGCAATACATCATTCATCAATCTCATAAATGTAGTAGGTGCATTGCATAACCCAAAAGGAAGTATTAACCATTCATACAAACCATGTTTTGTCTTGAAGGTAGTTTTTCATATATCCTCCTCCTTCATTATGACTTGGTGATAACTTGACTTGAGATCCAACTTCATGAATAATTTGGTATGTTGAAGTTTGTCTAAGAGATCATCTATGCAGGGAAGTGGATATTTGTTGTTAATGGTGATCTTTTTTAAAGTGCGGTAGTCAATGCACATTCTCCAAGAACCATCCTTCTTTGGCACCATCACAATAGGTGAACCACATGGTGAGGTGCTTGGACGTATCACCCCTTGGTCTAGTAGTTCTGGAGTTATTTCTTTCCTTCAATACTCTCAAGTAAGAATTCCTATACAACTTGATGTTTGGTAGATGGGACTCTGGTAATAGCTGAATCTCATTCTCTACTTCCCATTTTGGTGGTAACCCATTGGGAGCCTAAAATACTTCCTGAAAAAACTAAATAATACTATCCAAATCATTCTTTCCCTAGTTAGAAATATATCTGAAGCTTCTACCCCGTATTGTTTATCCTTTAACAAAAGTAAACAAAACTAATTATGATTTGCATGAATAATTCATTTTTCTTGGTTATCACTTACCATAGTAACCCATGTCTTACGTTGGTGTGCCTAGATTTTTTAGTTGATCCCATCCTTGACCCATCTATATCGATTTTCCCTTATCATAAACATAGCATCCCTAATATACAAGTAAGGACTCCTGAATACAACATCAAAATCATTAATTGGAATAACGTCGACTTCCAAAACATCAATATATTTGGAATTTATCTCAAACTTGACCTTACATCTTCTTGTTACCTAAATTTCAACACCCTTCTTCACCCAACCCAAAGAATAATGGTGTGGATGCGCATAAGTCTCAAGACCAAGCTTCTTTACAACTACTTCAGAAATCAAGTTAGACTGAGAACCGGTATCAACCAAAGCATATACCTTAGTTCTCTTCATCTAGATTTTGATCTAGAATAGTCTACTCATATCCTCTTCATGGCTATCCATGTTGGTGGTTGTGCATCCAATCCTTTCATCTACATCAGATTCATCTTTTATTTTCACCTCCCCTTTTGTTTTTACAGCTATCATGGAATTATTTGAGTCCTTGGTTCGATTCTTTGGATGTAACTCCGGATGTAACTTCTAACATGTAGCGTCAGTATGACCATTGATATCATAATTCTTGCAAAAATTCTTGGGATATTTACAAGTATTTAAAGTAGTGGCATTTTTTTACCTTTCCCTTTCCACTTACCCTTGTTACTTGTTTTCCCATACTCTTTTTTTTGCTGATTTGTCAACTTATTTTCCCTTGGCTCTGCTTCTCCTTGCTTCTTTTCATCATCTATGTAGTATTCCTACACACATGCCTCGTTGAGATATTTGGGCTTTGTGGAGATGAATTTTCTTCAAAGGTGAGTGTGAAGTCCTCCCAAGTACTTAGTCATAATATCCTCATCCTCCAAGTCCATGTTTAGCAACATGGTCTGCCTCTAAAACTCCATAGTATAGTCATGCACACTTTGAATACTACCTTGTCTAAAATTCTGAAATTTAATCATTTGGTCAGTCTTCTGGCCAACAAGATAGAAGTTAGCTCTAAGTAATTCTTTAGATTCTTACCAAAATTTCACAATAGGATGCTTCTTCTTTTCAAAAGTGGTTAGATGGGTTTCCCACCAAACCAGAGTGTGTCCCTCCATTTTGAGACATGCAAAGGTGATCCTCTATGCCTCAGTGACATTATGGATGCTAAAGTAGACTTCTAACTATTTTAACCATTTATCAAGAAAATACGCATCTACTTTTCATTCAAATCTTTTAATCTCAACTTTTGTCTCAACTTTAAAAGGAGTATGATCATATTTTTACCTTTTCTCTTACATTTACAGTCTCTTCTTCATGATCTTCCCCAAAATATTCCTCATGGTGGCTCCTCCCTATGCCAAAATTTTTAACTAAGCCTCAAACCATTGAGTCCATGGATTATTTCTTGTGAAGTTGTCTTTTACAAATCTGCAAGTTCTTCTTGACTTCTAAACATCCTATCCACCATAGTCTCGACATATTGATTCTACGCACCAAGTTATCTTCCTCCATTTGTTCCGAATTCTCTCTGTTTCCACTTCTTTGTAGAAATTTCTAGATTGCAAGGTAAATCCTCTTCACCTTTAGATCTCGTCACTATCATAAAAATCCAAGAATGAATACCATAGTCCTAGATACTTGTTAGCTCTAATACCAAAATGATTTGTAAACTCTTCAACTTTGGAATTATCCACAGAATCACAAATTAAATGATGTTGTTCTACTTTCTATTAGAAAATGACAGAGATAGCTAGTGAATGAATTTTTCTTGTGCTTAGAATCAACAATTGTAGGAAAGGAAAGAATATAAACTCACAAACACCAACAAGTTTTATCCTGGAAACCTCCAGAGGAGGAAAAACCAGTCGGGAAGGGAAATTTCTCTTTCTTCCCACTTTTATTGGCCAATTCAAACAATAAGTATAGAAATTACAATAAGTATGAAAGAGAAGTAGATAATATCTCACACTTCCTCCCAATTACTTGCTTTCTCTATCTCAACACTCCTTTCTTCTACAAAACACAATTCCAGCACTAAGAACTTCTTTCTCACTTGCTTTCATGCTTCAATGATCCTATTCTCTTCTACAAACATATATTTATATCCTTTCTCATGTCCTCCCGTGCACTGGAGAATGGGAAAGGTCATGGAGGAGAAGAGACATGGAAAACATTTCAAATTTTGGGGTTGTTTGTTTCATTTTTTTATTTTCATGTCTGAAAGAGCCAGGACCACTACTCTGCATAGAGTGGCGGTCATGCTACTATAAATATAGAACCTCCATGTATTTATTTTCCTTCTTCGTGATGACTAATCTGATGAAGTAGAGTCCTTTTGGATCCCTATGGATCACTAAGTCTTGAGTTCCACCGGGAGAGACTTGTCACGTGTGAGAAAAAAGAGGTGAAGTGAAGTGGTTGGTGGGAGTAGGAACATAAATGGAAATAGTAGAAGTAGGTAGAAGAGTGGAAGTAGGTGGTTGAGTAATAATAGGAATGGAAGTGGGGATGGATGTAGGAACATTAAGCTCTGCAATATTGGTGGCCTCTTCACGAGTAGTGAATAAAAGTAGGTCTAGATCTTGAGGATGCTCAACAAGATGATCATTAAGCTCTTAAAGGTGGGATTCAAGTAAATTTTCCATAAGATTGAGCCATAATGAGAAGATGATAAAAGACCTAGAAGCAAGGTGGGTTCAAGTGATGGGTTCACAAAATAATTTAACAAATATTGAAAATAAATGTTAAATTATAATTTTAGAGTCACAACGCAATGATAAAGAAATGAAGTATATATTTGACGTAAGAAATAAGAAATTAAATTTGAAACCCTAAATGCAAGAGAAGGGATGATATACTAGCTTATTTCACAATAATCACAAAGTTGTGTCAAGTTGGAAAACTGATGGAATAAGAAGGCAAACTATCGCAACCAAGCCCCGAAAAATGTATAACTATCGAAATGTTAGGAATACGGCACCTAGATCATGTCGGGGCACCTAGGCACTTTGTAGACCACTATTGGGAATGTGTGACTTCTCGAACCTCGAAAATGATTTTTACAAAGTGTCACTTCTATTTCGCTAGCCTTCGGTGTTGATCACTGTATATCGCACTATGCCCATAGAATTCTCCTATAACCTAAAAATACAAAGAGAACCTAAAAACCCCAAAACACATCAAATCCTAAAAATTAAATTATGTAAATGGGGATTCGGGATGACCCCAATGATCACACTGGTGAGTGAACTTATGATCCGAGCATTGCACTACATTTCATACTCCATGTAGTTCTATGTGTGTTTTTAGAACCATCCCTAGGTGGCTCTTATGCAAGATGCACTTGATAGCGAGCAATAACTAGATGTAGAAGATGTAAATATATGTGTGCATGGAAAAATGAACTTCCCCTCCTATGAAGTGTATGCAGAAGAATGCGAGTCCCTTGTCTCTTGAATGGATGTTTTGATGCTCTTGATATGCCTTTGGATGTAAAATTCTGTGATAGTAGTAAATGCTTAGTGTTTGGTCCTTTATTATGGTCACACAACTTTATATTTATATGATTCCCTTGTTTGAATTTTGTAATTGACAACTAAAAGGCCGACCAATAAGAAAACAAGATGCCCAAAAGATAAAAGAGGCCCAAAAGAGGTGAGCAAGATATAAAGAGGTCGGGGCCACCTAGAGGGGATGAGGGTGCTCGGGTGCTCTAATCCTAGATGGGAATTGGTGTCGAAGCTAAGAAATATAAAGCGGTGAAATTCAAACTAGGAAGTGAGGTATGCAAGACCATAGAAAAATTAAGAAAGAAAGCAAAAAAATGCCGGAGACATGTCAATTACTAGTTTTCTCTCTTAGGAATCATATGAATAGTGGTATGTGATTAGGACCTAAAAATGTACCCAAGTGCATGATTTAATGTCTACAGATTGCATTTGGATAATAGAATTGACATTCTGTGAATGGAAGTAGGAAATTGCATGTTTGTTGTACTTGTTGAAGAAAATTACATATTACCTACGTGAGAAAAGTGCATTTGTGTTTTTATAAATTGTATTGTTGTTGTTGAAGGAAAGCGTATTTCATTGGTAAAAGTACACATGTTACTAACTTAGTAATTGACCACATTTAAAAAATTGGAGTGTAAATGTTGTAGAAATCCATCATAATTGGATGTTGTGAAGGAATAGGATTTTCTGGACTGCTCAATCATATTTTCCTTTGCATTTCTTTTTCTATCCTCTCTTTCTCCCATTGTAGCTTCTCATGTTCCTTTTTTCTCCTTTTCCTATTGTTTTATCTTATCATGTTCCCTCCTCTACATTTTAAGTTGTCTTTTAAGTTTGTTTTCTTCCCTTTTTTCTTGTGCAATGATTTTGTTTTCCTTTCTCTCCTCAAGTTTCTCTTTCTTCCTCTAGTTCATTCGTTTATGATTATTATTCGTTAATCATTTTCAATTAGTCATTTGATGTGAGAATTTTTGACTTCCTACTCAACCTTAGAGTCCCTCTATTTGCACATTTTGATCTCTCCTTAACCCTTCTATTGAAAGCTTAAGAAATTTTTACAATGACCCAATAACATGGCTTCCTGATTTTGCATTGCATGGTTATTTTGTTGTGTCTTGTAAAAATCTTTGTGAGCACCCAAATCTACAGCATCTAATTGAATATCATCTTCATTTTTCCATTTACTACATTCTACATAGTAGTAAACTATTCTTCTTGGTATGTTAGGAGGAGGGGATGGCATGGAAATAAAAATTTCCTTATTAGGAATGTTGATTGGAATCACCAAGTTTGTAGTAACTTCTTTCAATCATTTAGGTTGGCTAAGTAGTGTTGATATGTACTCATCATGCCATCCACTATGACGGGTTTTCATGTCTGAATCACATGACTTGGTGTGTTCTCTTCAACTTGAACATGAATTCTAACTTGACTACCTTTCCCAATCCAACTTAAACATGTTCTCCTAGATTTTTTATTTTATTATGTCAATTTTACCTACGATTGTTGAATTTTAGTAGCATACCATCTTGCTTCATACTTTGTTTTATTTATTTTATTAGCTTAATGTTGGATTGGTACTCTATTATATTTGATAAATTTTTCAATTTCATCTCTGTTATAATAAGATATTTCCATAATGATCTCCATATTTATTTCCTCATTTGTTAACTCAACATTAAATGCATCATTAGGGTGCATGTCATTGACCAATGTATCTTTGATCAAAGATTGTATTCTAGTCCTCCTAAAACTATCTTTTATATTCGATGGATTTAATGCTCTCTTATTATCCTTGCTTTATGAAGAGTTGTCAATTTGGATCTTCTCACATATACTTTTTGATTCTTGACCATCCATTTAGATCTCTCATCCTTAAAGTAGGTTTTAAATGGTGAAAACTCTGATAACATATAAAGGTTACTGACTTGTGGCGGGTGTGCACAAGCAACATGATTAGATCTATGCCCGGTGTTCTTGCCTCTTGGATTGTCTCATACGTTGCATGGTTTTCATGATCATAAAATATGATTAGATGTACATTCAATGGTGAAACACGACCAAAAATTGATCTAGAAAAGTGGTTCAACTAATTCAAAAATAATCCTTTGTCATCTATGTGTGGGGTTGGGTTTCCATATATGCACCAAGCTCATAAATTAAAATATAGTTAGCAAATTATCATTGTGCTTTACAAAGGTATAAGAATGGTATACTTTGTCCTACTACATTGACACAACAAAGTGTATTGATATGATCTTTACTCTTTGGGAGTATGTGGGGTATACTTCTAGTACATGTATTTGTAATCACCCTCATCTGACAATTCCTACCATCTTACACACCAATTTCATCACAATCCCATATCCTTTGTGGTCTATATTGCTTAGTTTTATACATTTGATCCAAGTTTTCATAAAATGTAGAAAATATGCCTTGTCATAATCAAGGCTCATTTTAGTCCTTAAAGACAAATCTTTATGTTTCTTTCGATCTCTATCCACTAAGATCTACCAAAAATACCATCAGTGAATAGAGTAGTCCTTTTATCACATGTGTTCCACGTAATTTTTAATGATTTTATTTGCATACCATGACCCATATTAGCCATATGTTTACAATATTATACAATTTCATATTCTTCTTGATACATTAAAATGGTTGGGGGACCTTTGCATTTTGTAGCTTTGATATCATTCATCCGGTTTGATAATGAATCATCTAAGACACCTCACGTTTCTATAGCATCCCTAATGGAATACCCATTCTCTTCAACTTCTATTTTTCTCCAACGATGTCTTCAATCGTCCACTTACATCTGAAGAAAAAAATAGATGTTGTGTGCTTCTCGCTAACATTACAGATTACCTCCATTTTTGGTGTTGGTTTTAGCTTTGTTTTGTGATTTGGATTAGTTTGAAATTATTGTTTTTATTAGCTTCAGCTAACTCTTCCTCCAAGTTAGGTATATAATCAAGTTTGACACCCCTTTTTAGGGTCCATTTGTGACTTCCTCCTTCCCACTCTCCTCTTGAATACCATGTTGTCCTGTAATTATTTCGGATAAAGTAAATGAATAACTCTTTGTAGAAATGTGTACAAATGGCCAAATTAACATGATTCAACATAGTTCGTGCCAAACAAAATATTAAACAAGAACATGCACTGAAACAACTCAATATATAATGAATATACATTTGTAATCCTCATATTACTTGTAATGCACTCATTACATGAAACTGCAGAGATCAAAATCCAAATAAATAGAGAAATGGGCTATCCATATTGTCAATTTTAATAATTAGAGTATAATATATGATAATCTATTTCCATTTTGACCTATGTTTTTAGATGTTGGCTTCTACATGGATAAATATTGATAAGACTTTATGTTTAAAGCCAAGAGTTGATCTCACCTCATGACCCACTTGGTGATTTGAAGTAGAGTGCAAGATAGATTAGGAATCTGCCATGATTCATTTCTCCGCGGATGTTTTTCATAGGTTTTTAGTTCTATTATAGGGTGGAAAAGGTCAGGAATGTTCATCTTCTCTTCCCCTACTGCACACTTCCAAATGCAATCATAATAAATTAATGGAAGCATTAAATGCAGTATGGCCACATAGTATGGAATGAAGATGGAGGTTAGCAGGTGGTAGGGGTGATGTGAAATGAATTGAATGCATTTTTGTTTGGATTAGAGGGAATTTTGTTTGTGCCCCACATGGTTGCATACCATTTTTGCACAAGAATTTGTTTTGCCTATTTTCAATCAAATTTTGAATTTTTAAAGGAGTATTTTGCTGAGGTATTTAGGGTTCACATCATCAAAGACTCATATTACATTCACATATTGCATATACATTGAAATTATTGAATATATAGTTTGAAGGTTAGCGGTAAATACATTGAATTGATGATTTTTTTGGCGATATGAACATTTAATACTTATACACACCAAAATTAATGAATATAAATTGAATATACACCTTTAATTTTTTCATTTAATGCATTGTTTAAAACTACCACCATATATTCATTAATTATCATATATATACGATAATAAATATAATACTTGACTTGTAATCTTAGTATTAGTTACATATGTAGATTGAAATAAGAACATTCATAGAAGTAACTCAATGTAGACTGAATATATGTTTGTAATACTAGTATTGCTTGAAAATGTGCTCATATACACAAGAACATAATTATATTCAATATAATTTTAGTGTTTATTCAGTTACTTCAGTGCATTTACAAATTTTGAAATTTGAATTGACATTTATTCAATGTATATTCCGACATTCAAGTGCTTAGGATAGAGAAAAAATGGTGATCATGAAGTAGTTGTTGAACTAATTTATATTAGGTTGATGTTTATTTAGATTATGTATTTAGTTCTTGTATTGAGGGTAGATTCATATTTTAATAGCCTAAAAAAATCACAACACTTCTATATATTCATATATTCTTTGAAGTTACGTTGATCGAGACTTAATGTTCTCACAAATCCAATGAATATCCATATGTTATTTATAACAAACCCCGTTAGTCGAGTTGATACGTAATTAAACTGAAAATTATATCAAAAAATGTAAGTGTATATTTAATAATAACACTTTTTATTCAATAATAACATTGTATGTTGAAAATGTAAGACACGTGCATGAAAAACCCTTTTTGGATATTTACTACACCATATTAGCAGATTTTGTGGCAAATGGGGATTGAAAAATGCAAAAAAATAAGTGAATATCCACTAAAAAATAATAGTTCAACATGCATGCTTGAAAAACATGAGTTCAACATGCATGGTTGAAAAAACATGAGTTCAACATAGAAAATGTTTGTTAGTTTTTATGGTAACCGAACTCAAAAGAGTATTCACTAATTTAAGTGTTTTTTCAAGATTAACACATGCACTTTCATAACATGCTCTAAAATAACTTGATATACACTAAATATAAGAACGTGAATTGAACTAACTCTAATATATTCAATGTATATTCAATAATTTTAGTGCACATTAAAAATTTGAATGTGTGGTAGAAAATGACAAAGTTGCAAGTGTATATTCAATGTTTGTTCAATAATTCTAGTGTATATTCAGCCAATCAATATAAATTTAACCGTGGATATTCAACTATTAACTTTTGCATAAATAAATACCATTTATTTATATTTATATATTCCTCAAATGTTAAGGTAAGTGATTCACATATTCATTGCATATGCATACATTCTTCACGTATTTAACATTCTATCTATTTTCTAACATTTTTCACATATTCATACATTCTTTGAATACTTTGAATATTAAAAAGGTTACTTTCATTTACCTCTTGAATATGTGTGCTCCCTGCCAATATAAGTATTTATTTAATAATAGTATTGTAATAAGAACATGCACTGAACTAACTCTAATATATTCAATGTATATTCAGTAATTTCAATTTACTTTAAAAGTGTGAATGTGTAGTAAAAAATGACAAAGTTAAAATCATATATTTAATATATGTTCAGTAATTCTAGTATATATTAAGCCAATCAATATAAATTTAACCATCAATATTCCACTATTAAGTGCATAAACAAATATTGTAGTCACCCTAAATTTGCATACCTATTCCCAAAGTACATCTTGTTATTCATCCCTTTATGATTGATTAATTAAATTGATTAATCATGTGCATTATACCCCTTTGGATTAATTAAATTAATCTCTAAACTTTACTTTAGCTAGATTAATTATCATTTATTAAATAAATGATTAATTAATTAATGTCCACATTATAGCTAGTTAAATTGTTTATATAAATGGGAGTGTACACATATTTTCCTAGTTAATGAGTTCGACTCCACTTTACCATTCAGTCAACTCCACTTCACTAGTCCAGTCAACTCATGTTCTATAATCCTAGAAAGGTGGGGGTAATTAAATTACACGCACAACCACCTTTCTGGATGCAACTTTTGCTAATTAATTTCATTCGCCCCTCAATTGTAGTTATTCTTTCCACAACTATTTGGTCCCCTCAAATGCTAAAAAATAGCATGTGTATTCAATTATTTTCAACCAATTTCCAAACACTACTTAGCCTTATTAAACACATAATTATCCTATCTCAAATCCTCTTGGATTATGTGCAAGAAAAATCTACTAATTTTCCTCCCAATATCGTATATTGGAAGCTTTCCAATACCAAACATGTGTTCATAGTAATTTGCATCCACATTTGGAGGTCATTTAAGAGTACCCTAAAATAAAAATCAAGAAGATTTTACTAGCTTGAAGCTTCTATAATCTTACATCGAAGTTTACATTGAGGATTTACTTGAAAGGTCTATTGCATTATTTTTCTTTGTCTTTCATTATATGGTAATTTTCATTATTTACATCCTGGCACACCGGTGAGAGTGCACCCATATTCATTCATTTTTGTTTCATCTGTTATTCATTTGTTTCATAATAAACTTTTGATTTGTGCAATTTCATTGAAAGTGTTTGCATGTGTTACGGAGAAGCAGAAATCAGTTGTAAAATTTAAAAAAAAAGTGTTTTCTTTGTTGTCTTGTTTAACATGTTATCAGTTGTTTGCAAGTGTTTTAGGAATATATTGAATGTTTTAAAAATACCAAATACAATATATTACTTTTTTGTGATTCAATATTGAATTTGGTATTTTTTTACAATTTTTATAGTATTTGCGGGTGTTTTTAAGAAGCGTGTCATAACAAAAAAATTACAAATACATGTTTTTCCTCTAACTATAGAGGTATATTTATGCATAGTTAAATTTGGTATTTTATTAAATTTGGAGGTTCTAACCATTAGTGTGTGTTTTGCAAATCCTGCAAGAGAAAAAAATATATCAGAGATAAAAGAGAAATAGAAAACAATAAAACCCTCACTACCCCTACCCCTCTACCCCCATCTTGGTAAGTTAGCTCATCGAGCTCCCCATTTATCCCCCGACCCACATCCTACGTTGACCTACCCTAACTTGACACCCTACTAAGTTCCCCACTAGATTCTCCCCTCTCTATTCCTAACCTATCTAACCCCTCACCTCTCCATTTCCTAGCTCGTCGAGTGAACACCTTAGCCCACTACCTAATTTTCTTCCCCGACGTAGGTGACTCACCCTCCCTAATCCCTCTACCCCCTCGGCTTTACACCTACCTACATAGCTTTGAACCCCCTGAGCTTTCCTCAAGCTCCCTTGATCCCCCAACACACAAACCCATTATTACTCCGAGATTCCCCGATCAAATCCCCTCATACACGCATTCCCCTCACCCTCGGCCTTCTTCCCAACACTACCACCATCACATGCCCTATCCAAGTGAATCGAAGTTCTCCCGACTCACCTATATTCTCCTTTGATTTCATGTACAATCACCTATGCCCCACTATGTCATCGTTCACCCTAAATCCATGGAGCTACCGGCCACTATTTATCTCCATGCCGACACCGATCCCCGCTAAAATTCCATCTCTATTTTGAACCTTGCACACAAGTGCAACATTGAAACCCAACTCAAAGCCTCCCCACAATAAACAAAAAACTTTGTGTTTTTTGTTTTTTTAGGGTTTTCACTTAGTTTCCTTGAGTTCTCAACTTAGGTCACCCTTCATTTCATGTTTTTTTATTAAGTTTATTTTGATTTTTAAACTATAGTCTAGTGTAGTTAAAACAATTAATTAACTTCAATGTTACTTCAGTTCATGTCCTAAGTCATGGCTTAAATAATTGCAATCTAATTTATATTATTTTAATTAGTTTACTTAATTAAATTAGACCTTTTACACTAACTTATGTTCATTTTTTCATTCCATCCATTTCTCCAATTAGACTAATTGTGAAAGTTGCTCAAATAGGGTTATTGTACATTTTCTCTAATTTTTGTCATTTTTACCCATCTCGTCAATATGCAATCATTTTTGCAACAAATACTAATGCTATTTGAGTCTTTTTGCTTTCGTTTTATTA
Organism: Taxus wallichiana var. yunnanensis; assembly: GCA_018340775.1. Taxonomy (NCBI): domain Eukaryota; kingdom Viridiplantae; phylum Streptophyta; class Pinopsida; order Cupressales; family Taxaceae; genus Taxus; species Taxus wallichiana. The sequence continues at coordinate 324,211,384 of CM031242.1, read as the reverse complement.
TCATTTTTTGTTTTTGTGAAGCTAGTCGCATCAAATTTCATGTGTATTCTCTTCTCTCACGCTTCTTACAAATGATCTTGAGAATCAAAAATGTGATTGTGTTGTTTGTCATTGCTTTCTCTTTGTTCACCTCGGAAAACTACTAACACTTGTTTACATGACCGTATCCTGAATACCTCTTCTAAACAAATAACTACAAGTTATCTTGATCATGAGCTAAGAAAACTACTAATACTTTTTGTACAGGGAATATTTTTAATTGAGATAAAATGAACACTACACACTATATTTGCAGGTGCGGTTGACAAGGCTATTTCCCAACTACTATAACTGTGGGAAGTTCTTTGGCATAATCCATAAAACTCACTTGAGGAGTACCAAAAGAACCCCAAATTAGTCAGCACATTGAGGGAACCGGTGATGAAATGGGTACCTCCATCCCAATTGACTAGTAAACCTTGTGAGATTAGAGTCACGAATATCCAATAGTGGTGACCCCAGTGCGATTCATTTTGAGAAATATCTTTTCTCAAGGTTTCAAATGGGGTAAAGTAAATCTAGAAGCTAGAAATAGCATTGCACTCACTCGGTATATACTACCTAATACCTAGTTGAGATAGCCACCTAGGAATTCAAACAATTTCCAATTCAAGCTAAGGTAGAGGACAAAACAAACTAAAAACAAAAACTCTCTTTTTGTTTCTTTCTTTTCATAGTAGTGTTCCACACTCACATATACATATTCATTTTTGTACCTCTTCTCATTATCCAAACACTCCTTGTTTGGATTCATCTTTTATATCTTTTACATCTTTCTAAATACTCCTTATTTGGATTCTTTTTCATCTCCTTTTCACTATCCCAAATACTCCTTATTTGGGCTCATTTTCAAATCTTTTCCCACATCTCCAAATTTTATTTATTTGGTTTTTTTGTTCATTTCATCCTCTTTTCTTATCATGATATTTTTTCATTTTAATTCATTCACTACCTCTCTTTTAACTCTTATAACTCCTCTTTTTGGATCTTTTATCTCTTTTCCATCCTTTCAATCTTTTCCTTCATTTGGAATCACTTCCTTATTTTCATCACGTTTCCCAAATATTCCTTATTTGGGTCTATAATTTTTTTCCTTCTAGCATCCATAATATTCTCATTTGGACTTTAATCTCCTTTCATTTCTTTGGAGTTCTCACTCTTCCATTTGAGTCTTCCTTTTTTGAGATCATCAAATTTTCCTATCTTTCAAATTTATCTCATTCTAAGTTTCTCCCCATTTCATCCTTGACTTTAATCTTTGGATTACATTTCCCAAAGTATAAATTTTCACTCTCCCTTTGACATCGAGTCTTGAGTTGTGGATATCCACATCCTTGCTCAAGCACTTTCATCTTGACTCACGTCTTGAAATTTTTATATCCTATTTTTTCATGAGCAATTCCATTGCATTGTATCTTTCATTAAATATTTAATATTTTCATCCTCCTCTTGTGTCCTTTAGTTCAACATCATCATTGTTGATCTATACACATTCATTTATTTTGCATCTCTATTTTGACAACCCCTTTGTTAAGTTTTAGACATTTTCATCATCTCTTTTCCCAACATTTACATTGTCGGTACTTGAGTCTTATCTTTTCATTGCTAAAACCTCTTCCTTCTTAACTATTTCTTGTTAAGGGTTGAGCACATCACATAGGATTCGACTCATTTTCCATACCCTCATTCATTCTAGCATTCCTTTTGCTAGAGGATGAGCACAATGAAATCTTCGGTGCTATAATCCTCCTCCCATTTAGCATTCACTTTTCTAGAGGTTGAGAAATTTCAATCACATCAGACTCCTCTTCCATATTGGCATTCACTTTTCCAACGGTTGAGTTTATCATCACTTTCACATGCCTCTACCTTGACATTCACTTTGTTAAGAGTCGTGTCATCCAAATCTTTCAAACACCTTGCCCATCTTAACATTCACTTTGTTAAGGGATAAGTTATCTATGAACCTAATCGCAAAACCTCTCTTTGTGGGAACAAAATACAAATACTATTTTCCTTTTGAAAGTAATGAAATATTCATAAATCCTTTTGGAAATTTCTCGGATAGTGAATATGACCAAAATGAAGAGGAACTTAAAAATGATATTTCTCATGAAGAATATGCCCACATTGAAAATATATTACGTATGAATAAAGAACATTTTTTACTTCATCGAAGTGAATTATTTGGTTTATCTCTTGACATTGTGTTAGAGATTGTTATGACTTAAGATGGGAGAAAAATTACCTTTTGACTTCAACAATGATTTTTTAAGAGCATTACTCGGAAAACCTAAAACTGAAAAAGGTAACCCATTCATGTCAAATAACAATGATGATGGATCTATCACTAGCAGTGAAAACAATGAGGAAAGGGAAAATTCACCTCAAACAATAACAATGATGTTGAATCAAACAAAGTCAAATAAAATTATGTGAATAAAGTAAAATCTATTGATTTGGCCATTGATCCCACTAAATTCCTCATGGATCAAATCAATGAGATGGCTAAATAACTTACTATCTTAAATTCCAAAGTCACTACTAAACCTTATAATAAATATAAACCGCAAAAAATAATGATGACTCATCTAAGAGTGATGGTGTGCCCAAAAAGAGAACAAAAATCCCAAGAATGATGGTTCATTCTCTATCTAAAAAAATAATTCACCATTTACACAAGAGTGGAAAATGATGGAGGACACCATCTTGGGTATGCAACTCCAAAAAAAAACAATTGAACTTTAAAGAATTGTGTCCTTATCCCTTTGATAAGGATATCCTACGTGTACCCTTTCCCAAATCCTTTGAAACACCCAAGTTTGACAAGTAAAAGGGAAAGAATGATCCAAGAGAGAGCACAACAAGGAGTTCTATATGGCTTGCCAAGAGGTGGCCTATAGTGACATCTTCTTATTGCATCTCTTTCCATGTAGTCTAGGGGAGAAGCATTGGACTGGTTTCTACACCTCCTTAAATTTTCTATCCATGCTTTCATTGACCTCTCAAAGAATTTTGTTAATTATTTCTCATTCAATCTAGACTTTGAAATCACAATGATGGATTAGTGAAATTCTAAAAAATGTTCCAAAGCAAAAACCTTCACATAATTTCTACAAAGATGGAGTGGGATTTATAATCACTTCCCATGCTCAATCCCTAAAAAATAGCTCATGATCATCTGTGTACCCAATCTTAACAATGAAATATCCTTTTACATGAAAAATTATTACCTTGGTACTTTTGAGGAATTTATTGAGAAAGGATCACAAATTGAAAAATCCTCGTCGCAAAAAGCTTTGATCAAACGTCGCTTAAATGATAATGGTCACCATAATAACAATAATAGTAGCTCTCACCAAGAAAAATATAAAAACACTAATTGAAATCACAACATTTTCGACGATAGTGTTACAGAATAACCAAAACATCCATAATGTTCAAAACACTCAAGCTAAGCCAAACAAAGCCAAACAATCTCTTTTTGTTTCAAGTAAAGAGGATTTCTCTTCTCGCGAATCCAAAAGATGTCGCTTCACTCCTTTGGGATAACATCTCTCAAATTTCCTATGATAACTTACCAATGCAAATATGGTAACCTATCCTATTACAATACCTTGGGTTGAAGGGGAACCCAAACCCACTTGGTACAAATCTGACACTTACTGTGACTTTCATTGCATCGATGATCACACAACTAATCGATGTGTCCATTTACGTCACTTTATCCTAGATCTCATCAATAGTGGGGATATTACCATTGAAGAACCTTCATCAAATAAAACACCAAATGACAATATCAAATTATTTTCAAAACCATTCCCAAAACATGGTGTTGATAACAAGAACGTTGATAAAGGCTAATCCTCTAATAACATTGAGTTCAAATCAATTATTTCATTTATTGAGGAAGTTCCTCCTACAGTTGCCACCATCAAATTCAAACCTCTGAATAATTTCATAGCCACATGTCAAAATAAAATATGGGTTCCTATGGAAAACCAACCATCTACGTCTTCTACAGAGCCTCAAACATCCAAACCGATGGTTCCCTCAAATCAGAAGTCAACTTCCAATTCAAAATATTCTACTCTCGCTCAAGATAACCTTATAAAATAGTTAGCGACCATGCCTATGCATATATCTCTAATGGATCTATTAAAAGAGTCTCCTAACTTATAAGACATCCTCACTTGTTCTCTTCATAAAGCACGTGTTCCTCTAACCCTTAATGTTCAATAATTTCAAGCTATGATTGCAAACCTTTCATTTGAAAGTCCTATATTGTCTTTTGGTCCTCAAGATATGTTGAACCCTAATATTCTTAACAATAAATATTTGTACATAAAAACCATAAGTTCAAAATAGTTATTTTATATAATGGAGCAGCCTTAAAAATTTAATCTATGAAAATGTTACGTTGTCTCGGCCATACAGAGACCAATTTGGATGCCAATGTTATTGCCATTTGTGGTTATAATAATAATGAGTAGAAACATTATGGTACCATTAATATTCCCATACAAGTTGTCCCACAACACCTCGAAACCATATTTCACATTGTTGATCCACGTGATACAAGTTGTGCCCTCCACATTCCATTAGAGTATAAAATTCTGCATGATGGAAAAGATTTCACCTTGCTTGGTATGCCAACCCCTTTGAGTATTGTAATTTTTTTAATAAAAACACAAAAATGAAAATTATTTTCCATCTCGTTGTTGAATCTATGAACCTTGCATCATCCTCGTTACTAGAAACCGCATTTATCTTGAGATGCTACTACACCTTCATTCCTTCGTATCTTCTTGAGAAGCCTCTACGTCTAAGGCATTACCCGAGATTAAATTCTCTCATAAATGTATTGGCAAGTACACACTTGAAAATGCATTTCTTGTTGGCCAACTCCCATTATCACCTCGCAACTATGGATGCCCTAACGCTCCCCACTTACGAGAACCTCCAGTTTACTATCCGGGAAACACTCTCTCAAGACACTATGGATATTTATAATATGAACACATTCAAGGATCTGACAACTCTTGGCTATATGAGGATCAGATGGCTAAATGATACAAATCCATTGATTATACCAAGGCACATAAAATGATGAAAAATATGAACTAGAAAGGAAGAGGACTTGACCCATAAGGACACGACACTCTTGAACCTGTTGAAATAAAATATAATCTCTACACACATGGTCTAGGATATGATACCTTTGAGAAGAGGACATTTATATTTGATTTATTGACTAACGATGAGGACTCAAACTCTGAAGTTGAGACCAGTTACACACATAAAATCTTTGAAAATGTTCCAGAAACTATGCTCTTTCTCGAAGACCTATACATCCAAACCCTTGATGTTGTTTACCCTTCCCTTATTGATCAGGACCAGAAATGTCATATTTCCATGGACCTCTTTCAAAATTATGATGTCATCCAAGATTTCTTGGGGCTTGAGACCCTTTTCCCTTGTCAGACCACAAGAATGGTTTTAATATAAACATTAACGTTATTGCTTACTTGGTGAGGAACTTGAAATCTCAAGTCTAAAAATAAAATATTTCAACAACGAAAAAAATAAAAATCATATCTCACATAGTGAAAACCTTTCTGAGGCACTATCCAAGTAGTAAAAATTAATAAAGAAAAAGAAAGAAAAGGATATATATCCTAGTGAAAACCTTTCAGAGGTGCTAGAGAGAGGAGATTCTAAACTACAAAATTAAAAACCTACACAAATATACAACTTCATTTCAATATAATAACACTTATAAGTTATTAGTGGAAGAAACAACAACTATAAACATCAATACCGAAGACCAACCTAAATTGTTGTAGCTTGGTGATGTCTCTCTCAAACATTGAAATCAAGGCATTCACGAATCTTCTAATAGAATTTCAAGATTTATTCACATTTTATTACAAAGATATTTCAGGACTCAACCCTTCTCTTGTGGTTCACCACCTTGTGGTGCACCCAGATGCAAATCTTGTCAAGAAAAAGTTACGTAAAATGCATCCCAAATTCACATTTCTTATCAAGGTTAAACTCCAAAAGCTGTTAGATGCGAGGCTTCATACGGTCGATCGATTATTCATAATGGATATTAAACATGGTACCGAGTTATAAAGAAGGCCCCTAGGATTTACATCTGTACATATTTCGAGACATCAACAATGCATGTCATAAAGATGACTTCCCTTTTCCTAATATTGACATGATTGTCTACTCTTTGTGGGCCATGAGATGATATCTTTGATGGATGGATTTTTAAGGTACAACCAAATTCAAATTGTTGAAGAGGATCAACACAAAAATATTTCACAACCCCATAGGGGACATTATATTACAAGTTCATGCCTTTTGGCCTTAAGAACACCGGTGTAACCTATCAATGTGTCATGACTATTATTTTCCATGACCTTCTTCAAGATATAATGAAGGACTATGTCGACGACATGCTTGTTAAGTAAAGAACCAAATTTGATCATCCAAATATTCTCTCGGCATATATTTGAGTGATTAAAGGAATACAAGGTTCACCTTAATCCAAAAAACTGTGTCTTTAGTGTCACTTCGGTAAACTTTTGGGATTTATCATCTCACAAAGGAGTATCAAAGTAAACCCTACAAAAGTAAAAGAAATCATCGATATGCCACCTCTTAAAAATCTGCACCAATTAAGAGGATTACAAGGTAAAATATAGTCTATTCGGCACTTCATCTCTCAACTCACATTTAAGTGTCATCACTTTAATCAACTACTTAAGAAGGGTGTCTAATTCAAGTGGACATAGGACTATCAAAAGTATTTCACCAAGCTGAAATAATATTTTTCCACTCTGGTTGTACTTGTGCCACCAATACAAGACAAACATATGGTGTTATACATACGTAATAGAACATGTGATTGGGGAATTATTGGTGAAACATAATGACAAGGTTTGAAAACAAGATGTGTACTATTTGAGTAGGACCCTTCTCAAACATGAATTTAAGTACTCACTACTCGATAAATATTGTATAGTAGTCACCTACACTTTTGGCAAGTTATAAAACTATTTGTTAAATCATACCACCAAGCTAATTGCAAACGTCGGCCCTCTCAAGTATCTACTTTCAAGAATGTTAATAACATGAAGGATGTCCAAATGGATCATACTCCTCAAGTAAATTTGATATTGAATTTGTAAATCATAAATCTATTAAAGGTCAAGCTTTGGTAGACCAGAGGACGTAGCACCACCTGTCAAATTCTCAACCCTTGGAAAATGAGTTTCCAGATGAAGACCTATTATAATTTGATGCAAGTACCTTCATGGAATCTATTCTTTGATGGCTCTTGTAACCAACATGGCTCAAGATCTGGGATTGTATTACGTACACCAAATGGAGATCTAATCCCTAAATATTATCACATCGGATTTCCATGTACCAACAATATAGTCGAGTATGAAGCATTGATAATAGGCCTAGGCTTTTCTATCTCCTGGAGACTACCAAAGTTGACTGTCTTTGATGAATCTCTTCTCATCATCAAGAAATTCAATGGTGAGTATCAAGTAAAATATGAGAATGTATGGTTGATAGTCTCAAAGGGTATTTACATATTATCACTTTTGAACAAGTTCCTCGTCTGCAAAACAAAGTAATGGATGTCATGGAAACTATTGCATCCCTTCTTGTATTCAACACTAATCAAACTCATAATGAGTTCCTCGTTGAACATATTTTGGTGCCCACATATGATTTTCCAGAGTCCACCATGGTCTGTGAGATTTTTGTTCCTGATCATCCCTGGTATCATGATGTATACACCTTCATTCAAACTAAAAATTACCCTCTAAACATGACTTTAGCCAATTAAAGATCCTTGGAACAAATTTTCTCATGCTACACTATCCTCACTTACACCCTGTATCAAAGAGGTTATGATGGGACTCTCTTAATATGTCTCACTCAGGATGAAGCTAATCAAATGATAGTTGAAGTACAATCAGGTATTTTTGGCATACACACTAGTGGAATGGTCTTTGTAAAGAATATATTTTGCGTCGAATACTACTGGCCTACAATGGAAATAGATGCATGTAACTATGTCAAGAAATGTCAGGATTTTTAGAAGCATGTTAATCTAATTCATGTACCTTACCAATACTTTCATCATATCACCTCACAATGTCCTTTTTCTAAATGGGGGCTCGATATAATTGGAAAAATAAATCCCACATCTTCCGATAACTATAACTTCATTATAATCACGCCATCTTTGAATATTTCACCAAGTGGGTTGAGGTTATGCTTTTCACCTACATCACTTTGGGTGAAATATCTCTAAACTTTTCTTTAACCATATTATCTATCATTTTTGCATTCCCACTGCCATTTTCACTGATAATGGAGGTTCCTTAAAAAATAATAACGTAAAATCCCTTGCTTAAGAAATATCATATCATTCGCAATGGACTACTTCTTATTACCCACAAAACTGCAGCTAGTATGAATCTTTAAACAAGAATATCAAATTCATCTTGGAAAAGACAATCAATAACCATGGGTGTAACTGGCATACACAGTTGTATCCCATTCTTTGGGCCTACTTGCACATCTTTATCTAGTCCTACATGAGCTACCTTGTTTTCTCTAGTATATGGATCTAAAGCCATATTACCCATTGAATTTGAACTTCCTTCACTTCATTTCTCCCTCCAATACCTCATGCATGAAGAGGATTACCATCATAAATGACTTGTAGAGCTTGAGATACAAGATGAGAGATGCATTCACACTTTGGATCATCTGCATGTATACCAGATTCTACTGTGTCATAACTATAACTAAAATATTCAACCAAGATAGTTTGAGATTGGTGACTTGGTCCTAAAATAAAATCAGAAGAACATAACCAAGCCATGTGAAAAAGGAAAATTTGAGCCTAATTGGTTGGTCCTTATATTATCACTGTAAAATTTGGATTTGGCACATATAAACTATATACTTGAGATGACAAAGATTTGAAAGATCCTATGAATGTTATTCATCTCAAAAATTTCTACTCTTAAGTATCTACAGAGTAACCCTTGTTTGGGATCATATCAGTGTGCTCATTCACTTCGTCATTTTTCCTTGTCTCATGCTCATGTCTTTTCACCTTGTTGTGTGTCATATGTTCTCCTTGTCATGTCATCATGACCATTTTCTACCACTCTTTTCCACCTTCTATCATGCTTCCACTCACCTTTTTCATGTGTAACATATTGGTTATGGCTTGGGAATACCTTTTTCCATCTTATTTGATGTGTGGTTCAAAATCCAAAAAGAATAAAAACATTCAAATATGTCTTACAAAAACCTAAAAAAAATATAAAATTGTTCCAAAAATCTTTAAAAACTGCAAAACATTTATAAAATGTTTGACAAAAACATTTGTATTTATGTAACTTATTTCACCAATTTCGTCATTTGATTGTTACAAATCATTTGCATTATTCAAATCAATCATGTCACCCTTCACAATACAAATTTTTTTGGGGAAACACTCAATTTTGGCCTCATATAGATCATGATTCAATAATATATGACAAGATTTTTTTGGATTATCTAAGCATCACTTCACTCTTGGCTTAATTCAATTCTCTCGCACCCTAAGCTATCATTCTAGGGCATTCAAATTTGTCTATCTCTTCTTTGTGGAACATAGTAAGAGTGTCTTTGAACATCATTATTACAACTTGTGTCATGTTATTGCTTCCTAATTATCTTTAACATTAGATTCCTTGTTTGCTTACTCATTTGTGGCTAACTTGTTTGTTGTTCGTACATGTAAGATATTCTCTTATATGTTCTTAGAATCAATTCTTGTTTAATTAGTTATACTATTCAATGTTTTGTGTATCTAGAATGTTGTTACAATTATAGACTAATTGTAGGAAATTTATTCACATCTTAGTTCACATATAACTTTGTTGTGAGTTACTTCTTGTTCATATTGGGTTTGTTTGTAATGTTTGTTTTGTGTATTTTTGTCACTTGCACATGTTGTATTTTTCCTCCTGGTTTATTAAATAATCCATGGAGTGTTTTTCTTTTGATGTGTATTTCAAGTTTTTTCACATTTGTATTTCAAATTTTTCAAAACTTGCAAAAATCCAAAAAAATCATATATTTCAAAAAATAAAAAAATTAATAATAATTTTTGAATAAAATTTCACTTATCATCGAAATCCTATAGTTAGAAAACCCATGCGGTGGATCTTTCAACATCTCAACATAATATTGATGCATTCATACCTTTATGTACTACCCTAGTGATGTTTCCAATCTTACAACTATCACTTTCTTCCCTTTGCATGATTACTTACTCTACTTAGGAAATTCACAAAATTATTTTTCATTTGCAATATAGCTTCACCTAGGGTAAATCAACTCCGATCATTTTCACAATGGATCCAACAAGAGTTTCATGAGGATCACCTTTACTTCATTCTTCATTCTGATCATATTCCCACCTTGTGAGCATTTTCATCTACTTAATCATCATTGTGGCACGCATTAGGGGCATGGTTTATTATCTTTTTTTCAAATTTGTGTTGCATTATTGATGTTCACTTTTTGGACCACTTGAAAGTAGTGTGATTACATCTTGGTTCCTTTATAACCCTAATGTCCGTACCTACTCTATATATTGGATATGTTTTTCTTTTTAACTTTTCTTAATTGCCTTTGATTTTTATGCGCATTTTGGTTACCCTTCTTGATTCTTTCATAATCATGGTGGTAACTCTATTGTGCAACAATAAAAATAAGGTTGTTCTAAATGTATTCTCTAAATGACGTTCATGCTATGAGCACAATTCTTCCTATCCTTTTTCAAATCCCTTGTCTTCTTCCTATCAAGTGGTTTTCCACCATTTTTCTGTGTCACCCACCCACTTAAGGGGGCATTCCTTTACCATTATAATCATTGGGGCATACAAATGCTTCATTGTATTCTGATTTTCATGTGTCTACTATCTTTAAAATAATATTACTTCGCAATAGAACTTTACAGAGAGGGAAAAAATTAGATAAGGTTAAAAAAAGTTTGGTTTTGAAGGGACAAAAAAGAGACTATATAGAAGAAAATCCTCCAAAAAGAGACAGGGGTCACAAATTCAAACATATTTAGCCAACCGTGGAACCCGAGCAAGGCACGACCTACACCAGGTCTACATAGTAACATTTTTTTAAAAAATACATAAAAATCCATAGTAATAAGATTAATAAAACCTAACACATAACCAAGACCGAAGTGTAGCAAAAGGATAGTCATCAGTTCACCTTTCTTGAGGAGGCTCTTTCTAGTTCTCGCACTAGGCCCCCTATCCATGGCAGGCCCGAGTTCATCTTTCCATGAGATATTTACCTTTTTATGGGTATTTCTCAGTAGGATCCTTGCCTTCCATTTCCATGATCTCATCATCTTTTGAGCTGCTCATCTCTAGAGGAATTTTAATTGATCCTTCCACTACTTCAGATTTGTCAATTTGGTCCTAGAGGATGGATATTCTTTGTTCTTGCATGACAATTTCCGCATTCAGCCCACCTATTATCTTATTTTGTACCTCAATTTTTCTATGACACTCCCTCACTTCTTGAACAATATTTTTGTTTACCAGAAGGATTGTGTCTTCCATATATTCCACCCTAAGAATTAAATATTCCCAATCCACCATGTTTCTATCCCTTTCCTTGCTAGCAACACTTTCCTAATAGGATTTATCACCTAGTTTCATATTCTAGAGGCAAGATGGGGAAAATGTAGACACCCTAAATTCAGATGCATATTCCTAGTATTTTCTTAGTACATCATGTTATTCATCCCTTTATGATTGATTAATCATGTGTATTACACCTCTTTAGATTAATTAAATTAATCTCTAAACCTTAATTTAGCTAGCTTAGTTATCATTTATTAAATAAGTGATTGATTAATTAGTGTGCACATTATAGCTCATTAAATTAGTTATTTAAATGGGAAAGTACACCTATTTTCCTAGTCAACAGCCACTAGGACTCTACTTCACCAGTCCAGTCAACTCAGGTTCTAAAATCCTAGAAAGGTGGGGGTAATTAAATTTCACGTACAACCACCTTTTCGGATAAAAATTCTATAAATTAATTCATTTTTTTCCCCTCAATGGAATTTATTCTTCCCACAACTATTCGGTCCCCTCAAATGCTAAAAATAGCATGTGTATGTGTATTCAATTAGTTTCAACCAATTTCCAACCACTACTTAGCCTTATAAAACATAGGCTTATCCTATCTCAAATCCCCTTGGATTATGTGCAATAAAAATCTACTAATTTACCTCCCAATATTTGCATATTGGAATCTTTCTAAGACCAAACATGTGTTTGTAACAGTTTACATCCACATCTGGAGGTCATTCAAGAGCACCCACAAATCAAAATCAACAAGATTTTACAAGATTAAAGCTTCTATAATCTTACATCAAGTTTTGCATTGAGGATTTACTTGAAAGGTATATTGAATTGTTTCTTTTTTTCATTATCCGGTAATTTTTACTATTTACAAAGAACAATTATTTATATTTAAATATTCCTTGGATGTTAAGGTAAGTGATTCACATATTCATTGTATATGTATATAGTCTTCAAGTATTTAACATTTTGTCTATTTTTGTATATTATTTACATATTCGGACATTCTTTGAATACTTTAATTATTAAAAAGATAATTTTCATTTACCTCTTGTATATGTGGGATCCCTACAATTCTAAATTTGATATTTTTCTACTTTGTTGTCTACCAATTAAGTGCTCTGTCGATTGCTTCCACAAATATCTTACTAACCTTATTCATCCAATATATAATACATCCCATTTGAATTAAAATTATGAGATTTTGGAGGGATTATTCAAATTTTGGAGGGATAGTTATTACTTTACATTAAGTCTACTTTTTTGGAAAAATAGTGAGTTTGATACAAAATTGTTGCATGTATTGAATTTATTAGGTCACCTCAACTATATTAATTTGTAAAGATGTGTCCACCTTGAATGGACCCCACCCTCACAAAACATTTGCTCAATGATTTAATAAAACCGAATATTTTATTAAAATATAATTTCAGAAATTGCTACAATGATATACAATAAGATACAAATGATTTAACACTTTTATAAATGTAACTATGTAATAAAATGAAAGAGATAGGGAACTTATCTAATTTTCACTTATCCTGAAGTACACTCGAATTGGAACAACTAATGAACAAGTTGGGAAGATAATTGGAAATACTCTATCAAGATTCGGAACTCATAGAATGACCGAGACATGGGTGCTCGGGCCGGGATGAGGGCATAAGGGGTGCCGAGACCTCTCGGGACACTGGAGTCTATGGAAAAGATCGAAACCTGATTTCTTTAGTTTTTTCCGGGTTTCACACTTGTTCACTAATGATCACTTGTATGTCGCACTTGGATCCTAGAGTTACCTGTAAATCTACAACACAAATAATATCCTACAAAACCCCCAAACTACATCAAATCCTAAAGAAAAAAAGATGTAAAATGGGGATTTAGACTATCCTCAATTGTTAACAAACCGAACTTATAACCAAGAACTACACTAAATCTCTCGACTCCATGTAGTTTTATATGCTTGTGTGTGCAATCTTGCTCCTAGTTTTCCTTTATATCGATGACACCAAGATAACAAGAAGTAGCTAGGTAGAATGCAAATGTGTGGGATGGAATTTAGAAAATTCCCCTTTCTATGCAGTGTATACAGAGTAAAATCCCAAAATGTAGTCCCTTTAATATTATGTAGATAAATACCGCTTGATAAAATTACTCACCATTATAATGGTATGTATGTTGTGTTTATATAAGGATCCCTTGCTTGAATTTCAACACTAGTGACATGAAATGCCAACTAGGACCTCAAGATAGGAGTAATAAAAATGAAAATGCTGACCACAAATGTCAAAAATGTGAACAAAAAAAAAAGAGGACAGGAGCTCCCAGGTTAGATAGGAGCGCACTGGGTGCTAGTGATCGATCCGGGCGCTAGTGTCCCGAGAGAACTAATGAAATATATGAGGAGACTAAACAACGGGTATCCATGTGACCTGACTAGAACTAGGTGTATGAGTGATAGATGTGAGAGATAAAAACAATAGAAACAATCAAAGTAAGTGGATGGACTAGGAAGTGTGTCACCAATGAATAATTTTCTTACTCAAGATCCATATATAAAACAACATACTTGGTGGTATAGTAAATAGTAGTATGTGCATGATTTTGTGTCTACATTTTCCCCCCCTTTATGTTATTTGAATGAAATTCAAGTAGTGTAAAGGAAGTAAGGAACATACTTGTGAGAAGTCCGGAGAAGCCCTGTTGCAGAAGTACGCACAAAATATGAAAACATATAGCGTGGCAAACCATGGATCAGTGTGTCAATCCATGTGGTGTAAATAGAGATGGAGAACCATTGTAAGGAGCACTTAGAGAGATTGATAATTTGATTTTCAAGTGATTTGGAGATTTCAAATTATAGTTGATGGAGATTTGACGGGGTAGGGAGTGATCAGTTCCCAACCCTGATTTTGTATGCGTGAAAAATGGAGGATTTAGTCATCCTACCACGGAAGAAGAGTGTTAGTGAGAGAGGTCTAGTTTTACCCTCCAAATATGACTATAGCCTCAAAGTATTTAGCTATTGCAGATGGACAAAGACCAAATTTGGTTCATTTTGATCCATTTTGATCCAATGTGAATAACCCATATAGGAGCGGTGTAGGAAAGGCAATGACGTCTCATTGTTCCCACTCGGACGGGTGTCATGATGTGTATAGTGTTAGATGGCTTCCATGTTAGCTCATTTGGCAATGATATCAAATATTAAGTGACTTCCCATGATAGGTCATCTAGGCAAAATATAAAGTGATGCACTCCCAAGTTAGGTCATCTAGGAGAAATAGTAAAATGTGTTGTGTTGTAATTATTGATGGATTTGATTCAAGTAGTAGAAAATTAAATTGAGATTGAATGTATATGATATATTACTCATGGAGATATTTTTCACTTGTTCCCCTAGATTAGGTCTTAGGGGGTTTAATAGGTGATGATAGACAATGTTGCATGTTGTATGAGAAATTTTTGATATTGATGTATTAGAAATGTATAATGATCATATATTAGCCTAAGAGGGATTATATGATGGTCCGATTGTATGCCCCCTTTCGGTGAAAGGGAGAGTGGTAAGAACGAATTCTAAGCTGAAAGTAGATGTGCAATGATGTAATAGCATGTGAAATGAATTTTAGTATATGTCACAAATTTGTGTGTATATTGATTTTAGAATATAGTGTTGTGAAGTGTGGAAAATATGATAGTAGGAGGAATTCTACACTGAATGGCGCGAGATGGGGAAGAAAATGGAGTATAGAATCTCTAGATATGATAAAAACCATGTAATGTGTATTAATTAGAAGGATGAACTCAAATAGTGACTATAATTACTTAGAACTTGTGAAAAGTGTTATATATATAGTAATGGTAAAAAGTGAATAGTCACTTCATTTGAACCTTGATTGATTTTGATTTTGAGCTCTGAGCTTGTGAGGATGCCTCAAATTAGAGTAGCGAGATTGAGCAGATTTGAGATGGTGGTGGTGGTCATGGCGGCACAGGCGACGAGATGAGTCGATGTAAGTGTGGTGATTTTTAAAAACTATTTCAAATGAGTTTGTTTTTGTGAATTTTTGAAAATTTTGAGTTTTGAATTTCTAGGTGTTTTTGACCTAGGCAAGAGCGATCAAGGCGTTAACATCCTTTGGGACATCAGCGCCAAGATCTAGGCACTAGTGACTTGCTCCTAGGGGCCCGTGTCCTCGCTCCTATGATCCGGCATCCCAAGAGATTGTTTTGACCCCAGAACGTGATGAATTTGAAATTTGATGTATTTTGGTATTATGAATAGTCATTTTTGCATGTATATGAGGTGTTAATGTTGTGTTTTTTTCCGATGTTTTATGTTGTGTAGAGGGATATCCATTCGAGAGAGTTCTGTGGAGGTTGACACTTGAGTACATTGTTGGGATTGGGTTTATCTAACATGGAGTGGAATATACCAAACCGTGTTGGCCTATGAAACATAACAAGATTGGGGATGTACCCCATAATATACCGATGATCACTGCATTATGCGAGAGGTGGTGTGCATACTTGTACTTTTGGTTACCTACTGGGGAGATGATTGTGACCCTGGAGGATGTATATCACATATTGTAGCTACCAGTTGTGGGTGAGAGAGTCTAGGTGATGACAATAGAGGATGCTCAAAGGAAAATTAGGGTTGTTAGGTGATACTTTATAGGGACATGGGTATAGATAGAGACCCATATTATCTTGGATGCCATACTAAGATCAGGTGTTACGCAAAGTGGAAATTCATTGCAGTGGTTATTGCTTCATCGGTGATAGTGGAGGGTGGTGGTGTAGGCATCTTGTATAATATGCACGATATGTTTTGGCATATAGAGGAGGATGGGACTAGATGTGTATGGGTGCGATGTGTATTGGCATATTTATACAAGGACCCATACATGTTCACATAGAAGGACCAAGGAGGTGGACCTGGAGCCACCACATTATTACATGTGTGGTCCTATGAGTACATTGTGATCCGAGGTTGTTAAGTGGGTCGTGGGCTGATTAGGCGAGGCCCAAAATTTTACTGAGTGAAGTGCAAAGGTACACGTAGTAGGAGATTGGTAACTACTACCTATAGATCTATGTTGGATCATATGGGACTAGAGGGCATTATATGGAGGCCATATTGATCTTATAGAGAGTGGCTTGAGGATGGAGTAGAGCTACAATGTATCAGATGTACTATGTGGTTGGAGGATCGGTTTCCTATAGTGAACGAGTTATTTCGGGTAGAGTATATATCACGTCGAGTTTGGTATTACATATTATGTGCCCCTGCAGTCGTATGTATTGGTGCAAGTCACTAGAGCTCCGATGAGACCAGGGGGTGAGGCTAGGGCTAATAGGGTCACAACTAGTTCCTCCTAGTATAGTTGAGGTGGATGCAGGTATAGATACGATAGAAGTGGATGATGTAGGATGTAATGAGGAATATAGTGTATGGTGGCAGTACACCAATGGGTATTATTATTTCTAGTTGTATTGAGTGTGGCGGGAGCACCACCGGTTGGATTTATAGAAGGGTAGGCACCTACCCCACGATGGCGATGGTATAGCAGAGCAAGCGATAGCAAAGAGTGAGTATTCATGTGTTGATTGTTTTGGTTTGTCACTTAGTTGGATGATTGTCGATTTTGTATGTAGTAAATAAGTCTAGGTTGGATGGTTGTAGGGGATGTTTATTGGTCATTGATTGTTGATAAATTGATCTCGTACATTGATGTGGAATGTGCCTACTAATGTACTCATGGGAGGTGGGGTGTTGGAGCGAGTATATGCCATTTTAGGTGAGCATGCCAACTTATTTGAGCCAAGAGCAATAAAAATGGTGACATGTACCATGTTTTTGAGTGAGAGTGAAAAGGCACGGGTGGAGACTCAACAAGCTAGGAGGCTGTAGGTGGAGGAGCCCTAGTGCAGGATGTTTTCACAAAGTATGTAGAGCTACAAGGCCCATTTGCATATTAGTCGCTAGATTTGGAATTATTACGAAGACAAATGGAGAGATATAGGGGCCACGAGTAGTGGCATAGATTGAGGGTAAATCATCTAGTTATAGAGATCCCACAGATTGTATATAGCGACAGTGATGATTATGTATGACTTGTATTGATGTAGTGATGTATGAGGGCTTTCCCCTCAACTCTTTTGTTTTTTTAACTATGATTTTTACTATATATGTATGGATAATTCGCATTATTGTGTTGTGTTGATGTTATATAGATATGTGATGCAATGATTATTATTCATATGTTGGTCATGTGATGATTGATTTTCATTATGTGAATGATTATGTTGATTTGAAATAGATGATGATGTAGATAGGAAGTAGATGAGAAATACTTGAAAGATGGATTGTATGATGATAGATAGTGTGTGCTAGTAATATATGTAAGTAGAAAAATGAATGATATATGATGTATGTGAACGTGTGTATGAATGAATAGTAGTAGATGTAAATATGAAATGAAGAATGTGAGATAATAATGTGATTGAGATGATAGTAATGATGTATGTATTTACGTGTGAGCATGATGAACAAAGGGGGCGAGAAGAGTGATTCCTAGCGTATGTGTAGTAAGATGAGGTTAATTCATATAAGACCCCTCAAGTAATCAAGAATGAACCATATAACAAGAGTGCTTTATCAAGGAATGGTGTGGTAGTGTACACTTCATAGATAGATCAATGAAGCATATAGGATAAAGATGGAACAGGATTCTTATTTTAATGAGATCCCTCAACATCATGTATTAAATGTAAGAACATGAGTGTGTCATCGGTGATTAAATGAAATTGACTATTTTAGGCTAGTGCAAGATAGTTAATCTAATCGGGAGGACATATATAAACATAGCAAATAAACACCATAAGATAACATGTAAATGAAATAACTAAATGAAACTAATGAAAGACTAAACCCTAGTGTGAAAGAAGGAAATGAAATAACTTAGATGATAAGCGGTGATTGTTGAATTATGTTGCAAAGTGGTGCATGAAAATTGGAAAGCAAGAACAAATGTGCCATAATGCCGGAAATTATAGATCTAGATGATGTAGATGGAATGGGATGCCCAGAGCAGGATCGAGAAACCTATGGGCACTTTGGTATGATATATGGGTGCTCTGGTTTAGGAAAAATACCGTAACTAGTCTTTACAAGGTAAGAAGGTGTTCGGGAGCTCTACATGCCCATCGCATCAATTTCTCTGTACTACACCGAATGCTCCAAATATTCCAAGGAGAAGAAATAACTTGCAAGAGACCAAAAGGAAGTATCAAACCCCTAAAAAATAGATATGTAGAATGAATGGGTCGACTGAGCTCGAGCTTACCATGACCGTGGGCTTACTAAATTGAGTGTTGCACTACATTTTGGACCTAGATGTAGTTCTTGGTGTGTGTGTGTGTGTGTGTGCATGTCATGCCCTAGGTGCTCTTGTGTCAGTCACACTTTGTGAAATAGTGAGAAATAGCTAAATGTATAAAATGTAATAGTATGTGTGCATGGAATAGAATAGAATCCCTCCCCTATGAAGTGTGATGCAGATGTTCTAGCTTGTGACTTAATGATGGAGCTATGTGGATGTCAATGCAATAGATGGATGCAACTCTAGATGGAGTGATAGTAGTATATGATGTTAGGTCCCTCATTATGGTCTCATAACTTTATATTTATAGGGTTATCTTGGTATAATTTTGTAATTAACCCGAAAATGTCAACCACAAGAAAGATAATTATGAAAAATGGCTAGAAAAGACCCAAAAAATGGCGGGAAAGTGGAAAAGAGACTAAAGTGTCCCCGGGTGGGACCGGGTCCCCATGGAAACCCCGATTAGAGATAAGACAATGTGGGATCTTTGGAAATGACTGGGTAAATGGGTGTAATAGGTCACAAAATACAAAATAAAATAAATAAAATGGCCAAAAGAATGGGGGTTAATTAGTACTTTCTTCCCTTGAGAACCTTCTAAATAGTAGTATGAGACCGGGATAAATAAATGTCTAAAGTGCATGATTTTGTGACTACATTTTTCCCCCACTTTATGTTGGTGAGTGGAAATCTCGGTAACATAAAATAGATAGAGATGCGTACTTGATGCTATTGTAGAATGATCAAGAAGGTGTGCCAAAGTACTAGACAAAAGCATGGAATGACAAAAATATGGAGTATGGAAACTATAGATTAAAAAATGCACAAATAAAAAGTGATGAGAGTGAACCTATGACAAAATGCATGTGTGTGTAGTTGTCATAAGTGTGTAGTGTACTTTCATGGTTAGTAAAGCATTTGTTTTTACATAATGTTTTTTTTTTCTCTGTGTTGTTGCCCCTATTTGACTTCTCATTTCTCATATGGATAGACTTGCAAGGAGAAAATGATCAAGTAGTCAAATATGTATGTATGTAAATGTAAAAATGCTATGTAAAAGACACATGTAAGTGTAAAATATGCAAAGTGTAAATGTAAATGTAAATGTAAATGGAATATGTGTACCTAATCCATGCCGATAAAGAGTGTAGAATGATGTTTAGTATTGTGAGTTTTTTTGGGCGATCTCACACCACCCTAACTGGATAAGTGCAAGGAGGAAATGCTTTGTGTCCTCTAAGCTCTAACCACTTCTATTGAAATGTATGTGAAGAGATGTTTGTATTGTCCTAGTTTTTTGGGAAATCCAATGCCACTAGCCAAAGTAGTGTAGAGAGGCACACCCACTATAACCCCCAAGCATGTAACTACTTCCTAGAAATGCTAAGTACATCATGTCCTATAAAATCCACTAGTATGGGGTTCGTAGACTAGTCTGAACCCACTCACAATAGAAAATTAAACTGTGTTGGTGTAGAATCTCTGTGTTAGTATGTAAAACCCCAAATGATGCCCCCTCTTTGGGGGGATGCATGCAACGTTGATATGAAAGAGAGACATGCGGCCCCAAAAGAGGACCAACCGCATGTACGCTGCAAAGTTCTTGGTAAAAAACAAGACACACACAAAAAATAAGGCTATCTAAAGACAATTTTAAATATGCATGTATATAGAAAATATTTTGTAATCTACGTAAATAGTGTAACACCTACCAAACAATGTAGCAAATACATAAGAAGACAAGTAGGATGAAAAAAGTGGGTTGCAAACATGGGATATCACTCATGATGTTGCAAGACATGCAAGGCCATCATGGCCATAAAAATCAAACAAGTGTGCACACCAAATATAGGGCAAGGCCCGTATATAATAATAAACAAGAGTAGACAATACAGATAATGTAAACAAACAAGTATGGAAACCAATATCCATGCCTAAGAAATGATACACATGAAGCACCCATTATCATGTAAGAAAGATAGCTAGTATGTCAAAAATGTGTATAAGCAAGTGATGTAAAGTGCTAAGTATGAAATGAAACAATAGCACCTATAAGAGACAAATATGGATGCCCCAGGTGACTAGTGAGAGTAAGGTTAAAAGGTGATCATTTATGCTACATGTAGGATACATGTATATATGATCACAACTACAAGAATGCATATGTGTGTATGATATAGATAAATGACATACAAGTAATCAAACTATCATGTGTAACAACGTGACCATAATCAAGCAAAAGGAAGAATAAAACCAATCATAGTATGCGGTATGTTTTGGATGGATGTGATGGAATGCAATATGGAATGATAGGAGCTGCATGCCCCCAAAGTGGATGGAAATATATGCAGTGAGGTTCATTTTTTTCCCCTCAGCAGTAAAAAATGAACCATAAACGAGAGTGTATCATCGGGAAATGATCAAGTAGTGTGTGTTTTGTCTAGTGCATTGTGATGAATGTGTATATGTGTAGTGGTGATGAAATGTGACATGTAGAAAATATGTGTGTGGACCTTATAGCCTAAGCGTATACCATAATGAAATGGAATGGGGAGTGATGATTTATCCCTAAGTGTATATCACTATAGGATGAAAAGAGGGAGTGGTGATGTAACCTAAGGTGTATACCACTACAAAATGATAGATTAGGTGACAATTTAGCCTAAATCGTATGTCACTAAAAGATGATTGGATGAGTGATGATTTATCCCTAAGCGTATATCACTACAAAATGACCAAAGGGAGTGGTGATCTAACCTAAGGTGTATACCACTACAAAATGATAGAATATGTGACAATTTATCCTAAAGCGTATGTCACTAGCCTAACAATTTCACATGATATAATTTGGAGTGGTGATCGTGTGATGAGGGTAAGGTTCATTTTATTTGTAAACCCTCAACACTCAAGTATGGACCGATGAACTAAAGTACGTCATCGGGTAGTGTGTGTAGAATGTAGAAGACAATGTAGTATATGTAAGGAAATAAGACGACCATGTGATGAGTAGAATGTGTAAAGATGTGATGTGTAGAATGTAATGTGACAAGTGTAGAATCTGTAAAAATGTAATGTGTAGAATGTATGTATATAGACTAGAAACGTAATGCTAGACTCCTATGTGATGAAGAATAGGGTTAGAAATAAAGTATGAATGCGCAAATGTTGAAATGTTGTAGACTGAATGTAGAATGTATGGTGTATAACCCATAATGTGTGGTAAAATTCCATGTGTAATTCCTATAGTGTAGTGTGTGGGGTTCAGTGTAGTAGTAATCCCTCAACATTCAAGTGTGAACCGAAGCACAAGAGTGTGTCATCGGGTATTTCCACTACTAGAATGTATGATGAGTATGCCTAATGCGAGAGGAGGAGTGGATGATAATGTTGGGAGTGTGATGTATAACTATATAAACATGCTCAAATGAAGGGTGGGTAAGTAGATGTGATTCCTCCCCCAAGTGTGTTCATGAATAGATCATGTAAATTCATCAAGGAGGTCATCACTTTCGGGTCATAACCAAAAGGATAGGAATTAGTAACTTGGTAAGAAATGGTGTCTGGTTGATCATGCAATAATCCATTGAGGTGTAAATTATACATACCCATAGCATATTCCTCATTAGTGAATATAGGTAGTGGGCATCCATGTGCATACCAACAAGTAATATTTTTGTGTAACCTAGGAAGGAGGTATTGTAGATGACAACATGACCAAAGGGCATAGGAAAGACAATATCTATGTGACTAGGATCTAGAGTTCCCCTAATATAATAAAGCCATGATTGACCTAATGTGAGTGGCGTAGAGCGAGGGGTGCATGCAAGAAAAATGGTGAGATAAAATATACGGAGACCATAGGTGGCAGTAATGATGACATACCCATGATAGAGATGGGGAGCATATGGTGTAGGGTGGAGATCATCGAGAGTAAGTCCTAAATGAGTTAAAGCCTCATGTGTGCATATAGTGTCATCACATGTAGGATCAAATGGAATGTGTTCCCAGTATGAATTTTTCATAAAATGTGTGCGAGTGAATAATGGACATGTTAACATAGGTGGTGTAGGTGAAGGTGAATGTGATAGAGTGATGTCCATAGATTGGACAAGCCCCTGATAAGGAATCATAGCAGTAGTAGTAGTAGGTGGCATAGAGGAAACTACATCTATCACACAAATGGTACCTTCAAGTGGTGGTAAATGGGGTGGTTCCTCCATAGGTTGAGGATCATTTGTAATATTGTGGAATATGAAGACTAGTATTAGGAGCATAGTCACAATATTGGAATGGGTCATAGTCACGAGAAACAATATGTTCAATACCATTATGGAGGAATTTAACACAATGATGCATTGTGGATGTAATGGCTTGCATGGCATGAAATCATGGCCTACCAAGCAAAAATTTATAAGAAATCGGGAAATCAATGACAAAGAAGACATTATGGATAGTCTTTGGACCAACAGTAATGGGTAATGTAATGTGACCAAGACATGGGTGGACAGAACCATCATAAGCATGTAATGAAATACCAGATAGGCTAACATCACAAGTGGAGAGACCAAGGTGTTGAAGGAATGACATAGGACATAGGTTGAGTTTAGACCCATTATCAATTAAGGTGCGTTTTACACCCACATTTTGAATATGACAGATGATATGCAAAGGCAGATCATTGTCAAAAGTAGCAAGATCATCCTAAGGAATAGATGGAAAGCAATATGCTGAGAGAATGCATCTATAAAGGTGTTATAGACTATATCGGGATGGGTATTGTCAGGGATTAGGGTAGTGAGTAAAAGAGTAATTATCTTAGCTCATAATTTAGGATGGAGAAGTAAAAATTCATGAATGGAGATGGCCATGATGAAGAAACCCTAAGAAGGATGATGGAGGACATTGGGTTCACCAAAATGATTAACTAAAATTGACTATTTTAGGCTAGTGCAAGATAGTTAATCTAATCTAGGAGGACATATAAACGCAACAAATAAACACCCTAAGATAACATGTAAATGAAATAACTAAATGAAACTAATGAAATATTAAACCCTAGTATGTAAGAAGGGAAAGGAAAGAACTCAAGCTGATAACTAGTGACTATCAAACTATGTTGCAGTGGTGTACAAAAAATTACAAAGCAGAACAACTATTCCACTTGCTGAGGAAATGACAATCTGGATGACATGGTTGGACTGGGGTGCCTAGAGTGGGACTAGGGCACCCACGGGTGCTCTGGTATGAGATATTGGCACCTTGGTTTAGAAAAATACCCATAACTGGTCTTTACAGGGTCAGACGGTGATGGGGAGCTTTACTACTGCTTTGGTATGAGATATTTCTCTGTATTGTGCCGAATGCTCTAAATATTCCAAGGAGAAGAAATAACCTGCAAGAGACCAAAAGGAAGTATCAAAACCCTAAAAAAGAAATATTTAGAATGAATGGGTCATACTTACCTCAGTTGCCACAATAGTGGGCTTACTAAACTAAGTGTTGCACTATTTTCGACCCATATGTAGTTCTAGCGTGTGTGTGTGTGTGCATGTCGTTCCCTAGGTGCTCTTGTGTCAGTCGCACTTTGTGAAATAGCGAGCAATAGATAAATGTAGAAAATGTAATAGTATGTGTGCATGGAATAGAATAGAATCCCTCCCCTATGAAGTGTGATGCATATGTCCTAGCTTGTGCCTTGATGATGGAGCTATGTGGATGCCAATGCAATATATGGATGCAACTCTAGATGGAGTGATAGTAGTGTATGATGTTAGGTCCCTCATTATGGTCTCATAAATTTATATTTATAGGGTTATCTTGGTCTAATTTCATTCGTAATTAACCTCGAAAAGGCCAACAAAAGAAATATAATTATAAAAATGGCGAGAAAGTGGAAAAGAGACCGGGCGCCCCCGGATAGGGATAAGACTATGCGAGATCTTCAAAAATGACTGGGTAAATGGGTGCAATAGGTCACTGGTAAATGGGTGAATACGAAATAAAATCAATAAAATGGCCAAAATAATGGGGGTTTATTAGTACTTTCTTCCCTTGAGAACCTTCTAAATAATATTATGAGACCGAGATAAATAAATTTCTAAGGTACATGATTTTGTGACTACATCGGATAGCGAGGTGATAAAACTCACCTACCAAAGATGCAGAGGTCGGCACATGAGTGGTGGAAGCATGTGAAGTGGTAGCAACATGAGTGTATGAGCCAAAATTAATGTTAGATGAGATGGTTTCAATGATGGGAGATACGGTGGTAGGAATCGAAATGTCGACGACATAGGAAGCCAACGTGAAATAGGAGCACTATGCAGCATATGAGATGGTGTAGTGGGGGATGAGCAAGGTGGAGTTTGTGTATGAATAATGACTTTAGGTGGTAGACGAATAATGACCTTAGAATCATGAGGGTAAGATAAGTGAACTAGAAGGTATCCCCACTTGACATTATCACCCCAACACTCCCCCTTAATGTTAAGTGGGGAAAACAAAACAAGACATGCCAAATTAAAAAATTTCTACAAAAGGATTTATAGATCCATAAATCAATAGTAGTTATTCAGAATAGCATGAAAACAAGGGAAATCATACATATATTCCCATACATAAATTCTTAATATAAGTCCTTTATATATGAAGAATTATACCAGACTATGGAGCCTTTTATAAACTAATCCATACCCATAACTAATGCTTCATTGGGATTTACAAGTAAACTCACATATTGTGATTGTTTACTTATTACAAAATGGAGGAACTATTGGAAGTTTACAACATCCTTTAAGAGGTGGTATTGTCATGCACACTCCCCCTCAATGGCAACTCTGATAGTCTTAATAAATCAGGAAACTTGAAAAATCTTTTACAGAACATAGCGGATTTGTGAAAATATCTACAACTTGATCTTCAGTCGAATAGAACTTGAGATCAATATCACCATTGGGACTTTCTCTCAAATAAAGTGCATATGAACTTCAATATGCTTGGTCCTTTGATGTTGAACTAGATTATTTGCAAGAGAAATGCAACTCTGCGGCTTCTGTCACATAAACGAGTAGTTCTCCCTTTGATTCCCATATGTAGTTCATCCAATAGTCTTTTCAGCCACATAGCTTCCTTTGCAGCTTCTATAACACTTCTATAATTTTCTTGATAGAAAAGATATACATTTTTGGTTGATTATTGTTACTACAAGTGATGACACCTACACCCATCTTTAAAACATTTCAAGTAGATTTTCTATCTATAGTATCACCAACATGGTTAGAATCACAATATCCAAATAATTTTGCATCATTACAAGAAGAGTAAATCATACCATAATTAATTATTCCTTTAATATATTTCAGAATTCTTTTTACCATTTTCCATTGATCCTTATAAGTTATAAACAACTCCTACTTCATATGAAATATCATACCTAGTAATATTCAAATAAATTAGACTACCAACTAGATGTATATATAGAGAAGGATTAAATTTAGCACATGCAGGTTTAGGATATAATTTCACACCAACTTCAATAGGAATGGCAACTGGTTTACATTCAATCATGTTAAATATTCTAAGAAAATTCACATCATATTTATATTAAGATGCAACAATAGATTTATGATCTTGAAATATAACCATGCCTAGAAAATGATTTAGCAGACCTAAATCAGTCATTTCAAAATGTTGTTTTATTCCCTCTTTTATTCTAACAATTAAATTTTTATCACTGCTAGTAATAAAAATATCATCAACATACATTACAATAATGATAATATGATTATTTTCAATCTTAACAAATAAATCATTATCAAAACAGCAATTAGAGATACCAAGATCCTAAAAGAAACTATTAATTTTTATATACCAAGCTCTAGGAGCTTCTTAAGACTGTACATAATTTTTTCGGTTTACAGACATATAGTTCCTTACTGGTTATTAAAAACCTTTAGGCTAACACATGTAGATTTCTTCTTTCAAATCACTGTTAAGAAATGAATTTTTAACATCCATTTGGTGAATCTACCAACCATCTTGAGAAAGCTAAAGCTAAAGCTAGAAGATTCCTAAAAGTGCCCATTTTAACTACACTGGAGCAAAAGTCTCAACATAGTCAAGACCAGGTTTCTAAGTGAAACCACGAGGTATCAGCCTTGCCTTGAATTTTTCAATTCACGATACAAATTTATATTAATTTTATACAACCACCGGATCCTACAATGCTTCTCTTAGAAGGAGGAGGGTGGTTTCAAGGTTTATTTTTAATTAAATAATTGCGATTGTGATTAATTTATCGTCTTGATAGTCTTATTTGAAAGATTGTGGTTCAACCTCATAGAGGGTCATCAAGGCATGATAAGAATGTTGACTATGAGTTACCTTTCTAAGACTAACAGGATGAGAATCCTTAACAATATTTTGAGCCCATTTAGGAATCTTGGGATGCAACACATTTTGAGATGACTCCACCTTCATCATATCTAGATCAGGATAATCATCCTCTTGAAAAAAATTTCCATATTGTTAGGAGAAGGATTATCAGGATCTATTTCAAGAGAAACAAAGGAGGGTTCATAAGAAGCATCACAGAATGTCTTTTCTAAGACATGAACATTCATGTTTTCAACTATGTCATGTTTGAAAGGGTCATAGACTCTTAATCCTTTTGTTTTACAACCATAACCAAAAAATATACATGAATAGGAGGTTGGATCAAACTTCTTCCTTTTAACTTTTGGAATAAAGATAGAAGCAGGACTACCGAATATTATTAAGTGAGAGATATTTGGTTTTTGCTTTGTCCATACTTCATGAGGAGTAGCTTGATGAAGATATTTAGAAGGAAATCTATTAAGAATATAGACTATAGTATGCATAGCTTCATCCCATGGAAAATTAGGCACATTAGCTGCATGAATCATAGTCCTAGCCATTTATAAAATGGTCTATTTTTCCTTTCTGCAATTTCATTTTTTTGTGGGGAATAAGGATTTTTCACCTCTCTTTGAATTCCACATGACATGCAAAACTCATCAAACTTTTTGCTAACATATTCACCTCCATTATCAATTCTAATTCTTTTAATTTTCATAATAGAATAATTTTCAACTAAAGCTTTAAATTCTTGAAACTTAGACAAGACATTAGACTTTTTCTTAATGAAATAAGACCAGGTCATCCTAGAGAAATCATCAATGAAGAAAATAGCATACAAAGCACCACTAAGAGAAGGAACTTCAAGAGGACCTCTCACATCACTATGAATCAACTCTAATAAATGAGAAGAATTTGGATCATGATGTTTTTGAAATGGTTCAACATGTTGCTTACCATGCAAGAAAATTTCACATGTTTCATGATCAAATTTCATCTTAGGGATACCAACTACAAGATTTAGGTGATACATTTCATACAAACTTCTGAAATTTACATGTCACGAGTCCTTCACGCCAAATTCTAATATCATTCTAGAAGAATAAGAAAAAAAAAGATTCGAGACACAAATCCATCAAAAATATATAAGCCATTTTTGAATACCAGAAGCAATAACATTACTAAGTTCATATTTTACATACCATTTATCATGTACCAAAACAACTTTATAGTTTTATATAGTTAGCTGAGAGAAAGACAAAATATTATTTTTAAGCGAGGAACATACAAGACATTCTTAATTATTCCATTTGACAATTTAACATTTCCACAACCTTCAGATCTAATGATGGAATTATATCCTAGATATATGTTTTCCTCATATTTAACAACATTTGAGATGACAAAGAAATACATGTTATATGCCTAGAGTCACTACTATCTAGGGTCGATTCATTTTCATTTGAACCTAAGAGAGCAAAGATATACACGGTAATAGATTGCTCAACATTATTCTCATGATTTTGCTTTGCTAATTTTTCTTTTTACTATTTGGTTTATTATTTCTATTATTCTTAACATATTTTTATCTTTTACATGACAATTAGACTCTTTATGAACAAATTTTCCACACTCATTACTTGAGCCATTAAATTTGATTGTAAATTTATGATTTTTTTAATGAGAATTAATCTTATGCTTGGATTTAAATCTTGATATGTTATTAGACTTCTGATTAGGATTACTATTATTCCTATTTTGAGTAGAATTATGATTTTGAGAGAACAATTCCTGAGAAGCAGTCTCTTTTGAATAAAAATTCTCCATTACACATTCTTCTTGAATTAACAGAGAAGATAGAGTATCTAAATAAGGCAGATCATTCTCATTCTGAGATTTGGAGTTAAGAATAAATATATAGTTTCTAAATTTTTCATGAATATTTATCTAAAATTGTTGTATTATTTTCTCGTTTGTTTCAATTAAATGAGTTAGCTACTAAATAAAGTACACAACTCAAGATATGGAGGGTTTATGGTACCTCTAATACAATATGATGGATGAATGGGCACACAAGTGATCCCTCCCATTACTACGAGCTTTGTAAACCTGTAACTCAAAAAAACTAAAGAAAATTGATTAGATAATATGTGCGGGTGTTTCCCGAAAAATCGGCTCCAAGAAATGTTAACTTCCTTGACGGATGTTGTCCCCATTTTAAAAGGAAAAAGTAATATAAATGATGGATAATCTGATAACATGTAGAAATTGAAGAAATATAGATTCTAAAGGTAATTGAGATTTGATCTATATACTGATTTAATTGAAATAACTATAAATTAAATGTTACCTAGTTTGGGTTAATAGTGACCCAGAATATGCAGAGGTAGGTCGACGGTGACCTAAGAGGCTAGATGTAGAATGTAACTAAAATATGTAAACCCTACAAGATCTGGATGCAACCCCGGATGTAGCGAAGGCTTGATTATGTTGGATTGACTGTAGAAGGGATATGAAGGAGTATAAACTAGAAAATGATAGACAATGGAGATTATGAAGGGTAGATTGGGAATCACGACCATGGTCGATGGTGGCCAAGGTAAAGGGAAGGTGACTGGGATGTAGATGGATTAATATGAGATAACAGGAAGTAGGATGATGGATCTAGAAAATAGAGATATGACATGAGAAAGGTTGGAGAAGGCTCGGAGATGGATAATATAGTTACAGAGAGTCGAGTCGATGACGACTCAAAGCTGGGCAACGGAAAATGTAGCGAAGAGTGAAACAAGGCCAAGAGAAGATGGACTAAAAAGGAATCCTACAAGCATATAAACTAGAAGAACAACACGATAACGAGTCCGGGCACCGATGGAGATTATATGATCCTGCAATGTGTTAGATTAACAAGATAGAAATAAAAATGATTTAGATAGCATAAAATCAATGTAAAACCTCCTGTAGTTATTCAAATGATCAAGATGAGCTTCTGAGGGCTGCAAGAGGATTGTTGAGATGCTCTGGTTTGAAGGAGGAATGTGAATAGTGCTAGAAAGTTTCAAAAAAATTATGTATGTGTTTTGTTTTGTAAAAGGAATGAAATTAGTTTAATAGGTTTGACGGTAACCAGGTGGATCGCCACCGATTATGGGGAAATTTTCCCCAATGGGGTTATTTTTATTTAGGTCGGGATTTGGTGTATTTAAGAGTTGGAAAATATACTTTAAAGCTTAGAGTTAGTATTGGGTTATTTAGGGATGTGATATGGGTGAGTTGGAGATAAAGATAGGTTAGAAAAAGCATAGGGATCCTAAATAGAAAGTTCACTAAGGAAAGTAGATATTAATTAATTAATTAATGTGAATTAAAGGTGATAGATATTAAAGTGGGAATTTTAATTAAATAATGGGGATGAATTAAATAAATATGCGTGCATGGGTGATTAAAGGTATAGATACTAAATTTAGGTGTTTACGAAATATAGTATATTGTCTTGAAATAGTTCACAATTACATCCTTCTAATTGAGCTTTAATGTTCTTAATTTTAGCTAGGTAATTAACTAATTTCTCATCCCCTTTCATAAGAGTTGTAAGTAGTTCTAAACCTAGCTTAATTATCTTGGACGAGATAGTTTCTTTTATGCAGTCTTTAATTGCTTCCGAGGCATTAGCATGAGAATCCATATGACCTATATGCATTAAAAATTCATCTCTTATGCTCTGTAATAGGATGGATAAAGCTTCATGTGATATTTGAGAGAAGGAACTAAGGTTTTCAGGAGTTACTTATCTTAGGTGGGTTGTTTTTCCACGCCATTTACAAGATCTCATAGCTTCCTAGCCATGAAAT
Source organism: Taxus wallichiana var. yunnanensis (assembly GCA_018340775.1). Lineage (NCBI taxonomy): Eukaryota > Viridiplantae > Streptophyta > Pinopsida > Cupressales > Taxaceae > Taxus > Taxus wallichiana. The sequence goes on along the minus strand of CM031242.1, from coordinate 324,180,010 downwards.
GGGATTTTAACCTTACTCTTCAAATACTATAATTAGTTCCATTTAATAGCTGAGACTTATCCATTGGAAAACTAATAGAACTAGCCATTTAATGCTTAGAAAGTAATGAAAACAAATACATCTAAAAATGAACTAGGAGAGACAAACAAAGACAAAAAAAAGCTACATAATTTCTTTAACAGTTATATGTACACAAACAACTCAGGATGTATTAATAATAACTCACTTTGGTCGAGTTTACTAGTGAGCCAACTGAGATTGAACCGATTCGAGCTATATGCCCTTTTTAAAAGAAAATTAATTAAAAACACATTAGAAAATAAATTAATTAAATGAAAATGAGAAAAGGAATTGGTAACTTCCAATTGCAAAAAATCCAACGGCTAAGAGAGACACACATCACAATTCTAGCATTTTCCCAACTAAATTTCCCTAACGAACTTGAAACACCCAAAATAAACTAAAGTTAATGAACTTACAGATCCAAAGCCGGGATTAAGTTGAGCAACAATGGAATAGCATAGTGATCTATTTAGCAACTCAACATACAACTCGTAAAGGGCAAGCTCACAAACAAGCTAACTGATCTAGATATCCTTAACGATAGCCAAAAATAAAAAATAAAACTTAAGGACATGTGGTAGAAGCGACACGCATTGAAAATCAACACACTCTAGAGGGACATGTGTCAACTTTCCAGTACTTACCAAGACAAATTAGTCTAGGGGACATGAGGTCCCTGGAATTTAATCAAAAAATTAAAAAACTATTGGGTTGGCAAAAAGGTTGAACAAGGTCAACAAAATGCATAGTGACCAAACATAGGACCACATAGAAAAATATCAACGGCGAAGTGGGGACACATTGAAAAATTTTGGCACTCTTTAAATAAAAATCACTCGCATAACTCAAACCCACAGAATAATCCAAAAATAAAGAAATTTGAGATCCACCCGAGAAAAAAGAAAAAGACAAAACAGGTCACAAAATAAAAAAACTCATTTAAATAATTTGCATAGTTATAATGACTATAAAGAATGCAAAATAATTTTAAAAACTTGTAGAAGACTACGAAGAACCAAGGTCACAAAAACACATATCTATGCACACAAAAAGGTACAAGCAATATCTAATCAATAACTCATTCAATAGTCATAATATTTTATGAAAAAAATTGGAATTTTGAACCTGAATAACTTGAAGTCAACTGAGAACAACTAGGGTTTCAGTAAATCCAAAATTAAACTTTAAGCTTCTTCACTATTTCAAATCAAAATCATCGAGAATGATCTTGCACATGCATAATCACCAACTTTGATACCATGTTATGGAAATTATGATAATTATAATTAACAAATTATAAATCCACGAATAAATTGCCAAAGATTATAGATTATGATGTGCAATTAAATTAAACATAGATCAAGATGTTTATATATTGTAAATTATGAAATGTAATAACAAGAACTGAAAGTAAATAAAAGTAAAGTAAATAAGACACGAGAATACCAAATTTAAATTAGGAAACTGAAGGAAAAAACCCCACTGAAATAAAGCATTGTCTGTATTGAGAATTTATCAACACTTTAACCCAACACTTCCACTTCTCTCCTCGGTCTCACAGAAATAATTACAGAACATGTTCTCATAATTTTACAATATAATGATCATAATTATATAATAATAACATCATACCAATCTGTGATGGATCACCCTTATATATACATACATATATATAGGATGGGTGAGCCATTTCACTGTTTCACTCTTAATTGTTGAATACTGACATAATAAAGTTTAATAAACAAACTTTAAAATAACATGGGATGTGAAGTGGTGGTCCACCAAAATGTATCCCCACTTGACATTATCATCCCAAAATTTAGTTATATGTTAACATTAGTTACAAGTTCCTCAAGTGCATTGGCATACATTCAATTTACTATCAGATCATACATGAATCAAATCCAGTCTAAAAAGCAAATATTTCACATTTACTCTTGACCATGATTAATGTACATTCTAAAACACACATCAAGATCACTGTATTTAAATTCATGTCAACATTAACATCACATTAACACATCTAATCCATCTTATCTATTTAACACCATCAAAACATCACATAAAAATATCATATCAACATCTCAACATCATATCATCATATCAAATACATCTACGTATCTAAAGGCATATCTAACACATTTAAAAATGTATTATTTTCCAAAATCATAAACAACACCAGATACAAGATTAATCATAATCATAAATATGTGGGTATATCATAAAAATACATCAAAGCATGGGTCTCAAAACCCCATGTATCAAAAATATACATCAACATAGGCTTCAAGAGAGAAACATACATCAAAATTCATTACATCTACACCTACTAAGTAAACGGAATATCCATCAACTAGATACCCCCTTGAGCACTACTCCTCTTATCACCAAAGAAGACCCCTATCTTGTCCTTTTTACGGACCTCTCTGAGAACTTGACCAACACTAGTAGCACTACGGAAGGAGTTACATGCCTTTGTGCGGATATACCATGTAGCAAGGCTCATCGAGTAACCTTTGTCATATTATCTCCTCATAGTACCTGAGCTCCTCACATAATGACTAGTATTTTTGTAAACTCACATGACCTCGTGGCCCCATCGACCACTAGCATGAGTGCTTTCTTCTTCCTGTAGATTATCTTTCGAAATAGTAGTACCCGTCACTCCATAGGCCTATCACAAGGTCTATATGTTGTTGATAATGATCTCGATCTAATATATCCTGAGTAATCTTTATCTATACAATGAAAATCTACTGACCTAGCTCATCTCTCTAAACCATCAATGTAGCCTTCTTGACCTCTAAACGAGCTACATTAGTCACTAACACTACCACCCTATCCTCTCTATCTCCACCCTCAAAGCACCACCACCCGCTGAGGTACCAACTCTACATGAGCTCATACTCATCTATAAAAACCACCGAACTTACACTACTACCACACAAAATAGGCCCCCTGTCACCCTTTGCATCATCATACCCCATCACTACTCCCTGGCATCCACCACCACACCAACCCCCTCCTAATCCCCCATGTCCACTTCCTCCCTAACAGGTTGGTAGTGCTACATCTATCTCAAAGCATCATCCCTCCGGTAGAACACTCGCCTCCGTAACACCATGTACTAGACTAAACTATTTATCGCGACATGACCAAATTAGATCAACTCCCACTCACCCTCCCTCCTCCCCCACACCCACATATCCGCCACATAGGTACTAGCTCCCTCACTATATTAAACCATACTCGGAAGCCTATATATAGCCTTCAAATTACACTATCTACATGTAGGCCAGCTAGGAGCTAGCTATAGTAATCCTCATCCCTAACCATCCCTTTAGCCCCATGATCCGATCTCCATCTCATGAAACCTACCGGATAATCGAAATCTACCCACCACATCCATGAAAGTCCTCTCATCCAAGCCAACGTAATATTCTCATAATCCCAACACTCTAAAAAAATTATACATGAATACCAAATTTGAGTTGGGTCCTCTAGGACCAAAACTCTCTATAAACCAGTGTTAACAAAGCAAGATCCTAGGAAAACATTATCCTATGCTCCAGCATATCTCCCACCACACCTGTCAACATCCATGAAAATCATCATCCAAATTGAATCGATAAGGCATAATATTTGATACCCAACATCATCATAGTTAACAGAGCTCATCCCTCCCCATCATCATGATATAAGGACCTGTACAAGAATCCTCCGACATATAACTCAACCTCCAAACCATCATCTCCATATAAATGTTGCATCACAAAGCATCCCATCATGCCTCATCAACAATATAAATTTTCTCACCTTATACTAGAAAACATAGAATCTAATGCACATCCTCCAATATCAATATCAACTCCTCTTTTAGAAGCCAAAAATTGCATGTAATAGGGCCTCACCTCTCTAACAAAGCCAATAATAATCTAGTACCCTTATATATAAGTCGGTAATGACACATCCCACTTAACCCCACCGCCTCTAAGTGCCCCCTCTCCTCATCGATAATTGATCACGTACTATCAAGTATTTTTCGGACCCTATCATGTGTATTCAATCAATCTCTATCCCGCATCCAAGAAAATGATAAAAAAAACATTAGATACAATAACCAATCAAAACCACTTAATCAAATATACACATTTATAAAAAACAGACCAAAATTATAAGCGATCCTACCAATCATCATCGGCCCTATGAATCACTAGGTATCTCATACAAAATTTTCGATGATCCCATAGCCAAGATCCAAAAAAATTACAAAAATGAAAAAATCTTAAGTGCATCACCTACCTCATCACACGTGAGTCTCTCGACGTCTATGTCTAGCTATTACCGACTCCATCCCGCTCAATCAAACTTGAAATCACACAAACAATGCTCTAAAAATCTTAATTTCACAAACAAATAATGGCTCAAATGAACCTCCTACACCCCTTATATATTCAATTTTTCCCACCCTCCCAATCACCAAAGCAATCCATATGATCATCGTCAATATTTTCCAATCGCCGGCCCGATCCTAGTAATCGTCATGATTTACTCCTCTTTATAAAAACATCCTTATACGGCCCCGTATCCTTATCCAATTGTTAATCAATGGACACTTGCGAGAGAAAGTACATAAGATGTAACACCCTGAACTGTTGTTACTTCCTCCTGAGCATACAAGTGTTGATATGTGATTTCTTTTGTAAAAAGGATGTGTTCCTTTGATTGAGAAGTCATGCTTGATATGGACTGTATCTTCTTTGAAATTGCAGATCTTTGACTGAGTCGGAATATAATTGGACTCTTTTAATTCTTTCATTTTACACCTGAGTTTAATCTGATCTCGGAATGAATTATGGAGTTATCCATCTATAAGACCCAGCCTTGGATCAGTGGCATTGATCCAAGTAATGCTTTAAGTTTATTCGGGATGAACTAAAATTATAGACCTTTCGCAGGTTGCAAGGTCTGAATGCGTTGAATAAACTGTTCCAGAGTCTAACTCAGGCTGATCGTGTTAAATGAATTGGTTCCCGATATCGTAATATCAGGAAGGTCTTGATCGTGGACCAGGTAATAATTCAGATACATTTAATTCACTAGCCTATTGGTAGTGCAGGAGTGAATCCTGTTCGTGAATGTATATTGTAGGTTCTTTTTCTGAGCATTTGAAATTTTAGACCTAAACTGGATTTATTAAGGTTAGTAACCTAAAACTAAACTATGATCTAAGGGTTAGATTAGTGTTAATCTAACCTAGGCCTAAGCTATAAGCTAAATGTTCTAAGTTAGTAACTTTGTGCTATGGAGGTTAGACTAAGTTGCATCTTAAATCCTAACCTATGTTATTAACCTAACTAATGGACAAGGAAGAAAGGGGACCTATGGAAGGGTGCGAGCCATGGGCGGTAGTTTCTATGGCATTAAATAGGTAGATAAGCATGAAGGATAGATGAGATGGTAGAAGTTTTAACGGCTAACAAGAGCCGACGTGGCAAGTTGCCAAAGTTAGATATGGTCTTTGAATTTCATTTGTCCATCACCAACTATGGCGGTCGGTGGTGATGGAGATTGAGCGGGAAATTAGGAGTAAATGAAATTAATGAGCTTGGTCTTCGAGCTCGGGTTTCATGGGAAGGCATGCAAAATGGAAAAATAGTAGTTTGTTTGGTTTTCATGCGCTCCGGTTTTCCCTCTGTCTGATCACTGGTTCTTCGCACCAGTCTTCTTGGAGTTGCATGGAAAATATGAGTGTAACTCACTCTTTTCTCTGGCAAGGAAAATTTATAAGTCATGGAAATAAAAAAAATTTGTTGGTGAATCTAACTTGGAAAAAGAGGAGAAGGCTCAAGCTCTTTCAGTGGTCTTCTTCGGATTTTTAAGCAAATAACCAGGCATGTTAGGCCCTAACCTTTAAAAATCTTGCTCTCTTTCAAATGATTTCATTAGAACAACTCTGTTCAGATGATTTTTGGATTCAGATGGTTTTTATGGTAGCTTTGTGTGATTTTATTACTGTATCTTCTTGCTGGTTCGATTTTTTCAATTTAACCCTTGATGGGTGTGTATTGTGTTTCGAACTGTTGCACTATCTCGTTGTGTTTTGCATTCCGGATAAAGTTTGTGAAATGCATGCAAGAAGGTATACTAAACCTGCTCTTTGAGAGCCCATGAATTGTTTCCTTGTTGGGTTCAGGCTACAGTTGATACTTGTTGTTGATACTTGTCGGAAAGGATACTGTTGGACTTTTGTTTGAATGTTCAGTATAATTTGACTTCTTTGTAAGTTCTGTCATGGTTATTATAGGTGGTGGTTACTAAATCTTGTTGGGTTTCGCTATGATACTTAAAGTTATTTGTGAGCGGATAACTTGCTGTGTTTACAGTATTTCAATGCGACCTTGTAGAAGTTGTTTTTCCCCCTTGTGTTGCGATTATGGGATTCAACCCGTTGATAGTTTGCAATATATTTATTTATATACAAAATGACTCTGTGGAGTCCATGGAATGGTACGTATATTAAGGACTACTGTAGAAGCCATGTATGTGAATACTGGTAGTTTGATTCTGTCGGAGTCCTGGAGGGGTAACTGGTATTACGACTTCTGTTATCTTGTAATGAATACCTTCGTTTAGCAATGAAACTTTGGTACAGACTCAGTTGGTGTACTTTTTACGTTTCCTATCTGTGTAAGCTTGAGCAAATATTGTTGTAGAGGCTCAGTTGGATTCCTTGTTACGAAATCAGTATTTAGCTTCTGTATAAGCCTGATTGTGAATATTTACCATTGTTGGCATGGTTGGAATCCTTAACTTATATTTATCTTGTACATCGGTTTCTATAGAAGCTTTATCATGAATACTGTTGTTTAGATTCAGTTGAAATCCTTGATAGGTAACCAGTGTTTCTGCTTCTATATAAGCTTGATTATGAACACTTATTATTTTTGGCTCTGTTGGATTCCTTAATTTATATATAGATATCATGTATCTTGGCCTCTGTAGAAGTGGGCCGTGAATGCCATACTTTTCAACCTCTTAATAAGTTCAGATGTGAATACGGTATGTTATGTTTCCTTCTCGAATAATTCGTTAAATGAATTTGTGCATGTTGCGTGGATTTCGTATGAATATCTCTGCATAGTCATAGGGAAACATCATTTGCTTTAATGATGATGAGTCTCTTATTGACTATGATAAAAGAGAATTTCTTTTGATTTCGACCTTGGATCTAAAGCCTTACAGTTTTAGTAGGGATTAGAATGAGCTATATGTTGCTGAGAGGGATTGTTATCGTGTTTGTGCGTGATTACGTCTTTGTTGTTGAGGTTTTCTTGTCTTGTGCTTGACTGAGATAAAGAGTTAACAGTTGTGCCTTGACAAGTGATTGCGCTAGCTATTTTCTCATTCCTATAATAATATGGAAGGTTATGTGGAGTCTATTTAGGATAGAATACTCATCACTGCCTTGGCGCGAGAGTTGTTGTACTACTAGTAAGCTACAGGATATTGTTTAATTTAAATATTAACCAAACTGTGATGCTTCTGGTGGCCTCGTCTGATTTATTCGCATGTGTTTAAGGTGAATGCTTTGCTCTTGGAGAGACGGTACAGTCATGAGCTTGTTCTGAGGGAAATATGTATGATTCGTTTTATTTCTCTTCTGTTGTAAAGTATATGTTGATATAATTTTTATCTAACTTTTGGAATTGTTCTAACATGCTGATGGAATCATGAAAGGTTATGATATTCATTTATTATGTTGAATATATTAGTCCGTCTGATGTTGTTGTCCTTGGGATTCAGATGGATAGTTGTTTAGATGCATTTGTCTTCTTGGTCACTAACGTTTTGATGAAATATTTGAAAGGTATCTAGGACTATTTAGTGACTATAATGTGAGTTACGCGTGTATAGTTTGTTGTATTTCAAGAGCATAGTCTGAAATATGTTTACTTGTTTGGTGAAGTGATTTCATTTAAACAGGGTGTTTAATGAAAACAGTTGGTGGATTGCAATTGTTTTAAGAGTTAGTGCTTATCATGCTCAGTTCATCGAACTGACCCATGTTGACAATTTTTGCAGATGGTTGCCGTAAGTGGTAAAAGCACGCAGATCTGATAGGATGTTCAGATTGTTTAATTTGGTTTTATGATGAATTACAGCTTGATTCTCTAAATGTAAGATGTTCTTTTTCTGTTGAAATAATTGTATCAAGTATGCTGAAAGCATAAAATGTATTTGATTAGCCTGAAGGGAATAAAGAGAGATATTTGTTACTTATGTGTTTGTATTCTTATCTTGATAGTTTGACCTTCTTCGGTTCAAATGATCTTGAGAGCTTGTTATTATTGTATAATTTGGAGACTTTTGTGATTATCAATGTAAGCTTGCAAGAATATGTGACTGAATACTTATGATTGTTTAGCAGTTCTAGTATGTTCTATCTAAAGCTAAATTGAAATTTAGATCACTGTCTTTCTGGAAGCTAGGGTAAAAATAAACCTAAGCAGGATACTAAACAAGCTGAATTAAATTATTAATTACTAGTCTTGATTAAGATTGGATTCTTAATCATTATATCTTGATACTAATAAGTAAGATATAAATTCAGTTATGAGAACTGATATAAACCTAAAAAGGGTTTGGTTAGCAATCTCATGTGAAGGATGGGAGTAATTGTCCAACTTCGTTGATTTAGAATTATGTATATTCTATGAACTCCTTGATGGGACCTCTAGTCTTAATAACTTCTCTTGTGTATTGGGTTTTATTAAGAAAGGTCATTCTAAGGTGAGGAACTCGGGGATTGGGAAAGACTACCCTTAAAGGGAGCGTCTTATGGTATAATTTAACTCAACGTATGTAACACTTTTTAATAAGTAGATCTTTTCGAGGCGGATTTAAAGGTTGACGGCACAATTCAACTGCAGGGTTGTACCTTCGAGAAGATTAGGATCTTCTTGAAGATACAACAATGCAGGTGACTTATGACGACACCCTTTGCATTGATCGTTAAGATTTACACCTTAAACTCAAACAAGTTACTCTGGGACCGATTAGGAATGTGGTCACGTTATAAGGCTGCCTAGGAGACTCAGGGTATCTTGACACACTGGTTTAACTAGGGTTGACCCAGTATGTCGTCATATCCCTAGTCCTCGGGAGCATCCATCTAATGTTATCACCTTACTTATCCGTTTCGAGTGAATAACTTGGGATAGGAGGGACCATTGCAATTGAGTATAAGACATTCTATATAACATAGGAATGGGGTGAAGGACGTATTCAGATTGGCGAGTATGCCGTTAAGGAATACGAGACATAAGCAATATGTTTCAAATCTTTGGCCAAAGTATCGCAATTTGCTGATTGCGTTGTCCTAAGTCACCTAGTCTAAGGGATGAGATGCCGATCAATAATGGTAACAATTATTCGAGATAGGTTTCTTAGACGAGCATTCTAAATCCTAGATTGGGGAAGAGAACCGCATGAGTATTGTGTTAATATTTTAGAGATGGCGTGCATGAAGCACACAAATGACACGTGTGGAATAGAGAGACTTGCGTGCCACACATTGGCTATTTTGGAGGATTGGACATGATTGGCACTTTGCATGGACATGGATGCAGAAATAGATCTACTCTTTTGTTAGTTAGCTAGTAGTAATCTATTGTTAGCGCACTTGCATGTGTGGCTAGTTTTGTAAAGGTGCGTGGTTAAGAATAGCATGTGACCTATTATTGGAAAGGATAAGCGGTGAAGGGAAAGTCCCCACCCTTATATATATGTATAGATGTGTAGATAGATATATATATAGATAATAGATCGTGATGAGAGAGGTGATGAGATCGAGACATACAATGTTATGTTGTGCTTATGCACATACTTTTGATATTGTAATGAAGCTTTTGTAACTTAATGCATTGAATATAATGGAGGATATTGACTGAATCTAAGTATTAGTTCTATGAGTATCTGAATCTAGTATGCTTTTGATCTCATCATGGTTAGTACTTAGTTCTTTTTCCTTGGATATAGATCTGGTATGCTCTATAGAATGATGTGTTAGTAATAGAACTATATATGTTAAGTCTTCATCATGCTAACATCCTACTACAACAACCCTAAAGAGGACTGGTACCTTTACATGCACTTTGGGTGAGCACTCAGTCTAGGCTGAGTGATGTGCCATGTGCATAGGGTTTCATTGGGTTTGTGTCACTGAATTCTAGGTTGCATCATTGGTTCCATTCGGGACCTCTTTTTCAGTTGTTTTTAGGATGGTTCACAATGAAGACATACCGGTTGACCTTAGCAAGTATTGAAGAATGGATACATGATCTGGAAGAAGAATATGCATGGTGGTTCAACACTGGATCTGAGTTTAACGCATGCACTTGGGTAGAACAAAATCTGTATGACAACTTATATGAGAGATTTTTTTGCTATCTTTCTAGTAGAATTGTATGAATGGTTGGTTGCTTATGCATCTAAATGGAATTGGAGGTATCACACTTGTCTGGATGTAGGAAGAATTCCAGGCCCTTTATGATGTTGATATGATTTGGACTCGAGTTGTGGATACGTGGTTTCATGGTGTCTTGAACAGTTATATCTTGGAATACTCAATTTCCACTTATTTGTGTCAGAGGTAGCTGAATTCCAGTTCTTATGACATCCACGGGAGCTTATCTACAAGGAATTCCTATTGGTGATCAAGATCTTGATGGTAACTTTGAACCTGGAGAGTAAACCAATGGCTAACTAAACCCCACCATGTGTGGGGGCGGGGATAGGATTGGTGAAGGATGGTGGACTTAGTAGTGGAAAGGAAAAGAGAAGAAAGGTGGCTTAAGTATAATGAGGCATGCGAGAGGGAGATAGAGAAGTAGTGTGATGTTGCAGTGGATGGAGTTGAGGAGAGAGATGGCTCGTGAAGGATTTGGAGCTCACGTAGAAGATGTGGAGCAGAGCATCAGGAACTCCCCCATCTGGGAAAGCATGACAGGGAACCCTCCTCGGCCTCATAAGGGAGCATGCCAGCAGAGAGATGACTGGGTTGTCGGGCACGCATTTGAATCCACCTAGTAACCTAGCCCTTGCGCTTGGTTTTCTAGTATCTAGTATGACAAGTAATCAACAAGCAAGTTTGGGAAGTAAGAGAGAAAGTACATTAATGGTAGGACAGATGACTTCATTCTATTTGGAGGTGTGTTTTAAGTGCATCGTCTACACAGAATATGAGCACACCAAATGTTGGATTCACTTCTAGAAGTGGAACTACTTCACAGACCATAGGGGTTCAGTATAGTACTACTATCGGAGCATAGGGGAGTATGTCTATAGGACCTATTCCAGCTACAAGTTGGGATCAGGAGGCATGGGAAGTTCTAGTTCAGGTGGATCTGGAGGTTCTGGAGGTAGGGGAAACACTGGAGGTTCTGGATCAGGTGGGCAAGGTCCACCCCAACCCCAGAATATTTATATGGAAATGTCTCTTCATCTTCCAGAGTATAGGGGCATAGAAGATGTTGTTGAACATGTGCATATGTGTGAAATATTGTGGCGTGCAAAAGGAATCACAACTTCTGAGTGTAGGGAAAGCCAATTTTGCTACTACGTTACAAGGAGGTGTGCACATAGTTGGTATAGGAAGTTTGACCCTGATCAGACTTGCATGGATTATGTAGCATTTAAGGATGCATTCTTAAAAGAGTTTCATATCCTGAGTTTGAGCAGAAGAGTATAAGTGCCCTCAAGGATATTAAGCAAGGCACTACTGAAAGTGTTAGAGAGTATGATGCATGGTTTAAAACGTTGTTATCAAAGCTTTCTTATGACATACATGCAAGCCAACATGCACAATGGTTTGTTGGGGGATTGATTACACCATTTAGGAGGGCATTGTCACATAAGACATATATTGATCCACGTGAGGCATTGGAAGCAGCCCTACATGTTGAGGTAGTTGGGAGTATTGACACTAGTGTTAGCCCATTCTTAGAGGCACAGATTGCAGCTATGGAAAAACAACTAGAGAAATTATCAGTGAATTCAGCCCATGAAATGTGCTCAGGAATTTGGTGTATAGATTGTGAAGTAGAGGGTCACACAAAGGATAGTTGTCCTCACTAGAACAGTATGCTCATTGTTGATGGATTGTGAGATATGCCACTTAAACCATGATGTTAGCCATTTGCCCATTATTACAACACGCGATAAGGAAGAATGTTTCAAGCTACTGTAAAATCTGTAGGTCCACAACACATGACACGGGAGGACTATTGGCTGATTGGATAGATCCATGATGTTATTGATATTGGTGTATGAGAAGACAGAGTTTCAGATAACTCTAAGGAAAGAATGAGCATCAAGGACCGGGAGCACAATCAGGTGCGCTATGATCGGAATGAGGGGCATTTTGAAGGTAGTCATGGCAGAGGTCGAGGATACTGTGGTGGATTCGGAGGATGAGGCCATGGTGGTGGAAGAAGTGAGTTTCCTCATGGAACATGTTATACATGTGGATCTCCTGACCACTATAGGTGTGAGTGTCCTCAGAATATTGCATGTTCTTTTTGTGGGAAGAACCATAGCTATGAAGAGTGCCCAGACTTATATGAGCATCTGAGTAAGCAACATAAACAAGAAAACAAAGGGCACAGGATGGTTAGGATACAACGCATTGTGGACAATCAATGGATGCCCAAGATGGGAGTAGAATCGAGGCACTACAAGTGAAGATCATGACTCATGCATTGAGGCACACGTGTAGGGAGGCATTACAAAAACCTACCATCACTAAGGATGAGGTTCTTCATGCACGGTACCCAGATCCTACCTATCAGAAGGAGGTTTATCAGGATACCATGGAAGTGCTAAGGAATCTTTAGGGTGAGATACAATATTTAAAGGAGTAGAAGAAAGCATCAGAGATGGTCCAAACTGATATAGATGACTTGAGAGAAGTGTGCAAAATGTTGTGCCAGGAGAACATCATTCCACTATTAGGAGTTGGTTAAAAGGGAACACTCTGCGTGTAAGTATTGAGACCGGACGGATAGATCCTGCATGCAAATCTCCCTCCTCATAGCCTAGATTATGACAAGGAAATTACTCTGAATGTTGTTGTGGATGGGTGGTTGTTGAGTAATATATTGATTGATAGGTGTGGAAGTCAATGTTCTTACCTTGGATGCATGGGTACAAATGGGGAGACCCCCATTGCAGCCATCCTCTAATGTATTATTCATGGCTAATCGGACTAAGGCCACTCCCATAGGAGTTTTAAAAGATGCATCCATTACCATACAAGGAGAAAAGTTCACTGGAGACTTTGAAGTTTTAGCACTGGTAGAATCAGATAGTTTCCCAGCTCTATTAGGGCATCCTTGGTGTTATGCAAATAATGTTGATCTTTGGTTCAACAAGGGCTATATCAGTTTTGAAAATAAAGAGGAAAGGGTCATTATCCCTTTAACAGATGGAAATTCCATGCCCTATGTTGAGCCCTTAAGTGAAGAAGATCTGAATAGGATTTATGTACGTGCCATCCGAGATCAGAGATGATTGAACCAACCAAAGAAGGACTAATTCAGTGGGAGGATGCACAGTCTATTAGTGATACTACAAGTGTTTCTTGTGATAATTGGGCTCACAACACTTATGAGTTGGTAGGGCGTGAAGTAAAGAGCATATCCCTCGAGGCACTAAACCGCGTTATGTAAGGAGGATAGGTAACAACTCGGTACCTTGTTACACAGGAGAAGGGGATCCCATGGTATTCTGCATGCCATGGAAGAAAAATGGATAGACCCATTGGAGAGGAGAAATATGCTAGCATATACACTACGTGGGACAGCAACACGTTGGTGGGTGGTCCACAAGGATAATCTGGTCAAATGGAATGAAATTGGGGTTTCTCTTACTACTAGGTTCTTTAGGAGCAATGCACCTACACAAATATGCAATTATCATGGTGATCAACCTATTTCAACACCATGTTCAGAAGTGTGAGAGACTCTAGATAGAAGGGTAGGAAGCTTTACCACCTTCACTATGGGTGCACGGTTTTATTCCACTTTACAAGGTTGTGTGCGTGCTTGGTATGTATATGTAGAACTCCATAGAGAAACTAGAAATTGGCAGAATTTAGTTGTAGGAATGGCACAGACGTTTGACTTCTTCTCTACAAAACCTCGGTAGAAGAAGCATTGAAAGTTATCAAGCACTTAACTATGGGGGATAGTGCAAGGCTGAAGAACTCCTCAGGAATTATTAGATAAAGAGGACTCAGGAGTGCGTCTTGATAAAGAACAGAGGCCGATGCAATATTACTTCAACGTGCTTGCCTTGAGAAAGAGAAAGGAAAAATGGTCTACTTAGTAGATGATGAAGAAGTAGATAATCTAGATGTAAACCATTCAACAGGAAGGCGTGAGGTATTGGATAGTGTGGATAAGACCACATGTGCCTATCATGAACCTATGAAGACAAAGTGAGTGAATATTGGAACAGAATATTGAGCCTAAGGAAGCTATAATTGGAGATTATTGGTCAGACTCTGAAGTGGAAAAAATCATTGAGTTATTAAGGGACTACCAGGACCTATTTCCTAGGGGTACCATGAACTTAAAGGCATGCATGAGTCGTTAGGGGAGATGAAGATAAAGCTTAAAGAGGGGTGTGCCTAGTTAGGAAAAGGCCTTACAGAATGAACCCCAATTTTGTGAAAAGGTCAAAGAAGAGATTGATAACATGTTGAAATATGGAATTATCAAGCCCCTTGATGAGTCAGAATGGGTTAGTCCAATGGTGATCAGTATCAAGAAGGATGGATGAATTAGAATATGTGTGGACTACAGGGAGTTGAATGTTGCATGTGTAACAGATCCATTCCCTATGCCATTTACTGAGGAAATACTAGAAGGAGTTAGGGTGTGAAATATATTCATTTATCAGATGGGTTCTCTGGGTATCATCAGGTTAGGATTCCCAGGAAGATCAAGAAAAGACTACATTTACTATTGAATGGGGTAGCTTCACCTATATTGTGATGCCTTTTGGTCGAAAAAAATGCACCTGCTGTATTTTTGTGCATAGTAGTCATCAAGCATTCAAAGAATTTATTCACAACTTCTTACAGGTATATTTAGATGATTGGATGGTGTATGGATTAGTTAAGGACCACTGTGACAATCTATGCTTAATGTTTGAATGGTGTAGATAGTTGAGTATATCTTTGAACATCAAGAAGTGCATATTTTCTACACCATTTGGGATACTTTTAGGACACATAATCTGCTAAGGAGGGTTTTGTTGGTTGACCCAAAAAGGTTGTAGTCATTATAGGCCTAGGGGAGCCTACCAGTCAAAGTGAGGTGCATGGATTTTTGGGACATACAGGATATTACAGAAAATTTATCAAAGGCTATGCTAAAGTTGTTGCACCTTTAGAAGAGTTACTGAAAGGGAAAGGTACGTTCTACTGGGGTGAAACAACAACGCGCACATTGAGACATTGAAGGAGAAACTTACTACCGTGCCCATTATGTGTTTTCCTTCATGGGACAAACCATTCCATGTACATGTTGATGCCTCTGGCATGGCCATTGGTGTGGTGTTGGCTCAACTGGAGAAGGTATTATAGATCATCCTATCTGTTTTGCTAGTAGAAAGTTGACTCCTGTAGAACAAAATTACACAACTATAGAGCGCATGAAGCTTTGTCCATGATCTATGTGTTGCATAAATTTCATCAGTACCTACTAGCTACACCATTCATCTTTTATACAAGATCACATGGCATTGAAGTATTTGGTAAATAAGCCTGTTTTACAAGGTGCATATGTCGATGGGTGCTCTATTTCAAGAGTTTGATTTCACAGTTGTGGTAAAACTAGGAAAAAGTAATTCTGGACCAGACCATCTATCAAGAATATAGTCAGGAGAAGAAGCACAGGCAATTGAGGATACCATGCCAGATGCACAATTATATAGGTTACAACATGCACCATCAGAACTAGAGGACATTGTTATCTTTTTTACGCACATAGGGATGGCACCAGAAGGAATGAAATCCTTGGAGAAGAAACAACTTGCTATATGTGTTGCACCTTATATGTTAATTAGTGGTGACTTGTACAAAATGGGTTGGGATGAAATATTGTGTCGTTGTGTATTGGAACATGAGCATGGGCATTATGGAAGAAGCTCATGGTGGAATTGCAGGAGGCCACTATGTAGGTGATGCCACAACGTGCAAAATTCTTCTTTTGGATTATGGTGGGAGACCCTCTATAAAGATTGTAAGGAATTTTGTAAGGCATGTGATCATTGTCAACGTCTTGGAAGACCAGGTCAGTGAGATGAAATGCCTCTTAGACCTATTACTAATGTAGAACCATTTGAGAAATGGGCTATAGATTTTGTGGGTCCTATTTCCCCATATGTGTAGAACTGGATCATGCTATATTATAACTTGCACAGACTATCTGACAAGGTGGGTAGAAGCAGCACCTACCAAGGACTATACATGGCTAGCTACTAACAGCTTGGTTTCTATGGGAACATATTATTACAAGGTATGGATGTCCTTTGAGTTTGACTAGTGATAGGGGCACACATTTTCTTAATGAGACAATCAGAATTTTATTGGATGAGTTCATGATTGCACACCATAAGACTACACCCTATCATCCTCAGGAAAATGGGACTGCTTGAGGCTTTCAACAAAATTTTGGGCCACACATTAACAAAAATATGTGATGTTGGAAGAAAGGATTGGGATGATAAAGTATCTGTAGTACTTTGGGCATATCAAAACAACATATAAAAGGTTGAACAAAGCCACACCATTTAGTTAGTGTTTGGCAGAATCATTCTTCCTATGGAGTTTATGTTACCTTCTTTGTGTATGTATGCGTTGGAGGTCTAGCTGATGAAAAGCTTTAGAAGAATGGATTGAGAAGATAATTCAGCTAGATGAGTGATGAGCCATAGCACGTTGGAGTTAGAAGCAAGAAAAGGCTAGGTAGAAAGCATGGCATGATAGAAACATAAGGGATAAGAAATTTGAGATTGGACAAATGGTACTTCTTTATGACTCTAAGTTCTTGTGCCATCTAGGAAAACTTAAGGTACATTGGTTGGGGCCGTATGTTATCACTTACATCCTTGAAACAGGTGCTTTCCAGTTAGAAGCACTTGATGGAACACACTACCGGTTACTTCAATGGGAGTAGGCTGAAGCCCTACTATAAATAAGTCTTCTTGGTGTTTGTAATAAGGTAGTATTTCCATTTAGATTAGGTTTTCAATTTTGTATTTCCTTAATGTGTTTCCTTCTTTTCATTATTATTTTTCAATTTAGTTGGTGTGTTGTGAAATAAGCACGCTTGCGCGCATGAAGCTAATTACTACATGAAGTATGTTTATGCAGAGGACTGCACATCCTTTTAGTGTGGGGTGGTTGTTGATATCTAGGTACAAGATTGTGGGAATTGAAAGGTGAAAAGAATAAGTTACTATGGGTGTTCTTCAAGTCAAAGGATTGCTTCTAAAAAGTGACCAAAGATGAAGATGAATGAAGAAACAGTATAACATGAGGTAAGAAGAGGCCATAGCAACTACCAGTAGAAGGTGCAGTGATGAGGTACTCGGGTGCAAGGATGCATGTGCGTTGAAGAGAATTCTGTGACCAGAGGGTAGGAAGGCATCGCTAGAAGGTTATAGTTGAGGTGCGAGGATGTAACATGGAAAGGATGGAATTGGTCAATTAATGAGAGGATATTTGGTAGGTGAAGGAGCAATGAATGCATCAAAAATTTGAAAATCTATATAAGGATGGGATGTGAGTTCATTTTTACCATTGTGATTAAGAGTATTTGAAAAGGAGCCAAGTGTGAAGAGCCGAGTGATCGTATTAAGGTGAGAGGTGTGTAACCTAGTCGTGATGAAGAGATCTGTGTGCGAAAGAGCTTGTGTCCCGGTGGTGAAGGGTTTGAGTGAAGCAAGGTGACAGAGAGGAGCTAGGGCACGTGATTTCACCTAGGGCATGTTGAATCAAAGCTAGGGTTTGCTTCACACATTTTAGAATTCAAGAGGAAAGGATCTACAAAGGATTGCAAGGTAGAAATGGCACCCAAGAAAGTAGTTATAGTAGGAGTGAAGGGAAAGAAGAAGGTGGTAGAAGAAGAAGAAGAGATGGCTCTAGAAAGTAATTTTTACGAAGATGTAATATCTAGAAGGGGTTATCGTCGGCCAAGAGTGGGATTCTCACATAAGGAAAAGTAAGGTGAGTGAGTACAATCACCGTACCACATAGAGAATAAGAAGGAGCTTGACGCGTTCTTTGAACACAAAGACAAATAAATGCATGGTGGAAGACATGTTGGTGTATGATGATGTTGGTGAGAAGCTCTTGTAGAAGATAGGTTTACCAACTATATGAGCTCCCTTACTTGGGAAATATGAGCCCTTGTACCAATGGCTCATGAGTAGAGTGCATGAGGATTTTTCTACTTTGCAGAGTGAGAGTAGAATTTCAGCCACGCTCATCTCCATGGTAATGGGGTTGAAAGGCACAGGAGATGATTTGTGAGATGATCGATAGACAAGACCACAATATTGGAGACCAGAAAGGAGTTGGGGTACACAAAGGGTCGCATATGGTATGGACATCGACAAACTGAAGAAGTATCCAGTTGTGCAAGTGGCCACGCATCTTGTTACAAAGCTAAATGACTAGGAAAGGTGGTCACAAGTAAACACCATGTGGCTACACATTGCCAAAAATATGTCTGAAGGGTAGTCTACAACATTTCATGTTATATTGCAAAAACAATCATTGAGGAAGCATGCGTAGGAGGAAAGATCAGCTTTGGAGCTGTTTTGTTATCACTGGTGTTCATGGAGATTGGAGTACCTGATGGACCGAAGGAGAAGGTATGGGAGTATCCAATGGAACACAAATCACCTACAGAATGCTTCAAGAAGTACTTGTGTGAGGGATCCATGACAAATTAGGTTAAGAAAAGGGCTGAGAAGTGGTATGATAGGCTCTGCGTATGGATTTTGAGGAAGAATGGCGCATCCCAAAGACTTGCCTTTGGTGGTTGGAAAGGTGGTCTAGTTTGTTGTATACCAAGCATTTTGTATAGTGTGGTTCACCATGAAGGATGGAGCATGGAGTCCTTGGTGTAAATTTCCATATGCCTTCACAACAAGGTACTTAGGCATCAGTACATAGGTTTCACGATGACATGCGATGACTAACATTCAATGCATGGATAAGGTAGATTGTGACTACCACACACTAAGGAAGAAATATGTGTATCAGGGGGGGTGCATATGTTGAAAGACTCATTTCAGATGTATTGAGCATTAAACCAATAAGTTTGGTTATGGGAGATATTGGAGCAGCATTGGTGTATCTTCAACTAAAACCCAAGATGGAGAATAACAAGTATGTGGAAGATGAGTTAGCACTTCTAGCACCACCAAAGGGAAAGCATACATGATGGAGAACATCCAGTGCCTAAGCCCACAGAGCCAATTGAAGTGGAGGATGAGGAGGATGAGCGTGAAGATAGTGGTGGTTTGGAGCATAGAGGTAGAAGACATCCTATGAATAAGGATGAAGTTGAGCGCACCACTACACCACCTCAGCCACAGAGGGGGATGATGAGGACTTGAATGCAATCCAAGGAGAGCACAGATTTAAGAGGGTGTTTAGGAGAACAAGGACCCAAGGTGCTACTCCACAAATAGTGCACAAGATCACCCAGACTCTCTCCATAGAAGGAGATAACCATGCAAAAAGAAGGAGGAAACTGAAGTTGAATGAGGAGGTGGAAGAGTCAGAGGAAAGTGTGCCTAATTCTCCTACACTTCTAGAGAACATAGAAGAACAAAAGGATGAGGAATCGAAAGGAGAGAGGAGAGGAGGAAAAGGGAACAGAGGAGACAACTGTAGAGACTACTCAGGACATGGAGACAAGTCCCAAATTTGGAAGCTAAAGTTCCTAAGAAACAATGGTCTAGAAGAACAAGTGGAGAGCACATTCCACTAGCCATGGGTTATGCAGAGGACAGGTAAAATTGTCCACACCCATTTCAGAGCATGCTGACACAAAAAGACTTATATGGTTGGGAGCTCATGGATGAAGATATGGCCATAGTGTGCATGAGGAAGTAGTTGTCATGGTCCATGCACACACACATGGATGAGCCATATTTTGATGTATGTGAGGAGTCATGTGTATCAAGGAGGTTGAAGAAGAAGACACCTCAAGGCTAGACACATGATGGTAAAGCCTATTGTCATGTCGGATGAACAGGTGAGTAATGCATTGGTCAAAGTCTCAATAGAGGTGGCAAGGTGGAATATGGACAAGGCTGCCACAATTAGGGTGCTCAGGGAGGAGATTAAAACTAAGGATGGAGAAATAGTGTGCCTAACGCAAGAGAGGGACTTAGCGCAGAAGAAGAACGTTGTATTTATCAGCATCGAGAGGAAATTGGAGACAATGTCATAAGAGCTAGGCCACACTTGGAGCCAAAAGTACCACAGATGTTTCCCATCCACAATACATTATGTAGGAAAGTTGGTGGACCTAGTACTTGAAGATGAGCCTCTGCTGCATGCCAGTGCCAAAGGATCCAACAAAAGAGGTAGAATGAGAGAAGGCTTTAGTGATGTGGAAGATTACATCCTATGAAGGACTATTGCTACAAGTGCTACAAGAAGAATTGAAGAAAGTAGACCAAGCCTTGAACATCTGCATAGCTCCAGAGGCACTTATCAATGTAAAGACCTGGAAGAGAACAATGAGGTCCAGAGAGAAATGAAGGATGAAACATTGGGCTGCGTAGAAAGATTATCAATGGTTAAGTAGAAGCGTGAGGCCCTGGCAGCAACACAAGAACCACACAAGACTTAGTTGGAAGAGCTTGGGAAGCTCATTGTAGAAGATGGATTTACTAGAGGGAAGAATGACCTCAATGTCAACATTGTGTTAGTCTTAAAAAATGAAAAAGGGGAGATTGCGAGGGATGAATTGGAGTCCATTGTTGTGGACATTCTAGAAAAAGTAGAGGAAGCACTCTGCTGAATGGAAGACCTTGGAGGCTGAAATAAAATAGGAATATCTGAATTAGTTGTTCAGGATGAAGAAGAGACTACAGGGTAAAACATTCTTTCATACATTCTTTCATTCTTTCCATCTTTCCATTCTTCTATTCTTTACTTCAGTTGTTGGAGATGACCATTGTCGGGGTGACAATGAAATTAGTGTGGGGTAATGTTGATCAAAGAACACTTGACAGAGAAAGCACACAAGAAGTCACGCATGGGAAAGCAAGTCATACGCAAAGGTGCGAATGGATAGGAAGAACACACGTGTAGAATAGAAGTTTTTTTGGGACTTAGCCATTTTCACTCATAAAGGTCTATTTTTAGAGATGGCGTGCAGAGCACACAAATGAGGAGAGATGTGCACCACACATTGGCTATTTTTGGAGGATTGGATATGAAGTACTTTGCATGGACACAGGCTGGAAATAGATCTATTACTGTTAGTTAGCTAGTAGTAGTCTATTGTTAGTGCACTTGCATGTGTGGCTAGTTTTGTAAAGGCACGTGGTTAAGAATAGCATGCGACCTATTATTGGAAAGGATAAGCGGTGAAGGGAAAGTCCCCACCCTTATATATATGTAGTAGACTATGTAATAGATATATATATATATAGAGGAGATCATGACAGAGAGGTGATGAGATCGAGACATACAGTGTTATGCTGCTATGTGCATACTTTTGATATTGTAATGAAGCTTCTGTAACTTAATGCATTGAATATAATGGAGGATATTGACTGAATCTAAGTATTAGTTCTATGAGTATCTGAATCTAGTATACTTTTGATCTCATCATGGTTAGTACTTAGTTTTTTTTCCTTGGATATAGATCTGGTATGCTTTGTAGAATGATATTAGTAAGAACTATATATGTTAAGTCTTCATCATGCTAACTATAGCAACCCCAAAGAGGGATGTTAAGGGAATAGTATACCCATCCGGGATCATTTTGTGTTCCTTCTTCCTATGAGTTATATGTCTATAGGATACGAACCCCTTGGTTCCCATATCATTTGATTCTATAATCACACAAGTCCACCTTTTGGCAATCTGTTTTTAACCCTAGTCTTGGGGCATCTTAACTTAGAACAAGAACATTATATAAACCTATCTCATTCAAGATTACCATTTTTAAACTATTGATGATTGCACTTCATCCCCAATCACCCCTAGTTTGAGTGAGGACCACCTATCCAAATACAAATCAAATCATGTCACTTGTTTTTTTCCAACAATTTTCCCATCACAATCCATTTGATAAAAGGAGGAAAATGTAGACACTGCTTTTTTTTTATCACCCTAAGTAACCCATCTACACCCCACACACATGTCAAATTATTAAAATCTATCCTAAGTCACTACCCTCACCCCATAAAATCACATTTCTATCCTCTCAGTAAACCTTAATTACCTACCTAAACTTCCTTAACCACTACTAACCCATATAAATCCATTTTTACCCCCATTACCCAACCTCTTAACATCCTAACAACACTACCTCGCATCCCCACCAGAAATCCCAACTTGGAAGTGGTTAAAACCACTTCCAAGTTGTTTTACCTAAGTTTTCTGGATTGCCAACAATTATAAATAGGACTTCAAAGCTCTTGTTTCAGGATCCAAAACTATTGTAGTGAATCTTTGTCATGTTAGTGAGCCATAAGACACCATCACC
This sequence comes from Taxus wallichiana var. yunnanensis, assembly GCA_018340775.1. Taxonomy (NCBI): domain Eukaryota; kingdom Viridiplantae; phylum Streptophyta; class Pinopsida; order Cupressales; family Taxaceae; genus Taxus; species Taxus wallichiana. Next base: position 324,157,133 of record CM031242.1, on the reverse strand, counting down.
AGCCCCGAATGTCCTCAACACTATTTTTAAGCCATCAGAATCCATATGAATCTTCTCGTAATCACATGTAGGTCTCTTCACTCCATTCTTACATCTAAGGAAATCAAATCATCATTTATATTTGTCTTCATTTCATTTGTATATCATATAGAAGTCAAATCAGTTGTCAATGTCTTTATTTATGTCAAAGTATCTATTTTATTAAGATATCAAATTTTCACGAAATTGGTAACATATCGATCGCTCATGATCCGTATGATTTCCCATGTTCGCAAATATCGCTGATGATTTCTATCAAATTTAAAATTATACAATTTATTTTCATAAACATCACTTCTATCAAATATATTTTGGTTTAATCAGTAATTTGTGAGATGGATGTTCTCTAGATGATTGTTTTGGGTCTTTCACACCCAATCACTAGCATATACAATCTCTTGATCATCCAACAACCATTCATGTGGGAGAAATTAAATATCACACACGATCTCATCCCGTGCCCATTACATTCACACTATAAATCGAAGACATCGAGAATTAGCTTGAGATCATACGCAAAATACGGGACAAAGCGGAGAAATTATAGTTTACTTACTTCATAGACTTGGAGATCACTACAAATATCACCTATGCTACCTATCACATGGAACAAGACCTCCCTATCCCTATTGAATTCTAAAATACATCGTTATTATCATGTATCTTATCATTATCAAAATACTTAATTGTATCAAATGAGTTGACACCCTTCAAGAAATTCCTATTGGATTCTTAGGATCAGCATTCATGAGCAACTCGTTATCTTTATCTAGTTGTCTTTACATACATGTATTCTCACTTAGTGAAATAAGGATATTTTAACTTTGTTCACGTTCAATCATCCTGACATTGTGATTATCAAAGCAAGTATCAGTAAACCTTGTCTATTTGAGTTTTTGGTTTTTTCAACATTAATAGCACCTGATTAAATCAAATATGATTTATTTTATGAGTTGATCTAAATAGAAACAAAATGCAATATTTAAATGCTAAAACTAGATATTTTACTTTATTGCTTGAATATATTGAAATAATGAAAACAAGAGAGGTATGATACTAACCTAAGTTTGACTTACCTCATTGTGTCTTTGGACTAATGTACGTTAATGCGATTGGGTAGGATGTGACCTGGACAGATTCAGAATGGAAAAATTGAGTGTCTAACTAGACCGAGGCACTGGAAGGGTACTGGGGTGTCTGGTCATGATCGGGCATTGTAGTCTTGAGAAAATCTTAGGATCTCGAGTCCGACAATGTCATAAGATCTTCAAAATATCTTTTTGTCACACATTAGTCATAATTCCTTCTCTTATGTCATTATAAATGTAATGTGAAGATCCACCTACAAAACCCTATTCAAAGCATCAAATTCTAAAAATAAAAATACATATGAATAGGTCGATTGACCTTAATTGCCACAATAGTAGACTTACGACTAAGCATTGCACTTGAATTCCATACCCCATGTAGTTTCATGTGCATGTATGTGAAATGTTATGTCTATGATTCCCTAGCGCTAATGACGTAGAAGTAGGGCACAATAACTATATGTAAAAATGTAAATGGTGGATGGAATAGAAATAATACAACCCTTTCCCCATATGCTTGTGTAATGTAGATGTAGAAGATGCCCAAATGAATTCCCTTGACTTAGTAGATAGTTGCACTTGATAGTAAGATGGTTGCCCCTAATGTAGTGAGTATGTTATGTTTATATAGGTATCTCTTGTTCAAATTTTGACATTAATGACCCGAAACACCAACTAAAACCTAGGGAATGCACAGGGTAACAAAAAAGACCAACCTCGACTAAAAAAATTATGACCAAAATTTATGAAAATAAGGGTGTATAAAATCATGGGCGAGGTGCCCTAGTGCTACCCTAGGTGCCCTAGTATAGGACTGGAGATGAAAATCAAGAAAATTACAACACCTAAGACTCCCTAAAAGACTCCTAAAACTATATAAAAATTTGACGATTGTACCATACAAATAACAATGATGACAAACTGACAACAAGACTAAATGATGGGTCACTAGTGAATACTTTTATCACACAAAATCCATATATAAAATAACATACCTAGCGGTATAAATGTAATATTAAGTGTGTGATTTTATGACTACATTTTCCCCACTTTATGTTGGTGAGCGTAAATATCGGTAACATAAAGTAGATAGAGATGTGTACCTGATAAAAAGCCAGAGAATTCCATGTTGTTGAAGAACGCACAGATGTGTAGTAGAAGCATACCGATAGGACTATAAAATCATGTCAACCCATGCATCAATGGGTTGATCCATGTAACGTAATGAACAAGCGTAAAAATTTTTGATGCCATATATTAAATAAAAATGATGATTAAGGTGTATGATGGTTTGAATGCGGTTTAATGATGAATAGGTGGGTAAGGAGTGATTAGTTCCCAACCCAAATGCTTGTATACGAATGAATAATTGGAGGATTTGGGCATCCTGCCACCATAGGAAAAGTGTAGGGAGAAAAGTGTGTTATTCTCCAATATTTAACTACATCCTGAAGATCTAGTTGTTGTAGATGGACTCAGATCAAATTTTGTGATTTTTGGATCCAAATGATTTTGATTAAACAATTGACCCATATATGAGTGATAAAGGAAAGACACTCTTGCCCCAACTCCATGAGTGTCACTGTAATGTGAAAGCTTCCAAGTTGGGTCATCTGGAAGAAAACACGATATGAAAGAGGTGGCTCCCAAGTTAGGTCATCTGGAAGCAAAACGAGATGAAAGAGGTGGCTTCCAAGTTAGGTCATCTGGAAGAAAACGTGAAATGAAAGAGGTGGCTTCCAAGTTAGGTCATCTGGAAGCAAGCACAAACATGTATGATAGCTTCCAAGTTAGGTCATCTGGAAGCAAGTGCAGCATATAGAATAAATTCCCAAGTTATGTCATTTGGGAGAGAGTGGTGAATATAACTCCCAAGTTAGGTCATCTAGGAGACCACTTGTAGATTTGAACTATATGATTTTTGATCTGAACGCATTGATTTTGATTGGTTGATTAATTGTTTTGATTGGTTACTCGTGGAGAGATTTTATGCTAGTTTCCCTAGGTTAGGTCATTAGGGGGATCAATAGAGAATGATGAACGATTGTATTATAAAAGGATTTTTATCATTTTTTCCCCCAAGTTAGGTCATCAGGGGGAATTGATAGAAAATGATATGTGATCGTGTTTGGAAGATTTTAAACATTTTTTTCCCCATATTAGGTCATTAGGGGGAATTAATGGTGAAATATCACATGATGTATTGGTAAGTGTCAAATTATAATGTTTGAATGCATGGTGATGTGAGGGGGATTATAGGGGACCCCAATAATATGCCCCCTTTCGGTGAAAGGGGGAGTGATGAAAAGAATGGATGCTAAGCCAAAAGTAATGACAAGAGGTGAAAACATGTATGTAGTGAATAGGAGATAATAATGAAGAGGTAGAATATGTGCCAAATGTATATTGTCCGGTGATAGGTGGAATTATAAAAAGAATGCCACAAATGGGGTGTAAATCAAAGTAATAACACTCAAGATATGAGTGAAATAGTGTAGTGTGTATTAGTTGTGGAAATAAGCATGAAATAAGGACCATAGTAAGGGTAGTGATGAAAAGTAACTATAAATAGCAAAGTGAAAAAAATTCAGTTACTTTATTTGTCTTTTATGGAAGTGTGAAAGTGTGCACAGAGTGAGTGAATATGCCTCAAACAAGAGCATTGTGTCCTAATCGGTTTGATAGAGTGGCAACTATTGTAGCATTGCATGCGACTACAAAGTTTGTAAGTGCATTAATTTTCACAAAATTTGTGGTATTGTAGTCGTTTTAGTTGAATTTTTGAAAATTTATATTTTTGATTTTCTCTACATTTTTTACCAGGAAAAGAGTGGTGAGGGCGATAGTGACCCCTAGGACTGGAGTGCCTAGAACTGGGTGTTAGTGTCCTCCTCTGGACAAGTGTGTCATCGAGGGATAAGGTGATAATAATCACCTACCAAAGACCAAGACAACATGAGGCGGTGGAAGTGTGTGGAATGGACACAACGTGATTGTATTAACCAAATGGAATATCATGTGGAGTAACCATGGGATATGTAGAGGCTGGCAGAAACTCATGGGACGTAGCAGCATGAAGTGGTGGATAGCATGGATGAATCAGATGTAATGAATGTAATGGTGGAAATGATGGATGAGGTGGAGAATGTGCATGTGACGGTGGTGAATGATGAATGAACTAAGCACCTAATGGAGAAGACTTAAGTGGGATATGCCTACACTAATGGGATAAAGGAGACAATGACCACTCACAAGAGGTAAAGGAGATGATATCAATATCCACTAGTTTTTGTATCCTCTCACGTAGGGCGAGACAATCATTTTCCCGATGGCCATTAATGCAATAATAATTACAATAGTGTTGGTCACATTGACATTGTAATCGGTGGGGGATGATGTTGGTTGGAGGTAGCCAAATTAATCACTCATTTAGTAATATACGTAGCACATCATGTGGTCGAGTGTGAGGAGAGAAATATAAAGGCTCTCATGACAGAGGTGGAGTGGTGGAAGTAGGAACTTATTGCAGAACCAGAGAAGGATGGGTTGGTGGTGGAGGAGTGGGTTGAGTTTTTTTGGGATGTACTTTAGGCAAAGGTGGATATTGCTTTGGATGCTCAACTGGAGGTGTGAGTGGAAGACTAGAGGATGGAATGGTCGGAGAAACATGTGTAGGTGCGATGATATGTGAGGATAGAAGATATTTTTCTAGGTCAATAACTTTATAGCATAAAAGGATGAATGACTCGCAAGTATCATATTGTAACCTTTTCTTAATTAGATATGTTCTAGGTTAATGAATTGCTTCTCTAAGTGGGTATGTGGTCATAAGTAACTCTAGGGCCATTATTGATAATGAAATGACAGAGGAAAGCATCCTCCATGTCATAAAAAGTGCTAATGGACCCAAAGGGTAAATGGGTGTACCATTGTAGTGCCTCATCAATAATACTATAGCGAAAGGCCTTAATAATTGATCATTAGAGTAAGAGGCCATAAGTGTATGGTAGTGTAGGATATGAGCATGAGGGTCACTAGTACCATCAAAACATGTGAAAGTGGGCATGGTAAATTCTTTAGGGAAGGTGGAATTATGAATCTTTTTAGGAATGGGATTTCCATGCAAATAATTGTTGTCAATAGAGGCATAATAGGATTTACTTTCTAAAGTGAGAGTATGAACTTGAGATTGGAGTTTTCCTATAACATGCATGAGAGAGAGAATGTCATGTGAGGGGATGGTAGAAGATGGTAACAATGTATTAAGTGGTTGAAGTTTTCCATTATGAGTGATCATAGGGATGTCAAAAGGTGATACAGTGGAGTCCAATGTGAAAGGAACCTTAGTAGTATGTGCCAAAGGAGCTATAGTAGATGATGGTGGAGGAATATCGATAGTAATAGTATGAATAATATCAACACTATTCCTAATAGGTGAGGTGGCCAAGGATGAAACTTCTATAGGAAAAGATGAAGTAGGATCCATAGATGATGTGGGAATAGAAGGAGAAGAAGAAATAGATGGTGGTGACTCATGCATAATAGTAGATGCACCCTCAGGAGAAGACAACAATGGAGTAGGAGAGTCACACTCAACAGTATAGAAATAAGGAGACTCCGATACTTATCGATATAAAATGCAATTCCGAAACAATTTTGTCACTAACAAGACTATCAATAGGATCATCAATGTAATATGAAGGATAATGTGAGCTACGATAAGATGCGGGTGGAGTATTGTCAAAAGCATTATAAGACATAGGAGTAACTATAACATTAGGTGGAATAGAAGAAGAATATTCATGATGTATATTTGACTATGGATCAATGCCTAATAAGTAATCAATGATAGAGTCATCTAAAGCATCGGGTGGCATATCAGAAGAAGGACCACAAGCAACCGGATGGCATGGTGTACAATGAGTGAATGCAATAGGGTCATCAATAAGGAAGATACCTATAGGAGAATCTACAAGACTAGTCGACACATGTTGTTGGCCTTCCAAGAGTGCTTGTTGAGTATCATCGGGTGTAACCATTGGGGTACTATATAAATATTTGAGTTCAGCTATGGCAACCTCATCATAGATAGGATTGACACTAAAACAAGACATGGCGGTAAAACAAAGAAGAACTATGCTCAACCACTAAGGTATTGAAAAGGATCCAAAGGCAAAGTATTCGAAAAGTGGGGTTCACCAAAATGATTAACTAAAATATGATTTATTTTATGAGTTAATCTAAATAGAAACAGAATGCAATATTAAAATGTTGAAACTAGATATTTTACTTTATTGCTTGAATATATTGAAATAATGAAAATAAGAGGGATATGATACTAACCTGAGTTTGACTTACCTCACTGTGTGTTGGACTGAAGTAGGCTAATGTGCAGACTAGGAAGGATGTGACTGGACGGCTTTGGGAATGGCAAAAGTTGAGTGTCTAATCGAACCGAGGTGCTTGGAAGGGTACTCGGGTGCCCTAGGCCACCCTAGTCCGTGATCGGGTGTTGTAGTCTATGGAAAAGCTCGGGATCTCGAGTTTAACGGTTTCACAAGATCTTCACAATATCTTTGTCTTTGTCACATAGTTGTCACAATTCCTTCACTTATGTCATTGTAAATGTAATGTGAAGATCCACCTGCAAAACCATATTCAAAGCATAAAATTATAAAAATAAAAATGCATATGAATAGGTTGGACTAACCTTAGTTACCACAATAGTGGACTTATGACTAAGCGTTGCACTACATTCCAGACCCCATGTAGTTCTGTGTGTGTGTGTGTGTAATTTTGTGCCTATGATTCCCTAGTGCCAATGATGCAGAAGTAGGGGTAGTAACTAGAATTAAAAATGCAAATGGTGGATGTAATAGAAAGAATACAACCCTTTCCCCCTATGCTTGTGTGATGCAGATGTATAAGATGGCAAAATGTAGTCCCTTGACTTAGTAGATAGTTTCTCTTGATAGTAAGATGTCCACCCTAATGTAGTGAGTATGTTATGTTTATATAGGGATATCTTGTTCAAATTTCAACACTAATAACCCAAAACACTAACTACAACCTAGGGGAATGCACAGGGTAACAAAAAAGACTGACCTCGAACAAAAAAATTAGGACCACAAATTATGAAAACAAGGGCACCTAAAATCATAGATTGAGGTGCCTCGAGGCACCCCAGTGCTACCCTAGGCACCCTATTATAGGACTAGAGATGACAATCAAGAAAATTTTGACACTTAGGACTCCTTAAAAATTCCCAAAAGCGTATAGACATTTGATAAATGTACTGGACAAATAACAACTACGATCGACTAACCGAAAAAAGACTAAATGATGGGTCACTAGTGAATAATTTTACTACGCAAGATCCATATATAAAATAACATACCCAGTAGTATAAATAAAATAGTAAGTGTGTGATTTTGTGACTACAACACCTAACCGAAAAACACCATAAACAATTGGATTGTATAACTATCACATGTGGGTGTCAATTTTTTCATGCATTAAACTCGCTTTACAATATCATAGAATATATTTCTACAAGGCTTGGTAGCTTACTTTCTTCATCAACAAGATTTGCTCATAATTTATTTTTTGTTTTTTTTTTACTCTTGACTATAAATATTGATTCAAATAATCTATCCTACAATATTTGGAATTATTAATTCAAATCACATACATAATGCAGCCATATTAGTTATCATGTTAACTACGTCATGTAGAAGCTATTAGTATTGATGACTTCTTTATGCTCAATTAAAAAAATCATATTGTGTCATGTGCATTTAGAGTTTTATCTTCCTCAAGCCTTGATCAATGAATCCCTCACCATCCTACAACCACTCAATATTTGGCGGTGGAAGACTTTTTTATTTCATCAACTCAACAAAACCCTAACTTTAGTCCATCTCAACACCCCAAGATCCAATAACCACATATATCTTTCAATTAATAGGCTCATTTTGCATTTTTATTTCAAAATCAAAATGTGTCTTTCATGCATTTTTTATGTTATGAATATTGTTAGTCATTGATTATGTAATTCTTATTAGTATTTTATTATATTATAGATTTAGTTCTAAATTTATTTTTGTCCCATTAAAATTTGAAAAAACCCACGTGAAAGTGAATACCATGTTGAAAAAGTGTATGAGTGTATTTTAAAATTATAGGTGTTGTAAAGGGAAGTATGATGTGTGCTTTAAAAAAATTCAGTCACTAGGTTAAGTTGGATTTTATATAGTTTTTATGATTAGTTGTATTTTGTATGTGTCAAAATATTTGTATTGTCATTATTGTCGAGTATAGCTTACATAAATTTTATTATTGAGTATTCTTGTGTCATTTTGTGTCATTATGTCTAGATTCAAAGTAAGAGTTAGTTCATCAAGGTCATTTTCATCATAAAATTATCATAAAATTGGATGCATTATCAGGTGAACTTGACATCCAAATTGTGGGGAGGGAATTTCCCCTTTGACATACAAAGTGGACTCTCAACACCACGTTCTCGAGTAAGTAGCATACAACTATAGGATGGAGGCATCGGAGGATGGAGGACATTCAACTTCCTCTTGCAATCCACTAGCAACAATGCCACACAAGTGATTGGTAGTGAATAAAGTTTGTAGAACAATTATATCAAGACAAGAATCTAGTAGCAAGAGAAACTAGTTATGTTATGTGATATCAAGTGGTAGTGATCAAGTAAAAATGATACATGAGGTGATAAATTCTTGGTAATTATTTGTTATGTTTCATGTTTTTAATTTGGTTTTATTTTAAATATAATTAAAAAGTGTATTCATGTTCATGTGTTGTAATAAGTGAGAAATGATGACGTAATCCCCTAATGTAAAAATAATTTGGAGAAGCAGAAAGTAGAATGTGTTGCGGCATCATGAAATCTTGGTTTAGGTTTTTATTTATCTTGTAAAACCATATTTTAGGTTATTTTTCATCTTGTAAAACCTTCTTTGTAGATTTTTTATTTTCCTATAAAACCATCTTGATGTTTAGGTTAATTGTTGTCTTGAAAAACCTTTTGGGTATTTGGGTTGTTAATTAATCCCATGAAAAATCATCATTGTATAGGTGTGGAGGATGAATGGATTTTTGGGTCCCTATTAATACCTAGGTGGTTGGTGTATCCATCCATGAAATCCACCTATGAGAATGCTAGTTTAGAGAGTTATGTGATAATGCATGTGGATCAAGATTGTGAGTAAGTAGAGGTAGCACTGTGTGTAGTTGAAAAAGTGAATTATTTTATACTATGTTCACATTAAGGGGGGAATGTTACGAATATCCAGTTTGTTTTTTTCTCACATGTGTGACCAAATATATTTTGTTACGAAATATAATAACATTATTGTGAGTAGTTATTATATATTTAGAGAGTTGTTTGAACAAATATTTTGTATAGATTTATGGTTGAAAAAAATAGGTATTTGTTCCTTACTTATAGGAGTTACATCCCTATATAAATGTAATTGAATAATTAATAATGAATTCTAAGAGTGTTTTATTTTGTGATTTATTTTTTTCAAAATTTAAACCAAATTATTACATCTTTGAGGTTACATTCCTTGAATGTTTTGATGATTTTATAAATCCTGTGAGACTTATACTTCCATTTTGCATCTTCTCATAAAGGAGTAACATAACCCATGGTTATTTTCAACACTTTATTTTCTAAAATATATAAGGGGTTAAGGGATCCTTTTTCCCCACTAATCCTATCACTATATAAACCAACTTACGCACGTTATATATTTACTTTTTCATTTTTATCGAGATAGGACCTTATGGTCCTTTCCTCTTTAATCGTATTTTTCCATGACACTATCCTAGTGGAGAAATAATATGCTTCCCAATCTATCTCTCCACTTGCACAAATAAGTGATTTATATCCCATGTTATTAATCAATCCCACTTTTTTCCATGTATCCCTTCTAATTCCTTTCATGTCCCTATCTATCCGACTCTGACAACCAAGTTCATTCACATGTAACATCACCTCTGGGCTAACTTGTTTAGGATGTTCATATTGATATTTGAGGGCAAATTAAGCTTCAACTACCATGCATGATATTAATTTTACTATTCATAATTATATCATACATTCTATTTTTGTTGTACTTTTTATTCTTTTATTTCTTACTCTTATCATTGTATTTTGGTGTTCATGATAATAAGAGGCACAAGATGAGATATTGGAATCCACATACTTTGAATCCATGCAAAATGATGTGTAATTCTATATCAAAAAGTATGAAGTGGTGAATGAGTCACTTAAATACTACTCTTATGGAAAAAGTGAGTGCAATAAGTCATATGAATTGTATGATGTAACTCTTACACTCATTGATGATGAATTTTAACTACTACTCTATATGAGTTGTGATTCCCTTCTTAAAGGTTTCGAGGTGTAAAAGTTATCCCTTCCTCAATGGTGTATTATTTATGATGAATTGTATATATATAGCACTTTCTTGATATGCCTATCTGCTTTGTACAGTGTGAGGAGTCATCTAATCAAATCCTTTTGCCACCTTAAAGGTGTTTAAGAATAACCTTCAGCTATGAAATCGCCAAGTTTTCCACACTATGAGCATAATTCATAGAAGATATAACTTCTTAGAGGAATTAAGGAAATTGAAGTAGAGACATTCAAAAAGTAAGATAACTTTAAGGAAACATAAAGGACTCAAGATAATCTTATAAATAAATAGTGTTGCATATTCATTGTGCACCATGATGAATCAACCATACCGAGAGACTCTTGCACCCCGATGTGACCACTATAGTCACATAGGTAAAGGAATTATGCACCTTCACTTGAGTTGAATTTGAGGTAAAAATATTTTCCCACCTGCATACTTTCGCTCCATTCAAGAAGTCTAAGGTAGTAATCATGTACATGTTAGGCATAGAAATATTTTTAAATTTAAAATTTTTAATGATCTATATCAATAATTAAATTATTTTCTTATGTTCTTAAGAACAAATTATGGGAGAGGATTACTACTACTACTGAGTTAAGTTTTCTTCACTCAAAACTTATAAGTCGACCCTCCCAACCCCATTTGTATATATTAATTCGTTTAGGATAGTTATATTTACTTCTAATAGAGTAATATGATTTTCTTTCTTTCATAGTGTGTTTTGGTTGTTTGTTCTTTTCAATAAATATTAAATTATTACATGTAATCTTCATCCTTGTTTCTTTCTACTTAAACCTAACCATTGGTTTCCATTTTCCCTATGTGCGTTATAGTTTTATTTGTCAAGGAAGTAACATTTATGTTCTCATACATGCAAAAATGGTGAAACAATATTTTTATTTTTAAAATGGTTAAATTTTATAGGATTTAGCAAGCCTTAGGATGAATATGAATGTTTGTGCTCAAATATTTTTATTTTTCAAAATAATATATGAATATTTCGTTGGATTTGTCTTGTAGATTTAGAACAGTTTTTTATTATGAAGGAAATTCACGCAAACTTTATTAACGTAAGAATTATCTTCTTGGTGTATGAGAAATCACAAGAGGAAATCATCCATGATTCAATTTTTGACCCATCCTCTAACCTATATATATTTTTCCTAACCCATGTGCATAGAAAGTAAGAAAGATAAATCACTCATTAAAGTGTTTCAAAATATTTTTCTAATGGGTGCTTCTAGTAATCTCCATAGAGGATATGGATGTTTGACTAGTAGTGGAGAAAGGTTATGATCATAACTAAAAGTATCTCTGTCAAGGATGTAGATGCTTGGATAGAAGTAGAGAAATTTCTAACCCTTCCCTTCCATTTATCCCCCTCAAAATATCAAAATACAAAAATAAAGTAAAGCCTTGTTAGCATGCAAGCTAAGTGATCACTCTTAGTATGTTTCTCGATAACACTAAATCTTTTGATTTACTTTGAATTTGAAAATTTAATTTTTTTAGAGAATGGTACTTATGTTTCTAATGTAAACTATAGATTATGGATTATAACCACTTCACAGCTATAAAATTCTTAGGAGCATTTTATAGCTGAGTCAAAAAAATTGTTGTGTCTAAACAACATGTCCCTAATTTCCTTCTTAAAATCATGGAACCCCTATGTCTTTCCCTAAATTATTGTATTTATCGTGCATTTCAAGCTCTCATCCTCTATGCAATTATTATTATTTTTCTTATGCACCCTTTATATTGTTACTTGGCCCCTAGTTTTATAATCCCTTCATACTTAAAAGAACAAAAAGTTTCACTTTTCTCATTTTCTAGTTCACAAGTGACTTCTCCTTTTCGAGCAACCTCAAAAAAATTACGCAATAGCTTTTCATGGCATTTCTTTTCCCGCATAATATTTTAACATTATTTTCTTGCACACAACTCATTACACATGTATCCCATTCATATATTTTAACATGGCCTTCCTCATCCATTACGCAATGTGAATTTCACCTTGTGTAATTACCTTTATGCAACATCTTATGTCCGTGCATTATTCCCTTTAATTTGTGAACTCTACAATACCCTTTATAATGTCCCACACTTTCCATATGCTTGGAGCTTGTTTTCTCAAGTCTCACAATATTGTGTGATTTTCCTACATTCAAATTAGATTTTTACATTCATTTCATAGCCACACCATGAGTCTTTCGACCTCTTAATGCTTCATGACACCTTAATTTTCTAAAAATCTTCTAAACATTGTACACAATATCCAAATTCCTTGTGCTTACCATGAAATCAAATTTCTCTCCCATAGTTGTATAATTAAATGAATTATATCCCACTTAGGAAAATTTGACACCTAACACTTGGTCCTTTGAATATTTATGTTAGGTAGGTATTATACATGCATTTTCATACACCAAATACTTTGCCTTGCAAAGGAAGTGTTAGATATTTTTCTAAGGAATACTATGCACATAATTTGATGTGTGGTAATTAATATGAAATATTGAGAGAATACATCCTTTATGTATAAAGTATAAGTAAGAATTTTCTAACCAAGAATACACACTACACATAATATAATTGTGTTTTAATTGTGTACTTTCCTTTCACTATACTAAATTTTACATTATTCTTGTGCCTTATAGGATTTGGAGGCACTATTGCAGAAGATCCCCAAAGGAGTTTTCAAAAGGTTAGAAATCTCAAAGCACATAGTGTGTAGAATACAAATAGTTCTTTATCACTAAATAATAAAAACACATTCTAAAAGTCAACAAAATATTGTCATTTCTAACATAAAATTTCTCATAACTAAAATTCATATCAATGAATCAAATCTTGTCCACTTTATCAAAAAAATGATAGAGAACATTTTTTTGATATGTCATGTCTTGAAGTAGGCATCATATGAATTAAATGAAGATTGAATTGTGTTTTAAAATACCCTTATGCACCATAGATCATTTAATTCTTCTTGAACCATATTGAAGATCAAATGATATTTCCTTCTAGATCAGGAGAATTCAATTTAATAGGATTATTTAGCTACCATGTAATCAATTTTTCATATCTCGCTCTATACGAGTTGGTTGTGACCATTTATTATAAAAAATAATAATTTTTCCCATGTAAGTTGTGGGTTTTCCTATAAATACTCAGTTTAAAGGAATTTTTATGATTGTATCCTTGTATAAATATGTTTCAAAACAATTTAATAATTTTTATTTATTCTCTTGTTTCTACTTTATGTTTCATCCCAAGTTTGATGTATGTGTGGTCTCTTTCTATATTGATGAAGTAGATCTTATTGTCATATCAAAGTATACATCATTATATCATTTATTGGAGTTTATATCCACTTCCTACACATATAAAAATATTACGTCCCTCTTCAATCCATAATATATTCCTCAAAATTTTGCACCTACTCGTGTATTGACATAGCAAATGCTAGTCTAAGGATGCATATGGTTTTCTAGATTTGTCTTTTCCAACCAAAAAGGGTTATCTATCATGCCCTCAGACTAAAATCTCTTTCTAACCTTACCTTATCTCTTTTTCACCTTTTTTATGCCCCTGTTAGAGTATTTTAATCTAGTACTAAAATTTTATATCATTTTAAAGTGCTAAAACTTTATAGTTGTAAGTGATACTTATTACATACTATCTTTCACACATGAACTACTACATGTAATCAATGAATGACTCAATATCATCATGTGCACCCATAATAAACCATTTGAGATATAATCCAGCCACTTTTCCATTGGTAACTCATGTTAGAACCTAAAAATGAACTAGAAAATTCCCTCATGAAAATTATACATCCACCATCCACCTTGAGTTATTCCCAAAACAATTTATGGCCACCAAGACTTGGTGAAACTGAACCTTGGTGAGATTCTTAAGCATGAAATACACTACGCAATCACATTAATTCATATGTATTCCCTCCTTTCAAGATAGGTAAATCCCCATCCATTTTTACGCGCCCTTTCTTCCTTCCCCGCATCAACATCTTTGATGTTACAAAGGAGGGAGAGGTGTAAAACTCATGGAGATCAATAGTACCTTATTGATCTCAATGATTAATTAACCTATAAAACATTGTTTATACCCTAAAAATTTGAAAATATGAAAAATGAAGTACAATATGTAAGATTTTGGTATGGGTGGTTATTTTTAATCAATTAATTTAAAATTAACCATAAAAATTTATATTAACACATTAATACTTGTAAAAATGATAAATGATATAATGATAACTCGAAAATATAAGAGGAGAGGAATAATTAGTTGTATAGAGTATAAGAGAGTACATATGCATGTGGCCCGGGTAAATAAGGTGATATGAACCTGAAGATGCTTCATTTTTATACTATAATGGGAAAGCGGCTCTATCTAGGATTGTCAAATTCTTCTTGGAATGTGGTATGATTATAACACCTATTATATGGTTTTATACTTTATTATAATGAGGTTTTGTAACTTATCATATCCTTAACTTATCTTAAAACCTATATTATTGTATGTCTCTCTATCCCACATAGACTCAACACAACCTGCAATAAGTGAAAGTTATATATACCTATAATACCCTACATCAAATAATTACATACTGAAAAGATAAATTATTGGGTGGGTGAGTTATGAATTGATATTGACTTTATTATATATGATTTTGTAGGTGAAATTTCATATTAAGGCCAACAATAGGAAGATGAAATGACACATATGAGAAATTTTAATTATAAAAAGAGTTGTTAGATAAGAGAATCCAAGACCATATAGGTCGGTGAGAACTATGGTCTACTATGGGCCCAATCTATATAGTCTTTAACAAGAAAATAATAATATAAAATTAAAATTTATAGAATGATGACTGAAGATAAATTACTACTCTTGTATATTATTATTTATGTGGATGAACACAAAATAAAAGTGTAGAGATGAGAAAGTAAAGAGAGAGATATAAATATGTGTTGATTATACATAGAATGTGAGTATTTGTATAAGCATAAGAACAAAGCCAAACTTTTCATTACCAATGTATAGGTTTCTAAATTTTAGTATCTAAATTTCCCTCTATAAGTGTGTACTTGAAATTTTCATATTTAAAAAGAAAACATACCTGAGTGTCCACACATTTTTCTTCACTCAAGAGTTGTCTTCTGATGTGTTGTTGTTTTCATTCTTCATGGTGAAACTTGTAACACAAAGTGTAATCAATTTCTATAATATAAGTTGAACTATAACTCAAATGTAAATAATTTTTGCAACTTTGTAAAATTGGACTTGCACAAAGTAAAGTAAAATATATTTAAAACATAGAAGGAATACACCTATTTAATTTACAGAGGGAGAATCTCCCATTCTTGTTGTACTTTGGAGTTTTGGATTTTTCATTAAACTGTTGAAATATTGGTAGTGATCATTCCCCAATTTTTTTGGAGGAACCCAAAGAGGAGATAGAGTGGAATGAATAGAACCCAACATTAAAGAGTAAAGGTACTAAAGCAACCCATTAAGATGGAAGAGTAGTGTAGTAGAATATTTAGTAACCATGATATATTCCCACACAAATGTGAAAGAGTAGAGAAAGGACATACTATGAATAACTTGGCTACTTTGATACCTTTAAACCCCAAGGACCACACCACTATAGATAGATCAAGGCATCAATTTGTGAGTAAACCACATAATAAAAAAGTAATGGATGCACCATGCCCCCACTATATGTTGTAAAGCTAAGTCTGAATATGTAAATTTTGAATAATGAAAAGGAAAAGAAGACCCATGCCCCCAAACTTTGTTATTGTAATTATTATAGAGAGGGAATAAAGTATGCATGCCTCTTATATAATGCTCTTAAATGTGTCATATATGTCTCAATATATACTAATAGTTTGTAACTAACAATAATAATCTAAAACTATCAATATTTTGAGTATTTTCCTTTAGGATAAGAATGTCTAGTATGGTCTTGAGCATACTATGATCTTGTTATGAAGCAGTACACTTTTTTACACTTGTGAGTTTCTACCAATTTTATGTATCTATAACTATTTATGAGGATATGGACCCTATAAAAACTATTATTTTGTCATATAATCTACATGTACTAGTTATAGATGTATAATATATCCCAATAAATGGTGATCTCTTTTGAGGCATGTGTAGTAAATTGTTTGAGCAAGCGAATTAGAAAAATATGCGTACCCATGTCAAATAAGTTTGATAATCTATTTTGAATCACCTAAAATGTTGTAATGGTTACCACCATTGGAAACCTATTCCCTAAGAAGGGTTGGGAATGTTAAATACCATGGTGCACAAAGAAAGCAATATGCAACACACAAGTTATACTTACAATAATACACGTGTATATAATAAATTTGGCACAATAGTGAAGATATAGTCAATCAAGACATCATAAGTGATATCTTTGAAAATAGTAGCATCAATTCATATAGTTGTAAACATGGGACACACACAGTGTCATAATATAATTTCATATAAGGAACTTTACATTGCATATGAAGAAGAAAGTGCATACATGGAAAATAGGAATATATCCACAAACATGGGACACCACACGGTGTCACAAGACATCCAATCTATTCTAAACACATAAAATAAGTAAAGTGGAAGGCATAGCTCATGATTTTGACTTAGTGATTTAATAGACATGAAGGGATATAGAGCTTAGACGGCTTCTACACCCCTTCAGTCATAATAGAACCAAAGCACACAACAGAAATAATAGAACTAAGAGTTGTACATCTACTACTATACTTAACCATTTAAGCAAGATTCACGATTATCTAAGAACTGAAGTGCAATAATAATATGTAGATAATACAGAGAAAGAGTCTTGATACATTTGTCACGGCAACCTTATCACATTCATTCATAGCGTTTACTTATAAAATATTATAGGAGGTAGACCATAGTCATGTGCCATATGTGGATCCATACATGTATTCTCACAAGTCAAAAAAATTCATTCCCCATTTCCCCATTACATCCTTACTTGAATTTTGTACCCATTTTCATCCCATAGTTCTCGCAGTAATCCTACAGAGCTCCGCTACCTCATTTTTCTCTCTTTCTTTGCTAAGGGCGCATGTATAAATAGGCCTCTGAGCTCTAACAAACTCCTCTGCAGCCTCAGATCTGGCCCCAAGTGTCAAGGTGTGGGTCACCCAGGCGCATGCCTCTCCGTGTCATGATTAACTTTTGGATCTTTCTATCGCAAGGTATATTCCTTCCAGGACACCCTGTCGCCAGGCTGGAACCTTATCCAAACAGAACACGTTCTTCATGTGTTCTATCCCAAAGGCCAAAAATGGCTAAGTCCTAAATTGTTCTTCATGTGGCATGTGCATCTTGGGTTCTTCAAGAAGCCTTTTGAACTCTACCTTGCTGTGCACCTATACTTGCACGCTTTCTCTTGCCGTGCGCACCTACACACCCTTAAGATTTGGAAGCTAAAATTAGGGGCCCAACATTACCCCACACTTCACCTATTCTCCACCCTGGGAACCTTCTCAAAGAATGTAGTACAAAAGAATGCAAGGCCTTGCCTTGGAAAAGAATGGGGGAAAGAATAAAGAAAGGGGAAGAGAAAGAATAGGGGAAATTTTCCTAAAGAAGGAGGGGAAAGTTTTGCTAGAGGTCAGCCTCCAGTGTACTCCAAGCATTGACTTCCTTCTACGCTTTAGTGTAGATGTCACCAACCAAGGTGCTCACCTTGTCGTAAGTTAGCCCCTCCCCTTGTGTGGTAATGGTTTCTACCATAGTCTCCAGTTCTTTAGTGTGGTCCTCCAGGGCATCCATCTTCCTTGTAATGACCTTGTAGAGCTCTTTTAGCCGGGTTTTGATTGAGACTCACCGGTTCTCAATGGTTTCAGATTTCTTCTCTACCTCGGCCATGATCCTTTCCCGCTCGGCTCTATTGCCCTTATTCTTTTCTCTGAATTCCTTCAACTCAGCCTCATCACTGGCAAGCAGTATGCTTGTCACTTTGTCTTGATTTATGTGTGGTGTAAGTGACCCCGTGGTTTGTGTGGTTGTTCTTACATCGGTGAGCACCTTGTTGTATTCGGCCATGAGCGTGATGACCTTCAACTTGTCTTCTTTCTCCAAGCACGCCGCTACCTCTTCTACTAACTCTAAAGCCAAGGGCTGCCTCTCCATGGTGAGGATCTGAGTCAAGTCCTCTAGGCACTCCAGGGAGGATCTATACTTTTACGCAGGAGGGTTAAGGTCTGGGTGCTTCGTGATAATCGATTGGGAGATGAGCTCCACCTTCTTGGAAACTTCACACACCCTAGCCTTTTCCTCCTAAAGCTCCCTCTGTAGTTACACTGCTGATTAATTTCTCCAGGATGAGATCCTTCATTAGCTTCACCACTTCTTCCTTCCTTTTCTCCAACTGGTCCTCCAAGGCTCTAACCCTGTCATTTCTACCAAAGAGCCTAGCCTCGATTTCCACTGAGACTTTGTTCATGCATTGCACACTTGCTCATCGATAGTTGCTGCGTGTTTACAATGGGGTTGTCCCCTTTCCTTACAGCTTCAATACCACTCCTGGTTAATTTTGAATTCAGGCTCATCGAGGTGGGAGTCGAATGCCCAAGATAGCATTTTCCTCATTCGTGGGTATCCTCCCTCAGGGTCAAAGGACTCCATGGCGGTGAGCTCCTTGGTGGGCATGGTACTTTGGAAATGCACACGCAAAACTTTGTTGGGGTCATCAATGTAACTCATCGTTGTCCTTCCCCCTTCCATGCATTTACTTCCCATGTGCATGCCCTTGGGAATAGATTCGAGAGAGTTGGTCCTTTCATGCTACTTCCACTCTTCTCCCTCTATTCCTTCTTGAACTCACCGAGCACAAGGTCCAAATTTTCCCCAACTCTTCATTGACCAAGGCATCAATTATCTTTTCTACCTCTCTTGTTTCCTTCTCATCCACCTCCTCCTGAGTGAGCTTGGGCACATCTGGTTCCTTGGTACTAGCCCCTTTGCTCCCCTCTTCGCCACGCACGTGCCTTCCTCCCTTTCGGGTGTCTTTCCTCCTTACAAAAATGAAGGCATCATTTACATTCTCAAGCCTCCTCTCCTTCTGAGTCATGGATATTAATTGGCTCTTGATCCACCTCCAGCTCCTCCCCTTCATCATCATCCCTTTCACCTACATAGGTGTTCAGGTCATTCATATCTTCAGACCCTTGTTCCTCCGTTCTTTGTTCTTCTTCTCTGGCCAAAAATTTTGGAGTGGGGGATGTTGTCTTTTCTTCATCTAAAGGTTCTTCAGGGGATGGTGGCTTCATAGGCTCGGGGTCTTTTCCTTGACCACCATTCTTCTCTTCTTTCAGGACATAGGTACTTGGCCCCGCGGTACCTACATCCTACCTCCCCACCACCCCTTGTTCTTCCTCTTCTTCTTCTTTCTCCTTGTGCTTTAGCATTGGCTTCTTCCTTCCCATGGGGTCATCTAGGATGGATATTTCATTTTCTACGTATGTGCCCTTCTCAAACTTTGGCCTTTATGCAGGTAAATTCTCAGCAGCAATGCTCTCAGCAATCGGTAAGGTCATCGGCCTTACGATGTGCACGTCCTGTGACACGTACCTTTCAACATATGTACACTTTCCTAGATAGACCAACTTCTTCCTCATCTCTCTGTGTTCACTGTCGAGGGTGGACAGGTTGAGTCTTAACTTCTTTGACTCCTTATATATGTTTACCCCTGCTGGAAGAATTGGGTAGTAAATGAGAAGGGGAGTTTGCACTAGGGACTCAACTGCCATCCACCAAGATAAATCTGCCAATGCAGAAGTGTTGGTACACTGAACTCTGCTTCTCCTTCAATCGTCATCATGGGGAGTTTCTCTGGGATCCGCCATTCTACCCCGAATGTGTTCCTAAGGCACGTATACCATTTATCCAAGTGCGCCTTGTGCACCCCCATCATTGACTCACAAGTATATTTTGGAACCTGTCTGCGGGTGAAGGGTCTTCATCGGGGTACTCCCATACAAACTTATCAGATGCATCTTGACACCCCGATTTTTGAGAACACAATGGTTAGTAGAATGTTCCCAAACAATATCTTTCCTCCATCCTCCGCACTGCTTATAATCTCATCTACTATGTACTAGGAGATATTGTACATGGTGCCTTCCGTGACCTTTCTGTAGACATTCAACCAGGGCTTGCTCACCTGGGTCCACCTCTCTTGTCCATTTAGCTTGGAAATGAGGTGCGTGGCCATTTTCATCACCGGATCACTGATATCCATGACGTCGTAGTACCTCGATCCCTTCTTATAATCCTGGGATGCGATGGTTTCCTTTATTACCTCCTCATCCTGGAGGTCATCTAGGATCGCATCCCCTTTATAGCTTAGGCCTGTAAAGTGTGAGATTAGTTGTGGGGTTATGTGCATCTTGCACCCTGTGAAGCAGAAGAAATCTTCATGCACACGCATCATTAGCCATTGGTATAGGCGCTCAGGCTTTCCAAAGTAGGGCAACTCGTAAAGCTGGAGAAGCCCTGCCTTCTCCATTTTCACCTTGACTACATCATCGTTGTAAATCGACATCCCATCAGGTGTTCATTTTTGTGGGGCACACCAGCTCAATGCCATTTCCTTCACAATTATACTCGACCGATGATTGTAATCGATTATGGTCATCTATCTGATGTGGGACTCCCACTCTTGCCCTAGCAAAAACCCCATCGGGTATTGCATCTCTGAGTACCATTCCTCATTAGTATCCAAGGGGATTTCATCTTCTCTCTTCTTTCCTTTTCCCTTCCCCTTTCCTTTCTTGGATTGTACTGTAGGCTTATCAACTGGTTTTGTGGCCATCATTTTACCCTTTGCTTTCATTCCTTGGTTGCCTTCGAGTTGTCTGAGAGTTTTCTTCATGCGCCCCGTGCCCTAGGGTACAAACCCTAATTTCTGATTTCCCTCTTTCGATCACGGTGTTCTTTCACAACTTTCCTCACACCCATAAATCACTTTTTGCTCTGGTTTGTAGATCAACCAGGACTGATTGCGCGTGAGTTTCTGAGATTCTCCTTCGCACGAGTTAGCTCTCGAACCCTAGCTCTTGAAAGAAAATTGTTCTCCTTGTTTTGCAAAGTAAAATAATGAACTTACCATCCTTGTATTTATAGTTTTTCCCACTTTTACGCATTAAAGGCTAGGCTACCTACCACCGTATGACAATATTTAATGTGGCATTTTCAAACAAACCTAACTTTAGCGCTTTTCCTTGCGTGCCCAATCCTTGCACGAAACATTTTTCACCTGCCCAATCCTTGTGCAAAACATTTTTCAACCTTCTGGCGCACAGACAATCCATCTTGACAGAAGACTTTTGCGTGCATGTTACCAATGCCAAAGGCACCTCTTCCATCCTCATGATTCTTGCTTTCACCTACCTCGTGTTTTTGCACTTTTCTCCTTTGTACACGTGGATTTCCAATGGAACCTATTTTTCATCCATCTGCCTTCCTAATGCATCTTTTCAACAGGCTAGTTGAACGGTCTACCAACTCAATCTTCCTGTAGAATAACTTCATGCCTCTCTTCATCACCTCACCCCACACTAAATCTATGCGGTCCTCTGTGCAATCATAAGTTTAAAAAGTAATAAGGTTACCGGTGCCCAAGGCTACAAAACAAGACAACAACATGAAAGGGAAAAACAAGAAAGGAAAAGCATAAAAGGAAACTCTAAACTAACTAGGTAGAACTACCTTATTTACAAACACCAAGAAGCATTATTTATAGTAGGGCTTCAGCCTACTCCCATTGAAGTGTCTAGGTAATTTTGTTCCATCCAAGCAGCTTGTAGCTGGCACGCGCCCGAATCAAGGATGTATGAAATTACATAAGGACCCAACCAATGCACCTTCAACTTTCCAGGATGGTGTAGAAATTTAGAATCATATAACAATACCATCTGGCCAACCTCAAACTATTTGTTTTTAATGTGGCGGTCATGCCATGCCTTTTGTTTAGCTTTTTCAGTTGTTTGGCTCCATCTTGCTAGTGAGCACCTTTCATCCAACTTTATTAACTCATCAATTCTCTCTTCCAAGCACTTGTTCATCATCTAACCCTCCTTGTGCGTGCTATATGTAGTGATGGTAGCATAAATTCAACCGGTAAAAATAGCCTCCACCAAACACTAGTTGAAATGGTGTGGCCTTGTTCAACCTTTTATACATTGTTTGGTATGCCCAAAGGACTACTGACACCTTGCATCCCAATCCTGCCTTCCTACATCACATATCTTAGTCAATGTGTGACTAAGGATTTTTTGAATGCCTTTGTAGTCCCATTTTCTGAGGGTGATAAGGGGTAGTCTTGTGATGGGCTACCATGAATTCTACCAATAGGATCCTGATTGTTTCATTTAAGAAGTGAGTGCCCCTATCACTTGTTAAACTTAATGGGCACCCATACCTGCTGATAATGTTCTCCCAAAAATCTAGCAGCCATGGTTGTGGTGTAATCCCTAGTGGGTGCGGCCTCTACCCACCTTGTCAGATAATCAGTACAGGTAATAATATACCACGAGTTAGTCCTTCACGCAAGCTGGTGAGATTGGTCCGATGAAATCTATTGCCCATTTTTCAAAAGGTTCCACACTGGCGATGGGGTGCAAGGGCATCTCATCCCTTTTTCTAGGTTTTCCAAGGTGTGGTAAGTGGTCACAAGGCCTTGCAAAACTCAATACAATCCTGGTGAATCATTTCCCACCATAGTCCAGTGACTAGGATCTTTGTGCGGTTGCATTCCCTACATAATGTCCTCCGGCAATCCCACCATGGGCTTCTTCTATTATAGCTATGTGTTCATGTTCTAGTACACACCGGCGCAAAACCTCATCATGGCCCATTTTATACAAATCCCCATTGATCAACATGAAGGGCGTTGCGCGTATGGCTAACCTTTTCCTTTCCAGAGCATTCATCCCTTGGGTGCCACACCTTCCTTGAGAAAGATAGCAATGTCTTCTAGTTCTGAGGTGCGTGCTGCAATCTGAACAGTTGTGCATCGACATGGTTTCCTCGATACTCTACGCATCCTCTCCCGAATCAATCCTTGATAAATGATCTAGCCCACAATTGTTCTTTCCCGGTTTTACCACCACTTTGAATTCAAATTCTGAAATAGAAGAACCCAATGGCATATGTGCCCTTGCAACACTACTTTGTTTACCAGATACTTCAAGGCCATATGGTCAGTGTAGAATATGAAAGGAGTTGCCAGCAGATATTGCCTAAATTTGTGGAGCACGTAGATCATTGACAATGCCTCGTGCTCGGTCGTTGTATAATTTGTTCTGCTGGTGTCAACTTCCTACTTACAAAACACAAAGGATGATCAACAATCCCCTCTCTTGGTTGAGCAAGAATGGCTCCTATTGTTGTACTAGAGGCATCCACATGGACATGGAAAGGTTTATCCCATGATGGGAATCATAGAATAGGTGCGGTGATAAGCCTTTCTTTTAGAGTGTCAAATGCCCTCTGCTGTGCCTCTCCCCACTAAAAGGCACTCTTGTGTCTGAGAAATATTTCCAAAGGTGCGATGATCTTGGCATATCCCTTAATGAAATTTCTATAGTACCCAGTGTGTCCAAGAAATCCATGCACACATGGTGCTCTCTGGTGGTAGGCTCCCTAATCCCACAATAATAGCAACCTTCGCGGGATCTACCAGTAAGCCCTCTTTACATATGATATGCCCCAACAACGTTCCAAAAGGAGTTGCAAAGATACATTTCTTAATGTTGAGGGAGATCCTCAACTGCCGACATCTTTCAAACATCAACCTTAAGTTATCACAATGGTCCCTGACCAATCCATACACTATCCAATCATCCAAATATACCTGAAGGAACTTGTGGATGAAGTCCTTAAATGCTTGTACCACTATATGCGTGAGAATATACGGCACGTGCATTCTTCAGCCCAAAGGGCATGACCGTATATGCAAAACTTCCCCACTCGGTGGTGAAAGTTGTCTTATCTTGGTCTTCCTTGGCAATCCTTACTTGGTGATATCCCGAGAATCCATCCGTAAAGGAATAGACCTCGCGCCCAGCAACTCCTTCCAAAATCTCTTCAGTAAAGGGGGTGGGAAAAGGATCTATGATACAAACAACATTTAATTCCCTGTAATCCACACATATCCTAATCCACCCATCCTTCTTTATGCTAATCACCATTGGACTTATCCACTCTGATTCCTCCATAGCCTCAATGATACCGGATGCTATCATCTTGTCTAGTTCTTCTTTAACCCTTACGCGCATGTTGGGATTCATCCTGTAAGGCCTCTTCCTGACCGGGCACGCACCATCTTTCAACCTTATCCTCATTTCCCCAATGAATGGTGGACACCTTTCAACTCATGGTATCCACATGGGAATAAATCCTCAAATTCACGTAAGAGATCGATGATCTTTGATACTTCCTTGTCTCGACCAATAGTCCCCAATGATAGCCTCCTTGGGTTCCTCTTCCGAGCCGATGTTAACTTTCTTGGTTTTGAGTGGTTCATGATATGCACGTGCACATGCATCCACACTGTCAACTACTTCATGCCCCCAACCGAATGGTTGACATTCAGGCTCTCTATCTCTTCTCCATCAACAAGGTATACCATCTTTCCTTTCTCCCTTTTAGCACACATGCGCTCAAATTGTATGTCTTCTGGTTCTTCCTCTTGAACCACGCTTCTAAACTAGGTCCACCGAGTAAGTTTACTAACCTATCTTCCACATGGTGCAATCCCCAGAGTGAGGTGCTTGATAGTCTACAACGCCTCATCAACTGGTTGTTTGGTACTTTGGTACTCGAATGTGTGGACCAAGTCAGTCGTTAATTCCTGCCAACTTCCCATTTGGCGGCATGTTTCAGAATGGATATACCACGCATGCGCACAACCTTGTAGTGTCGAATACAGCTTATGCACCCAAAGAGAGGGTGGTAAAGCTTCCGTGCCTTCTCCCCAGACCCTCTCACATGCCTAGATGTGGGAAGAGGTGGGTCCATTGCCATTGTAATCCTTAATAGCGGTGGGTACGTTATTTTTGAGAATCAGATAGTGAGTGCAATTCAAACTTTGTGCCATTCCAACAAGTTTTCACTATGTGTGGCCCACCACCTTGCTGTTGTGCTGATCAAAACATAACCTAGCATACTTCACCACTCGTCCTCCCTCCAGTGAGCTTCCATCTCTCTCAAAAAGACCTCAGGGTATGCATCCCCAGAATACTTTGTTATTGTCTTCCTCTCCTGGTGCCGAACTATATGCACCATTGTTACCTTGGTTACTGATCCTTTCAGATGTCACCCAATCAATTCATAAGTCCCACGTGCCCAATTATCACATGTTATATTGGTAGTATCACTGACAGATTGTGCATCATCAAACTAGATGACTCCTTCTATAGGGTGGATGGTCTCTGGATCTCTTATGGAGTGCACATATATTTTGTCAGGACTTCCTCCCCAAGGGGTTCAGTATAGGGGGTGGACTTCCCATCAACCAGTGGTATAACTACCCGCTCTTCCTTGTTTTCAAAGCTTATGTACCCCTTGTTAAACCGGAGATCTGCATTATTCTTATAACACCACGGGTGCCCAAGTAGAGCTGGGAAATTATCTGCCTCGGCAAGTGCCAAGACTTCAAAATCCCTAGTGAACCTAGTCCCCTGAATAGTAATGGTTGCATCCTTCAAGACACCTATGGGCATCGCCTTTGTCTTATTTTCCATATACAACACATTTGAAGATGGCTGCAATGTAGGCCTTCCCATTTGATGCTAGGCATCCAGAGTGAGAACATTAACCTCCGCGCCTATGTCAATGAGGATGTTGCTAAGCAACCATCCATCCACTACTGCGTTCAAGGTAATCTCTTTGTCATAATCAAGGCTATGAGGTGGAAGGTTTGCATGCAGGATCTACCTTTGTGTTCTTCCCGGTGTGTGGCACCTTTTCTCTCAACCATGCCCCTAGTAGGGGAATAATATTCTCCTACCTCAGCAGTTTACACACCTCCTTAACCTCATCCAAGTCATCCCTTGGTGCTTCCACTGGCCTCCTTTGCTCATCTTTTCTAGTCTACTCTTTTAAGCATTGGATCTCCCCTTGTAAACTTTGAATTACGTCCATGGTTTCCTGGTAGACTTCTTTCTAGTGAGCGGGTTTGGATACTTCCCATGTACTACTTCTTCTCTCGAAACTAGAGGTCTCTGCCTAGGCACTTCTTTTACGTGCGTGGATTCCACCCTCGTTGTTACCATAACAGGCTCTAGTTCTGATTCATGTATTACTCACGGAAGCCACTACATGTCAGCCTTCTTAATACTCACCATGGCAAAGCACCCTTATCCTTCTAGTACTGCTGACTCATATGTTCATACAACTCTGGGCATTCTTCATACTTATGTTTCTTTCCACACCAGGAGCATTGTAGAAGATCTAGACATTCACGCTTATAATGGTCTGTGGCTCCACAATTAAAACACGTCCCACACGGGAACTCACTTCTTCCTCTGTGGTTACCATGACCACGAAATCCTCCGTGAAACCCTCTTCCACGTGCATCTCCATCTCTGCGCTCCTCATACCGACGTTCATCTCCTTTGGAACTACTGGCAATGCCAGTCTGGCACACACCAAGATCAATTGCCTCATGAATCTAGTCAATCAATCTACAATCCTTGGTGTCATGAGTGGTTGAGGTACATATTTTGCAATAACAAGATACATTTTTATGGATCATGCACGTTGTAACAGGGGCACCTACTTACATCATGGTCCTCGTGACATATCTCACAGTTTACTGCCACATGGCATGTACCACCTTCTAAGTACATATCCCACCATTATCCTTTGTGTGTCCTTCCACGTTACAATCCATGCACCACATTCCTCGTGAATCTCTGGAACTATGTTGGTAGAAAATTTCTCCAATTGCTTAGCCATGGCAGCAATCTGAGCCTCCAAAAATGGGCTAACACCAAGTGTCAACACTACCAACTGCTTCAGCATGTAAAGCAGCTTCCAATGCTTCACGCGGGTCCATGAACATTTTATGAGATAAGGCCCTCCTAAAGGGTGTGATCAATCCTCCGAAAAACCACTGAGCATGTTGTGAAGGGTGGATATCATAAGATAGCTTAGAAAAAGAGTTTTAAAGTGCGCATCGTATTCCCACACGCTCTTTGCCATTCCCTACTGGATTTCTTTGAGAGAGCTAATGCTCTTCTATTCAAACTTAGGTATGTGGAATTCCACCAAGAATGCATTTCTTAGTGTGGTATAATCCACAACAGTCTGATGAGGGTCATACTTTCTATACCAACTATGTGTGCATCCTTGCAAGGTCGTCACAAATTGACTAGCCTTTCGATCCTGGGTCATGATTCCCTTTGCGCCATAGCAGCTCGCACTTATGCACATGCTCTGTGGCATCTTCTATTCCACTGTAATCTGGCAAGTGTAGAGACATCTCAAAAAAGACTTGAGGAGGTGGCTAAGGCCCTTGCCCTCCCGATCCAGTCCCTTGGTTTCCTCCGGTGTTTCCTCCTCCGCCGGATCCACTAGATCCTGAGCCACCAGCTCCACCACTTCCACCTCCAGATCCTCCTGTGTTAGGTATAGGGCCTGTGTTTATCGTGCCGAGCACTCCCATCATCCCACTAAATTACGTGCCGATAGTTTGTGAACTAGTACCACTCCCAGTCGTAGTTCCTCCACCACTTCCCAATGCACTTCCAAAACCAGTTGTATATGTGCCTTGTCCAAACATTCCACCAAATACCGGAATAGTGTGTGAAGCCATAGAAGTCCCAAATGAGAAATTATATGTTCTAGGCGCCGATAGGTTACTTCCACCGATATCAAATGGATCAACTGTACTCTTCCCTCGTTCAAACAAACCAAGCACCAAGGTCTGGTCACTAGGTGGGGTCAGATGTGTGCCAATGACTCTTCTCTCTATGTGATGGACTCTCATCAGAAGCCGCAAGGTTGTCTCTTCCATGCTTACCAAGATGGGGTACCACAAAATGTTCGGGTTCCACATCCTCCACGTGAACCTCAACTCCTTTCCACCATGTCTGGCTCCATAACCCACTTGTAACCCCGTGTTTTCTATCGATCTCCTTTTCACGTGCTTTGTTATACTTGAGCCGCCTCTCCTCCCTTTCCTATTCAGTCGTTAGATCAGCCATCCTTCCCCAACCTGGCTTCCTCGCCTAGCGCTCAGGGTGGTTTAGCCGGCCATAGGGAATGCCTCTAAGCCCATGGTTACCATCAAGATTTTGATTGCAAGGGGAATAGCATGCAAAAATGATCCCCTGGGCTCTCGCAAGAACTCAAACTCAAGCAACTTCTGGATAGGAATACGTGGAAATGGCGTATTCCAGAGTGTAGCTAGTCAAGTATTCCCTTCCACCAATGGTCTATAGCATGGGTCCACTTTAGATCAGCATCTTGTAGGTTCTGATATGTTTCTTGGGTCCAAGGGTATGATCTATAATGCCACCCCGATCTAGATGTATAAGCCGAGAGCCATTCGAATAACTCTACTGGGAAATAGAAGAAGGTTTTGTACAACTCATGGTAAAGAGTGTCTTCCACCCATCTTCACGTATCAAACCTAGATCCGGTACTAAATCTCTGAGTGAATTCATCCTCCATGCTTTTAAACCAATCTTCAACACCTTCAAGTGTTAAGCGTTGTCATCACTTTTTACAGAGATCATGATATATGCCATGTTCCACTACAACTTCAAAAAGAGGTCCAGCAATGGAACCAAGATGTAGTCACTTTTGCACCCACTAAAAACAAGGGAACCTCATGTGCATCAGCCTATCACCCAGCGGGCACTGGGTGCTCACCCGAGGCGCACGAGAGGGAGCCGAGTCTCTCTTTTATGTGAGTCTAGTGGAAGGCATAGCTCATGATTTTGACTTAGTGATTTAACAGACATGAAGGGCTATAGAGCTCAGGATGGCTTCTACACCCCTTCAGTCATAATAGAACCAAAGCACGCAATAGAAATAATAGAACTAAGAGTTGTACATCTACTACTATACTTAACCATTTAAGCAAGATTCACGATTATCTAAGAACAGAAGTGCAATAATAATATGCAGATAATACAGAGAAAGAGTCTTGATACATTTTTCATGGCAACCTTATCACATTCATTCATAGTGTTTACTTATAAAAGATTACAGGAGGTAGACCGTAGTCATGCGCCATATGTGGATCCATACATGTATTCTCACAAGTCAAAAAAATTCATTCCCCATTTCCCCATTACATCCTTACTTGAATTTTGTACCCATTTTCATCCCATAGTTCTCATGAGTAATCTTATAGAGCTCCGCTACCTCATTTTCATCTCTCTTTCTTTGCCAAGGGTGCGTATAAATAGGCCTCTGAGCTCTAACAAACTCCTCTGCAGCCTCAGATCTGGCCCTAAGTGTCAAGGTGTGGGTCACCTTAGGTGCATGCCTCTCCGTGTCATGATTAACTTTTTGGATCTTTCTATCACAAGGTATATTCCTTCCAGGACACCCTGTCGCCAAGCTGGAACCTTATCCGAATGGAACATGTTCTTCATGTGTTCTGTCCCAAAGGCCAAAAATGGCTAAGTCTTGAATTGTTCTTCGTGTGGCGCGCACGTCCTAGGTTCTTCAAGAAGCCTTTTGAACTCTACCTTACGCACCTATACTTGTGTGCTTTCTCCTTCCGTGCGTGCCTACGTGCCCTTAAGATTTGGAAGCTAAAATTAGGGGCCCAACATGTTTCATATAATTCTTAGGATGGGAAGGCACATAAGGATCAATATGTGAACTAGAATCCCTAATAGGAGGCCTAGAGAGAGTGACTACAAGAAGTATCATGTGAACTAGAATACCGAGCAAGAGGATTAGGAGGCAACAACCCACTAGAAGTTACATGTGAACTAGAAGAATTAGGATGAGGCACGGGAGGAAATGACCCACATATGTGAGCTAGAAGACCTAGTGGGAGAACCGTGATGAATTGATCCACTATAAGTAATATATGACCTATAAGAATTAAAATGAGGCCTATGAAGGAATAACCCACATATGTGAACTAGAAGACCTAGTAGGAGTCTTAGGAGAGAATGATCCACTAGAAGTAGCATGTGAACTAGAATACCTAGTAGTAATATTAAGAGTAAATGACCCAATAAAATTAATATGTGAACTAGAAGACACGATAGGAAGCTTAGTAGAGAGTGACCCACTAGAAGTAGCTTGTAAACTCAAAGACCTAGTATGAGTCCTAGGAGGGAGTAACCTATAATAAGTAACATGTGAACTAGAATACATATGAGGGTTAGGAGGGAGAAACCCACTATAAGTGGTATGTGAACTAGAGGACCTATGTATGCATTTCTCGGGAGTGGGAGTAGTAATTGTATATTTTTGCTAATCCATTTAGTTATAAGATCCTAGAATGATATACCATTAACAATAACCACTTGATTGTTATGAATTAAATTAATACATTGATGTAATATATATGTGATATCCCTAACTAATGTAGCAAGGGAAACTTATATGCATTTCACATGATCTAATAGAAGAGGCAACAAAAATGGAATAGCCATAACAATAAAGCCAATTTTGATAAGGATTACAATATGCCCAATTTTTTCCAGAGTAACTACCTAAGTGAATGAAGTAAATTGAAAGTTCATATATTTTTTTAGAATTACTATCAACAAAAACACTATTTATAAGATGTTGTTCAATAAAAGTATGAATGTTATGTGTATTCAAAAGAATATCATGAACCATATCAATATCATCAAAAGTAATAGATGACTCATAATGTGTCATAGTAGTAATAGTACCAATAATAGCTTCCCATCGGTTATCATAAGAAGGTAAAGGTGGTACAAAATCATAAACATGGTGTAATTTTCTATAGATTCAAAAGTGTTATGATCATGAAGTGGGCTATTAAATATTTTAAGATTTTCATTGTCATTAGTAGGCTTGGATTCAATGGGTACATCTCATTCAATAGCATGAACAATGATAAGGTCTTTTATAACATGGTTAATCTTAACACGTCGATTAGTAATATGACCAACACATCTATGATAATCCTAATAGGTTATAGCATTGAAATTATTATTAACTTGCATTAACCTTAAGAGGTGGAGAGAGATATAATATTGTAATTAAGTAATGATTTAAGTACTAGATGAGGTGTAAAAACATGTTTGTGAATTTTCATTGAGGATATTACAAATATAGATTTGTGTGTGGAGATACAAGGTTTATGGTCATTTTAGATTTAGTTTTATCATCATTAGGTTTTCCTTTGAAAGTATATTTTCCTTTAAACTTATGATTAGATGTGTTAGGATAATTAGTAACATAAATGAGTGCATTCATGTTAAGGATATTAGCTTCATGCTCTTTCAATGTATGGCATAGATGATCAAATGAATGAAACTTGTCAAATATAACTAATTTTTTCAAGGGGAAATAAGGCTTGCTAGAATGAGATCTTAAATCTCATTATTGGCTAAAATTTTGTTCATCTTGGTAAGCATAGTATTGTAGCATAAAACATAATATGTGATGTTATCATTAGAATCTTGTTGAGTTTTAAACATTTGAACATAAGAAAGTTTGTCCGCGATATTGATATATAATTATGCAAGGAATTGATTAGCTAAGGAGTGAAATTCCATATATACTATATGGGAGATCATAGATCCATTGTAAAGAAAAATCTTTAATATGTTTAGGAAAGATATTAGTAAGTAATATATCATGATAAGCATAATGCAAGAAAAAAACATGAAACATATGAAGTTTCTCTTTAGGATCACCCTTGGAATTATAGATGGGGGATTAAGATAAATTAAACTAAGAGGAAAATGATAAGAATCCACTTGTGGTGAAAGTGTGTTATAGAAAAATTTAATAGAATCTGTGATGTGATAATAAGTATATGCACCTATTTGTAACTATAAACTTTGAGATTACAAATTATGAACAATGGTTTTAAAATACTATGTTCCATAAGAATAATAATGCAAACCATGATGGGTATACATAGGAGATGCATGAATAGTGGTAGTCATAGGAATATACCCAGTTACATTGTAAAGTGGAATATTGAGTGTGCTCAATGAAATAGGCATCATACATGTAGGAATTGTATATGTGTACATGATAGATTATGTAATATGGGGCATAAAAAAAAAAGATAATTCACATTAGATGGATGATCATGAGTGAGTTTAGTAGAAATAAAGATATAGATAATAGGATCGATATGATGAGGATTTCATGAAGTTTTGCACAAAATCTAGATAAGATCTTGTCTTGTTATTAATCCACATTGTTATCCTCATTATGATCTTTATTAGAATAATTTTCACTATTAATTTCCATTTCATGTAAAGGCACCTCATTAGCATTTTGATAAAGTATAGAAGAGAGTCCATATACATGATGTGGAGAAGAGGCCATGAGGACTTGACACTTTTTAGTATGAGGATAAAGTTAGTCATGCTCAATGGGTTGATGATTAAGCCAAGTGATATGCCAAAAAGGATAGAAAAAGCATATACAAATTGAAAAATTAAAATAATAGGGTTATAAAGAGGTTGAGATACCAATGGAAAGAAGGAGAAACCCTAGGAAAATAGAATTTGAGAAAAGTGATAACTTCAATCAAGAGTCGGGTTCACCAAATGTTTACACCCTAAATATATAAAATATACAATATGGGATGTAAATATTTGTTAAAAGGATAATATGATTTAATTAATTTACAATTAACCATGAACAATTAGAATAATACATTAATACTTGAAACAATGATACAATGATATCTCAAAAATATAAGAGGAGATGAAGACTTACCTATACATAGTGTAATAGAGGATATCAAGATGTGTAGAGTAGGTAAATAAGCTTATCTAAACATGAAGATTCTTCAATTATGATACTATAACTATAAATGACCCTATCCAAAACCATACAAATGTTCCTAGAATGTGATATTATTATGGAACCTCATCGTAAATTTTAGACTTGCTTTATGCAATGATGTTTGGTAACTTGTCCCTCCCCTTACTTGTCAAAAATTATCAATGTATATCACTCTAGCTCACCTAATATTGGAACAACCTAAAATTACATACAAAAAGTGGAAACCTTACACACTGCAATACCCTTCATTAAAGCATTATATAATGAAAGGAGGAATCAATGAGTGGGTGAGTTATGAACTGATATTGACTTATTTACATCAGATTTCAAAGGTGAAATTTCATGCTAAGGCTGACCCTAAGAAGATGAAACCATACATATAATATATTAAATTGTAAAAAGAGTCATTAGGTAAGAGGGTCCAAGAACGTACATGTTATCCATGACTATAGTTCACTATGGACCTAATCAGTAAAGTTTTAGATAGGAAAATGATAATTTAAAATCAGAAGCTCTTGAATGATGATTGGAGATAAGTGACTTATTTGATTAGTTAATAGTTCATAGATGAATTTCATAGAGCTGAAAAATTCAAGATAGAGATAGAAAAATGTGCTAATTATAATTAGAATGTGAGTATGTCTATGCATAGGAACAAATTCAAACTTATCATTACCAAAGGATATGTTTCTAAATTTTATTGTCTACAATAATAAATAAATTATTATTTCTATAATTCCCACTTCATCATGATATCAAGTGAAAGGTTCTCTAAATTCTGAAATTTTGTTGTGTGCAAGATATTTGGTAAAGATATATGCACACGGTTTTGTTAAGAAAAATAGAGTTGTATGTTGTGTTGATGAACATGATTGTGTATGTAATGAATTTATAATTCAATATGCTTCTTGAAATTGTAAAATACCAGATTATGAAGAATTTTTATTACATGTTTATTTTTGCAATGCGGGATGATAGGAATTTTTTTGTGGAACACCCAAATCTTCAATAATATGACATAGTCATATTGCTTAGCATATAACTCCTGCTTTACAAAATGAAATTCTATTTTAATATAATTAAAAACATTATTTTTCTTTCTTACCCATGATATAGGACCATATCCTAATGAAAATACATCCAAATTTGGAATTCTTATCATCAAAATTTCAAACATGTTCTAAATCCATATATCATGTCAAAAATAATTTTTCATTCTTTATGTTGTCTAAGACAAAGTTAATTATTTATTTGATATACCTTAGTATCCATTTCCGTACTTCAGTGAATTTATTTGAGATTTTTCATGCATGAAGAAAGGTATCTTTATACATAACTAGTATTTTTCCTAGTATAGGTTAGGTAAATGAGATTCCTAATCAATTGATGATAAAGAGTTACATTCACTTGAGGTGATGGATATGATTAAGACAACTGAAAAATTTCCTCTATATGTGTAGCTTATAATATTGAATTTCTTAAGAATTATCTTAACATAATTAATTTGAATCACAAAAATTTGATTTTTTTACGTACTTCCAATCTAAGAAATTTTGGGAATCCGAGATCTATCATATCAAGCAATATTTTAAATTTTTCCAATTTTACATTAAGCATAATAACTTATTTTTAGTGATTGCTAAATTTTCAATGTATACTATAAAATTGACCACCTCCCCCATTTATAGTTTTAGGTAGAGATTGAAATCATAGGGATTCCTCTTTCATTATTTTTGAATCAAATGCTCAACAATCTTGATGTACAATTGTTGGGATGCCTATTTTAAACTTTATTGTGACTTAACGAGTCTAAAAAAATTCCTTATATGGAGTGATTAAACCTTATATTTATATCATGTTCAATTATTTTTGAAGATCATAATTAAGAAAATAAATCTTTACATACATTTAGTGGACTTTCCATCTATATTGTGTAGCTAGATCAAACATCATCCTAATTGTTTTAATCTTAGCCAAGGGATAAAATGTCTCCTCATAATAAATTTTATATCTTTATGCGTACCCCTTTGTAAAAATTATTTCCTTATGTTTTTAACACTTCCATATTTCTTTTATTTTATTCTGAAAACCATTTTGCAACTAATTGGCTTCTTTCATGAAAATTCACAAGCTTCTATGTTTTGTTCTTGATCATGAATTGATATTCAACCTCTATGGATTTTTTTCAAGGTATTGAATCTAGTTATCCTTAAGTTCCTTTTTGGTTTCATTTATTTCAACAACTATGCTCATTAAGGCCATGACTCATTAAGGACATGTTGGATGCTTCTCTTACTTTGTTTTGAGTTCTTGGTCTTAAAGTTGATGTGGTAAGAGCATTGTTTACTCTAACATATATAATAAAGTGTGCACACCACCTTGGCATACATTTTTTTATGGGTTAAGTGTAATTTTCACCATTAATTCCATTAACATTCTCACTATTTAATAAATAATTTAATATCACCACATGTCTATTGTTTGTAGTCTCGTATTTGAATTTCTATAGAATGAACTTGAGCCACTTATCTCACCAAACTCAACATCCCCGCTTATGTATACCTTCATATTTTTATCCATAAATTTGTATCCCATTGGGTATTTATCATACCAAAGAAGGATGTAAACTATGGAATCATTATCAAACTTTGTTCATTTCTATTTAGGGACCACAATTGGTGTTTTTCTTCCAACTACTTGTAGATTTTTACTAATGGTTTCTTCCCTAAAAAAATTCGGTGGAGTCATGTTATCAAGTGGAAATGTTGGTGACCTATTCAGTAGGTATATCTTGTTATATTAAATACTCTTCCTAGTATATTATTGCAAAAATTATATACTCTATCATATTATGCTCTGTTTCCATGATTATGTAGTTTCATCTCTTTAAAACACAATTTTACTTTGGATTGTAGGGTGTTGTACTCATTTGACAGAGATACTATTTCTTTCAAATATGTGGTGTGTTGGAACTAAAATTGTACCATCAATTTGTTTATTTCTCACTTGATTAGATTTACATAATTGGAAAAAGTTAGGGTATCTATAGGGCCATCACCCATGAAAAAGTAAGATAATATTACATTTGAATTCCATAAAGGCCCATAATATATATAAAAATGAATTAAATTCATATAAAACCACGATACTACAAAAAGTGGATTACATTACTAAATGGATAAATATTAATATATACTAATGATATTTCAATAACTCGAGGATGGCAATCTATGACTATTATTTCTATAGATGTAGTGATTATAATGACAAGGAGATCCACATCCTCTTATTTCACCTTTGATGTAGTACCTTGAATATTTGATATGTTTAGAGTGAAGAACAATGTGTTGATAACTGAAAGTAGCTTGTCCTTCCTATGAGTAAATTTTGAAAAGTTTCCCTCTACTCAAAATATGAATAAAATTTGACTAATCAAATAAGTAGACATGCCTAGAGATATTAATTATGCGTTTATTGGATGTGGGTCTTCCATGATCTTTGCAAGTTTTTACTTCTTAACAGGGGTTGACAATCACTCTTTTGTAATGATACTTCCAAGATGGCAAGGATACTTTCCTCTCTTATATGGGAGATTGGATGATGTTTTTCCCTTTTTTAAGGATTTTTCTCATCTTCACTCTCTTTTTATTGATAAAGAAGAATTATTAATGATCTTTTATAAAGTAAATGGTAGGTTATTTTATGGCCACGAGAGTAGGATGGGGTGGAAATGAGGTAGGGGGATGAAGGTAGCTTATAATGTGTCTCAATAGTTGACCAAAAAAGTGAGAGTTGATGAATCATTAATCCAAAACCTATAGATATTACTTATCCCAAATTAACTTAAGATTTTGGGTTAACATATTTAATTTTAGGGGAAATAC
The DNA here is from genome assembly GCA_018340775.1 of Taxus wallichiana var. yunnanensis. Taxonomy (NCBI): domain Eukaryota; kingdom Viridiplantae; phylum Streptophyta; class Pinopsida; order Cupressales; family Taxaceae; genus Taxus; species Taxus wallichiana. The sequence goes on along the minus strand of CM031242.1, from coordinate 324,119,600 downwards.
ATGAAAGGCCACAAATTGAAACATTTAGACTACTAGTGTTATTGAATAAATCCTAGCAAGGAAAACATACCTCATTTTATTAAGAGTGAACAAAGTAGATTTTGCTTCCTTAGGATTAGGTAAGTTGAGTACGTAATGAAAAAAACTTTTCCCATCCCCACTAAATAAAAATAGTTGTTCATATTTTGGAATGGGAAGTTTTTCATCCTTGTGTTTTAAAATAATATAGGAACTTACTTTATTAGAATGAGAAGTTACATAATTTAAAGGATACATTTAAGGAAAAGGAAAAACATCACACATTTCAGCCATATTCTCTGTGGGTGATGAAACTTAACTACATTTTGATTGATATCTATTCATACATGCCAAGAGAGCAATGCTTACACTCATCAATGTGAATGATTTTAATGATATAATATTATTTATGTGATTCAAACTTCACTCATTTTAACCCAAACTATATCACATCAGATTTGAAATAATTTGAGAATTTTAATCTAAGTTTATGGGCATCAGTTTTTTTGAATTGGGATGTCTAATCTTGTTTCGCCAAGAGATAATGTTTATTAACTTATCTCTAATTATGCATACCTATGATTACTCATGGTTCTATACATCATGGATTGAGGACATATGTCACCCATTGCACTACCACACTCAATGTGGATAATAATCATTATTCTTACCCTCACAATTTCTCTAAGAGATGGTGGAGACCACATAACAAGGATTGGTGTAGCCATATGAGACTAGACTTTAGTTTGGTATAACACCACACAGTGACACTTGATTCCTTATGACCATCTACAACTCTTTTATACTTCTACAAAGGAAACTTGGTTGAAAATATTAAATTAGATGGTCTTGTACCTTGTGCTTTAATTATGCACCGATGGAGGACATGTGGTGACCAACATCACAACCAAATTTAGGAAATACTTGGTCTCACCTCCAAAACTTTGCAGACCACTAATGGAGGGCATGTAGTTCTTTTAAATTCATTGTGGAAATCAATTCCCTACACCATCTCAAGTATTATACCATGCATCTTAGACCTCACTACAAAGTGCCTATTTGATGAAATAAAATTTGATGGTTTGAGGTAGAGGGAGATACGGACATGTCGCATAGGGATTGTAGAATACATGTTTTAAATATTAATTACTATCATAAATCTTGGTTCATATGCTTTTTGATGTGTACACACAATTAGCAATTAGGTTTATTTTTGCGATTAGTTGGATGCCCATGGACCAATAAATTACTTCTAAATGGAAATGTGGTCTAATTTTAGGGGACTATATTTTGAAGTGAATTTTTAATGAATATTAGAGTGATTTTTAATGCATAATATATATATAATATTTGGTTTTTTGGGCATAACTTTTGATTGGGATATCTATTTTAAGAATCGTTAGTCTTGTTAGAAATATTTTTCAAAAATATTTACAAGAGTTCTACTTTTGGGTAAATTGTTTTTAAAATGATGAGAAGTTTGTGACATATTATCTAATATCGTTTTGTATGCATGATCAAATCAAATATATCTCTTAGATTGGTCCAACATGGAATTCCTAATCTATTGGAAAAATGACAACCTTATCTTCACCTCTTCTCTTGATTTCAAGGGTGTGCATGTACTTTTATCATGGATATCCATTTATGATTTATCATGTATCAATTTTCGATAAAATTTTCTTACCTCTAGGAATTATTTTTATTTCTTTCCATATTTATTTGATAATATTAATTTGGGCATGCGTTTATCTCTTCATTCATCGGTGGATGGTCTATTTTCACCTAGTGCTGACATTTAGGTCCTCCTTATCCATTGTTTCTTCTAGATGAATATTCTAAGTACCTTTAATTTCCACTTCTACAAAGGATATTGTATAAATTGGAGGATAAATCCTTCATCCTAGTATTTTATCTCATGAGAAAACTTTCTTTCCTTAATTAAGCATTATTTTCCTAGTTTCTAAGTAATTGATTAGTGTTATCCTTTCCTAATTCAAAGATAAATTATCATAGGATGTTGAATAAGTGTTATGGATTTGGTAGAATAAATTAAATTTACATATCAATTTTTGGTAATGAGGTACTTATCTCATGTTTTTTAGACATTTGTAAGTGTTGCTTTATAAAGTCTGTCTTATTTCACTTCTTTGTATTTTTGCAATTGTTTTAGTGTCATTATATTGTCACTATGTAGCATATTATTTTGAAAAACAATGAATGGTATGTGTAATATAATATCATCATGTGTATGAAATATTTTTATAATATTTTTGTAAAACAATGTTTCTAATTGAATTCTCCATCTATCTTTGCAAATTATTTGATATTGTAGTTATTATAAATTAGGAGGTGTATAGAGCTTTCATGTGTTTACTATGCCTACCTCAAGAGCACTTAGCCTATAAATCATATATATATTTGTTGTAATGATTTGTTTGTTTGCAACCTTTACCCAACCTAAAGTATACAAATGATACTTCCTTTTATTAATAGAAAAGGATAGGAAATAATAAATTTTAGGAATTTTTCTTTGGGTCTCATGCACTAATCCTTGTAAACATTGTGATGTTTGACACATTTCAGTTACTATAGGGTCTCTCCCTTGGGTTGTAAAGACCCCAAAGAGTAATAGATTAACCATCCTCTAATTTTTTTCCTTAATCTTCCCTTAACAAGTGAATAAATATTCAACTACAATGACTTATCCCACTCTCTTCACTCATTTTACATCTTTTGTATAAATTTGAGAGCCAAAAAAAATTGCAGCATCATCGGGTAAGTAATTTGTTTGTAGTTTGTTTGCATTGAAGTGTAGTCTCATTCATATCAACAAAAATAGATAAATAAAGATGGAAATTGGTGGAAAGAAAAGGATTCCCAAAATTTTGAATATATTACTTGAGTGTTCCTTTGAAGTGTGGTTAAAATAATTTAACTTAAGATATTGATGAAACTACAATTAATATTATGATTGTTCTAAGTCACTAAATAAAATAATTAGTCCCATAATTCATTTTCATTTCACTTGTGGAAGAGCCAATATCACTCCTACCTCTAGCCAAGATAGTAGAATTTTATCCTCACCCCTACTTGAAGGAAAGGGATTATCTCAATTTACATCTTCATTCGTAAAATTTACTACCCTTGATTTCCCAAACCAATTCAAAAATTCCTTAAGAGAATTGGAACAAAAGCCAAGACATGATCCCATCATTCACATTTCTACATATAATATTCTACATCCAAACCATCCTCCTAAGATAAATCATCATGATATCGATCATAATATGGCTAGAAATAACCATGACCTACATTCATTTAGACGTAATGTGATATATCTTCACCCATTTTTAGAAGCAAATAGATTCAAAATAATTAACTTCTTTGAGATGTAAGGAATTCTCAATGAGGTTCTAGTAGACATTAGGATGATATTTCCTAAATTTTAAGGAAAGAATGTAATCTCAAGTGATCAACACCTCTAATATTTCATAATATGATTGATGATTATGATATTTTTTATGAAGATGTAGTGATAAATTGTTTATCCATACCTTGGAGGAAAATTCTTGTGATTGATTTGATACATTACCAAATGCTAGTATTTATTCTTGGCATGAAATGAAGAGATCATTTATATTACAGTTTGGGGATATAATTGACCCTATATTTTTATCAATGAATTCAAAAGTATCAAGAAACATCCCAATGATAATTTCTAATATTTTGAATTCATATTCACTTGATCTATTATGAGGTTACTAGAAAATGTCATGCCGACTAATGCGGTGTGTCTAATAAAAATATTGTGAAGATTTTGTAGCCAAATTTGGGTTTTATCTCCGAGATAAAGGTGCAATTAATTTGAGATTGGAATACACCATAACAATAAATATTGAAAGTAATATTATATCCATTGGTAATTTTCCCAAGAGGAAGATGTAAAACTCAATCCATGAATGAGAAGAATCCTTTAAGTTCTTCACATAATGTTGATGAAAAACTAGATATAATGATGAGAGCCTTGAAAGAGTTGTCTTATCAAGTGGCTTGGAATGAGAAAATATTGCCTCGAGTTTAGAATAGGAAATACATAAGTGACATGCCACATAATCAAGATATAACTCCCGGACATGATAAATCATTTTCGAAAGGAAAAATCCTTTTTAGAGAGGAGGAAGGCCTCGAACATAGAGCTAATGAGAAAGAATCACATAATCCTCGTTTTCCTAATATTGATGAAGTGAAATAAATTAAAGAATCTCCTAGATGTGAATATTGTTTTCAACCCCATAATTCTTAATCGGTTTTTAATCATTTAGTGTTTTCTATGGTCATGTGTTGAGTGATTATGAAAGTTTGGAAACTATTTATATGATTGATTGTAATAATGACCAAATTAATCTATTTACATGATTGATTGTAATAATGACCAAATTAATGTAACACAAACTTATAACTACCTATGCATGAATTTAAACACATAAGATATCAAATGATTAAAAAGTACAATGGTGGGAGAAATTTTTTTAAAATATATCTTGAACCTCACTAATGGTGTAAAATATCAAGTGAAAAGTGATTATAATTTGATAAATAAGAAGTATTTGAATGTACAAGAGGATCCCAAAGATTTTCCACCTAAGAAGAAGGGTAATAAGACTAATGATACTATTAAAAGGGATATATAAGTTCCAAAAATAAGATAATCCCACCTCAACTTTATAAATAAAGAAAATTGTGTAACATTCAAAAGGTATGACTCCCCTCCTTACTAATGTGAATAAAGGGCCTTCTTGCTCTAAGAAATTTGCTAAAAACATATGGTAAATAATAAAAATTGATCCTTTAGACCCAAATATAATTAATTCATGTCCATATCTTGATTGGGGGCATTCCTTTGCGTAATCTCTTACTTCATATATCCCTAATATTAATGTTACCACCCTACCCCAAAATTCACCCATACCGAGTACATGGCATATGATATGATTATAATACTTAACCAATTTCAAATTACAGTCCCATTAGTTATATTTTTGCATATCCCACGACCATAAGAATAAAGTGTTTGCTTTCCTTGGCACCCAAATCCCTACTTTTCCACCCACATATGTTGTTAAAACCAAATAAATAAGTGAAGAACCAAAGGTGGTACCTAACAATTTGTACCTTTTAGGCATAAATAAAGGCACATAAATCCAAATTTGTAAACAAAAATTGAGGTTGAACTAAAGAAATCAAAGGAAGGGGAAATCATTCGGCCTATGAGGTTCTCCTCATGGGTTGTCGATTTAGTTCAATGAGAAAAATAATGGACATATCAGGTTGTGTGTGGATTTCAAAAATCTGAATAAAATGTCTTTGAAGGAAAATTATCCATTTCCCAACATGGATCATATGCTACAAAATGTCACTAGATCATAATTAAGTATGGATTATTTGGTTATAATCAGGTTGTGGTCAAATAATTAGAAAGGTTTAAGACTACATTTGTAACTCATTAGGGTAGTTGTTATGTACTTACACATGCCATTTGGTCTCATCAATGTTAGAACCACATTTCATAGGGTAATATATTATTCCTTTTCAAACTTAATTAATGAGATCATGGTATTTTATCAATATGATATTTTTGTACTTCAAGAAATAGAGCTAATCATGTGGGACATTTAGAGAAGTATTAATAGAAATGAAAAGAATTTGGAATTTCTCTCGAGGCCCAAGAAGTGCATATTTTGGGTAAAGAGAAGTAAATTTATTGTTCATATTATGTCCAAGGAGAGTGTAATGATTGACCTTGAATGGGTAAAATCCATTGATCATATTCCTCTTCCACGTTATAAGAAAGGTCTTCATTCATTTTTAGACAAAATAATTTTGTTAGATGTTTTGTGTCTAATTTTGTTGAACTCACCATCCATATCACCAACTTTCTAAAACAAATTAAGTGATTAAGTGGAATGCAAAATCATAAGGCTCATTTTCTAATGTGAAGGATTCCCTCAATAAAGCACTTATATTTGCCATCCCAGAATATCATAAGGATTTTTAAACTTTCTCCTTTACTTCCCCTCACATTATAGTTGTTTTATTATAGAAAAATGATGATGGGCATGAATAACCCATATATGTTTATAGCAAATCATTAGAGCAAAACGTGATAAATTATAATCTTATGAAAAAATAATCTTATGTTTTCATTAAATACATTCTTTATTTTAGATCCTAAATTGTGCTTTCTTCATTATCCACCAAGGTGCTAAGTTGAATTTCATTGGAATGCTCAAGAAGAGGATAATCATGAGAAGAACTGAAGAGTCTTCCTGGAATAAACACTTTTCAGTATGAAGAATCAATATAATCTACTATTAGAAGATATATATTCTCCTCCTCACTATGGAGTGCCTCAAGCTGCTCATACTTTTCTTGCATAGCCACAACATAGTTTAGAATTTCAAGATTGGTTTGAGGGTCATACCTTCCTTTTGTAACTCTCAAAATTCTTTGTGTTGGAAGAGAAATGGACTGAAATGGGGGATAAATAATTCCTTACAAAATAAAATAATTTTTCAGATTTCTTATTCAAAACAAAAAATCATTTAATCGTCTATTAATGTGTGCGCATAATAAAATATCACATATGTAAGAAACCATAAACAAGATATTCAACACAAGACATAAGATATAAGTGGGAAACCCTCAAGGGGAAGAAAACCCACTAAAAATATATATTTATATTTATATGTTTCAAATTTAGTGAGGCACCAACCCCACAAGGAGCACCAACCCCTAGTTTAGTAGAGCTACAACCCTACAAGGAGCACCAACCCCTAATTTTTGAAGCACCAACTCCACAAGGAGGATAAAACCCCCAAATATGATCAATCACCAACTCAACCACCTTATGAAGAAGATATTTGATGTATTGATACTGCCACAACTAATAGAGATCATAAATTCAACTCACAACCTCTTGTCAAAACCTAGGTCTTTAATCTCTCACAAACTAGCTCTTCCTTCACTTATCAAAGATTAAAACCCTTACACACATGATTTCCATCAATATTAAACTTTTCACACACTTTATCTGATCTCAATTCATGCTCATACACCTGTAAAACTCTCACACCTAGGTCATACTTCTTGCACACACTCACAACTAGCTCACAAAAGCACCCAAAACTATCCTTTTATAATCTCCTTCTTGATTCAAATTTAAAATCAAAAATTTTCCTCATTTTACATGAAAAAATAATCTTAAAAACAACCCATATAATTTTAATAATAGCTACAAGTTACCCATATAGTTTTTCCTAGCCAAAACACTTCGTCCATACAACAAAAATCCTCAAAACCCTTGCGTTGGAATGACAAAAATATCCTAACACAAAAATATTTTTATCCAAGCTCTAAAAATTACTACACATGTTTAAAATAATATTTAAACATCATAAATGGTCTCATTTATCATTTACCAATCATAGTATTTCATTTAATGGGACAGGTGGCTAATTGCCTTCACAAAACACATGTTTCTAGCACCTGTCTTCACCTTTTGGCTTTTAGATCATCAAATGACACCTCAAATATGGCATGTGATAAATTTATGGAAATTCCAAAACCTCTATAACACTTATAAAAAATTTAGAGCTCATTAAACATCCATTCGTTCAAACTACATCAACAATTGCCTTCACCAAAACAAGCTTCCCAAAAATTAGTTTTACAAATACAACTTGTTTGTACCATTCCTGAAACTTTCAAGACCTATAAATAGATTCATTGGGTTTAAAATTAATACCTATTCACATTACAAGTTATATTAAGCATCACCCAATCTATCTCATGCTCTAACCAACTCAAACTTTCAGCAAAAGCAATTCTATCCTAAAGCCAAAAATCTTCTTATCCAAAACTAACCTGGAAACCATATCAAAACTCATCATCATGATACAAACCTTATATCACTAGAAATATATTAATTATATTTCCAACACAACTTTAATCACCTCCTAACTCCACTTGTATCTTCGTAATGTCCATTTTATCAAGACTACTTCTAACTACCCAAAACTACCCTTTGACCATTCAACATAAATGAAGCACACTTTACCATGTAAATTCATCACCATGACCTGAAACCTCTTTGGAAATCAATAAAAAATCACATACATCACACAATAGCCATTTATTTTGCAACTCCTTTGGATAACCTTGTCCCAAACTGAACTTCTTCAGAAATTGACATGTTTGAGTGGGGTCCACTCATCACCATAACCTATACCATACCTTTCTAGAAATATGGATGATTATTCTACATGTTCCAATCATAATACAATCACTATTAAGCAAAAATCTGCCACTTGGGAAGTAAATATCTCAAACCGCTTTCAAGCTAGGGTTTCAAACTCATAACAAGTTTTTACCTTCTTAACATCCGTTCATAAAAATGTGACAATGAAATGACCTCATTATTTTTTTAAACATTCTAGAATCAATGTATAAACATCCCTAAAATCATAAGTTATAATTCAAAGCACACAATTCAGGGTGAGCATTAGAAGTTCCAATTCGAGCTGGAAATATTTTTCATCTTGACAGTGTTTCACCAAAACTAACATAACATGCAAAATTCTCATCATGGAAACCTGAAATTTTTCCCACATCACAATTACACACCCTAATAACATCTCCAATCATCACCATGTCATAAATATCTCTCAATATTTCCATCCACTGAGACTTTCATATCTATCCCTTAGGGTTTTACACTGTAAAGGCTAGGGTCAACTGAAATATCATCATAACTCAACATGAAAAAACTCAAAAAGGTCATAAAATACCTATTAAATAATTATACACATTCATTCATGTATCCATGAGATCATATAACTCCATTACTCACTCTCATGTTATCTAACAACCATACCTTCTCCAAATAAGCACCTGTAATATGGTCACCAATATGTATATATACCATGAGACTCATGTGAGTGCCCAACCACTCTCCAAACATTCTCTCCATCATTCTAACATTCTTACCAAGCTACCAAGAAGCTACAACCTCTATGCATTATCACCTAGGCTAACTAGGTCATCTGATTGAGCTTGCAAGAATAAGCCATCCTCACTCAATCAACCAATGCAACCAAAAGCATACTTAAACCTCCATGATAACATTACTCTAAGAATCATTTTACCCTTAACCATTATCCACTTTTTCATTAATGAGGTTTTGCATCAATGACAACACCTATGCAACAACATGCCAACAATCTCCCTCTTTGTCATTGATGGAAAAACATGTACTTCTCCCCCTTTTTACATTAATGAAAAATGAATACCTATACCAAAATGTTATTCATAATTCTCACCTTCATAGGATCACCTAATTTGGTTAGAAACATCAACCAAAAGTCTCAAACAAGCTCAAAATCTTGAAATTTCACTCAAAAACTGATTTTTGCCTACTTTGCAAGCATAAAACTACCATGGTCCCATGTAAAAAGCACATATGTCATCTGAACGTGTCAACAAAACATGAAGAAAACATCACATTACCTACCTTACTTTAAGCTTATACAACATTATCCACCTTCTATGCATGCAAAACTAGTCATTTTCCTTATAGCTCTATTTTTGCCTTCATGAAACCACTATATCAAACATGTACCTGAAGTAAACTCTTCATGAACATGCCAAAATGATGCACAAGAGAAAAATATCCTCCTTTCCTTCATTTTTGGGCTTACATTGCTTGTCTATGCACAAATTTTGGCTTTTCTTTTATCATTCTTGTCTACAAATTGTCTCAAAGACTCATATTCCTGAAAAGACATCTCAAAGTGCTTTGAAGCTAAGTTTTGACATGCTAAAGGATAAATTCATCTTTTGACACAACATTCATCACTCCCCCTGGACTTAAGACCACCATATCTAGTAGAAAGCATAAAATCATGCATCTTACCTTGATAACTTGGGTAGAAATCAACTCAATTACTTTTGCCCTTCCCTAAATCTCCATTTTAGTTTTTGATCATATTGGAATGACATAATGCAAACTTGACCTTGATATTCCTAACCATTGAGAGAAGCTCCTACACCATACCTCATATGCCTTAATATCTCCATATTGCCTTCTAGAAACAACTATTCCTTCTCCCCTAACTAATTTGGATAGTGCACATCATCTTACACCTATAGGAACACCTTTATGAACTATTGTAGAGTGTGACAAACCTGTTGAGACCTTGATTTATCAACTTTGACTCAACCCTGACTCAAAAGACCAAATTATTATCTTCCCCACTATCCAATACCTTTCTCAACCTTCATAAGAAATCAAAATAATATCTCCCCTTTAATACATCATCCATCATACCTAATTAAGCACCTATAATCCTGTAGGTGTACTTTTGGAGCTAAATCGATCATACATTGTCATAACACATTCACTAGACATCTATTTCTTATTTTGTGATGACATTCACTCTCAAGACCCTTATAGACTAGTTTTGAAATCATCCAACACACCATGAATGAACTAAATAATTACTACATACCTCAAGAAATATCATACTTTGCCTTTTGCTCATATATTACACATGTAGATACCCATTTTCACATCTAAGGCAATAATAGTACTATATCAATGACTGAGACTATCATCTTCACACAACTCAAGTTCTATTATATTTTCACAATTATATATACCAACTTATTAAAGTATCAAACCCATCAAATAATATGTAGACTAACACTCCTTCATGTAGATGCATATATTATCTTTTGAGATCACTGTGACATGGTCTTTACTAACTTTGGTCATCATTTTTCAAAGTATAATCATGGGGATGCTCCTGAAAATATATTTTTCAACTTAAAAACCCTGATGACATACTCACCCACCACTTCATACTTGTGTTCATTGAGTCCTCATCTTTATCAAGAATGAAGCATATGATTCAAACATACCTATAGCATTCATCACCTCTCCATTATCAGTTATATGAAGCATTCATACAAAATTTCACTTTGAGATATTCCATATTTGAATGGGATCAATCATGGGGATCAATCATCTCAGAATTTTAATGTCATTTTAGGTTCATTATACTCACGCACAACCATTTGGAAGACGTAGGGTACACTAAAAATGTAACACATAAACAGGATGTACTATGAAGATCAAATACTGATGCTCTTAAGAGCTTACAAGATTTCATTAGATCTAAAACATACCATACCTTTTTCTTGTTCATAATTAAGAGTCTATTAATAAAATTTACACTTGTATACATGATATAATAACTTTTGAGAATCCTCAAAATTCTTACTATAGCTTCTTCTCAACACAAATTTGCATCATAGTCTACTACTAGTCCTTGAAACATGAAAAACACATATTATTTTCATATCACTCATCTTCACAAAAGAAACATACCAGTTTTAGACACCCATTTGGCCATATTTATTTCTCTATAAGCCTTTTATCATTATCTTGAATTTAACTTACCCATTTTGCAAAATACACATTCCAAATTAGGTCTTTAGACTCTTCATAGTCAATTCTTAATATTGTCATGAACTCCACCAAATTATGAGTTCATCCAGCTATGAAACCACTTGAATAATGAGGAAAATATTGTCTAGATCATTTGTAAAAATATTTTGCCTTAGAATCTGAAATTTATACCTTCAAACACCACATTCCTTCATACCACTCAATAAGCACAATCAAGACCCAGTCAAGGTAGAGAAACATCTAAAATGCACATATTTTTATTTTATGAACTCAAACATGAAAGATACCATTGTACCAACATCTTCTTATTACTATGAACACCAATTTCCTTGATTTATAATCACAAATATCATTTGTATACCTAAAATCACCATAATTTTCACAAGAGTACACTTGTGTTGACATATCATTGCCACAGTCCACTTTAGAAGTAATTGTTTGAATCAAGTCAACATTTATGACTTCATATCATCCTCATAAGGCACTAAAACCCTTTACATCATGAAGAACACACAAAAGGAGTCAAATTCCTTGACCAATTGACTTAACACACCTTTAAATGATGAGACAAACAAGACTTCAATTAATAACCTAGATACTTTGAGAGACTTACACATCCAAAGAATTTGCCTTTTTGGGGTCACTACATAGCTTCACTCAACATTAAGACCTTGACATTCTTATTTCCACCATTCCACTTCATGACAACCTTATGATACATCAATTGATTGACTAACTTGTCACCATGGAACATCACAGACTATAGACTCAACCATCAAGACTAACCAATCAACTAACTCAGACTAAAAGAGGATATTTTCATGAATGATATGACAGAAAAAATCACTAATATGACCACAACATAACCCTTGCACATATTGAGTCATCTCGGACTAATTTTACTTCATACAAAATGAAAACACGGACCTCAAGCACATGATTATCATACTTCAACAAGACTAAGATCTTTGACATTTCTTAACAAAACTAGACAAGTTGATCCAAAATAACATGCTTAATGACACTTGAGGACATATCTTCTCATCATGGAGGAGAACGCACTTTGATTCAGACAACTCCCCCTCACTCCAATGCTTCATATGAACTAATACACCTCTAAGAAGCATAGTAGAGGTATATGAACACCATGAAGACCTAAAATAAGGTCTTGAAGAGGTCACAAGCCCTCTTAGACACCTTAAGAACTTCATCTTAGTATCTCTTCTGATCTGAACTCTGTGTTATACCTTTCCTTCCATCATCATCAGCTCTTGATGAAATATTGTGATCTCTTCTAGGTTCCCAAACTTTTCCTTGATTGTTATTATGCATTTTATGTCTTTGAAATCCACCTCCTTTCACTCGAGGTCCTTGAACTCTTTGATTTATCCTTAGGAATCCATGGGAACAGTCCCTTTCCATATGACCAATCTCATTACAACTGTAGCATATCATTATATTCTTCCTCTTGAAGCCATCAACAAAATTAGATGAATCATTCAAGAAAAACTGAGAAGTATGACCTACCTCATTGCATTTGAAGCATACCACATTCTTATATTTCTCACTCCTATTGTCTCTCCATGGATGAGCATCTCTAGTAGGATTTCTACATTCTTTTTACCTATGACCAAAACCATTACAAGTATAACAATATCCATTGAAATTTCTTTCATACCTTGAGGCATTAGGTTTCTAATAGACTTGGTCTTCTAATTGTCCTTGATGATTGAAACCTTCTTTCCTTCCTTGGTGATTGATTCACCTACTTATTTTCATGAAACTAGGTCTTCTTGTTTCACCTTATTGTCCTTGACTTTAGGTTTGAAGCTTAAACCAGCTTTGTAACTGTAACTTTTGGATGGTTCAAGAGATCATCAAGAGCCTTAGTAATCTCTTCAAATTTATGATATGATTTCACCTTACTTGTATCATATGAGAGTTATTTATTAGGGTGATAACTTCTTCTTCCTTATATTATAGGCTAAGATTCATGTTACTCATTTGCATTTCTAGCTTTCTCACAGTTTCATAAATCTTTCAGTGATAGCCTAATGTTTCCCTTCAAGTTTTTGAATCTTTTCTTCATATTCCTTGACTTGAGAAGTCAATTTATTATTTTTATTTTTAGCATGCTCCAGTTCTGATTACACACATGCCAACTCAATCCTCAAACCATCATCATCTCCTCATTCTCCTTGCAATAATTAGGTGTAAGATCACCCCAAAAAGTAGAACCTCCACTAGAGGATCTCATGGCTTCCTTTTTCATGAAAATAACCTCATCACCTAGATATTTGTGATTAGATTCAATCTCATAATCAGATCCATCAACTTCACTACTTGCTTCAGAGGAATAGGCCTCTTCCTTGGTATAAAAACTCTTCTTACCCTTCTTCTTGAAATCACCCTTCTTGAACTCTTTCTTCTTTTTATCATACTTCTGATTTTTCTTCTCATGATCATCATTTCATTTCTTATCATGTCTATGAGGACATTTAGTAGAAAAATGACCTACTTTACCACAAGAAAATCATTTGAAAGGAATTTTACCCTTGTACTTACTAGTTCCAATAGTTAGCCTCCTAGCAACCATGGAAAATATTTCTTCATCACCTAGCTCATGAGCATCATCATCAGATTTGGTCTTATTATCCTTTGTCTTCTTTTCAACTTTGAAATTTATTTCTTTCTTGGCTGGTTTGGATTCCATCACCCTCATCTCATAAGTAGTCAAAGTACCATGTAATTCATCCATATTTAGAGTATTCAAATCCTTTTCCTCTTCAATAGCAAATACTTTAGAATCAAACTTAGGAGTTAAGGACCTCAAGACCTTTTGAACAACTACTTCTTCTTTCACATATTCTCCTAATCATTTCATGTTATTTACAACCTTTTCAACTCTAAGAAGATATGCAGTAATAGATTCATTATCATTCATTTTAAGACTCTCAAACTGATTTCTAAAAGTTTGAAGCTTAGAAATTTTTACCTTTGAGTCACCTTCATACAACACTTGAATTTTTTCCCATGCTTCCTTTGCTGATTTGCAATGCATTACCTTTCCCAACTCATATTCTCCAAGACCATGTATGATAGCATTATAGGCCTTAGAATTGTTTTCATATGCCTCCTTGTCTACTTTACTAGTAGGAGGAGTGGCAGGAGGAGTATAACCATCTTCCACAACTTTCCAAACATCAAACCCTAGAGACATGATATGATTCTTCATCCTCATACTCCAAAAATCATAGTTTGTTCCATCAAATAATGGTGCCTTATCAATAAATAAACCACTCACCATTTTTGTGCTTCAAGGATCTCCTTTCAAGTGATCAAACTTCTCAAAAGGACCTACTCTGATACCAATTATTGGAAGCATAATGGACTAAGAGGGGGGTGAATCGGTAATAAAATAAAATTATATTTCAGATTTCTTATTCAAAACTCAAAACCATTTAACCATCCATTAATATGTGCACACAATCAAATATCACATATACAAGAAACCATGAACAAGATATTCAACAAAATACATAAGATATAAATGGGAAACCCTTAAAGGTAATAATCCCACTAAAAAAATATTTATATTGATATGTTTCAAATTTATTGAGGTACCAACCCCATAAGGAGCACCAACCCCTAGTTTAGTAGAGCTATAACCCTACAAGGAGCACCAAACCCTAATTCTATGAAGCACACACTCCACAAGGAGGATACAAACCCCAAGATGATCAAGCACCCACTCAAACACCTCATTAATAATATATACATTGTATTTTTGTTGCCACAACTGATAGAGATCACAATTTCAGCTCACAACTTCAAACCTCTTATTTAAACCCTAGGTCTTCAATCTCTCACAAACTAGCTCTTTCTTCACTTCTCAAAGCTTAAAATCATTGCACACATGATTTCCATAAATATTAAACTTTTCACACACTTTATCTTATCTCAATTCATGCTCATACACCTACAAAACTCTCACACCTAGGTCACACTTCTCGCACACACACAACTAGCTCACAAAAGCACCCAAAACTATGCTTTTATAATATCCTTCTTGATTAAAATTCAAACTAAAACATTTTCCCTCATTTTTCATGACCATTCATCTTAAAATCATCCTATATACTTTTCATAACAGCTACAAGTGACCCATATAGATCGGCCTAGACAAAACACTTCATCAATTGCATTGGAATGACAAAAATCTCCTAACACAAAAAATGTTTTTATATAATCTCTAAAAATAACCACACATGTTTAAAATGACATTTAAACATCATCCATGGTCTCAATTATCATGAACCAATCAGATTATTTTGTTTAATGGGCCCAGTGGCTAATTGCCTTCACAAAACACTTATTTCTAACTCCATGTCTTCACCTTTTGGCTTTAATATCATCAAATAAAAACTCAAATACAACATGTGATAACTTGATGTAAATTCCATAACCTTTATAACACTTATAAATAATTTATAACTCATTAAACATCCTTTGGTTCAAACTACATCAACTTTTGCCTTCACCAAAACAAGTTACCCAAAAAGTAGTTTTACAAATGCAAATGGTTTTCACCCTTCTTAAAACTTTCAAGACCTAAAAATTGATTAATTGGATGAAAAATTCATTCCTATTCACATTACAGGTGATTTTCATCTCATGCTCCAACCAACTCAAACTTTCACCAAAAGCAATTACGTTTCTAGAAAGCCAAAAATATTCTTGTCCACAAACTGACCTAGAAACCATATCAAAACTCATCATAATGAGACAAACATTATATAACTATAAATATATTTTAATTATCTTTCCAACATAACTATAATCACCTCCTAACTACACTTGTAGCTCTTGCAATGTCCATTTTATTGAAGGTTGCTTCTAATTGCTCCAAAACTGACCTTTGACTAATCAACCTAAATTAAGCACACTTGACCATGTAAATTAATCACCATGACCTAAAACATCTTTGTAAATAAATATAAACTCACATAAATCACACAATATCCATTTAATTTGCAACTCCTTTAGAAAACCTTGTCCCAAATGAACTTCTTGAGAATCGACTGTTTGAATGGGGTTTTTCCACTCATCACCATAACCTCTACCATACCTTTATGGAAATATGGAGGATTATTCTATACATTCCAATCATCATACAATAACTATCAAGAAAAACTTGCCACTTAGGAAGCAAATCTCTCAAACAACTTTCAAGCTAGGGTTTTAAACTCATAACAAGGTGTTTACCTTATTAGCATTCGTTCATAAAAATGTGACAATGAAATGACATCATTATTTTTTTTAAACATTATAGACTAAATTTAGAAGCATCCCTGAAATAAAAAATCTCCCATGAAAATCACACAATTCAAGGTGAACATCATAAGTTCTAATTTGAGCTGGAAATGATCTTCATCTTGACCTTGTTTCACCAAAACTGACATAACATGCAAAATTATCATCGTGGAAACCTGAAATTTTTCCCACATCACAAGGACACACCCTAATAACATCTCCAATGATAAAATAATCACAAATATATCTCAGCCATTCCATACACTCAGACATGCATAGCTATCCCTTAGGGTTTTACATTATAAAGGCTAGAGTCAACTAAAATATCATCATAAATCAACATGAAAACACTTCAAAAGGTCCTATCATACCCGGTACATCATAATACACTTGCCTTCATGCATTCATGAGCTCATATAGCTCCAAAACTCACTCTTATACTATCTAATAGCCATACTTGCTCCAAATGAGCACCTGCAACATGGTCACTAACCTGTATCTATACCCTATAACT
The DNA here is from genome assembly GCA_018340775.1 of Taxus wallichiana var. yunnanensis. Taxonomy (NCBI): domain Eukaryota; kingdom Viridiplantae; phylum Streptophyta; class Pinopsida; order Cupressales; family Taxaceae; genus Taxus; species Taxus wallichiana. Next base: position 324,102,225 of record CM031242.1, on the reverse strand, counting down.
CATGTGAGTTCCAAAACACTCTCTAAAAATTCTCTCCATCATTCTAAGATACTTCTCAAGCTACCAATAAGCTCCAACCTCCATGCATGGTCATGTAGGCTAGCTAGGTCACTTGATTGGGCTTGCAAGAATAAGCCATCCTCATTTAATGAACTTGTGCAACCAAAAGCATGCTTGAATCTCCATGAGAACATTACTCTAAGTATCATCTAACCATAGACCATCATCCACTTTTTCATTAATCAGGTTTTTCATAAATGACAACACTTATGCAATAGCATGCAAACACTTTACACATACTCCATTTTAAAGGTTATCATTTTTTCATCTCTATAAACAAGAAAATACTCAAAAGGAACAGAAACAAAATACAATTTTTTGAGTTTATCTCATCAATAGTGTATAATTAATAACATTACCTTCAAGAGATTCTTCTTTTCTTACTTCATATAGATATTCATCCTCATGTTTCTCATATAGCATTTCATATATTTTCTGTATTTTTCTCATCAGGCACTTAGATTCTTGATCATCAGTCAACGCAATCCCCATTTTCGTTACTCTAGAAGCACTTAGTTTGAATTGAAGCCATAAGGATTTGATACTAGGACTTCCATATGCGGAAATTTTATCCATTCTAGATATCCTTTCCATAACTTGTGCAGGAATGTCATTAACCTTCTTTCCTATGTTGATTGCATATTTTTAGTTAAAGCGAGAGACATCTTTGTTGTGTTAGGATCCATAATTTTGTAAGAATTGGCCAAGAATGATGGCTGATATGAAATCAATATTTTTATGGTCATCTTCTTCTTCATTGTTGTTGTCACTTATTGATATTGAACGCCAATCGGAAACTTCATCATCATGATGTGGTGAATGAACATGACATGGATTCATTCCTTGATAGAGTCACTTTAGATTATTTTATTTTATTTTTTTTTGTGTGTGTGTGTGTGTGTGTGTGTATAATGGATTTTAGATATATTTATAGGCTTCACAATGGTATATCTTCCCTAACGAAGTCACAAAAAAATATTGGTGAACTAATTTATTACACTACATATTATGGGTTTTCACTAACGGTCACGGGGCTATGGCCCTTCTTTTTGTGTAAGTAGAGGCTCCCATTATCGAATGTAAACTAACTAAAGCTATGGGGTGGTCATTAGGTTTGGGATCAAATAGGAATACTCCAATAAATGTGTAGCAAACTTCTTATACAATGTACAAGGGAGGAATAATCTTGGAGAGAGGTAAAGGGGAGTAGGAGAAATAGGGGGAGAGGGTTAATGTTGTGAGCGGTAACTAGCATGTTCTCACCAGTAATAACTAGAGTAGGTCTGCATTCAATTAGAATAATTCAACCATGCAATAAACAATAAGACTAACAAATCGAGACACAAATTTCTACAGATCCATTAATTAAGGACATTAAGTTCCTTCTTGGTTGTATAATATTACAATGTTTACAAAGTTGGAGAGTAGGGGAATGTATGAACATAGACAAGGAAATAGAATAAATGTAGCTTTTATTGCTTGTAGTAGTAGTGAAATCCAATGACTTACAACAATCAACATTTTCAACCCTTGGAGCAGAGAAACCATTTCAATTTATATCCTAAAAATTGTCTCTTCCTCTCCCCCACATGACTTTTCATCTCACCACCATGTGACTTTTCAAATTACTTTGGAATGAAACTAATTCCTTTTCTTATTTTTGAAAAGTAACTTTTACAATGCAACATTAAGTCACTTAAGTGAATAAGATGAAAGAATGAAAAATTACATTCTCAATGAAAGAATAGAATGTTAGAGAGAGGGGAGAGAGAAGAAGGGAGAGAAGGGGAAATCAGAGATGGGGAATTTCCTATTGATGAAGAAGCTACTTCTGATGGATCATGAATAAAGTTCCTCACACTCAACCACCTATTGAATTGGAATATTGAGATTGTAAACTCTTTCTCCTATGAGATGCGAGACTTATTCTAAAGAATTAAATGAGTTTTCAAAAGCGCTATTAAGTGAATTACACCATGTGAACATGAGATGGTTTTCCAATCATGCAAACATGATGATCCTTTCGAACATAAGGTCAAAGTCAAAACTTGGGGATCATCACCTTAATCTCCGGATACAAAATCCATCTCTCGTGATAAAGATGTCAGCTTTCTAAATGTAATAAACCTTGAGATGCTCAAACTTGTTCTTTTTTTGTGTTACTCATTGAAATTTTCCTTCTCCTCTAGATAGAAGGATTACTCCCTGAATGAAATTTTTTTCCTCTAACCACCCGTTGAACTGAAACGTAGTGATTTAAAATTTTTCCTCCTATGAAATGTGGACACACTCCAAGGCATTGAATGAGTGTTTAAAAACACTACGAATTGAATTGCAACATGTGAATGCGAGATGGTTTCCCAATTATGGTTGCAATGGAATTGTAAAAAATAGATAAAATATATTTTATAGACTATCCTAAATAATCTATCCAATTATTAGAAATGCATCTACATCCACTTTATAATAGAGAGAGAATAGTGTTATTCCATACATTAGTTGAAACCCGGTTTGGTGTCATCATTATTCATCTTTGGAGTAGAGGAAAAATTTCTAGGGTTTATTAATGGGAAGGAAAAACTACTTTGGCCATCAACACATTCTTCTTTACTCCATACATCTCAAGTTTTTAAGGTCTACATCAAAGGTGAAAGAAGAGGATGTGGAGTTCCTTATCAATGTATCCATTGTGCTCCTTATCAATGTATCCATTATGCTCCTTATCAATGTATCCATTATAATTACTGAAATATAATTAGTATCTATTAATATTTATCCATATAGTGAATGTAATCCCCTTTTGTAATATCATGAATTTATATGGATTTAATTCCTTTGTATATATATTATGGACCTTTATGGAATCCGAATTTAAAATTTTCTTTTTTTGTTTCATGGGCAAAGGCCCCTATAGATACCATATTTTTTCCAATACTATAAATATAACTAAGCTAGAATCAAACAAATTTATGGTTCAATTTTTAGTTCCAACATTGGCTCCAGCTATGGGCCATGATCCTCTTTACAGGGGCCAAAATATCCCAAAAATATTATGGTGATAGTAGACCAATGTATTGTCCCCAACTTGAATCAAATTATCTTAATGATGAAAAATTGTAACATTTGATCTTAATTGATTGAAAATACACCTTCACAAACCATTCCTTAATAGATAACTAGAAATCACATACCTTTCAAAAATTATTATGAATGTATGAGGTGAAACCTATATCCCAAACACCATTACCTATTAAGAGAATGAACAAACATAGAAAAATAGACCCATCAAAAATCAGATACATGCACAGGATCAAAAAGAACACACACGATTATGTACATTATACAATGACTCAACTATTCACACTAATTTCTAATGCATATATCTATTTCATATGGTCCTATCAACAATGGATCAATATTTTCATGTTTTCCTTTGTCTTCATATTTACTATATCAAAGAAACACTAAACCATTTAGCTTAAACTCGTGGCGAAGCCGTTTTTCAAATATATTCTTCATTTCAATTTTGAAATTCATGTAACTTTCATGTTATTTCCTTTTATCTTCATCTAATTATATCAGTTAATTGATACTTTCTACATATGGGTTAGTATCCTCGTAATTTACCTCTTGCATCTTTTGGAAATTAGGATGTGTTAATTTTATAGGAAGAGTGGTTTTCATACCATAGAACAATTTGAAAGGAATTTTCATGTGGATTTCTTTAGAGTAATCCTAACTACCCAAACAAAAACCTCATTTTTATTCCCACTTTTTTTTAGCTCTAGAGTCCTCATAATAATTTTGGTCTTTTTTTGTTAATATACTAAACTTGGTCAATCCCTTGTGGGTAGAAGTTAGAAGGGTAATTTATATTGATCCCAAATTGATCACACACTTTAAAATTATGTATATCCATGAAACACATATCATTATCAACCAAAATTTTATTAAGATCTCCAAATTTCATGATTATATTATTTTGCAAGAAATACATCACCACTTTGTGAGTTATATTTTTGTTGGGATAACTTTAACCTACTTTGTACAAGTAATAAGTGGTAGCTAAAATCCAACTATGACCCTGATTGGATTCATCATTGATTTCCCTAGAAAACTCCATTCCCTACTATTGAAAATGATCTTTTGTACTAGCTGGAACAAGGGGAAGGGCACACAACTTTCTTAACCTTAGTGAAATATTGAAATGGCTCACATTTTCTAACTTCCTTAACAACATCTATGAATAGTTTAGGCCACTAATAACCAACCCTAATGATCTTGTGAGTTGTGTTCTTTGCCACAAAATTCCCTTTATTTAACCCATGGTAGAATTATTTAATTAATTTTATATATTCCCTTCATGTACACATCTCATGAGAATACCCTTTAGATTCCTCCAAGTCGATCCTTTTCTAGTTAGGACATACTTTTGGGCTACTCATTTAAGGGATCTATGTTTTGTCTTATCTAAATGAGGGGGAGTTCAAATGTCTCAACCGGTGAATAATATTCTTATACCAATTTTATTTACACAAATCCTCTCTATCTCATTCAAACTTTCATTTTGTAGATCAAACTCGGTTGCATATAAATTTGATTATTTCATAAACATGTGTTGATTTGTGTTTTCGACTTCCTATCCGGATGAGTGTGAGAGTAATCAAAAACACTAAACAACGTTGAGTATACAAGGGCTTAGTACCTTAGAGATGACGATGGATGATACGGGTGCAAATAAGATAGATGCATGATATAAAGAAGTTGGATCTGCAAAACTGAAATAGATAAGATTAGATCACAATATGTGGGGGTTTCCTAGACTAGTGTCGGTTCCAAGAGGATTTTAACTCCCTTGGAGGATGTCAAACCTCCGTGTCAGACAAGATAATAATAGATCATGAACAGTAGTAATGGAATATAAAATGAAAAGTAACTAAAATGACGAGGGAACTTAGCTTGTGCTTTGTTATGGAGATGAATCGGGCATCAAGATGGCAAGATAATGAACCATGGCAAAGGTTTCTTATTTTAACTAGAAGAACTTAATTAAGCTCTTCCTTCTCTTCTCTAAGCCTAGGTATCTCCAGTCTTCGATCCTTTCCTTCTCGGTCCTTTTTTGAAATATGGGGAAAAAAAAAAAACCCATATTTATAGCTTAGATGTGAGGTTAGATCTAGGGTTAACAGTAACTGAGGGTTGAGTAAAGTAACTTGAGTTAGGAATATGATGTGATCACGTGGGGACCACGACTTGAATTATTAGATGGAGTGGGGAGCATGATTGACATGGTGGGTGAGATAAAAGATTCCATTTTTAAAAAAGGGTGTCGGATGGGTGTATTAATACCCATGAATTAAATAATTTGTGAAGGATGGGGATATGCAAAATAGTTGAATTATCAAATGGGTCTACATGGATCCCATTTGATAATTAATCAAATAATGTGAGAAAATAGATAGGATTTTATTTAATTTAAGAGAAAGAGATGCGAGAATGGAAATTGGATGAATGTGAGATGATGGAGGGGCGCTATACCAAAAATAGGTGTCTTCAAGATGATTATTCCTTTACCTCTCATAATTTTTGTGACATGTACCTTAATGTAAAAATCCTATAAATTTTTCACCCATATGCACCTCTTTCCTGAAGTTTCAAGTTGAACATAAGGTCAGAGTTAGAACATGGAGATCATCACCTTACTCCCCTTGGATTTAAAATTCACCTCAATGATGAAAGTGTCTCCTTTTTTAATGGAATCAACTTCAGGATGCCTGGACACCTTCTTTCTCATCTTCTCCACATTAAAAAAATCCCTCCATATAGAAGGATTACTCCTTAAATCAACTTCTCTACTTCTAAACTCTTGTATGACTAAAACATCGTGGTTACAATATCCTTCTTCGGTGAGATGTGGACTTGCATGATGACTTCTTGATCCTACAAACATGATGGTATTGGGTACCTTAGTAGCCTATGGTTTAAGTGAGAATAATTTAAACACACTAATTCATTATGACTTGTTCATTGTTATGGTTTGATTCATATGGTGTTTCTCTTCTTGGAAAGATATTTGAACACAATGTTAGGTTTATAATTTGGAGATCAATACCTTCCTCCTCATGACTTCCTAGAGCTTCACAATTCATTTTAGTGACAAATACATCTATTTTTGGATGGAATCAATTTAAAGATACCAAAACACCTTCTTGTTCACTTGTTCCTTATTAAAAATGTCTTCTTCTATAAATGAGGAAAGGAGAAACTCTGCATTCACCATCATACTCATTGAACACATTCCCACACCAAATGTTGAGAAGATTGAGAATTAGGGATCACATTTACAAACCCCATCTGAAATCACTTTCCTTTCATAGTACACATCATTTAAACATGATGACACTCTTTATGTGACTACTAGGATGGCTGAAACACACAGTCTTGGACTTGACTTAAGGCTAAGTTTTGAGAGTCTACGAGGGCTTTCTTTCTTGTTTAAACCATGAGACAATTTCCTAGCCTTGAAATTTTGAAAAAATAAATGAGATATGTGGAATGTGAGTTGATATAAGTGATTTGAGCCCGATTGCAAGACTTTATATTTTTAGCAAGTCCTAACTAGGATGGCCATTTTTAGTAAGTTTTCACAATTTTCACTTTCTTATGGTTTTTGCTTGTTTTGAGTAAACAAGATCTTTGAGATTTTACCATTTTTGAAAACTTACTATGTTTGGACACATGAAGCCTTTCACACTTATTATTTTTTTATAGAGGTCTTTTGGGTTTCTGATTGTAATGAAACTAGTTTCAAAATTTTAAGTTTTGCTTCAAGACCTTACTGCTCCGAGCTTTTTTATATATTTTTTTTAGAACTCCATGGATCGAAAAAGTAACTTTCCAAGTTGAAAATTTCAAATAGATACTCAAAATTAAAAAATCATCAATTGAAAGGCTCTTACAATCATCTTGAAGGAATTTTTGGAAGGATTGCGGTGGAAAAGTTTGATGGAAATTAGATGCACGGATAGTGAGTTATGAAAAATTCTCGGTTTACAAGATTGATGTTCTGGGACAAATCAACAATGTACATGTGAAAAAATGGAGGTTTTGGAGGTAATAACATAACATTTTGAAATTTTTAAAATAACCAAGTATTTTTAGGAGAGAATTATTCATGTCACTTACAAATTTTAACTCGCCACTTGACCCGATAGATTAACCATGGTTAAAATATGGTTAACATGTAGTTACACCAATGTAATAGGTGAAAGAGTACATAAGGGATATATAAGTGCACTTGGCACTAGATGGTGATAATTTTCATCTTACGGTTCATTGTGGATGATATTTAGGAAGCTAGAAATGGTCATCCGGAGCTAAAATTGGGTTTTTATGTGACCAAAGATAAATGGTTCGATGGGGTCACATTTATATGTCCCACTTGTCCCATTTTCACCTGATGAAATCCAAGGGGATATAAAGGGTGATAAATTCGCCATGGGGGTTGGTCATGAAGAAGGGGAATATAATTAATTCACTTACAAGTTCATGTTTTTTCTAGGTTCAAAAGTGGTGAGGGGTGAGTTACAAAAAGTTTTCCAAGTTGGGGGTCGTAATTTGGTGTCCCCTTTATACCTCGGGGAAAAACAAAGGGTAAAAATGGTGAAAAGGTGTGACCAAGGGGTCCAACTATCATGCAAAGGGGACTTTGTCACTTAACTCATTCATTTTCTCCCCTTAACACCCTAACTCATGGTTTAAGTGACGAAACTTCTTTAAAATGATGGGGGTCACACTTTGGTATCCCTTTTGTACCATTTCACCTCGGGGACATCTAAGGGGACACCAAGGGTCAAAAAGTGTGACCAATGTATTTAGAAATGTGATTTCATCTAATTTGAATTAAATCTAAATTTTAGAGTAACTTACTATACTAAACAATATGTAGATGATTATATATAGCAATGTATAAGAAATAAGCATTCAAAAATGTAAAACCCTAAGCACACAAGATAGGAATGATGAATTAACTTATTTTTGTGATTTGGGAGTGATTGTTACTATCTTAGTATCTTTGGATCTAGTTGGAAATGGTGTCAAAATGGCTCGAGACAAGGTTATGGAACTTAGCCTTGTCTTATGGGATGAGAATGCCCACAAGAGGATACAAGCATCCCAGTGTTGGTGATTGTTCTGAGTGCCGATGATTGTGTGAATTTTTAGGATCTAATATTGTCTAGGTTGGAAGTTATCTACTCCTATTCATTCTTTTTCACCCTAATTTCTCTATTAGAGTTTCGATCACACCTATAACATATAAAACAAACCCTAGTTATCTTCATAAGCTCACAAACACATTAGATATGAATAAAATATTTAATATGTGAATTTAGACTAACCCTGGTGGTCACCCGATGAGTGAACTTAGTATCGAGTGATACACTACATCTCATAATCCATGTAGTTCTTTGTGCATGTGTGTAAAATGGTGTTCTTAGGCTTTCCTCGTGCCAATGATGTGAAGATAGTTGGTTATAAATAACTTGGATATAAGAATGCAGATGTGTGGTATGGAATTTATCACTTCCCTTCTTATGTAAAAAACTTCAAAGAATTAAAAAAAAAAAACCAAAATGCAGTTCCTTTTGAATGGTAATAATAATATGTAGATGTGATAGTCCCTCTTGATTTTCCAGTCAAAATAATAGTTAGTATGTTGTGTATATATGAGTCCCTTGTTTGATTTTTGACATTAGTGACACCAAAGGCTAACTAAGAATGTAGGATAAGGATAAGAAAAGAAGCAAGGTCGACCACAAATGATGAAATGTGCAAAAAGAACAAAGAAAAGAACACCCATAAGGGACACGAACACACAGGCACTAGTGTATGATTAAGTAAAAATATACTATTCTAGCTATTGTATGATTTAATATAAATACAAAACTAAATGCTATATTGGAATGTAAGACACGACTTATTTTTAATATTTGAATATATCAAAATAATGGAACTCAAGAGGGATATGGTACTAACCTGTAAAATAACTTACCTCGTTGTGTGTTAGACTATAGTAGATTGGTATGCAGACCGGTGGGAAGGCTATAACCGAATGACCTCGAGAATGAAAGGATCTCGAGTATTTTTCTATACTAAGGAACCTAGGAGGGTAATGGGGTGCCCAGGGGCAACCTATTACGTAATCTAGGAATTTTAGGCGTAGAAAAGCTCGGAACTTGAGTTTGTGATGTAGCAATATCTCGTAACACCTTTACTCCTATTACATTGGTGTCATAATAATGTTCTCTATGTCGATGTGAATTACGTATGAAGATCTACATGCAAAACCCTATCCAAAGCATCAACTCCTAAAATTTAAAAATGCATATGAATAGGTTAGACTGACCTCAGTTGTCAAACTAGTGGTCTTACGACTGAGCATTGCACTACATTTCAGACCCCATGTAGTTCTATGTGCATGTGTGTGTAATTTTGTGCCTAGGATTCCCTAGTGCTAATGACATGGTAGTAAGGGGCAATAACTAGATGTAAATATGCAAATGGTGGATGGAATAGAAATAATACAACCCTTTCCCCCTATGTAGTGTGTGATGTAGATGTAGAAGATGCCCAAATGTAGTCCCTTACCTTAGTATATAGTTTCCCTTGATAGTAATATGTTTTCCCATAATGTAGTGAGTATGATATGTTTATATAGGGATCTCTTGTTCAAATTTTGACACTAGTGACTTGAAACTACTGACTATGACCTAGGGGAATGCACAGGGTAACTGTTAGGACCAACCTCGAACAAATAAATTAAGACAAAAATTACGATGACACGGGCACCTAAAATCACATCTTGGGCACCCTGTGGTTTCCCAAAGTATAGGACTAGAAATGATAAATGAGGAAATTACGACACTTAATACCTTCTAAAAGGCGCCCAAAACTATATAGTCAAGCGATGAGTGACTAACTAACAACAATACCAGAGGATGGGTCATTAGTGAATACTTTTATTATGTAAGATCCATATATAAAATAACATACCTAGCAGTATAAATGTAATATTAAGTGCATGATTTTGTGACTACATTTACCCCCACTTTATGTTGGTGAGCGGAAAGCTCAATAATATAAAGTAGATAGAGATGCGTACTTGAGAAAAAGCCAGAGAATCCCATGTTATAGAACAACACTCTAATGTGTAGTGGAAGTGTGCCAATATAACTATAAAAGCGTGCCGAACCATGGATCAGAAATTTGATCCATGCAACATAAAAATGTAAGTGACGTGATGAAGTGTGGGAAATGAAAATTATGATTAGGATTTTGGATAATTTTGAACATGGTTTAATAACAAATAGGTGGGTAGTGAGTGATCAGTTCCCAACCCAAACACTTTTATAAGAATGGAATAATTGGAGGATTTGGGTGTCTTGTCACAAGAGGAAGAGTGTAGGGAGAAAATTGTGTTATTCTCCAAGATTTAACCACATCCTCAAGATCTATCTATTACATATGGAGTAAAATCAAAATGTTGTGATTTTTGGATCCAAATGGTTTTGATTAAATATTTGACCCATATAGGAATCATAAAGGGAAGGCACTCTTACCCCCACTCCATGGGTGTCACCACAATGTGAAGGCTTATAAGTTTGGTCATCTGGAAGCGAATGCGATAGAGAGTGAGACGGCTTCCAAGTTAGGTCAAATGGAAACAAACGTGATAGACAATGGGATGGATTCCAAGTTAGGTCATCTGGAAGCAAACATGGAACATAGAATAAAATCCCAAGTTAGGTCATCTAGGAGAAAATGTGGAATATAAAATAAAATCCCAAGTTAGGTCATCTGGGAAAGAAATGGTGAATGTAATTCCCAAGTTAAGTCATCTAGGAGATCGCTTGTAGATTTGAATGATATGATTTGATTTGAATGCGTTGATCTTGATTGGTTGATTGATTATTTTGATTAGTTACTCGTATAGAGTTTTTCACTAATTACCCCAGGTTAGGTCATTTAGGGGAAAGTTGTTAAAAATTTATGAGATGTCGTGTAAAAATGATTTTGGTCACTTGTTTCCCCCAAGTTAGGTCATCAGGGGGATTTGATAGGTTATAACATGTAATCGTGTTTGGGAAATGTTAAACAATTGTTGCCCCAGATTAGGTCATTAGGGGGAATTAATGGTGAAATGTCATGGTATAAATTGCGATGTGTTGGATTCATGATATCAAAACATTTGGTAGCATAAGGTGGATTACGGGGGACCCCCAATAATATGCCTCCCTTTCGGTGAAATAGGGAGTGATGAACAAGAATGGACTCTAAGCCGAAAGTAACATAAAGAGGTTAAAATGCATGTGTAGGGGATATAAAGCAATAGTGAAGAGATACAATGGATGTGAAATGTGTGTAATATGGTGGTAAGAGGAATTATAAAATGAATGTTGCAAACGGTGTGTAAATCGTAGTACAAATGCTCAAGATATGAGCAAAACGATGTAGTGTGTATTATTCATGGTTATAAGTGCTAAATACATATCGAGTACAGTGGCTTGTGTAAAGTGACTTATAAATAGTAAAGTGAAAGAGGAACTTGTCACTTCATTTGTATATTACACGAGTGTGAGAGTGTAGACGGGGTAAGTAGATATGCCTCTAGCAAGACCATTACGTCCTAGTGGTCTGGTTTGAGAGAGTGGTGACTATTGTGGCATCGTGTACTAGGGAGGAGTTGGTAAGTGTATTATTTTTGAAAAAATGTAGGGTGTATTATGCATTTGAGTTAAATTTTTGAAAATTTAGGATTTTTATTTTCTCGATGTTTGGGACCCAAACAAGAGCGGTGAGGGCACTAGTGACCCCTGGGACTAGAGCACCCAAAACCAGGCGCTAGTGTCCTACTTTGGGGTGCCATAGTCCTACAACTGGGTTCCCTGGTCCAAAAATTTATGTTTTAGTGAATAATTCTAGGAAGGATGTTTCTTAGTATGTTAAAGGGTTGTATTTGATTGTGTAAGGTGTTCTAATGTTGCATTTATTGTAGTCTAGTGTTGTAAAGAGGGATATCCACTCGAGGGAGTTATGTGGTGGTCACCACTTGAGTACACTATTGGGATTGGGTTTGTCAGATGATGAATGAGATGTGATGGAATGTGATGGCTTACGGTATATAACACGGATGGGGGATGTGCCCCATAATATGACCATATTAATAGCATTATGCAAGAGGTTGTGTGCTTTGATGCGTGCACATTTTACTTTCCTATAGGGAGATGGATTGTAATGATGGAGGATGTATACCGCATATTGTGATTTTTAGTTATTGGAGAGAGGGTATGAGTGATGGGAGTAGTGGATATGGAGTGGTAGATGTGCTCAAGAAGACAATATTTTGTAAAGACCGAGTACTAAGCAAGGCCCATATCAATTTGGTTGTGATATTGCAGTCTAGGGTTCCACAGTTACATAAATTCATCATAGTGGTGATTGTATCATGTATAGCCTTCAAGGGAGGAGGTGTTGACATCTTATATAAGATGCACAACATATGCCAATGGATAGAGGAGGATGAGATGCGATATGTATGGGCTAGGTGTGTGTTGGCCCATTTATGCGGGAACTTGTATCGAGTTCACGCAAGATGAGCATGGTGGGGTATAAGGGGCACCACATTGTTACATGTATGGGCATATGAGCACATAGTCATATTGAGACCGATTGCTTGAAGGCCATGAGGAGAGTGGGCTTGACACTGAGATATATTCTTGTCGTTGGGGTGATATTCACGGTAGGAAGATGGATACAGATAGTTTTAGATCCTTGATAGATAGGATGGGGCAGATTCAGTTATATGGAGGCCATATCATGATTATGGGGATGGCCTGAGGATGCTATAGAGTTGTGATGTATTTGGAGGACCATGTGGCTAGAGGACTACTTTTTGGGTGTAGCAGAGTTGTTTCAGGTGGAGAGAGTAGCACGGTAGTTTGGTATGGCGCAAGATGTGCCCCTAGAGCCATACATATGGGTGTGATCTATTAGATCCCCTAGGAGGGCAGGTGCTAGGCCAGGGCCTAGAGCAGAGCAGCTGATACCACTAGGGCTAGATGTGGTAGACCCAGTGATAGCATTTGTAGATGGAGATGACGTGGGTTGCATAGAGGATTATCGAGTGTGGTGGGGCGTAGCGTTGATGGGTATTACTATACCCAATATTTTTGGGTGCGATGGAGTTGTCATTGGGAGGAGCGAGTGAGGGAGGTGTCCCTAAACCTATAGGGGAAGTTGTGGCAGAATGTAAGTTTTTGTAGAAGCTAATATCGTGATGAATGAATTGTTTGTGTTGTTTTATACATGGTTGACTAACATGGGGTTGTATGTTGTGTATATAGGAGACACCTATTGGTCATTGATATTAGACACATACATCCACACATTGACATGGAATGTGCTGAACAATGTGCTATGTGGAGGGATACTAGAGCATGTGGACAATATTATAGGTGAGCATGTCAATCTATTTGATCCAGTGGCCATAGCAGTAGTGACATGTATGGTGTTTCTTAGCAAGAGGGATGAGGCACGTGAGGAAAATCGATGCGCTCAAGAGACAAAAGGTGGTGGTCCCTTGGCCCAAGACATGTTCACACATTTTGGAGTTACAACTTCAGTTTTCAAAGTAGATTACGAGGATTGCCATGTTACCGGGTAGGTGGAGAAGTTTGAGGCTGAAAAATGTGGCGCCGCATTAGTGGCGAGGCATCCCTTTCTAGAGCTCTCATAATACACAAGAGTGATAGTGATGATGAGGTTCGATAGTGATTATTGTATATGATGTGGAAGGCCTTTCCCCGGTGATAAATCATGTTTTTGGGATGATGATTGTATGAATGATATATATATATATATGGACACCTATTTTTGATATATGTTAGATCAATGTTTGAGATGTTTTTCCATTGTGATGTAATGGATATTGTATGTGTCTATGGTTATTTTTCTAGCATGTGTATCATACAATAGGTGATGAATATAAATTTGCATGATGATGTTAGTAATGGTAGATAAAATATGCATGGTAAATGATGATGTAGATAACTAATGTAATGTGATTGATGAGATGAATAAAATATGTAGCGCGTAGGTAATGTAATGATGATAATAGAATAAATGTGGAAATAGATGAGTGTATTGTAATGAATATGTGAGAATGTAATGTAATCATAATAGGATAAGGTGATGAAAATAGGAGGGGGATTAACGATGCCTCCCAAAGCATGTGAATGAAAAGGCTCGGGTAATAAGACCCTCAAAGACTCAAGTATTAGAAATGTAAGCAAGAGTGCATCATCGGGAAATGATTGAGGTGTGCTAGGTGAATGATGGATCATATAGTGAAATGTTCTTAGAACAAATCCCTCAATAGTCGTGTAAGAACCATAAGAACACATGTGCATCATCGGGGGGTGAGGTGATAAGAATAACCTACCAAAGACCAAAATGATGGGTGGCGGTGGAGACATGTGGAATGGATGGAGCATGAGTGTATAAACCAAATGGGATATCATGTGGAGTGATGATAAGGTATGTAGGAACTAGCAAAAACTATGAGATGCAATAGCATGAAGCGGTGGATAATGTGAATGTAATGGATGTAATGAATGTGATGGTGGAAATGATGTATGAGGTGTAGAGTGAACATGTGACAATGGAGCATGATGAAAAAATTGAACACCTAGTGGAGAGGATGCAAGTTGGTATGCATATGCTAACAAGGGGAAGGAGACAATGAGCACTCACGAGAGGTAAAGGAGATGATGTTAGAGTCCACAAGTTGTTGTATCTTTTCACACAGGAAAGGAAATCATTGTCCCTATGGCCAAAAATGTGATGGTAATTGCAATATTTTTGGTCATCCTAACGTGTAAGTGGTGTGGAGGGTGATGTTGATTTGAGGGTAACCGAATCAATCGCTCACTTATTAGTATGTGAAGCACATCATGTGGTCAAGCGTGAGGAGAGAAGGACAAAGGCTCTCGTGAAGGAGGTAGAGTGGTGGAAGTAGGAGCGCGTTGTGGGGCCAAATGAGAATGTAAGAGGGGAAGAAGAGGATTGAGTTTTCTTAGAAGGAACCTTAGACAATGGTGGAGGTAGTGGTGGATTCTCAATGGATGGTGAGGGGAGAGAAGCAAAGCATGTGGAACTAGTGGAGAAACTAGTGTGGGTGTAATGTCATGTGAGGATGAAAGATATTTCTCAAGGTCGATAACCTTATAGCACAAGAGAATGAAAGACTCACAAGTATCATATTGGAGCCTCTATTTAAGTGGAGGAATAAGGCCACAACAAAATATGAATTGTTTTCTAATTCGGTAGGTTGAAAAATAATCTAGTGTAGATAAGCATTGAATCATAAGATATAATCCTTGATAGGTTCATTGGATCCTTGATGTAATGTCGAAAGGTGATCATATGTAACCTTAGGGCCATTGTTAAGAATAAAGTGCCAAAGAAAAGCATCCTCCATGTCATAGAAAGTGCTAATGGACCCAAAGGGTAAGTGGGTGTACCATTGTAGTGCTTCATCAATAAGACTATAGTAGAAGGCCTTAAGCAACAATCAATCATTAGAGTAGTCATCCATAAGTGTGAGGTAATGTAGGATATGAGCATGAGGATCACCAAGATCACCGTCGAAGCATGTGAAATTAGGTATGACAAAAAAATTGGAAAGGTGTAATTATGAATATTTATAGGAACAAGATTGTCATGTAAAGAGTTGTTGTCAATAGAGGAATAATAGGCTCTACTTTCTAAAGTAAGGGTATGAACTTGTGATTGGATTTGTCCTACGGCATGCATGAGAGAGAGAATATCATGTGAGGGGATGGTAGGAGATATCAATAATGTATTAAGTTATTGATTTTTTCCATTATGTGTGATCATAGGGATGTCAAGAGGTGATACAGTTTAGTCAGATGCTAAAGGAGCATTGGTAGATGATGATGTAGAATATATAGTATGATTAGTATAAACACAGTCCTAGAAGGTTTGGTGAGTAAGGAAGAAACCTCATGAGGTGAATATGCAATAGGGGAGGTAGAGAATGTGGGGATAGAAGAAGAAGAAGCCATAGCAGGGGGTGACTCATGTACAATAGTAGATGCAACCTCATGAGAGGACAATAATGGAGTGGGGGAGTCACATGTACAAAGTATGAAAAGAAGGAGACCCATGATGTTGATCAAGTAGAAGATGGGGTTCCAAAAATAATGTTATGGTCATCATAAGAATCAATAGGATCATCAATGTAATACAAAGGAGAATGCATGCTCAAATGAGATGTGTGAGGAGTACTATCAGAAGTGATAGAAAATAGAGGAGTAGTTATAGGAGTGGTTGGAGTAGAGGTAGGAGGTACACCTGATTGGGGATCAATTCCTGATAGATAATCAATCATAGAGGGATCTAAAATATCGGGTGGCATATCGGAAGAAATATAAGAGGGATCATATGCAATCGGATGGCATGGTGTACAACAAGTGAAAGAAATAGGGTCATCAACAAGGCATATACCTATAGGAGAATTAGCGAGATTAGTCAGCACACTTTGTTGGCCTTTCAAGAGGGCTTGTTGAGTATCATCAGGTAAGATCATAAGAGCACTATATAGATCCCTGAATCTCAGCTATGACACCTCATCATAAATAGGGTTGACACTAAAATGAGACATGATGAGGAAAGGTAGGAAAGACAATCCAAAAGCAAAATGTTCGAAACGTCGGGCTCACCAAAATTATTAACTAAAAATAGACTATTCTATCTATTGTATGAGTTAATCTAAATAGAAAACTAAATGTTATATTGGAATTTAAGACCTATCTTATTTTTAATATTTGAATATATCAAAATAATGGAACTAAGAGGGATATGGTACTAACCTGTAAAATAACTTACCTCATTGTGTGTTGGACTGTTGCAGACTAGTATGCAAACTGGGTAGGCTATAACTAAATGACCTCAACAAGGGAAGGATCTCGAGGTTTTTCTATAATGAGGTGCACGGGAGGGTACTCTGGGCACCTCGGGGTGTCCTAGTCTATAATCTAGGAATTATAAAGCCGTAGAAAAGCTCAGAACTTGAGTTTGACAGTGTCAAAATATCTCTATTACACCTTTTCTCTTATTACATTGGTGTCACAATAATGTTCTCTATGCTCTGTGAATGTCGTATAAAGATCTACCTATAAAACCCTATCCAAAGTATCAATTCCTAAAAAATAAAAATGCTTATGAATAGGTCAGATGGCCTCGGCTTATCAAACTAGTGGTCTTACGACCGAGTGTTGCACTACATTTTGGACCCCATGTAGTTCTATATGCATGTGGGTGTTGATCTAGAAAAATCATTCTCACGCAGTGAACACCGAGACTGTCACCGCCGAAACTCCGAATGATAGAGGGCTTAGGACCTCGAGATGCGAGATATGGATTTTGGATACGGGCGCAGAGAGAAAATAAATTTGTAAATAAATAAAATAAATCTGCAAGATGGAAACAGATAAGATTAGATGATGATATACAGACTGAGGCCTAACAAAGTAGATCTAGGAAGTGTTAACTTCCTCGGTGGCTATCAATCCCCATGTTCATAATAAAATAATGAATATAAAATGATAAGATGGCATGCTAAAAACTATAAAAAAATCTGCAATATGTGAAGAACAATATAAATATGATACCAAACTAGTATCCTGACTGAATAATCGATTGTTCACTAGGCGGGTGATATGAAAGCGGTAGAGCTTCACCTCCAAATATTCCACAATATGATGCAAAATTTCACAAACAAATGAATATAAGCTTCAGAATTTCTAGAATTTTCTCCTCTCCCTTTAGAGGGGGAAAGAGTTCTATTTATAAGTTGAATTGAGATAAAAAGAAAGGATTGCAAATAATTATAATTTGCAAAATTAATTTTGATTAAGATGACATGATGAAGAGGTGATTTGATGGTGGGGTTTATGATGTGAGAAAAGGAAAAGATGTGATGTGGAGTAGGGACATGGTTAGGTGTAATAGTGAGTTCATGTGCTCACTTTACACTATTGATTTTTGGATTTGTTGTCGAAGAGGAAGATTTTTGAATTATTGATTTTATGGGTGGGGTTCATATTTTAAAATTTTGAAAAGCTTGAATTTTTAGGTGGGAATTGATTTTTAGGTGAGAACTGATTTTGACTTAAGTGGGGAACATGTGGGGTTATTGATTTATATATATACTTTTGAATTATTTAATTATTAAATAGAATGATATGACTTATTTAAAATAAATTATTTAACATAACATAATTTTGGCATGTGATAAGATATTAATATAGTTATAATATTAATTAACTAAATGTGAATTGTTTATAGGAAATGAGACCTGAATAAGCATGTTGAAGGAGATCAAAAACCCAGGATGATACCAAAATTTGCTGTCTACATTTGCCCTTTTTTTTGAGTGGTTTGCGATAGCAAGCCACGAGACAAAAACAAAAAGGATTAGATTAAAGATGTGTCTGAGGATGGATGAAGACATGACCAAAGGCAGGATGCCTCAGGAAAAAAAAGGATCACAATAAAAAGAAAGCATGGCGGTGACTCCAATATCACATCGGTAGAGGACAATTGTGGTCTCAATGGAGACAGATGACAACATTCTACAGACCAGTGAGTGGGTGAAGACCACCGCAGTATGGATGTAAACCAAGATGACCAATGGGTCATAGGAAAATATCAAAATATGTGCAACTAAATGTGAAAGATGTGTGCAATCCTTTGTCTGTGAGGAATTGTGTGAAAAATCACGTGTCCACAAGAGGGATGTGGATGAAAACAATGATGCCCCAACACAGGACACAAGGTGAATTATATACGCCGACAAGTACAAGGATGAAAAAGGTGCACCATGATAGGGCACGAAGATGACATAATGGGAGATATGTGTAAATAAAATTCCTCATGGGGAAAAATCATAAATGTGCACATGATGAGAAGATAGGATAGAAATATGGGATAAAATGACCTAAAGGTGTGATAAATATGATGATAATCATATTTCATGAGAAACATGCATAAGTGTGAGTAAATTATAATGTAAAAGTAGTCCTACTTTTCCGATAAGTAGGATAGGAAGTCAAGATACTTTTGCGACAAAACAAAAGTAGAGAAAATATGCATGGAAGAGTACAAGATGAGATAGGTGTTGGTCGTTATGGTATTCTCCAAGACAAAAATGTCCCATGAAGATGGGATGAAAGATATGGATGATAAATGATAGAGATAATAGAAAGTGGACATGGTTGAAGTAGAAGGGACATGGTAAAGGAGAGGGATCAAATAGTAGAGAAGGACAATAAGAAAGGTGAGAAGATAGACGAAAGCAAAAGAGAGAGAGAATAGTATTCAAGAAGAGGGTAGTGGAAAAGGATAAGGGGGAAATAAATAGGTAAGGTATGAGAGACACGGAGAAAAATAAAATAGAGACAATGAGCGGGGAGGAGGAGAAACAGAGGGTGGAAGTTTAAACAAGAAGAAGATGAGATGAGGAGGAAAAAGAGATTAGAAGGGAAGTTGAGTGTATAGAGATATATCATAGTAAAGAAGTAGAAAGGATAATCAAGAGGAGAAAGGGTGACAGAAAGAAATGATGAAGGACAAAGAAGAAAACAAGAAAATGACAGAAGAAGGGATGAAAGGAGATGGAGATCAAAACAGAGGGAGAGAAAGAATGGATCGTGAAAGAGATGATGAGAACTAAGAAAGAAAAATTATGAAGAATATGAGAGAAGGACGATAGGAGAGATGAATATATATAGTAAAATGGAAAGATGAAGGAGATGAAGAAGATGAAGAAGTTAAAGAAGATGGGGAGGAGGTAAAATGGAAAAGAGAAAGAAAGGCAACATACAAAGCTAAGAAGATAGGGGTGGTAGAGAAAGAAGTTCAAGAATGGGGAAATTAAAATAAGAGGGAAAGAAGTGATGATAGAGCCAAAATAGGAAAGAAATTGAATATGAAACCGAATGTATGGAAATGCATGTGGATGGTGAGATTTTTAAGAAGATGGGACAATGCTAGTGAGTCAAAGTTATCAATGGAGGAGTAAGACAAAAGTGTGAGGATAAGAGGAGATGAAGATGATACAAATGATATGAAAGAAAACCAGAGGTAGAAAGGAGGAGAGAAAACAAAGAAAAGGATGCAAAGGAAGTATGTGATGAAGACAAGTAGAGATATTGAAAAATGTGAAAAGAAGATGAAAAGGTAATACCGGTGGAAGGATGTTAGGAGAAATCCCCGATAATGATTAGAGGGAACAAAAAGAAAAAGGGAGGAAGAGAAAATGGAGGAGGTAAAAAGACTGAATCGGTATTAGTAGAATGGGAAGAAACGAGTTTTAGGAGAAGTCCACTGATAATTCTTAGCGCAAGAATGGAAGATGACATAATGTTAGATGAACCATGATAGTGACGATCTACATAATAAGAGAGGGTATGAAGTAGTCAAGATGGATTTTAAAATGAGGGATGATGGAGATGACATTTGAGGAGTTTGAGATATTTTACATGAGGAAAAAGAGAAGAGAAGAGGATGTGTTTGTGGGGAATGAAGAAAAAATAAAGATGATGGGAAGATGAAGGAAAGAGGAAATGCAAGGAGACAGATCATTCTTAAGAGAGACTCTTAAGTAAGATTTCCATGTCATATGAATGATTAAGTAGGATCACCAAGCCGAAGAATAAGAATGAGGAAAAGACTGAGCAATGTATACCAAGACGGAACAAAAAGTGAAAGGAGGTAATAACAAGGAAACAAAGGAATGTGAAATGAGTGGATGGAGGAATATATGCAGTGTAGGATTAGGATGCCTATGTTGTATGAGTGATGATGTCAAAGTGTTAAGTAGAAGTTTTACAAGTAAAGATGTTGAAGGAACGAAAAATAATGGAGTTTCTACAGCGGCAAGATCTTAAGAAAGAAATGCAATGTGATCAAGAAACCTACATGGAATGGATGATTATGTAGGATCGTCAAGCCGAAAGAAGAATGAAAGGGAAAATGGAACGATAAAATAGATGGCAGTAATAGGATATTAAGAGAAAAGAAAAAAAATAATGGCCTAGGTGGATAACGCATGAAGTATCAAACAAACAACTGAGAAGGATGAAGTGCGTGAGAAGAGCAGTGGAGAATGAGATGAGGTGAATTTTAGGAGAAAATTGGGTTGATAAAGGGGACTAGTAGGAAGGAATGGTAAATAGATACAATCATGAATGAGACCTTGTCCTAAATGATAGGTCTACTTCAAGTAGGGTTCTTGTGTTGTGCGGGGATTACGTAGATGTGCCAAGTTGGGGGTGAAAGGTCTGAGATGGTGAAGAAGAGGATAATGAACAATGGTGGGGATGAGGATGTGTCGGATAATAAATTCTACTACGAGAGTTATCCTCAAGTAGAATTCACAAACTGAAGTGGAGGTCAAGTAGAATTCCTAAACCGAATAATGCATTAAAAAGATTGTTTGAAGATAATAATTGATTTCATGGATTTATGGATGATGTTGATAGGGGACATCTATAAGAGTAAACATATTGATACAAATTTTTGACATGAATTTTTGTTTCTAAGGAGATAATTGTGATAAAATATGACTTTGATGAAATGAATTTCGCATAACCATGCAAGGGTCAAGTAAGAAAGTTATGTTTTTAACCGATAAGAAGTAAACAAGAAATATACCACTCAAAACATTGTACTTATAGCTGATAGCAGCTATTAGTATATAACTAATGAGATTTGGCTATATCACAATACCAAGAAGAAGATATGGATGAAATATTCTCATAATCCTAATGTCGACATGACAAAGGAATTTGAGATGTATCTTGTACATGGGAATAAGGTTCTCCAAAGATGGTATTTCTTAAGTCTATGCCCTAGCTCTGAGAATGGGAAGAATAGAATAAAAGAAAGTTGATCAATATGGGAAGATTTCTGGGAATGCTTAATAAAAGGAAGGCTGATCAATGAGGAAAACCTTCCAAATGCCATAATAAAAGAGTAGCCATCCTTCTAGGGTATGGTCTACTTTATACATAATATGGATGGCAAGAATAATATATATGATAGCCATCCTTCAAGGGATCGGTCTATTTCTCTTTATTTTGCTTTTGATTTTGATTTGCATTCTTTTTTTGTTGATTTTTTTATATATGCACAGCTGTCCTTCGAGGGATTAGTCTATTTTAATAACCTTGATCTTGCCTTTTATATACATGAATTTGATCTCCACATTGGGAGAGCTAGGGATAGCTAGGTAGACCACCTAAGAGGGGAGAATGAATGTACAAGAGACACCCCTAGACCCTCTACATGAGTACAATAGGAAAACGAGATGGTGATGGATGTAATGACCATGGGGTTCTCACCAAATGGGAGAAATTATCCATATTGAATATGTTACGAGTAGAGCCGTGGTACTCATATTCAAGGTCATGATTTGTTAGTGATGGTAGACCATATGATTCAAAATCATTACAATGATAGATGGAAAGGGATACTAATGGAGGAATGGTCTAAAGATAAGACTATACTCATAAGTGTGTGTACTAACAATAGAATGGCCATAAGTGCAATGCATTAAGAGGTTCAACCTCTGGTTTACCATCAAGAGAGGCTAAACGATAAGCCCCAAACCCATACTTATGTGTGATAATATATGGTCTGATCCAATTAGGAGAAAATTCTCCCCATTGACTTCTTTCTAAGGTAGTGACATTTTGATTTTATTTCAAAACAAAGTCACCTATTTAAAAATCATGCTCATTGATGTGTTTATTATAAGCATGTTGGATACAATCTTGATAAACATGATGGTGCTCAAGAGTGAGGATATGATGTTTGTCTAATAACTCAAGTTGCATTAGCCATTCCTGACGATAATCTTCATCAGAAATGAAGTTGCGAAGAGACACACGTAAAGATGGAATTTGGACTTCAAGAGGAAGGATGGCCTCAGAGCTGTATACCAGAGAAAATGGAGTAGCTCATGTGGAAGTGTGAATGCTAGTGCGATAGGCCCACAAAGCAAAGGGAAGTTGGAGATTCCAATTTTGTCCTGATTGATCAATAGTTTTACCCAAGATATTTTGAAGAGTCTTATAAGTAGCCTCAACTTGACCATTAGCTTGAGGATAATACAGGGAAGAAAAGCTAAGTTGGATTTTGAATGCATCGCCAATCTTTTTAAGGTCTTTGTTTTTAAATGATTTTCCATTGTCCATAATAAGTTTATGAGGAATGCCAAAGCGGAAAATGATATGTTGATATATAAAATTAATAATTAGGCCAAACTTAGTAGAGGTGAATGGGATTGCCTCCATCCATTTAGTGAAATACTCAAGATCGGTGATGATAGAGTGATGTTGTTATGACGAACGAAGATTTATTAGACCTATGAGATCAAGGCCCCACTGTGAAAAGGGCCATAAATCTTGGGCAGGCTGTAAATCCTGGCTTGGAATACGGATAAGGTTAGAGTGTTGTTGACATCTTAGACATTTCTTGACATATTCACAACAATCATGATTTAAAGAAGGCCAATAATAGCCAAGACGAAGAACACATTTGGCCATAGATAATCCACTGAAATTCCCACCACAAATACCATCGTGAACTTCTTGGATAGTTGTAGAGGCTTCATGGGATTGAAGGCATCGGATGAAGGATACCATCAAACCCACGCTTGTAAAGAATACCACCAAGGATTACATAACGGGTAGCACGTTGGATAAAAGATCTCTTAGCGTTTTTAGAAAGATCAAGGGAGTAATGGATTTGGATAAATAATCAAAAATTTGTGAGTACCGAGAGATCCG
This sequence comes from Taxus wallichiana var. yunnanensis, assembly GCA_018340775.1. Classification (NCBI taxonomy): domain Eukaryota; kingdom Viridiplantae; phylum Streptophyta; class Pinopsida; order Cupressales; family Taxaceae; genus Taxus; species Taxus wallichiana. The sequence goes on along the minus strand of CM031242.1, from coordinate 324,078,229 downwards.
ATTTAATTAGATTTGACCAGATGAATCCAACATATGTCATAGAATGGTTGTTTACGATGATGTATAATAACCGAAAGTTGGGATTCTTGCATTATCCATGGGATAAGGGCCGCAAGGTAGGCCATTGTATCAAAAGAAATGATTGGTTGAATGTGGGGACATGATTGAATAGCATAAGAATCAAAGGATTTAAGAAGATGATGAGAAACATCGTGATATTGTTATAAAATATCATTTTTACATTGGTATTCACGGTGACCTACTTTATTATTAGTTCGAGAATCACCAAAAATGTCAAGGATACCAACACCTAGAAATATAGTAGTTTTTATTCCTAGTATAAGGGCTTTGTATTCTACTATTTAAAAAAATAAGTGGATTGGGAATCCCTGTGGGGAATGAGAACAACTCCTGCTCCTCTCCGCCTTCTTGCTGGCTTTTAGAACCATCGAATAAAATAATCATTTTAAGGAGATCATGACAAAATTGATTGATTGATTCATCTAGGAAATGATTAGGAGTCTGTGTATTGGAAAGAGGGGCCTCGGCTAATTGATCCACAATAGCTTGACCCTTGATTTCCTTTTGAGGAATGAATTCTAAGTTGAGCTCGGCCATGAGAAGGAGCCATCGGGTGATGCGATCATTGTGATATGGCTTAGAATGCATCACTTTGAGGGGTTGAAAGTTAGTAACAATATAGGTTTTATGATTAAGAAGATAGTGTCAAAGTTTTGATGCAATGAAGAAAATAGTGCAACACAATTTTTCGCTTCAGAGTATCGTGTTTCATAATCATGGAGAGTATGACTGATATAATAAATGGCATGTTCACGTCCTTGATTATCACGGTGTGCTAACATAGCTCCTAAGGCATGATCAGTTACGAAACATATAAATAGAAGGGCTCTCCTTCACGCAGAGGTGTGAGTAGTGGTGGAGATAACAAATATCGCTTAATATCTTCAAAATCCTTTTGGTAGTTTTGATCCCAATTAAAGGTTATGTCTTTTTGAAGAAGGTGATGAAAGGGCTGACAATGATCTGAAAGTTATGATATGAAGTGATGAATAGATTGAAGTCAACCTTGAAGACTGCAAAGCTGTTTGAGATTGGAAGTAGGAGGCATTTCGAGAATTGATTTGATTTTTTTGGGGTCAACTTCAATTCCTCTGATAGAGACAATGAAGCCCAGGAGTTTTCTAGTAAGAACTCTAAAAACCCACTTCACCAGATTGAGATGAAGGGATAAATGAATGAGACGCTCAAAAATTATCTCAAGAACTGAAAGATGGTCACATCTATGTTTAGATAGAGGTCATCAACATAGTCCTCTATAGTTTGATGCAAGAGGTCATGAAAGATATATGTCATGGTTTGTTGATATGTAGCCCCAGCATTTTTTAAACCAAAGGGCATGACATGATAACAAAAGGTACCCCATGGGGTGATAAAAGATGTCGGTGTTGATCTTCAAGTGCAATCAGAATCTGATTATAACGAGAAAAACCATCCACTAAAGAGAGCATCTCATGCCCATTGTAAGATCTACAAGTTGGTTGATACTTGGAAGAAAGGAAATCATCTTTAGGACATACGAGGTTAAGATCTCAAAAATCAGTACATATACAAAGCTTTCTAGATGCTTTTGCGATGGGTATGATGTTAGAAACCCATTAGGGATAATCATTGAGGATAATGAAGTTCGCGGATAGGAGACGTTGTAATTCTTCTTTCACAAGAAGAGTAACTCGAGGATGCATTCGATGAAGCTTCTATCGACTGGTTTGGCATTGGGGATAACAACGATGTTGTGAATAATGATGGAGGGATTGAGACTGGCATATCTGAATATGACCATGCAAATGCTTGGTCAAAAATGAAGTGAAGGCTTCAAGCTCTTGAGGTGTCAAAGACTAGCCTATTTTGAGGATGTTGTGCTCCTAAGGTGCTCCAATAGTAATGTCGATAGTGGATTCATTCAAGAGATTGGATTTTTCTAGTGGATGGATTTTCTGATCTTGAGAACCTTCAGCTCCCATGTAAGAGAGAATGGAAGTGTCATCATCGCATTGAAGAATGTCAATGATAGGGGAATCTTCCTCTACCATTTATGGATATTTAAGGGGAAAATATCGGGTTTCATTTTTGGCTTGGTAAGTCACCAGTCCAAGAAACATGGATAAAATCAAAAAAAAATAGGAGGAATAGGAACCGTATCGCCTTGATATGGATCTGTGAGATAATTGGATGGAGAAAAATCATTATCTGAGTTGGAAGGATAGTTGGAAGGAGATGAAATATTATTTGAATCTATAGGATAGTTGGAAGGAGAAGAAATATGTTTTGAATCGGTAGTATATTCGGATGGAGAAGAAATGGATGAATCGATATGAATGGGAGAAGACGCATATGTTCCAGGAGGGTGTATGGTGGGATCATCATATCCCAAACCAAATTTTTGACATGATTCCTAGGCTCAAGAAAAGATATTACCATGAGGGCCCTATTCATAGCGTCCCAAACCAAACCCCTTCCATGCACAACGATAGAGGTATGTGTGAGAAAAATATGGTTTACTAAGAAATCTGAAATCACCTATATATCGTTTGGCATGAAAATGATTTTCAGTGTGAGAAGAAGGTTGATCAAGGCTGCCATATACTAAATTGGTTTTGAGGGAAGAAGGGCCAAATGAGACAATTTCCCCAACATTCGATTGATACATAGGGGCTTTATCAAGGTGACCGAGGTGATTGGGAGAAAGAAGGGTATTGAGAGTGAGGAGTTGATATTCCCCTAAAGCAAGATTTTGTGTTATAGGATCGAAGAATTTATCTCGAGGCGGGGTAGATAGAGGTACGTAAGAACCTGGTGGATGCATCAGGAGAAAAATTGGTTTTAGGAACAAGGACATCTTTAGGTCTATAGATCATGTGACATGTCTTGGAAGGGGGATCTCAGCTAGAAGAGCATAAGTATTCCCTTCATGTTCATATTTGATATAACGATGAAGAGTAGATGGAACGCAATGCATAGCACAAATCCAAGGATGTCTGAGTAAAATATTATATTGGAATTCTCCTTCAATGATGTAGAAAAGTTCATGGAGAAGTTTATGACTGACACGGATAGGAAGAACAACTATTCCTAATGGGGGAGTGACAGCATCATTAAAGCCACGAAGAACAGTAGGAGATTTGGAAACAATGGTATGGGGAAATTTAATTTGATTGAAGGTATGAGAAGAAATTATATTAATACTGGCACCATTGTCAATCATGTTTCGATGGGCGCAGTGTCATCGATATAGACTGTGATGAATAATGGTAGATCGTGTTCTTCTTGTGGTATCCTAGGAATTTCTAAACTTTCAAATGATATGGTAGTAGATGTTACGAAGGCATGAACTAAAGCCATGAAAGGCTAGGGCTCATCAAAGGATATTGGGATTTGTTACAAGACCTCTATGAGAGCTTGTTTATGATGTGGAGAACTTTGAATGAGCTTGTAGAGTGAAATTTTGACAGGTCCTGGTGAAGTTCTTTAATAATGGTATGTTCAATGGAGGTAGGATTCGAGGCGCTGCAGAATAGATACCTTGGCTTTAGAAGAATATGAAGGCATTATTCGGCAGGATGATTGGTAGGAGCAGCGATGACAACCTTTGGCTATGATGGAGGTGTGGAGGCAGCGAGCTCCTTAGGAGGAGGGATAGCAACATAAGTCTTAGGGGTAGATGGTGAGGCAAAGTCAGAGTTATATGGCTTTGAACGGGTGGTTATCCAAATAGCATTGATTATAAGAGGAGTACGATCCTGAGGATCATATTCTTTTGGTAATATGTTGGTGGCATTGGTGGTTATATCTCTATTTTATAGTGGAGTATTGATAGGATTTCTTAATGAGAAGGGTGGTCAAGGTGGTTGAACCGACACATGTTGGGATATGGAAGTTGATGGAGGAGATGATAGAATTGGTTTTTTATCGTTAATATTTTTAATAACAAAATGATGCACGATAGATTGGAGAGATTTGCAACATTCAATGTCATGTCTAAGGGCACAGTGAAATGTGCAAACAAGATTGGAATTAAACCAGAAGGTCTTGGTGCATTTGGATCAAAAAATTTAATTGGCGAGAAAGTGATGATGGCCGAGGCTTGGAGTAGTTGGGAAACATAGTGGTATAATAACATGGTTTTATTGTGAGAGAAATTTGGGAGGATGCATGGGAAGGTGGTGATGTAATAATGGCTTTGGATGTCATTTTGGATTCGAAAAGGCGAGATGAATGTGCTTGATGCGAGGAGTGAGTGGAAGACATGACGTCTTTGAATCTATTTTAAGATATTGATTAGAAAAGGGTGGTTGCATTGTTCTAGTGGTAGTATGTGTTGTTGGTGAAGGGAAGGTTCCTAAAATGGAAGAGGAGGATGAGGGGTGTGGTCCTAAAATAGAAGGAGATGATGTGGTTTCTGAGGAGCTTCTATCGGGAATAGTGAGGTCTACTTTTGGATGAGGATGTGAATGAGAACGCTTGGGAAATGGGGGTCTAGATCTTGTATATGAATGTGGATTGTTAGAGGGAATGACCAGAATATCTACAGGAGGATCCGGAGATATTGAAGTGGATATTTGTGGGAACTTCACCAATGTGTAAGTGTCTAATGGTATAGAATAAATGGGATGATAATTTGAAATTAAGGAATCTTTGGAATGTTTACCAAAAATTATCGAGTAATCACATGGTCATGGAAGAGGGAGATGATATAGGTGATTGTAAAATAGTATATGTTGTAGGTGTTGGTAGAAGTGTAGAAAGAGGGATCAAGAAGAGATTGTAAGGATGAGATAACCGGTAGAGGTGGGATAATTTCGACAAGGTGATTGGGTTTAATGGAGTAGATGTAAGGGGTTATGATACAAAACTGATATTTACATCTAAAGAGAGGGTGGTAGGTGTTGAGAGAGATGTGATTATAGGAAAGGGTATTGACATGAGTATGGATGTAGCCAAGGCTGATGTGGAGATGAATGTTTATGGGTTTGGGGATGTATATAATGTATCAAAGGGAACTGATGTAATGGTTGATGAAGAAGGTAAACTTGTGGGTGAAACTGGACTTTTATTATCAGCATGGATAGTGTTTATGGTGTGGGTACTAAGGGTTTGAGATATAGAAGTGGGAGTAGTCTGGTTTATGGATGTAGGTGTATGATTTGGAAATGGTTATTTAAAAATATCTAAAGGTTGATTAGATGAGGCATTTGGGTTATCCACTTGAAGTTCTCCCTGATCGATAAGCCTTTGGATAGAATCCTTGAACATTTGACATTTTTCTATGTCGTGTCCTCGGACTTGATGATACTTGCAATAGTGATCCTCTTAATACCACACAGGTCATGGCCTAGATTTATTAACAAGTTGGATAGGTGGTAGTTTGATCAAGTGTGTTGTTATCAACTTGTCAAAGATGGCACTGTATGATTCTCCTAAGGGAGTATGATTGGGCATTGGCCGTGTGAATCATTGTTGAGTTACTCTAGATGTTGGGGTAGGAGATGATCTAACAACAACGGCGTTGGCAATTATTTTCAATTTCTCATTTGATATAGATGGTCTGAAAAATTTGGGTTTTGGCTTATTGGTCTTCAATTTTAAATGTCCTTGTTCTAAGGCACGTGTCTTAAGCTTGTGGACCATAGTAAAATCCTCTTAGAAAGTGTGAAATGATTGGACTTGTAAGGTGGAGGAAATATACTTGGCGCAAGAGTGTGCGAAGAGCTGGATGAGATCAGTTTGAGGTAGTGGAAAAGATAATTGATTTATCATATTTCACCATCGTGCGACAAAATCCATGATGGATTCATCTTCAAATTGGTAGATAGTGTACATGTAATTGATGGTTATTTTACACATGATATTAATGGAAAAATGTTCAAGAAATAATTGTGCAAGCTAGGAAAAAGAAAATATGGAGTACTGAGGAATATTATTATACCACTCTAAGGCGGGACCAACCAAAGACATGGGGAAAGTACACAGCATCAAGTCTTGGTTGTATGCAATGAGATAACATGTGTTCTTAAATGCTCTAAGATGTTGTTGGGGATCCTCCTTGCTGTTAAACTTGGTGAAATTTGAAAATTCCCAGTGTGGAGGATATGGTTTCATGGGCACGAATGGATGGATGGGTTCATTACATATTTGCTCATAAGACAATGTGAGCTTGGACCCCAACATAGCAGCCTCTAGGTTGGCTAACCGACCTATCAAGATTTGCATGGGGTCATTGGGAAGTGTTTGTTGAGCAATGAAAGGTGGTGGTTGGATTTGAGTAGGTGTGGGGATCTGAGGAATTTGGTATGGGTGAATGTAAGTTATGTGTGATAGTTGAGGTGGTTGCTGATAGAATGTGTGTTGGTGAGAAACAGGGGCATGGTGTGATTGTTGAGATTGTGGAGGTTGTAGAAGTAACTGTTGAGTGGGGATGTGAGTATATGTGGGTTAATAGCCTGGAAATGACATTGTGTGTTGCAAAGGTATGGTTGGAGGAAGTTAGGAAGTGAGGGTATAGACTTGTGATGTAGTAGGAATTTGCTGTCCGGATAAGGGATTTGACACCTGGGATGGTTGAATGGAGGTACCAGTGACCATAGGAGCTGTTGTAGTGGTAGGGATGGTAGTCACGATAGTCGTGTTGATGTGAGGAAGATTGGGTGGAATGGGTGTAACTACCTGGGTGGTCTGGTGTGCCGATGGGTTGGTGGAAGATGATGCAAAATCATGTAAGGCCATAGATTGAGGAATGTCAGAACCAGTATTATAAGGATAGACTTGCTAAAGTGGTGGCCCATCCAAAGGGAGGTGTATGTATCTTCTTAAAAGATAGTCTTGGAGGGCCCACGGTGGTTGGCATCAAGAATCTCTCGAATTTTGGGTCTCAAGAGGGAAGACCGAGGTACTAATAGGCTCGATCTAACGAGGGTTAAGTGGCTGGCCTAGATGGGATGAAATTTTGGTCTAATTCCATAGTGTGGGTGAAAGGTATTGAATGAGGAATATTAGTAAGAGGATGGGTACTGTGAGTGAGATAGGAAGAAACATGGATGATGAAGTTGTTGATGTAGTGATTGATTGGGATGAAGCACTATGTGTGGCAAGGTTGTGTTCCATATTTTTAGCAGTGGATCAAGTGATTATGGGCATAAAAAGGAAATCATTGTTATATTAACAAACAAGTCAGACAAATAGTTTTTTCTTTGTTTTTTTGTTTTTAAATCAAGAATGTGTGTAAAATAAAACGGCTGAAAGAGGACCTAGAAAAAGGTAAACTATGTTTGGTTTCAGGTAATTTATGGCTGGGAAATGTCTGAAACGGTTTGGTTGGGTGATCAAATCCCAATCAATGAACCAGGTGCAATGAATGTTTCGATGTGTTGATTAATTTGTGAATTTTCAGGTAGTGTGTGATGATAAGTGTGATGCAAAAAGTTAAACCCCTATTTACACTATGTGAGCAAGCAGTATGCATAGGGTTCGTTTTACTCCAAATTTGAAATATAAAGTTCGATGCTGACAATCAACCAGGTGTATGAAAGTACAATGCAAAAAGGAGCAAATAAGGAAAACTGAAGAATACCTGTATATCACTTTTTTCCTTTATATCCGACAAAAGTTTGAGCAAGTGTAAGCTTTAAGCGATCTTGAAAATGCCTTTTGTCGTATTGAACTAAATTGTTTGAAAATGATAATAAATTATTGGGAACGTCCAAGGATTTCAAGATTACGAGATGAGATTAACAAGCGACGATTGGTGATGTGGTCTGAGTTTAAGATCTTATCTCTGACAGCGCAATCCTGTAAAGGCAAATATGACAATTAGTGGATGTGATCCAAAAGAGATAAAACAAATAAATAAATTAGAATAAACAAATTACGGATTAGTCGGATATAAAGTAAAGTAAACACTAAACAATGCAATGACTATTATTAAATAATAAAATAAATTAGACACTAAACGATAGACACGACAATGTGATAATTAAATCAAAAGTAATAAATGATGACATACACTAAATAAATGACAAATCTATTGTAAACTTATAAAACTGAATGATAAATGAACAAGATGATAATGAAGCTTAGATGGTAAACAATGTTATGAAAGCCAATGTGAATTTACGTTTAGTCATCGAATCTAAATAAACTTCACCACTATATGCTTATTAAGGATATAAAATATAATTGGACGTTTAGATGTGAATAAATTATTAGGAGAGACTATGTGATTAAATTGCATTGAGACTATGTATCTAAGATAAATGCGGCCTAAAGAATTGTAAATCAATTATTATAAGGAGACTGTGAAGTTATTCCTACTACGCAATATCACTTTTCAACGCATTCTTTATAGACATGTTCTAACGAATTGCAAGCCAATAACTATTAATATACAAATCATTATTTAGTGTTTAGAAACATGATCTGATTAATTACTGCAAAATGTAAAGCTGACGTGGATTTGCAACAGGCGTGGATGGTAGACAGGAAAAGGGATGTAATGGGAATAAGGTGGAACGAAGATGAAGTCGAGGGGAGTAGAGAGGTGAGGGAGGTCGGTGAAGATGGAGAGGAGGGAAGTTGTTATTGTTATTTTCTTTTTATGTATTATTTTGTTATATATATATATATATATATATATATATATTTATTTATTTATTTCTATTTTTATATATTGTTTTTTTGTCTCTCTTATTTGTGTAAATCTTAGAAATGAACTTTATACTTGTAAAACAAGAAAAAAATGACAATATTTTCCTATTTTTTTGTTGTTTACGTTTTTGAAAATTCAATAAAATTACACACTTATTATAAAAAAGTCAATAACCGATCCTTTCAAACGAAAAAACCCACTTACCCCAATGATGACACAAATAACTACATGTGCGAACCACAACACACAGATGGAAATAGTACCAATGATCCCGCAAGCAGGTGAATTTACAAACGAAAATTACAGAACATATATCTAGATTGATGCGATGTCATATTCACAATAATATGAAATATAATAAATATTATACATATGACACCCATACAAATTGAACAAGCAAACAAAACAACCAAAGCTTGGATCTGGTCCCCCACCGGTGTGCTAAATGTTTATTTGGAAAACTTGTTCTCGCATCGGTGAACACCGAGACCTGCTTGCCGCCAAAGCAACTCCGAATGATAGAGGGATTAGGACATCAGATGTAGATATGGATTATGGATACAGTGCGAGAGAAAATAAATCAGTAAAGAAAGAAAATAGATCTGCGCAAGATGGAAACAGATAAGATTAGATGATGATATACGGGGACTACCTGACAAAGCAGATCTAGGAAGCATTATCTTCCTCAGTGGCTATCAATCCCCATGTTCATAATAAAATAATGAATATCAAATGATAATATGGCATGCCAAAAACTATAAAAAAATCTGCAATATGTTGAAGAACAATATAAATATGATCTCGAACTAGTATCCTGACAAAAAAATTGATTGTTCGCTAGGTGGGTGATATGAAACTGGTAGAGCTTCACCTCCAAATATTCCACAATATGATGCAAAATTTCATAGACAAATGAATTTAAGCTTCAGAATTTCTAGAATTTTCTCCTCTCCCTTCAGAGGGGGGGAAAGAGTTCTATTTATAACTTGAATTGAGATTAAAATAAAGGATTACAAATAATTATAATTTGCAAAATAAATTTTTATTAAGAGGACATGATGAAGAGGTGATTTGATGGTGGGGTTTATGATGTGAGAAAAGGAAAATATGTGATGTGGAGTAGGGACACAGTTAGGTGTAATAGTGAAGTCATGTGCTCACTTTACACTATTGATTTTTGGATTTGTTGTCGAAGAGGGAGATTTTTGAATTATTGATTTTATGGGTGGGGTTCATATTTTAATATTTTGAAGAGATTGAATTTTTAGATGGGAATTGATTTTTAGGTGAGAACTGATTTTGACTTAAGTGGGGAACATGTGGGGTTATTGATTTATATATATACTTTTGAATTATTTAATTATTAAATAGAATGATATGACTTATTTAAAATAAATTATTTAACATAATATAATTTTGGCATGTGATAAGATATTAATATAGTTATAAGATGAATTAAGCGAATGTGAATTATTAGTAGGAAACGAGACTTGAATAAGCGTCTTGAAGAAGATCAAAAACACGGGATGATACCATAATTTGGTGTCTACGGTGGGTGTAATTTTGTGCCTAGGATTTCCTAGTGCCAATGACACAGTAGTAGGGGGAAATAACTAGATGTGAAAATGTAAATGGTGGATGGAATAGAAAGAATACAACCCTTTCCCCCTATGTAGTGTGTGATGCAGATGTAGAAGATGCCCAAATGTAGTCCCTTGCCTTAGTAGATAGTTTCCCTTGATGGTAATATGCACACCCATAATGTAGTGAGTATGTTATGTTTATATAGGGATCTCTTGTTCAAATTTTTAACACAAGTGACCCAAAACTTCCGACTATGACCTAGGGGAATGTACGGTGTAACCGTTAGGACCAACCTTGGACAAAGAAATTAAGACCACAAATTATGATTACATAGGCACCTAAAATCACGGATCTGGGGCCCCAAGTATGGGATTGAAAACAACAAATGAGAAAATTATGATACATAAGACCTTCTAAAAGGCTCCCAAAAATGTATAGACAAGTGACGAGTCAAGTAGACAAATAACAATAATGACCGACTCGACTAACAACAAGACCAAAGGATGAGCCACTAGTGAATACTTTTATTACACAAGATCCATATATAAAACAACATACCTAGTGGTATAAATGTAATACTAAGTGTGTGATTTTGTGACTACGATTGTTCAGAGTAGGTGCTAGTGTCTTGATAGGCACTAGTATCTTGAGACCAAAAACAACATATGTGACAAGACAGACAGATAAGGATCCCTATGACCTGACTAGAAGTGCATACAAAATTGAGAGGTGTAAAAGAGATTCGTAATAGAAATCAATCAAAGAACATAAAGGGACAAGGGAAAGTGTCACCAATGTGTACTTTTCTTACTTAGGATTCATGCATATAACAACATACCAATGGCATAGTAAAGTGATGATACATGCATAGTTTTGTGTCTACATTCCCCCTTTTATGTTATTTGAAGGAAATTCAAGTGGTGTAAAGGAAGTAAGGAATATACCTGTATAGGGTCCAGAGAAGCCATGTTGCAGAGTGCGCATAGAATATATAAACTTGTAGCATGATGAACCATGGATCAATGTTTTGACCCATGTGGCATAGGAAGAGATAGAAAAATGTCATAAGGAGTGACTTGGAGAAATAATTGTGATGATATTGGATATTTCATATTTTTTCCAAAGATGATAGAAAAGGTAGGGAGTGATCAATTCCCAACCGATTTTTTTATAATTGAAGGATTTAGGCATCCTGCCACTAAAGGAAGAGTGTTGGGGAGAGAGATCTATTTTTCTCTCCTTCCATTAACACTTCCCCAAAAGGTCCAACCACTGTAGATGGATAAGGACCGGTTTATTACCATTTTGTTGTGATTGAAATTCATCTATCCCGATTGAAAAACCCATATAGAGCAAGACAGAAAAGCAATGACATCTCATTGCCCCCACTCCTATAGTAACATGTGTTTTGATTTGAATAGTATTAGATGGCTTCAAGTTAGGTCATTTGGAAGCGATGGTGACATAATGTGGCTCCCAAGTTAGGTCATCTAGAAGTGATAGTAACTAGGGTTATTGTATTGATTGATTGGTTTGAATGATAGGAGTTGATTGAATATGATGTATTTGGAAGATTACTCATGAAGAGATTTTGTTTTCCCCCATATTAGGTCATTTGGGGGAATGGATTCAAAATAACAAAAGTATCAACTATCAATGGAATGAATGTAACCATTTTTAATGAGATTGGAGAAAATGTGATAGTAATGTATTATGAGTGTTGATTGATTGTGTTGTATCCTGAGAGGGATTATAAGATGATCCCAATTATATGCCTACCTTCGATGAAAGGGTGGGAAGTGGAGAAATGAGTATTGAGTTGAAAGCAAGGATGTTAAGGATTGTATTAGTAACCAAGAAATAGTATAGGAGATTTAGTAGTGTTGATAAAGTATGTGTAGATATTGAATAGTGTGTGTGCCTAATTTGAATATCGAGTGTTTAGAATTATATAGTAGTGTGTCATATGATATCGTGATATGGATGCCACAAATGGGGATAAAAACTAGAGTAACGAGGCTTAATATATGATTTGAACTGTGTTCTTATATTAGTTGTAAGAATGGTAGAAAGTAGTGACTATAGTGTAGAGTAAAATTGAATTACTATATATAGTAATATGAAAAAGGTGAATAGTAACTTCATTTGAACCAAGAGTGAGTGTGATTTGAGCTATGAGTTACGAGGATGCCACATGTCAGGGAGGTTATTTGGACAAGATTCAAGAGGGTGATGGCGGTTGTGGCTACACATACGATCGTGGATCGATTATGTATGGTCAAATATGGCATTTTTGTCAAATTCATTTATTTTTAACATTTTCAGCATAATTTAAACTTTTGTAAAAATTGGCGTTTCTAACCAAAATGGAAGCGGAAAGGATTTTTTTCGTTGGGACACTAGCGTCTAGTTCTTGGTGCTAATAACATGTAATGTGGCACTAGTGTCCAGCTCCTAGGTGCTAATGTCCAAGGGCTAGTTTTTTGTATTATTTGGTTAATTTAGGTTATTTTGGGTTATTTTGGTGTTGTTATGATTTATTTTGAAGCATGGGTGCATGTTTTTATTGTGTTTTGTTTCTTGTTTGTGTTGTGTAGAGAGATATACACTTGAGGGAGTTCTGTGTGGGACGCCATTTAAGTACATTGTTTAGATTAGAACTACCAGATGATGAGTGAGATGTGTTGGACCGTTTCGGATTGTGGCACATCACTAGATTGGGGGAGGTACCCCATAATATGTCGGATTTGACAACATTGTATGAGAGGTGGTGTACGAGATACTTACACATTTTGGTTACGAAGCAGAGAGATATGATGGTGATTTTTCGGGATGTATAGGATATTGCGGTTACCTATTTTCGAGAGAGAGAGGTACAGTTATGGTAGTAGTGAGATGCTCATAGTCGGATGAGGGTAGCACGGTGATATTTTATAGGGTCTCAAGATTAGTTTGAGATGTATATTAATTTGGATGTGATTTTGAGGTTTGGGGTTTTACAATTGTACTATCTTCATCGGTGGCCGTGGAGGGTGGTGGGGTTGAAATTTTGTATAAGATGTATGAGATTTATCAGAGTATAAAGGAGCATGGCACGAGATATGCATGGGCACGATGTGTTATGGCCCATTTATACAAGGATTTGTCCCTATTCACCCAGTGGGACCATGGTCATGGGGTAAGAGTGACCACGTTATTATATGTATGGGTGTATAAGAATATAGTGATAGTGAGGCCACTTACTGGGCCATGGGCTGATTGGGCTCTGTCTAAGATTACAAAGCAAGGTGGGTGGGGACCTAGAGTAGGAAGATGGAAATGACCACATATAGGTTGATAGTAGATTAGATGGGCCCTATGGCGATGATATGGAGGCCATATAGAGATTATGTAGGATGGGTGGAGGATGATGTTGAGTTGCAATGCATTCTTCACACCATGTGGCTAGAGGACCAATTTCTAGGAGGGCAAATATATTTCAAGGTGAGCGGGTATTGCAATAGTTTGGTATAGTCCAGGACATTCCCCTAGAGCCATACATATGATGTCAATCTACCAAGGTAGCAAGATGAATGGGGTTGTGGTCGGGCCCCACATGAGCATAGTTAGTGCCCCTGAGTCCAGATGAGACAGATCCGGTCATATGGCCAATACGAGGTGGATGATGCGAGGTGTACCCAGGGATACAAGTAGTGGTGGGTGAAACATGAATGGGTTTTGTTATTTCCATTGGTTATAGATGTGGTAAGTGGACCAATAGGTGGAGGATTCAGGGGTCGTGTACTTGATCCCGAGGTAGAGGATGTAGCCAATTAAGCAAGTATTGAAATAAATAAATGCTAAATCTAAATATCTACCATCATAATGATATAAATAATTAAGTATATATTTGATCCAAGAAAAAAAGGAATTTAAATTTGAAAACCTAGTTGAAAATAGAGAGGTAAAAATACTTATTTGATTTTCAAAGTGATGTCTAAGTCGTGTTGAGCTAGAAAACTACTAGAATGCAGAGAAGCGAGGATGTCACACTCAGACCTAAAAAATTGCATAATGTCATAATGCTACACAGGGCTCAAGACCTATTATGGGTGCCTGTGACTACTCAAAAGCAATGGAACTTAGTTTCACAGTGGTCGCAAGATGTTCGCTACTTCTCATTTTTCATTACATGTACTTTTTTGGACCTTATTTTTTTTCACCTGAAACCTGTAAGAAGAAACAAGCTCCTTCAAACCCCCAAAACAAATCAAATCTTAAAAATAAAAAGATGTAAATGGGGAATCAGACTGACCCCGGTGGTCACCCAACTAAGTGAACTTACAATCTGGGCATTGCACTACATTTCAGACTCCATGTAGTTATGTATGTGTGTGTGTAAAATCATACCCTAGGTGGCTCTTATGCGAGTCACACTTGATAAAGCAATAGCTAGATGTAGAACATGTGAATATATGTTTGCATGGAAAAATGATCTTCCCCTCCAATGAAGTGTATTGAGAAGAATACATTTCCTTTCCCTTGATTGGATGCTAGATGGATGATTGAATACTTGTGTAAATGCCTTTGGATGCAGCCTTAGGTGGAGATAATAGATGCTTAGTGCTTGGGCCTTTATTATGATCACATAGCTTTGTATTTATATGATTTCCTTGTTTGAATTTCATAATTAACCACTAAAAGGATGAATAGTAAGAAATAAATATGCCTAATAGCTAGAAAGGACCCAAAAGATACAAGCAAGATACAAAGAGGTCGAGGGCACCCGAGGGGATGGGGCGCTGGGCACTAGCGTCCTAGCCAGGCGCTAGTGTCCAGACTCAAAAAATCTAAAGTGTGTAGGGTCATATTGGGAAAGAAGGTGTGTAAGACCAAAAAGGAAAATAGAAAGCAAGCAAAGAGGCCAAAGACAATGATCAATTAGTACTTTTCTCACTTAGGAATCATATAAATAGTGGTATGTGATCAGGACTATAAATATACCCAAAGTGTGTGATTTAGTGTCTACATTTTTTCCCCACTTTATGTTGTTGAGTGAATGATCGATAACATAAAGTAGATAAGAGATACATACCTGATAACCATGTAGATCGATGGAAAAAATCATGTCGAGGAGACAAGAAAAAGTGTGGAGTGAAAAAAAAGTGAAGCATAGAAGCTAGAGAAGAAGAAGTGAAGATGATGATGACCCTAGGGGTGAAAGCATATGTGCAAATGTCACGTTGTACCTATTTTTGATGTCACTAGATGCTTGGTGGTGTGTGGTTGATGTGACTACTGCTTCCCATAAGGACAGACTTGCAAAAGAGAAGAACAAATGAGTAGTCAAATACATTTATATGAAAATTTTGATCAAAATGCGTACAAAAGTATGTAGGAAAGTATGTAAAAATGTGAAAAGGAATGTGTGCACTTGATCCATAATGAGCGAAGGAGATAGAAAGGATCCTAAAGATGATGTAGAAGAATAAGTTTTTTGGGTGATCTCATGTTTTTCTATCTTGAGTATGTATGAAAGAATTGTAGGGATAAAAGTCTAGTTTTATTCTTCAACCTTTGACTACGATTTCCAAAGTATAAACACCACTACACATGGTGTGTACAAATCTAATCCAGTTTGATCCAACGTGAAACTAGAAAAGAAGATGTAATGCATGCATGCCAAATGTTGAAGGATTGTGTATGTCTATAAAATCTAATGTCTAAACCGAGAAAATTTGTGTAATTGCCCCCTAATCACAAAAAGTGCCCATGAAGGATCAGGGGTGCCCAAGTGCCTCTTGTCTATGTCAGGCACTAGTAGTTTCTATGTTGTGTTGAGGACCCAAGTTAGGCTATGGGTCATTACTAAGACAAAAGACTATATGTTGTCTTGATATTTAATTATGATTATAAGTTGTTGAATGGGATGACTAATTCAGCTAATGATGCCCCTCGTTTGGGGTTCATGCGATGTCTCAAGTAGTATGCAGCCCAAAGGAGGACTAAACGCTAAATTAAAATTGATTCCTTACATGGGGAAGGATTATGTTGGGTGGAAACCAAGGCAGAAGAAAACAAAGTGGCTAGAAAATATGTGTTAGTGCAAGAAAAATAAACATGCATGTATGAAGATAAGATGTAAGATATCAAGCAAGAAGATAATATGTAAGCTATCATGTAAGAAGACAATATAGACTGCAAAAATCATGTTGCAAACATGGGACATCACTCATAATATCACAAGACAATCAAGGCCATTGTGGCAAAAGGAACACAAGTAATCAAATAACAAACAAGACATACGGCAAAGCCCATGCAAATAATGGCAGATAGAAAAGAAATAAGCAAAGTAATTAACAACCATGGTAAAAATAGTTCCTACAAGACAAATGTTGTGTATGAAGCACCCGTTAGCATGTTAGGAAGATAAAATGTATGTCAAAATGTGTCAAATCCGATATATTAATGTGCTTTGAAAAATGAAACAATAGCACCTATAGTGTATACAAAAGTGGATGCCCCAAGAGCTTGTTGTGGGACTAGTAAGAGGTAGTGTGCCAATCATCCATGCTTTATGTGTAACAATGTATAGAGTCTACGATCACAACTAGAAGGCAAGTGAACATGCATGTGTACATAGAAATATGATGACATACAAAGTATATGTCTAACATGTGTAATAAAGTGTGCATGTAACAAGTCAATGCAAGAAAAACTAAGTGCGACCAAGATGTGCGGTATGTAATGGATGAGATGGAATGGAATGTAGTGTGAATGTAATGCATGAGATGAGATTCATTTATGTATGCCCCCTTACAATTCTATAATTAACCATATAAAAAGAGTGTGTCATCGGGAAATGATTTGAAGGGTGCGCTAGAAAGATATGATCGTCAAATCATAAAGCATAATGAATGAGTGCACGAGTATGGTGAGGTTCATTTCATATTGATACCCTCGGCGATTGAGTATGAACCATGGAACTAGAGTGCATCATAGGGAAGTGTGTTATGTCGATTGTGCTTGAGAAAGATATGTCATGAATACACCAAGTGTGAAGTGTGTAATGTGATGTGAGGTTCATGAATGTAGTGAGCCCTCAATAGTAAAGTGTGAACCGTAACATAAGATTGCATCACCATGTAGTGAAGATACAAGTGTATCAAGATGTGTGAGATGTGTGTGAAATACTATATCCAAAAGAAGAAGTGACATGATAAAATTGTGAGACACCTGAGAATGCTAGAAAGGGGGAGAATAAGTATGATGCCCCTATGTGTGTGGAGAGAAGATTAATCAAGTTATATCATCTAAGATATCATCATTATAAAGGTAAAAACCAAAAGGTGATGCATCCGAGACTTGGTAAGCAATAGTATGTGGTTGATTGAGTAAGGATCCATTACGGTGTAGATTATACATGACCATTGCATATTCCTCATCAATGAAAGGTGGTAATGGACATCCATGTGCATACCAACAAGTAAGGTTTTGTGAATAGACGATAAATGAGTCATTGCAAATGAAAACATGACCGAAAGGCATGGGGAATGAGATGTTAGTATGATCAGGATCCAAAGTGCTCGCTAATATAGTCAAGCCAATATTGGCCAAGAGTAAGTGGTGAAATATGCGAAGTGCGTAAAACAATACTTGAGAGATGAAATACTCGAAGGCCATAAACAACAATAATGCAAACATGTCCATGATATATATGTGGTGAATGAGGTGGTGGTAAGATATCATCGAGTATGAACCCAAGCCAATTCAAGCCATCAAGTGTGTAAATAGTGTCGAGAGCAAGTGGTATCTAATGGAATGTGTGACCAGAAAGTATTGTTTATGAAAAGAGTGCATGTGAAAGGAGGTATCACAAATTTAGGTTGCTCAGGAGGAGGCAATGAAGGTGGTATGACGTCGATGCATGGATAGGCCCCTAATAAAGTATTGTAGCAGTAGTAGAAGGAGGGGGATTATAAAGTAGATGGAACAACATCTAATGTGCAAACAGTTCCTTCAAGTGGAGGTAAGTTTTCTGGATAGTACATGGGTCACGGATCAGCAACAGGATGAATATTAGAAAAAATTAGAATAGGTAATGTAGTGGTTGGATCTAGGTTTCAATGTTGGAATGGTGCGCTATCCATGGGAACCTCATATTCAAAGCCCTCATGTAAGAATCTAACACATCGGTGAACTGTAGAAGACATTGCTTGCATACGATGAAGCCATGGCCTACCAAGTAAGAAATTATATGAAAGTGGGATATCAATGAAAAAATGGAACTGGAATAGTCTTTGGCCCAATTGTGAGTGGCAAGGTGATAGTGCCTAAGCATGGATGCATAGTAGAATTGTATGCTTGAACAAAAATAGATGTTGGGTTAAGAATAGATACGAGGAGGCCTATAGCCTGAATGAATGATAAAGGGAAAAGATTGAGCTCATATCTAGTATCAATTAAGGCACACTTGAATTCCAAGTTATTAACGTAGACTCATATAAATATATATATAGGAGGATCATTATCGTATACAACAATATTTTCAGCTATAACATATGGAAAAGTAATTGTTGAGAAAATGCATTGACGAATGTTTGATAAACAACATTTGGATGAGTAGTGGAAGGAATACAAGTAGTAGCCAAAAGATTAATGATTTTAGCGTGACACTCGAGATTGGATAGAAAGAAATCATGAATAGAGATATCCATGATGAGAAGATCCTAGGAAAATAAAAGTAATAAAATTATGAGGACCCTAAGAGTTTTGAAATGAGTCGGGTTCACCAAATGATTAAGAAAATATTGAAATAAATAAATGCTAAATCTAAATATGTACCAACAGCGTAATGATATAAACAATTAAGTATAGATTTGATCCAAGAAAATAAGTAATTTAAATTTGAAACCCTAGTTTCAAATGGAGAGATAAAAAGACTCAAACTCATTCTCGGTGATGTTAAAATTGTGTCAAGGCTAGAAAACTAATGGAAAAAATAAGTAAGATGTCACAATCGAGACCAAGAAAAATGTAGAAGTGTAAAAATGCTAGAACCAAGGCACCTATGCATGGTCGGGGCACCAAATACCTATTATGAGTGCATATGACTACTCGAAAGGTGTAGAACTCAATTTCACGAGCTCACAAGATGTTCATTGTGTATCTATTTTGATCACATGTACTTTGTTGGACCTCGTTGTTATTTTTCGAAACCCGCAAGAAGAGACAAACACTTGCAAAACCCCAAAACACATCAAATCCTACAAAGAAAATATGTAAATGGGGATCGAAACTGACCCCGATGGTCACCTGACCGAGTGAACTTATGATCTAGGCATTACATTTCAGACTCCATGTAGTTATGTGTGTGTGTGTAGAATTGTGCCCTAGGTGGCTATTATGCGAGTCACACTTGATAATGAGTAATAGCTAGATGTAGAAGATGTAGATAGATGTGTACATGGAAAAATTAACTTCCCCTCCTATGAAGTGTATGAAGAATAATGTAGTCCCTTGCCCTTGAGTGGATGTTAGATGGATGCTTGAATGCTCTTATAAATGCCTTTGGATGCATAATTGGGTGGAGATATTAGATGTTTAGTACTTGGTCCTTTATTATGATCACATAGCCTTGTATTTATATGATTCCCTTATTTTAATTTCGTAATTAACCACTAAAAGGTTGACTCGTAATAAATAAAGATGCCCAATAGCTAGAAAGGACCTAAAATATGCGAGAAAGATACAAAGAGGTTGGGGGAACCCAAAGGGGATGGGGGTGCTTTGGAGTTGGCGTCTTGGTTAGGCGTTGGTGTCCAGACTCAAAAAAATTAAATTGGCAAGGGTCGATGGGTAAGAAGGTGTGTAAGACCAAAAATGGAAAATATGAAGCAAACAAAGAGGCCAAAAATAGTGATTGATTAGTACTTTTCTTGCTTAGGAATCATATAAATAGTGGTCTCGTGATCGGGACTAGAAATATACCCAAAGTACATGATTTAGTGTCTACAACATAGCAAAGTATGAGATGAGCATAATTATTGTACATTTTTATTGGTTTATTTATGAATTACGTTGATGAATGTGATTGTGTTTAGTTGTTAATAGGAGGTTTTGTCATGTGGTCACATGAGATGCTTATTAGACATTGATCATGGATACCTCCATACACATGTTGACTCAGAATGTGCCCCCATACGTTCTCGTGGGTGGAGGGATGTTGAAGTGAGAGGATGATATTGCGAGCAAACATGCCCATTTGTTTGAGCCTATAGAAATAGCATCGGCCACATGTACATTTTGTTGGGTGAGCGTGACAAGGGGTGTGCAGAGGCGAGCGGGAGAGAAAAAGATGTGGGGGGGTGGCCTAGCCCAGGATGTGTTTTCATGATATGTGGAGATCCAGGGATGATTTTCAGATCAGGTGGTAGATGATGTAATATTATGGAGCTAGATGGAGAGACATAAAGCCTGAGATCGACGACATAGGATTAGTGGTAAAGCTTCAAGTTCTAGAGCTCCCACGGTTGTAGATAGTGATAGTGAGGAGGACCTATGATGTACTATATAGGATGTATCATGGCATGGGGGCTTGCCTCCTAGCGATTATATGTTGTAATATTGATTCTAGATTTTAGAGATATATAAGCATATTGATGGTTTGTCTAGTGTTTATGACTATTGTGTATTAAGTGATTATTTTGTGTTACATTGGAAATGATTGTATATTTTTTTGGTTTTGTATACATCGGTGGTATTGTTGATTTGATAGATAATGTTGATTGTTGAAATTTGTGATGATGTGTAAATAATTATATAGTTTTAATTGTTTGGTGGAATGAGAATTACATTTGGATAAAATGAATAGTAGATCATATAGTAGATAGAGATATATATGTGATGAAACATAGTAATGAGTAGCAAATAGATATAAATTGTTATGTGATGAGATAATTGTATAGGAATGTAGGATGATAAAATAATGATGCAATGATAATTGTATGATAATGAGATGCGTAACAATGTAGATAATTGAATGTGATGGGGAAGGAGGGGGAAAAGTATGATCGCCCCCAATGCAAGAGTAAGGTTTATTTAATGCCCTCAACATTCATGTATGAACCTTGAAAACATGAGTGCATCATTGGATGATGATATGGGGATCACTTACCATAGGGAAATAGGTTGGCAATGTACCTGGGAGCATGTGGAATAGAAGGATCGTGCATGTAGGTACCAAATTGGATGTTGAAGGAAATTGGGAATATAGTGGGAGGTGTGATGGTGGGAAATGTGAAAGTGGGTTGCTTAGAAAGTCATTGGGGTATAATGGGGTAGATTGAGAGGATGTGGCGGGAAGCGGGATAGTTAGAGGATGTGGATGAATGATGACCTTAAGATGTGGATGGATAATGACCTTATGAGGTAGTGAATGAGATAAGCTAACGATTGTAGAGGCTCACATACGTGGAGAAAGAGGGAGAGAGGGAGAGAGGGGAGAGAGAGAGAGAGAGATGAGAGCGAGAGTGCGGAAAGGAATGGCACCCTTATCTTCTAACCGATGGAGTCTATCATGAAGGGAATAATAATTATTTTCACAATGGTTGTTAATTCGATGGAAATTACAAAATGAGCGGTCATGCTTGTGGTGTATCCGGTGAGGGGGTGATATTGGTTTGAAGGTAAATGAATTAGTCGTTTATCAAGTAAAGTATGTAAGATATCATGTGGTCTAAAGAACATGTGAGAAGTATAATGGTCCATGGGTGGGAGGTGAGGAAGATCTAGGTGAGGTATGATGCTCTATTGGAGAGAAGGGACGCTTATATAGAGGAGGAGATGGTGACCATGAAGGGGGTTCAATAGGTGGGAGAGGAGAGAACTTAGTAGGCAAGGGAAGAGCGAGAAGAGGTAGAAATAGGTACCATAACATTCCGCAAGTATTTTTCCAAGTCAATAAATTTTTTAAAATAATAATAAGGGAATCACATGTATCATATAATGTCTTTTCTTTTAAAGGAGGAATTAAGCCACAATAAAAGATATATTACATTTCTATATCAATAGGCTGAAAAATTAAATGGTGCATGTAAGAATTAAAGCATAAAATATAATCTAAAATTGGTTGTCTTTCCTTGATGCAAAGAAGGTAAATGTTCATATGTAACTTTAGGCCCATTTTTAGAAATAAAACATCTAAGGAATGCATTCTCCATATAATAATAAGTGCTAATAGATCCACTAGGTAAATGAGTATACCACTAAAGAGAAATATCCACAAGACTATGACAGAAATATTTTAGTAACAACCTATCATTAGAATATGAAGTCATGGCTAATAAAAAATCTTTAAGATGTAAGTAAGGATTGCCTATACCATCAAAACATGAGAAAGTAGGCATAGTGAAACCCTTAGGAAAAATGAAATTGTGAATTTTCTTAGGGATGGGATTTCTAGGAAGGTTATTATTGTCAATCTGAAGCATAATGGGATTTTCTCTAAGGTAAGTGTATGGAATTTACTTTGCAAATCACCAACAACATGTGTGAGAGATAGGATGTCTTGTGAAGGAATGGTTTGGGCAGTGAGAGGCACATTGAGGGGTTGATTCTTGCCATTATGAGTGATCATAGGGACTTGAGGAGGGAATAGGATGTGGAAGAAGGGGATGTATGTGAAGGATCTAGAGGTATAGTATTTGAGGAGTCAATTAGTGTGTGATAATCATGAGTAATAGGAGATGTAGTAGGATTAACATTGGTTTTAACATGGAAATCATTAGAAAAAATTTCAGAAATAGAAGAGATATGAGGCATAGATTCAAAGTCTACAATATTAGTGCAAGAAACATCTTCATTAACATGTGCATTATCAATATCATAATTATATTCACTATTATTTGTATTTTCATATGCGATAAGTTCATCATGAAAATAATCTAAATTAGTAACATCATTTACCGTAGTATAAGGAGGAAAGGACGAAGAAAAATTCATGTCTGTAGTGGGTGGAAGATAATATTCATCAAGTTTTTGAATGAGGGAAACAAAACAAGAGTCAAGACTTGGGAGGTCATGAGGATTAGATGCTTGGAATGCAAGGAGTTGTTGGATGACATGGGGTTGATACTCGTGATTTTGGATGAAATTACAAAATTTAGATTCCATGCAAGGATTTGAAAGAATTATATTAAAGTTCATAAAGGTCATAGGTGGATCGGGGATGGGTACAACTTTTAGCCATGAGGGATATGGATCGTGCAAGGAGTTCGATCAAGGAGTGGTGTTCACCAAATTATTTAATATAATTTGAATTAAATCTAACTTTCGGAGTAACTTATTGTATTAAACGATATTGAGATGATTATTTATAGAAATGTACAAGTAATAAGCATTCAACAATGTAAAACCCAAAACACATAAGAGAGGAATGATGACTTGGATGATTCTATGTGATCCGGGAGTGATTGACTATATGAATATTGGATCCGGCTGGAAACAATGTCGAAATGGCTTACATAAGGTTTCTAAACTTAGCATTGTACTAGATAGAAATGCCCACAAGAGGACATAAGTTTTTGTATGCACCCAAAATTACACTTGCTACATTGTTAACAAGAAAATCCTCAATGATGATAAATTATGTTTCAAGAAATAAACAAAGAAATCCAAGACCTATTTCTTGTTTACATCATGTCTATGTGGCTTACTTAGCAGTTCCTTAGCTTTTCTTGCCTTCACAAATGTTTTTTTCCCCTTTCTTTAGTGTTTTCCTTTTAAGTTACATAACCGCCACGGTGGTTGCGTAACTTTGGTCTACATAGACTGGAGGTTCCATGCACTTTAATATGTGACTTAAAACACCCGATTTTGTACACACATTGCAAGTTCCCCATTACTTTTCTTACACGTTTCTCAACCAATTCTCTCACGATCACGAGCTTGTTAGATGTATATGATTTTCTCCTTCTTTAATTACTATTCTTAGTAAGTTGATTGCCCTTGTGTGGATGATTTGGCACTTCTTGATTGCCAAGTGTGTTGGACCATTTCCTACCAAATTTCTATTAAAACCAAGATTTTTCATGAAGCATTGGTTGGAGTCACACTATTACTCTTCCAAAATCTTGCCAAGAAGCACACAAGCAACTCAGAGCTTTTCCTTATTACTTCCTTTCCTGTATTTGAGACCAACTAGCCTACAACTAGTCTACTCCAAAGCATCTACACAACTTCTTTTACATACCAACCAACACATTCCTAGACCATTTGGATTCATCACTGGAAAAGAAGTTGAGGGGATAAAGAAAAACACAACCACCTCTAGATATTGTCACAATTCTACATTTCTAGGTTGGGGTGTAATTCAATTCTTTAAAGCTTTCTTTTAATTTATAGTTTACATTTCTTTGTCAAATCAATAGCTTGTTTTAAGAGGGTAGAATTAGCAAGTATTCATTGTAAGTAGCTTCTGTTGATATCTCCTTCTCATCTTATCCTTATGGATTTTCCTAGGAAAGGATTTGGAGGAAGTTTTTGTGCACATACTTCTTCATTTATTCATATTAATGCACCTATAGCTTTCATTTCATTTATTAGTTAGATTTAAATACACACACAAATAAAGCTTTCATTGAGAGTTTCCTCCCTGCTTATCCATGTGGATCTGCAAGGAAAAAATCTTGAGGAAGCTTTTGTGTCTATCCACTTTGTTGTATTTCTTCACAAATTAATTGTCTATGTAATCCATTATTCCACCAGGGAAGTTTAAGGAAAGAAATTACTTCTAAGAAGCTTCATTTCTTCCCATGATTCTGAGGTAAGGCTTTAGAAGAAATAGTAGATAATCCATAATTGTAAATTGGAAAGAATTTGTTATTAGTTATATTAAGATTCGCTTTCCAAGAACAGAGGAATAGCCACATCCGGTTATTTCCTATTTATTTTCTTTTAGTATAGAAGTAGTTTTATTTTAATTAGAATCAATTTCCCTTTGTTTGTAACTTTTATTTATTTATTTCTAGTAAACCAGAAAATCAAAAAACATAGTTTAGAAGTAGTTTAGCTTTGTTTATTTATTTTCATTTAAAATCTTCATTTAAAATACCAAAAATAAGTAGATTAATTCATTTTGCACTTGTTTAATTAATTAATTGCATTCAGATTTAATTAAATTAAAAGGAGAGCAATCAACTTTTGTTTAGTTTAATTTTTTTGCATTATTTTTATAAAATAGGAATCTAGATTAATTAGATTGGGAATGAATAACAAGCCCCACGTTTCCATAGTGGCCTAGGTTACCCGACCTTAACTTCAAACCCCTTTGGTTTCTTGTGTGTTTTGTTTGTTTCCATATTTCCTTGGTTTGTGCCCACATGACCATTCAGGGTCCATGTCAACCAACGTGTAGATTTTGTGATCCAACCATGCCACAACCAAACATTGACACGTGATTAACCAATATTGACAAAGGACTTAGATAGATTATCTACCAAACTACCCCAGTCCCACCTACCATCATCATATAATGGATTGTTTTGAACGACGAGGAAAATACCGCCGAAGAGTTCTAGGAAAAATATCTAGGTAGAGATTAGACTTTTCCTTACCTCGTCATTCGTCATATATTCATGACCCTCTTTGGAGAGGAATTCATAGACAACAAAGGAAAATTTCCCGTGTTCCACAACCAAGTAGAGTTTTATTCAGTTTTACCGATATTGACCATGACTTACGTACAACGATCATTCTTAATCATAGAATTACCCCAAATAAGTGAGATAGACATTTATTTCCCTCAACAAACAAATACCCATTTTTCTAGTTGAGAACATTAGGTTGCCTTGATTTCTTATCATCGCTTCCACCTATTCCATCCGTATTCCATTTATCCATCATACTACCATCCCATCCATTCCATTTTTTCTGTCACACAAAGCATAACATTGGGAGGCTCGTGTACATCTAGGATTCACGTGTTGATTACGGGGACGTACAGTGCCCCAAGCACTAGTGAATGTTTTGGGCACTAATGACTATGTGAATGTTTAGGATCCGATCATTTCTAGGTCGAAGGGCTCCACTCCTATTCATTATTTGTCACCTTTGTGGTTTTTCGTTAAGGTTTTGATCGCTCTGTAACCTACAAAACAAACCCTAAATATCTGCATAAGCTCACAAACACATTATATCTGAAAAAAATATGCAATATGTGAAGTCGAATGACCCGGTGGTCACTCGATGACCGACTTAGTACTAATCACCGCACTACATCTCATACTCCATGTAGTTCTTTATGCTTGTGTTTTAAATGGCACTCTTGTTTTTCCCTTGTGTAAATGATGCCAATCTAGCATACTATAACTAGCTTTGATCTAAGAATGTAGATGTGTGGTATGGAATTTAGCACTTCCCTTCCTATGTAATGTATGCATCCCATAATTTTGTCCCTTTTGAGTGGTAATAAAAATATGTAGATGTGATAGTCCTTGATTTTTCAATAAGAATAATAGTTAGTATGTTGTGTATATATATGAGTCCCTTATTTGATTTTTGACATTAGTGACACCGAAGGCCGACTAAGAATGCGGGATAAGGATAAGAAAAGAAACAAGGCCGACCAAAAATGATAAAATGTGCAAAAGAGAAAGGAGGACAGGAGCACCCATAAGGGAAACAAGCATTTGAGCACTAGTTTCCAAAGTAGGCACTATTGTCCTAAGACCAAAAATGACTGATATGACAAGACGAAAGACAGGGGTCCCCGTGACCTAACCGAAGTTTGTACAAAACTGGCGAGAGGCATAAAAGAGAGTCACAATGAAAATTAATCAAATAACATAAAAGGACAATGGAAAGTGTCACCAATTTGTAATTTTCTTACTTATTATTCATGGATATAACAACATATCGATGGCATAGTAAATTGATGATACGTGCATAGTTTTGTGTCTACAAAATGATGATGTCACCCGTCGAATGCAAATTAAGACATTGAGGATTATTTTTTCACTCCAGGAGCATGGAATATTGTTTTGGGGTCAAAACTTATATGATTTTGACTCAAAATCACCAGTTTTGGTCATCCCAACAATTATAAGGATCTAATTCTTCATGTAATTTGAATTTTTACACCATTCACCTTTTCAGCATGAAGGAGCAACAACAATGACTTGAATTCTCATAGAAAATATTTAAGATTTAGGGAAAATTTTATGTTTCCATCATGTGGAGGATTCTAAGACCTTTACATTTAGTATATTATGAGCTTCCAACTCATCCCGAAACTCTCGAGAATCACTTGAGTAAGTCATCTTTCACCGTTGGAGTATAACATTCCCTACACCTAAAATAACCTTCTCTTGCTCAAGTTATTCCTAACATTTTTTTCTTCCATAAATTTTCCCGAAACCACATTGTATGAATTCATTTCTATCCTATACAACTTTGTAATGGTTTAAATCTTCCCTTTCAGCTTCGGGACGGTGTTTACCGATTCTGAAAATGACCAAAAATGGCCCTTTCTAGGACTCGAGGAAATTTATTTTTCATTAAATATCGGTGACTTATTCAATCACCTTAGGCATAGACTCTTGTACATGAAACACACTTGAAAATATTTTTATCATGTTCCTACTAGACAGAATGAGGATGACATTGTAGGAAGGCTAAATAGAAGAGGGTTTACGGTGACTGGAGAGGAATTTTCAGGTGGGGACTTAGTTTTCATGGCTAAAAATTTCACTTTTGCATGCAAGACATTTAGCATGACAACAAGGCTCTTCACTACCCACTATAAGGTAGAGGTGAATCTATTCATGAAGTCATCTTTCATTATAATTTATGGTTGTTGAATATTTATCTTGCCACCTTTGTGGCAAGGTATTTGGAATTCATCGCCACTCCAAATGAAACATTCTATTAGATTATTTTCTACTACTCCATCTTGGTGTCCCTCTCTAATGCAAGGAGGTATCACTTTTTTGAGTTTTATGCTACCCAATAAGGGAATTATGGTTACCTTAGCTATGTGGGACTCTTAAATGTTAGATGGGTGGCCCTTGCGCTATCCTTTAGTCGATAAATCGTCTAGTTTGGGGTATTTCCCTCTTCAAGACAATCTTCCACGTCCTCTCAATGTTTTTTTGGAATTAGGGTATAATGGGAGTTTTGAAAGGACCGTCATCCTTGATTACAAAAATCCCATCTGTAAAGATAAAGCATTGAAGCTAACATTGAAAAATCCCAAAGGCCAAGAAAAAATAAGTAACTAGTAGTAGTGAAAATATTACATAGCATAGAGATTTTTGAGATCTTTAACACTTTCTTTGCTACAACAAAATCACTTTTATCTTCCAAGGAATCCCTTGGCCTAAGAAGCTCGATACAGTATTTTTTTATGGTGTCCCATGTATTATCAGTATAGTATTTCCATGCTTTGAGGATAAAGAAGGCTCTATGGAGTTTTCCAAGAATTGTGGCCACAATTTCAGTATCACCCTCAACATTGGGAGCTTCATCCTTATGTTTCTCCTCTTTCTCTGTCATATTCACATCTTCCATCACAACATTCGGTGATTCTTTAGCCATGGGACCGGGAGAGTCAAGATACGAGAGGATAACCCTAAGAACACTACGGAATATCATTATCAACCATGGTTTCCATAAGAACCACTGACTCAACAACCTAGGAAGAGGGAAAAGAATGGGATGCTACAGAAAGCCCTAGGAGTCAACTTTGACATCTTGAGCAAGAGAAGGGGAGATGGAGAAGGTAGTGGAATGGCCAATGATCTGAATGTTAGATTTGGAGTCGAGGAGATAATTTTATGGTAGTAGTAGGGTGTGAGGAAGAAGGGAGGAAGAGGAGGGTAGAGCGTGCAAAGGGCGCGTCGAGGTAGAAGCGGGGTGGCAGCATTTTCCCAATTTGGGAGGAAAATGCAAGAGTTCCACCAGGAAGACATAGATTGGAATAGTAAGTACAAAAGACCATCTTTGGAGAAGGGGGGCCTCACCTTCTCTAGTCAGATTCATATAAATCTCAAGGGATTAAAAGAGGAAAGAAGCTAAATTTACCTTTTTCCTATGGTGCAGATGAGAGAGGAGGAAGATCGAGGGTCGAATACCAACTTTTAGTGGTCATCCAAAGTGAAATAATGCATAAGGACCTCTACAACTCTGTCCCATGGTGGGACAATGGAGGTTCACTCATAACCCGAATAATACTTCCTTAATTTCTCCCTCAGGCTGAGAAAATCAACCATTTTTACTTTGAGAGATCTCATGAAATAAAAATCACCAATGGTCGCTCCAATGGAATTTTTTGAGATTGTAAATTTGGTTTTCCCGACTTTTACTTTCCCTTTTTCCAAGATTCTAGAATGATGTTGGAGACTCTTATCAAGTTCCCTGAGAATCTCTCCATGAAGGTTGTTATATCGACTTCCTACAAAATATCCTAGACGTCATTGTCACAACTAAACTCATCGTAGGAATTATGCTCCCTTATTTTAATCACCCCCCATCTTACAGATAGCAACTTGAATATAGAAATGGCCGATGTGGACATAATTGAAATAGGAACTTTACAATCCTTCCATCCTATCTCCCACACATGTCCGCCAAAAGGGTAATTGAGTGTTGTTAATTAATAAAAATCTACACCATATCATCATGATTAAATAAAATTTATTCTCACACGATTGGAAATCCTTAGAATTATAAATCCCATTGATTGCCCTTGGGATATAATTAGTACTCCTGCCACCACAAAGGTAGTGGAGGCAATCATGAATCTGTTATAATCGATATCACTTTATCAATGAAGATGAAGCTAATAAGAAGGCTTATAAAGAAGCTAAGATTTTGGAGAATAGTCATTTGTTATAGTGATAAGAAGGTCACTTGGAAAGTTTTTGATCCAAGTCTTTTACACCTCAAAGAAAACCTCAATATTTTCCAATGAGTCAGCAAACTTGTTGCCTTTTCTATAAGTATGTTGAAACTTGATCTCTTGAAAATTTGATTGAAGGGCTCTAATATCCTCTATAATATTTTGAATAGTCCATTGAATGGGATCCTTGGAATTCAGAATTTTTATGAGATTTAATGAATCACTCTCCACTATGATTCTCCCTTGACCAAGAAGAAGAGAAAGTTCCAAACCTTTGAGAATGGCCAGAGCCTCTGCTCTGTGGTTAGTGCCACTTCTAGAATTTGTTGCGATTCAGAGAGGATTCCTAGACCGATCTCTCAAGATGACACCTCCCCCCAAAGGACCCAGATTACCTTTATCAATGCCATCTAAATTGAGATTCAACTAGCTAGGAGGAGGAGTCCAAAATTTTCTCGCTCTCGCAGTGTAGAAGGATGAGTTGCAACATGGATAGCAAGTTCTTGGAGCCAATCAAAAAACCACTAAGGTTGAATTTTTACTTGTGCTTTCTCCAAATGAAGTAGTTTAAATTTTCTTGGAAGATGGTTACAATCCCATTATAGACCTGCATTAGATCACTAGTCTGCTCCTTGAAAATATGTTTGTTTCTTTCCTTCCAGATTCCCCAAATGACATGTGGGAGAAGAAGATTCCAAGTGAGGGATAAGATGGGATGCTTGAAGGGGGATCCATTGAGAGAAAGCTTCAGAGAGAGAGAGGGGAAAAATCCAAGGCCACTCCTATGTGATTAAGAATGTGACCCCTGTAGTGAATGAGAGAAAGGACAGTGGAGCAGAAGATGAGCCGAGATTTCCAAAGAAGATTGGAAAAGAATACATTGGGTGGGAAGAGAGAAACCCCTTCTTTTAATATTTTCACCAGACAATATAACATCTCTGAAAGAAATCCAAGAGAAAAATCTAATCTTGGGGACAACAGTAGAAGACCAGACTTGTCTAAGTGGAGGACCACAAGGGATATGGGGTTTGGAGAGATAGGCCGCTTTGACAGAAAAACCACCTGATGGTGAGAGAGGACAAATAAGCTCATCCTGGGGCAAGGTGAAAGAAATATACTAGGAGGATAAGGTAGTTATGAGACACTTGAGACGGTGCAATCAATGAATATTGTTGGAATCAAACCAAACAAGAATATGCCAACAAGGTTTATTATTAATGTTTCCAAAATATCCATTAACCTTGCTACCACATATTGAGGAGAGTTGAGTTTTGATTGGTTCCTAGAATTGGTCATGAGAAAGTGGCTTGTCACCAAACCACCAATCATCCCAAAAGTCAATTTGTGTTCCATTTCCAAGGTGTCATTTGGTTCTAGCTCTCAGAATCAGCAGGGAGCTTATAATTAAAATCTAGATAGCATAACCCCTTGGA
Source organism: Taxus wallichiana var. yunnanensis (assembly GCA_018340775.1). Classification (NCBI taxonomy): domain Eukaryota; kingdom Viridiplantae; phylum Streptophyta; class Pinopsida; order Cupressales; family Taxaceae; genus Taxus; species Taxus wallichiana. Next base: position 324,046,617 of record CM031242.1, on the reverse strand, counting down.
ATCTATGTATGGAGAAAATCTTTGGATGGGTAAATGTATTTAGATATAAGGAGCCCTATCCTTTGATGCAATAACCCATCTCAATTTTTTAAGCATAGCCTCATTCATATCAACCTCTCGTTGAAGCCTCGAGCCGCATTCTACAATGTGCAAGTTTACAAGCAATATTCCAAGAAACAAGGTGAACCATTTTTCTCTCTTCAGAGCCAGACCAAAGAAAGTGTATTTAATTTTTCTCAATATGAGATGCAACTGAAGAAGGCATTTTGAGAAAAGACATAAAATATATAGGAAGACTCTGGAGAGTATATTTTACCAACTAAAGCTTACCGGCTTGACTTAGAAGAGCGCCCTTCTAACCCAACAATTTCTTTTGGTAGCATTCAATAACCAAAAATCATAGATTTTTGAGTTGTCTTCCCTTAAAGAGGGGAAGACCTAAATAGGTGGACTGAAGGTCCACAATGTTGCAACTGAAAATACCATCGATCTTTATTTTTCTAGTAGGTGGATTGTTGAGAAAGGCCACACAACTTTTGGTAAAATTGACGATCTATTGTGAGGTCGATTGATAGACATCCAGAATCCTCTTTAAATCCTTGGCTTCCATAACCGAGAGGCAACACCTAGGAGAAGCATGTCATCAAGCAAACTAGCTATGGGTAGTGAAAGATTTACGGTAGTAATCTGGATTCTGAAAATATAATGATCTGCATTTAACAACAAAAACACAACTTAAAGTATCAGCTATGATAATGAAAAGAAAATTTGATAGAGGATCACCTTGCCTTAAATTTTAATTGCTATTAAAGTAACCTATCGGTATACCGTTGACCAGAATCGAAAATTGGGGAGAAGAGACATAACTAAATACCCATTTACACCATTTTTCACATAACCCAAATTTTTAAGAACTCTGAGAAGGAAAGGCCAGCTAACACAGATCAAATTCTTTTTGCATGTCTAGTTTTAGGATCATCCTAGCTATTTTGGAGTGGTGAACTGAGTGGATGGCTTCATGAACAACAATGACACCACCTTGGATCAATATGCCTCTAATAAAATCATTATGTTGTTGAGAGATAAGCAAATTCATGATATATTTTTGTCTAGCAAATAACATTTTAGTAACTATTTTGTAAGAAATGTTACATAGGTTGATAAACTTAAAATTGGAAATAGATTTAGAGCCAAGAGATTTAGGATCCAAATCAATGATTGTATTATTCCATTCCTTCAGAAGGGAATCATTCCTTTGGAATCCATTAACCACCTTGAAGAGATCCTCTTTTATGATTTCCCAATAGGTTTATGCTATGCCCTTAACCTATTGCTTGTATTAGGATATGAGTAGTCGACTTGTGGCTTACCATATCATTTATACTTTCTCATGCTTAGTAGGTCAGCCTTGGTGATGGCCATAACATATGAATAGTATATATAGGGGATTGTAGGTAGTAGTTCATCATCATTGGAGCATTTGAGTATTATTGTATGGTTTGGAGGTTGCCCCTCGAAGTGGCAAAGCTATTCTAATTTCATATTGAGATCATTATTCTAGAATATTGTGTTATTTGGTGTTATATTTCTGCTCATGATCTGAATTATACAAGTAATTTCATTACAAGTGGTATCAGAGCTGTGATCTGGGCAAAAACCTTAGTTTTTGTTTCGCAATATATTGCAAACCAAATCGAATTGGTGGGAGATATTTTTACCAGAGTTGCGAAACATTTCAAGTAAGGTTTCTGAAAAGTTTAGACTATTTTTATTTATTTTTCAAAAGTTATTACAAATTTAGGGTTTTTCATAAAATCACTCCCTAGGGTGCAAATTTTGGAATTTTTTCAAATTTGTTACATTTTCGGGAAAGAAAAAAATTATTTGGGGTTTGTTCTTTAAGTTTTTATATTTATCTAAATTCTTATCAAAATCCGAAACCCTAAAATTTGGCCATGATCCCTACATCCTACTATTTTGGTGCATCATGGCGGGGCCTTCCACAAGAGGAAAAAGAATCCCATCACTCCGGGTAAAACACCGGATGTAGTGCCCACTTCCCTTTGACACTTTTTGATACTAATTTTGATACTATTGATCGTATTATGAACACTATTATGTTTTGTTTTGGTATGATGGTTAGATGTTAGATCATGGATTATTATTGATCGGATTCAATTATTATGCATGATGGTTACTAGAGACATTTTTATATGAGGTTGATGATATAATGTTTGACATGGACATAATATGGATGTTGATTTGGACTTATGACATTGGATATTTTGGGTAGACCTAGTATGATAGATCATTGATGATGATATAGTTGATTTAATTAATTAAAAATGATAATGTTGTATTCTTGATATTGTCGTGATTCATATGATTAGATGATTTTGAAATGTTGTTTATATCATTTTGGATGTTCTGATACAGCCACGAGGCCAAAGGAGGTATTTGCATTTTGCAGGTTAAAAATCACAACAATGTCGGGGACTAGAGACTAACCATATTGAAATTCTAAGTGAATTCAACAAGGTCACCATGGCAACTATGTTATGTGTTTGTGTGTTGTGTTATGTTAGGATTTCCCATGGGGGGATTTCCATTATTGTGACCATGGGATATATGTGTTTTATTTATGTGTTCCTTTTTAATTATTGTTGTATGTATTTTATTAGTAATGTGTTCCTTCTTTTAGTTAATTTTAATGTGGAAGATTAATGTGTGAAATCCTATAGTTAAACTTTTATTAAATTTAATTGGGACATGGGATGTAATTAATAAAGTTGTTGAATTTAAATGATAATGTTGGAAGAGTGTGTAAGTTAATATGTAAGAATGTGTAAGAAATTTGTAAGAGCATGTAAGGCAGATTTTGGAATGTTAAACACTTCATCTCTTTATGAATTCGAAATTGTCCTTGGAGGCCAAATTTGGAGGCTTGTGGGACAAGTTAAAATTGTCCCACACCTCTTAAAATGATCCACCAACCATGCCTATGGTTTGGAGGTTAAATTTAGACATTTTAATGCTTTTTGAAGTGACAATTTGTAAGTTTTAATTGCACTTCCCTTACATATTTTTAATGCAGTCCTTTTGAAGTATGGGTCATTTTGGAGTGTGTAAGTCATTTTGTCATTTTTATTTATTGTGTTTTGGTGAGGATGTTGACTTTCCTCTTGGGGTTGAGGAAGAATGATGTGGCATCCCACAAGGATCCACATCATCCTCTCCTCTTCCCTCTCCTTTAAATTCAAAGCTTCTTGCTCATTTGAGGTTGTTGAAACTTTGTTATTTTCCTCTTGGGGCACATTTTTTGTTGTTGTTCGGAGCTTGTTGTGGAGGAAGATTGGAGTCTTTTTGATGCTTATACTTTTCTAGTTTTTGACTGCACTTTGACATTGTGGAAAGCTTGTGAGCTTGGAACAAACTCCATTATGGAGAGGTAGGCATCTTGAGCTATGTTTTAAATGTTTTCCTTCTCTTGCATGCATTTTTAAATGGTGTTTGTGTTTGTGTTCTTGGCTGGTTGGGTAGATTGCTTAGGGCATGGTGTAGGAGAAGGCTATGGGGATTTCATATGGGGGGCATAAGGGATTGCTAATGGCACTGTTTTATTGTGGAGAGAGTTTTGGTTTGGGATCCACCTTGGAAAAGAAAACCGCTTGCATATCTTACTTTGGGGGCATAAGGGATAAACTTTGGGGGCATAAGGAGGGGTTGGGAGATATAAGGTTTATGGGATTTGATGTGTTTATGACGTATGATTTTGGTGGATTCCTAATTACAAATTGGCAGGCATAAGGAGTTCCCCATATTCCTTACTCTTGTTTAGCTTGCTTGATCAAGCCTATGTGTTGTATGAATAATTTCAATTATAGTTTGGAATTGTTGTCTTGTTTGGACTGTGTATTTTATTATTTTATGCATGTGAAAAGAATGTTGCTTGTTGTTGTAGAAGCCATTGTTGCCATGAGTTGTCTCTCATTCTTTATTTCAATATGGTTGGGGCTCGAGGGCCAATGAGGAAGGATGGCTTCTCCCTTCTCATTAGATGTCTTGGTTAGGTGGAGATCGTTGCCTTTCCCCCTTGTTGTTATAAAAAAAAGAAATGATGGAGAAATTAGCATGCTGCTATTTGGAGAAAGAAGAAATTTACGGTTTGACATTCCCTTTCTTTTGAGAAAATTCAATGTAACCCTTCCCAACTTGAGTGGATGAGATGTATAGCAATTATAATATGAAGTTATTGCATTGTAGATGGAATTTGAATTTGAATTGAGAAATGTAAAGAATATTATAAGCATTGTATTTTGTATTTTGTAATCAAATTGGAAGAGTGATAAGTTGTAAAATTTTTATTGAAATATGAATAAAGGATGGAATTAGTTTTGAAATTGTAATGTATACTAGATTTGAAATTGTTGTCAAGAGAATGAGATTTCTGTTTTGGAAAGGAATAAGAAACAATGTTGTATACTTTATGTACTATATTTGAAAACAAATGGAAATTGATAAGTTGAAAGGATGTAATTGTTGATCATTAAAATATTGCATTCCTTTCTCAAAAGTGTATTGCATATTAGATTTGGATTATTATTGAAGTTTGATCTCTGTTTGGAAAAGAAAGAATGCGTGGAAATGAAAGACAGTGTTGTATTCTTTGCAAAATGCATATTTGAATTGAAATATGAACTGTAATCTAACTTAGAATTGAATAGAAGATTTAATAAGCAAATATATGAGACCAATTACAAACTATACACACTTTTAAATGATAAATTGGCATGCAGACTTAAAAGAAACAGTTCACTGATTTAAAACTTCATTCTGGCAATCCATGTTTTATTAAAAATGAGCAGTTTGATCTTACATCAAATAATAAGATAAGAAACATTGAAATTTAGACTTATTAATACCTAAGGAACTCAAATTCACTATAACAGTCAAGAAAGAACCTCCAAAACTTAATAAAATTCAATTCGGAGCTTGCACAGTCATTTTTCCCATCTATTGCCGAGAAAAATACAACCTTGAATAAATTAGACAAATCAACTTCACTAAAACACTCTAAACCCTCCCTAGACCAATCCTCCATGTCTGTTTGACATGTTGAGTGAAGGAGGAGTTCAAAATTTATCAAATTGAGAAGTTGGAAAACTTCCAGTTCACAAATTAAAATCCTACATATCCTTTTCACAAAATTGACCCTTAAAAACTTATCAAAATGTAAATTTTATATTTCCTATGCAAAGAGGGCATCGAGAGCTTTCTGAAAAGTCCTCATTTTCCCAAAACCAAGCTTTCTAGCTCAAGTTATGGCACTTTGAAATTTTTGTGCCTTGGCGGGAAAATTTGGGAAAATTTTCCCTGGGGCCCGCAACCCAAAAATTTCCCTCGAATTGCCCTTAGGAAAATTTCAAAAATTTGGCTCGAGAAAAATGTTCCATTTCACTCCGGCCCACCAATCGAGACACCGCCATGTGTCCTCACAGCAAATGCGAAGGCGCTGAAACTTTTGCCCTTTGAGATTTTTGAAAATTTTGGAAAACTTTTCCATTTCGCTCCACCAGCCCGTGGCCAATCATAGGTTGCCACGTGTCCTCACAAGGTAGTAGCGGAGGTGCGAAACTTTTTCCCTTTGAGATTTTTGAAAATTTTGGAAAAAAATTCCATTTTGCCCCCACCATGAGCCCAATCAAAGAGTTCCACGTTGCACCCAAGGTCGATGAATGCGGAGGTTCGGGAGAAATTTTGCTTTTGCGCCACATGGGGAAAAATTCTAAAAATGTCCCATGACCCACCAACCCACCAAAGGGGTTTTCCCCTCCTCTTGACACGTGTCCCCCTTGGGGAAAATTTGATCCCAAAACTCCGTCGGACCATATCTTGAGTTCCCGAAGGAGTTAGGAGGACTTCTTTATATCACCAGGAAAGGTGAGAAAATTTCCTATCCATTGGGAATGGTTTAGGGAAATTTTGGAAGCATTAATTATGATAAAAATCCAGTTAAAACTCTAATCCTGTTAGAGAGTGGGTATGGGGGTAGATTTCTCCCTGAAACCAACTAGAACATCTAACCCTAAAATTTGAACCTTGTGAGCTTGATATTAGTTAATAAAGGAAACTTGTGTTTTGGTAAATGTGTTTGTTCGAACCTGCCAGTGGCAAACTGTTGTCTGGCAACTCGGTTGTGTTCACTTCTAATCAAAAAAAATATATCCTATAATTTTCTAGCTAACCCTAGGTTGTTTCTTGGGTCTCAAGTGGTTGTTTGAACGGGCACTACACTAGAAAAGGATGAGATATTAGTTGAGGAGTTGGAGATAGAAGATATAACCACATATTCCTCGGGGTTAGGGTTACTTTGTGACAGACAATAAAGTAAGCCAACTTGAATTTAACCTAAGAGACCTCGAATCTTGGGTGGCCAAGAAAGTGGATAGGATTAGACAAAGATTAGAGGATTTCATGCAAAATTTTAGAACACATATGATGGGTAATCATACTTATGTCAATCAAGGTGGATGCTCAGTCAACATAATAGATACATGAGCCAGAGTGGATCTTTGAGTGTGCACAATCCAAATACGAGCACTCTGCAAGCCCGTACTATGTTTCCAAAAGTGGAGATGTGCAAGTTTGATGGAAAGGATCCACTCAATTGGATCAAAAAATGGAGAATTTCTTTGAACTACATTAGATTCCATCAGGAAAAAAGGTGACCATGGAAGCTTTGTATCTCGAACTTGACAAATTCGTCTAGTATCGATGGTTATGTTCTCAAAGGTAGAAGAGTGGTCTTAATGTTACATGGATAGTCTTCATTGAAGAGTTGTAATTACTCTACAGTTCTAGTGTGTCAGATAATTACTTCAGCTAATTAGCAAAGTTGAGATAGACAGGATCTATTAAGGATTACATTCATCAGTTCCAAACCCTTTCTTTACGTGTAGAAAATATTAAGTTGAAGACAATCGAATGACCTATTTCTTGGGGATCTTAAGGATCACATTGAGCATGAGGTGCATATGTTTAATCCTCATAAGGTTTCTGATTCAATGATTATGGCAAGAAGGGAAAAGGAGAAATTTGTTTCAAGTAGGAGACAACATTTCACTTATACCAGATCCCAACACCTTGGTCCCAAAGACTCCCTCGGTCAATTAGATTGACAACTCAACAAATTGAAGAAAAAAGAGAAAAAGCGTTATGTTTTAATTGTCACAGTAAATTTGGACTCAGACATAAATGTGTTGAAAAGAAGTTGTTCTACATTGATGAGCCTAGTGAAGATGAAGAGAATGATGAAGATGTAGAGTCAAAGGTCTTGGTTGAGCCAGAGGAGGAGTCAGGAGATCCTCAGCCAACAATCTCATGCCATGCAATTTCAGGTATTAGCACCCCCCAAACCCTAAAGGTGGTTGGATTCCTAAAAAATAGAGGGTCACAGTGTTGATTGATTCAGGAAGTACTCACAACTTTATCAATCATAAGTTAGAAGTGTGCCTAAAGTGTTTCATTTATCCAACTCCTGAATTTCAAGTAATGATTGTTAATGGAGGTATTGTTACTTGTTCTAGAAAATTCCATAGCATTAAGCTTTCCATGGGATATTACATACTAAATAGTCCCATGTATGTCATTTCTATGGGAGGATCAGCCATTGTGTTAGGGGTTTAATGGCTTACCACTTTGGGAACCATTGAGATGAACTTCCAAGACTTGTTCATGTGATTTCACTCGAAGGAAGGACTTTTGAGCTAAGTGGCTTAAGAGAAAAGTCTCAAAAATAGTAAGTTCTCATCGGATGCACAAAATGTTAAAAAAGGTGCAGAAGGATTTGTGGCACAACTCTTTTCATTGGAGGGTCATCATTCTAAGGACATTATACCATCAGATATGCAAGCAGTTTTAGATGCACACTCTGTTGTATTTGAAAATATACCAAATGGCATACCTCCAAAGAGAGATCATGATCATGCTATTCAGTTATTACCAGGAATTCAACCATCTAACATCAGTCCTTATAGGTACCCATATGTGCAAAAGAGTGAAATCGAGAAGATTGTACAAGATATGTTGGAAGAAGGAATCATCCGCCATAGTTAGAGTGCTTATTCTTCTCCAGTAGTGATGGTATGGAAGAAAGTTCACATGTGGCACATGTGTCCTGATTATAGGGAACTTAATAAGTACACAATCAAAGATAAGTTTCCTATTCCTATTATTGATGATTTGCTTGATGAGTTGCATGGTGATGTTTATTTTACAAAGCTTGATCTTTGTTCGAGATACCACCAAATCATAATCAAGGATGGGTATGTTCATAAAACCACCTTTCGGACACATGAAGGCCATTATGAATTCTTGGTAATACCTTTTGGACTCACAAATGCACCTTCTACATTTCAAAGTTTGATGAATTCTATTTTTAAGTCATTCCTGTGGAAGTTTGTCTTAGTGTTTTTTGATGATATATTAATTTATAGCAAAACATGGGAGGAACATTTGCATCATGTAAATAAGGTTTTGGAAACCCTTGAGCAACATCAACTTTATGCAAAGCCATCTAAGTGTTCTTTTGGACTCAAGGAGGTTGAATATTTGGGTCACATTGTCTCTCATAAAAGGGTTAAAGTGGATCCTAATAAGATCAAAGCCATGATGGAGTGGAAGGTTCCAAAAACCCTAAAGAATCTACGAGGATTTTTAGGGCTTACAAGTTATTACCAAAGATTCGTAAGGCATTATGGAAGCATAGTTGCACCTCTCACAACTTTATTAAATAAGGACTCCTTCCATTGGAGTGAGGATGCAACCAAAGCATTTGAGCAACTAAAGGAGGCCATGTGCACCACTCCAGTCTTGGCTACTCCATATTTTTCCAAAACATTCATTGTTGAATGTGATGCATCAAGGGTGGGTATGGGGGCAGTTCTCATGCAAGAAGGCCATCCTATTTCCTTTTTGAGCTATCAATTCAAAGGTAAGAATATTTCCAATCTGACTTATGAGAAGGAAATGTTGGCCATACTTCATGCAGTAAAGCAATGGAGACCATATCTCATAGGAAGACATTTTAAAGTGAAGATAGATCATGATATCAAATACTTCTTGGATAGTTTTTATCATCTGAAGAACAACAAAAATTGGTCTCCAAGATGTTGGGATATGATTTTGATATTATCTATAAGAAAGGGAAGGAGAATGTAGTTGTGGATGCTCTGTCGCGGAAAGATGACTCAACTACTGCACCTTGTTATGTGACATATCCATAGTACATGAAGATTGGATAGATGAGGCAAGGTCCAAATGGAGAAATAACCCAACCACACAAAACCTCATTCATCATCTCCAAAATGATCCAAGCATGTCTAAAAAATTTGTATTGAAAGGGGATGCTTTATGGTATAAAGATAGATTATACCTATGTAAGAACTCCACTCTTAAAAATAGGATTCTATCTGAGTTTCACTCTTCTCCACTAGGGGGGCACTCTGAATTCTTGAAGACTTATCATCGATTCAAACAAGATTTCTTCTAGGAAGGGCTCAAAGGGGATGTCCAAAAATTTGTGGTAGAATGCATGGTTTTCAGCAAAATAAGGGTGAAACAGTTCGATCCCCAAGTCTTCTACAACCTCTATCTATTCCTAGCTAGCGGTGGGAAGAGGTTTCCATGGACTTTATCATAGCATTACCTAAATCTCAAGGAAAAAATGTCATCATGGTTGTGGTGGATAGACTCACCAAATATGCTCATTTTTGTGCCTTGGCACACCCATTTATTACAAGCACGGTGGCAAGATCCTTCATGGACACAATTCGAAGCTTTTTGGGACACCAAAGATTATAGTAAGTGATTGAGACCCTATATTTACTAGTAATTTTTGGACTGGTTTATTCTCATGTTTGGGTACTCAGTTAACTCGTAGCTCTTCTTATCATCCCCAGTCTGATGGGCAAATAGAATTTGTAAATAAGTGTTTAGAGGGATATCTCTGTTGCTTTACATCAGATAAACAAGCAAGATGGGTCCAATGGTTGCCACTTGCATAATGGTGGTATAACACTTCCTTCCATACTTCATCTAAAATGTCTCCTTTTTTGGAACTCTATGGGTACCATCCACCATCCATCACATCATCATTGAGAGGAAAACCATGGGTTAGAGTAGTAGAAGAACACATTCAATATCAATAAGAGGTCCTCTCTAGTCTCAAGGAGAACTTGGTCATGGCACAAAACCACATGAAGCAATAGGTTGATCAACATCACACGGAAAGGCATTTTGAAGTCGATGATTGGGTTTTTGTGCGGTTACAACCATATAAGCAAATGTCTTTGAAACAACAACAAAAGGATAACAAACTTTCACCAAAGTATTATGGCCCCTATCAAGTATTGCAGAAGATTGGTACTATAGCATACAAATTAGAACTTCCATAATCAACTAAAAATACATCAAAGCATTTCATGTTTCTTGCCTGAAGAAAGTAATTGGACAAAGAGTCTCAACCCAAATAGTGTTACCTGAGCTCGATGAGGAGGGGAGGGTCATCTTGGAACCTAAATGCATCCTTCAAACACGCACTAAAAGATTGAGGACATGGGTTATTACTGAGTATCTGATCAAGTGGAAGAATATGGACAATGAAGATGCAACATGGGAAGATATGGCATTCTGCAGTAGCACCCGGAGCTTCTCAACATTAGGGAAAATGTTGCTTTGAATGGGAAGGGCATGTTACGCCCTTAACCTATTGCTTGTATTAGGATATGAGTAGCCGACTTATGGCTTACCATATCATTTTATTATATCATTTATACCTTCTCATGCTTAGTAGGTTGGCCTTGGTGATGACCATAACATATGAATAGTATATATAGGGGATTTTAGGTAGTAGTTCATCATCATTGGAGCATTTGAGTATTATTGTATGGTTTGGAGGTTGCCCCCTCGAAGTGGCGAAGCTATTCTAATTACATATTGAGATTATTATTCTGGAATATTGTGTTATTTGGTGTTATATTTCTGCTCATGATCTGAATTATACAAGTAATTTCATTACTGAGTTTGGAAGAAAGCACAGGTAATCATCGTGGTCGGGAGACTTATCTCCTTTCATAGTAAAGATGGTTTTATATATTTCCTCCATAGATAAGAGTTGTGTAAGCTTTCCATTTATTTCATCTGAAATCATCTTGGGAATGTTTCTGACATTTCGTATGCCGCATTTTCATTTTCAACATTAAAAACCTTACCATCATTTTCAACATTAACTCCTAAGAGATATCATTTTCAACATTAAAAACCTTACCATCTGTAGAAAGAAATTTTTTTATTTTATCCCTACTTTTGTACTTAGAGGATGTGGTGAAAAAAAATTGTATTTTGATCCCCCTGTTGAAGCCAAAGACCACGAGATATTTGTTTTTAATAATCCTCCTCTTCCACCAATGTATTGTGATATTCACTTAGAAAATAGGATTCATGTTGATGAAGAGTCGGTGTTTTGCTTTATTTCTCTATTTGAGTAGTAACTTCTAAGATCCTTTAGGGAATGTAGCTTTATTTCACGTATATCCCCAATTTTTTTGGCTTTCCAGACTTTTTGTTGCTTCTTAATTGAAATCAGCCTCTTAGCAAATTTATACATGGTTATGCCCTGTAAATCAACTTTCCACCAACTTCCAATAAGATTATCCAGTTGTGATTTTGGAGCCAAGCTAGCTCAAACCTAAAGGGATAATTTTTTTGTGTTTACGGGGAGTTGTTGCACTTAATAGTAGTAGGTTGTGATCAAATGTAACTCTAGGGAGAGCATTTAGATAGAAATAAGAGAAATGAAGAATCCAATCCATATAGACAATGACTCTATCCAGCTGAATTTGAATATTATGATGGCTAAGCTTGCAATTTGACCAGTGTAAAAGAGCGCCATGTAGGTAAAAATCAAATAATTTGCCTTATCTAATGAATTTAGCAAGAGATTCCATACTCACCGAAATCAACAAGGGAACCTTCATGCTTCTCTTAAGGGTAGAGGGTGGTGTTGAAGTCACCCACTACAAGCCAAGGGAGATTCTTACAACTATTTTGAATTCCAAGATGTCTCTTTAGATGATTTCCCTTTGAGCTTCAAGGTTTGGATCATATATATTGATAGTTATCCAACCAGATATCGGGCCCAATCTCTTGAAAGAACATGCCCATAAAATGGGTATTTTTGATAATACAGACCCCAAAAAGAACTTTAGGATTCCAAAGAATACAAAGGCCTCCAGAGCTTCCTGTAGATTCATGTGAGGTGAAAGAGGCAGAAGACCACAACCTAGAAAGACTAAATTCCTCCTTAAGCTTAGTTTCTTGCAACATGATGATGTCCGGAGAATACTTCGACCTGGTATCCTTTAGGAATCTTTTCTTTTGGAGAGAGTTGACTCCCCTAATATTCCAAGAGATGCTTTTCATTTCTTAGATCTAGATTTACTCCCACCATCTAAAGTGGGATTACCATGTGTGCCTCGTGTAATACCTTATGCTAAGACCTATTGAATCTTAGCTTGGTTAGTAGGTCTACCTATTTTTTTATTAATTCCCACATCAATAGTTTTATTTAGATTGCATCTAGTAAGTCTAGGTTGAAGGAGATCCCCCAAAGCCACAGAGATAGGAGAAGGAAAAGAAGATTTCTCCTCCAAACAAATGATAGGGGAAGAAGAAAAGGGGGAGGGAGGTGAAATCTACAACAGAAGGGGAAGATGGATAGAGAATGAGAGGAAAATCCAGATGGGGGACCGAGGGAGGAGGGAGAGGACGGGGAGGCGCGAGTGGTTTTGTTGGTGGTGGGCTCGAGAAGAGGGTATGTCACCATCTTCAAGAATCATAAAGGGGTTGGAAATGCCAACATCATGGATGACTTTTTGGATGAACTTGCCTTTATGCTTTGGAGAGACAAGCGAGATTTTTACTTGGGGGTGGTTTCGATGGGTAGTTAGGGCCATTTGTCCAATACTCTTACAGATTGAGGAGCTTGAGGAATATATTCATATTCTATAGGTTGAGACCATACACCAAAATCTGAAAGGAGGTCTATGGATTTGGGTAGAGGAATACTAACATCAACATTGACACAAAAACGAGCATGGATAAATCTAGTTTTAGCTTTAGTAGCTTGATCAATGGCTATGAGTGTACCCAGAGAAAGAGTGATACCTTCAATAATAGCAGGATCCCAAAATTCTAGAGGTATCCCTAGAAGACGAACCCAAACTAGAGCTTGAGTCATGGTTTCAGTATGTGGATTGAAGCCCGATGACCATTTGTGAAGATAGAAGCCTCTTCTACCAAAGAACCACGGACCACCAAGGAGAGCATGAGAAAAATCCTCCTTCAAACTGAAGGTGAACAGGATGAAGCCATTTGGCATGGCTGCAATCTCAAGGGAGCCACAGGGAGTCCACTTCAAGCATACCCATTTTTTGATGTCCTCCAGGGGGGTCTGGGACCCATCATCTTTCCTATCAGAGACAAATCCCCTAAGACCGTAGCAATAACCATGATTTGAGAGGAGATTTACAGGGATAGGGTCCCATCAAGGAGAGTTGGTTGTAGCTTGACAGAGTGGGACACCGAAGGGGACCCAGCCACCACATTTTTCCAAGCCTCTAACCGGGATGCGAGACAAACCACCTAAATCATCGGGTAGGGAATCGGGGCTGAACCAAAGGGATCGACATGAATACAGGAAGGGCATATCAGAATTCAAAACAATAACGAGCATGAAAGTATTGTCGATAGACCTATATTGATGAGATGTCAATGTTAAAAATATCTCCTCTCAATGTTATTATTACTATTCTTGACTCTTTGTCTTCTATCCTTATGTATTTTTTCTCTTTTTACGCCTAAATGGGAGTTTAATTTATGGTGAATTGTGTTTTATCGACATGGATTTAAGGAAATGACTCTTCCCAAGTACCATTTTTACTATAACCATATTGATTGAGTTTTTATGAATAAAATGATGTGTTCTAAATTTTAAAATGGTATTATTAATCTATGAAATTTTCATTCATTTGAAGAAAATGACGAATAAATAAACATGGATAGTTTTCATAAAAAAATTACTTACATGTAGGATTGGCCATTAAAATCAAAATTATATTTCTATCAAATCACCTACCAAAAACATAAATTATGGTTAATACTAAACTGAATAAAATCCATGGTATATGGAAATAGTTTATATTCACCTCCAAATAGAGTGGAATGAATCTACACCATTTATACAACATAGATTTGTGTAAAAAATGTAAAATTGTTCCACATAATTTATAATGAATTTTGATGATCCATAGAACAATCATTTGATTCAATTCAGAAATATTCACTACAAAAATATACACCATTTTTCACATCATAAATATACACTTGATCCATATTTACACTTATTAGAAAGTGTAATATACAAAGGATAAAAATTAAAGACAATATTAGATGCAAGGTGAAATTTTGGGTATATCATCAACATTCTAAAGGAATATAATAAGAAAATATATAACCTTTGATGTTTCTTACTTTTATCATGAACCATTTTAACATGAAGGGTAGTATTTGATTAGCTAAATGAAATAAAACCTAAATGTGCAAAGAAAGAGAGAAATATCTTAGCTGATTGGTAGTGATTGTTGCGGTTGTCGCAGTCCGAGAATAAAATATGGAAGTGCAGACGAACACTCGGGGACCCTGCAAAGGACATATTTGAAGGATTTGAAGTGACTGGGGCTCCTGGGAGTGTACTGGGTGCACCCAGGTGCCTAGCAATATAGGTGCTCTAAACACTATAAATGCTCAAAACCTACAATTGGTATGGTGCAAGTTGGTTCTAAACCTTCCTGTTTTTTGTCATGCATTTGGATCTATTGGATGAGCTAAAAATGACCTACAATGTAAAGAGAAGTATCAAACCCTAGAAAAATAAAAGATGCATATGAATGGGTTGGACTGACCTCAACCACCAAACTAGTGGACTTATCATTGAGCATTGCACTACATTTTAGACCTAGATGTAGTTCTGGTGTGTGTGTGCATGTGTGCCCTAGTGCTCTCGTGTGTCATGTCACACTTTTGAAGTGAAGTAGTGAAGAAATAGTAACTATAGAAAATGTAAATAGCATGTGTGCATGGAATAGAATAGAATCCCTCCCCTATGAAGTGTGTGTGATGCAGATCTCCTAGCCTTGATGCATGCACTATGTGGATGCAAGTGATGCAATGGATGCAACCCTAGATGGAGTGATAGTAGTGTGTAAATTATGACCTAGGACCCTCATTATGGTCTTATAACTTTATATTTATAGGGCTCTCAAGCTTAATTTTGTAATTAATCCCGACAAGGTGAAAGAAAAAGATAAAGATGACCAACAACTAGAAATGACCAAAAAAGGAGTGAAAGGGGATTTGCATAGATCGGGGCACCTAAGAGTGGGACCAGGTGCCCGGGCACCCCAGTACAAGTTGGGGCACCCTGATTTAGGGCTAGAATGTCAAGGGGTAGTTATGAAATGGGTGGATAAGTGTTGGAAAATACATGGGAACTATGAAATAAAATATAAAATAAAGATGGCCAAAAGGTGGGATTAATTAGTACTTTGTACACTTGAGAACCTTCTAAATAGTAGTATAAGACGGGCCAAATTATGTGTAAAGTGCATAATTTTGTGTCTACATTTTTCCCCCACTTTATGTTGGAGAGGAAAAATCGGTAACATAAAGTAGATAGAGATGTGTACCTGATATCCATGTAGAGTGTAGAAGAAGATGTGTCGATGGACTAGACTCAAGCGTGGAATGAAAAAAAAAAAATGTGGAGGAGCGTGGATTCTAAAGATGAAAAATGTGCATAAAAAGTGATGAGAGTGAACCTAGGGTGGAAACACGTGTGTAGTTGTTGTGTGTGTGTAGTGTACTGCATGGTTAGTATGGAAAGTACCATCATGTGTGTGTTGTCATTGTTGTCATTCATTGTTGTTGTTGTTTGCCCCCAAATTTGACTACTGCTTGTTTCTCATATGGTGGACCTACAAGGAGAAAATGATCAAGTAGTCAAATATGTATGTATGTAAAAATGTTGTGTAAAATATGCATGTGTAAAGTACACAAATGTAAAATATGCTAGAAAAAATGTAAATGGAACATGTGCACCTGATCCATGTCGAGAAAAAAGGGTGTAGAAGGATATCATGTATTGTCGTGAGTTTTTTGGGTGATCTCACGCCACCTAGTTGAAGAAGTGTAGGGAGGAAATGCTTTGTGTCCTCCAACTCTAACTACTTCTACTAAAATTTGTTGAAGAGATATTTGTACTATCCTAGTTTTTTTGGGTGATCCGATGCCACTGGATGGAGAAGTGTAGAGAGGCACACCCATTGTAACCCTTGAGCCTATAACCACTCCGCAAAATTGCCAAAGGACACCATGTCCTATTAAGGCCATTGTGTATGGAGTTCATAGACTAGTCTGAACTCACTCGTTGTGTCTGAACCGGTGTAAATATGTTGTGTTAGTAGAAAACCCTCAATGATGCCCCCTCTTTGGGGTGCATGCATGATGATGACCTAGAAGGAGAATGTGGCCCCAAAAGAGGACCAACCACACTCTGACTGTAGAACTCTACCCAGTAGGGGAAAGGGAAAAACTTGGTAGATACCAAAGGCACACAAAAGGGGATGGCTAGCCAATACAAGTGTTAGTCTGAAAACACATGCATGCAATAAGACAAGTGTAAAATACATAGACAATGTAGAAAAACTACAAACAAAAAGTAGTGTAAACATGCAAGAAACAAAAGAAGACCACACAAAGTGGGTTACAAACATGGGACATCACTCATGATGTCGCAAGACATGCAAGGCCATCATGGCCACAAACAAAAAAGACAAGTGTGCACACAAGCAAAGGGAAAATCCCACATATAATGGAAAAAAAGAAGACAAGTAAAACAAAGAAGTAGTCATGGAAACATGTAATCTGCAAAACAAGTGTTGCACATGGAACACCCGTTAGCATGTTAGAGTGATAACCAATATGTCAAAAAGCATGTATGAACAAGTAGTATAAGATGCTAAGTACAAAATGAAACAATAACACTGTATGAGATGAATGTGGATGCCCCAATGACCAATATAGGAAGGGTAGAAGGAGAGCATCCATGCCACATGTGTAAATGTCATGTATCTATGATCACACTAAAAAAGGCATGAACATGCATGTGTGTGTATGATAATGACATATAAGAAAGAAATCTAACATGTGTAGTAAAGTGATCATGTAAAACACTAGTAAAAAAGAGTAAATGCTACCAAGACAATGCAGTATGTTGTGGATGGATGGAATGGAATGCAAGATGGAATGATAGGAGCAACGTGCCCCCGAGTGGATGGAAGTGTATGTAGTGAGGTTCATTTTTTTTTCCCCCTCAGCAGTCAAGAATGAACCGTAAATGAGAGTGCATCATCGGGAAATGGTCGAGTAGTAGTGTTGGTTGTGTCTAGCATGTCGTGATGATGTGTGTGTATGTGTAGTGGTGATGAAATGTGACATGTGGAGAGATGTGTGTGGAACCCTATAGCTGAAGCATATATCATGACTTTGTTGAATAGAGGAGTGATGATTTATCCCTAAGTGTATATCACTATGGATGAGATGAGTGTAGTGGTAGATGAATATGATGAAATGATGAAAATGTGTGGACCCTATAGCCTAAGTGTATACCATGACTTGTTGAATGGTGAGTGATGATTTATCCCTAAGTGTATATCACTATAAATGATGATGATGGGATATGATAAAGAAGATGATGTGATGAGCCTATATAGTATACATATATGTGATGATGAATGTGAGTGATGATTTATCCTAAGCGTATATCATAGATGATGGAAGAAGAGGTGGATGGATGGATGTATCACTATGATATGATGAATATGATGGAGGAATGAATAATGGATAATGGAAGGTGGTGGTTTAGCACTAAGTGGACCACTATGTGATGAATAAGAATGAGGTGGTGATTTAGCCTAAAGTGTATACCACTAAGTGATGAGTAGGATAAATGATGATGTAATAGAATGATTATAGGATAGGATAATAAATGTGATGATAGGATGTAAGAGGATAATGAGAAATTGATGAAAAGAGTGGTGATTTAACCTAAGGTGTATACCACTACATGATGTGATGATGAGTGTGGGTGATGATATAGCCTAGAGAGTGTTGGTCACTAATCCGATGAATGTGGTATGATGACATGTCACATGTAGGTAAGGTCCATTTGATTGGTAAACCCTGTAAAGTGAGTATGGACCGAGGAACTAGAGTGTGTCATAGGGGTGATGAGTGCAACGCGTAGAAGACAACGTATATAAAATGACCATGTAAAGGGGTAGGGTATGTAAAATGTGTGTAAGGAAAAAATGTAGAGTATGTGTGGGTATGGAATGTAATGTGTGAAATGTAAACAAGTGTGTGATAAAATGAATGAATATAATGATGACATGTAAAATAGACTCATGTAATAATGAAATCTAGTGTAGCATATGTAGAATATATAGATGATGATGGATGTGGTGTGGGTGTGTGATGTAGTAGTAATAGTGAATAGAAAATGATGGAATGATATGATATAGATATAATAGCTAGATCTAGACCCATAGATAATGTGACCTAGTGTAAATATAGAATGTAAAAATGGGAAATAAAACTAGACTCATATAATGATGATGACTATGAATGTAGTATGTAATGATAGATAGATGATGATGATATGATGATGATGAGAGGGATGTAGGTGATGTATATGTGGATGTATGTATATGTGTATAGTAAATGATGATAGAATGTAAATGTGTGTATAACCTATATGTGTGTGTGTGGGGTCAAGTGTAATGGTAATCCCTCAATAGTCAAGTGTGAACCAAAGCACAAGAGTGTGTGCATCATCGGGTAATGATGGGTGCTATGATATGTGATGAAATATATATATGTAGAAATGAATGATGAAATGATAAAATGATGAATGATATATGCTATGCTAGATGATGATGAAGGGGGGATGTGTTATGGTGTATATGCCCCCAGTAGTATGTATGTGATGAAGGTCAAATCAAAAGACACTAAGTGGATCAATATATGGAGTATTTTCCTTAACAAAAGTGATGGGATGTGAAAGAGAAGTATGACCATCACATGGTTCATCATCATAGTAAATGTCATCGAGTCTCAATTATCAATGTATGTAGGATCTATAGTGGATGTTGGAATTACAAGCTTAACTTTAGGTGGTGATTTGTGCAATGTATAGGACTTGATGTTGTTGTGATAATTTGATGAAGGAGGAATGAGAGCATCCTTAAGAGGAGGTTTCTTAGCTTGACTTGGTAATACAATAGATGACTTAGTAAGAAGGATGTGATTAGAGAAAAACTTAAGAAGTGATGAGTTGTTTTGATTTGATAATGTTGTAGAGGATAGAGTAGGAGGAGATGGTGAACTAATTTGGAGAGGTTTTTGCTTAGGTGGCTCTTGACTAACCGAAGAATGTGTATGAGAATCGGTAGGGTGAGGGTCCTTAGATGTAGAAGGAGCAATTTTTGGAGCCCATTTAGATGTAGTATTTGTAGGTGGGCATGCAATAGGATGTTTTCCATTGAATGAGATAATGCCCTGATGCTCAAGATGTTTGATTCTACGTGTAAAACATAGAAATCATGGTCATTATGCCCATTGATTTGATGATAATGGAAATATGGATGATCTTGGTGTTTTTGTTTTTACCGATAAGGAGGATAAAAATGAGTAGGTGGTAGAAGAATCAATTGATGACTAAGAAGTTGGGCTAGAATGTCATGTGGCTTAGCATTGTGATCAAGTATGAGAGGTTCTGGTGATGGCGTGACTTGAGGTTCAACTATATGACATGTAGTGGACATAGATTGAATAGGAGATGTGAAGAAGAACAAACATGTGATTGAGAAGCATCCTTAAGTTGTTGAATTTCAGATCTAAGGGATGTGATGGTGGATTCCATAGATTGAATAGAGGATGTATGTGATTGAGAAGCATCTTAAGTTGTTGGATTTCATATCTAAGAGATGTGATTGTTGATTCCATAGATTACATAGAGGATGTATACGATTGAGAAGCATCCTAGACTATTGACCTTCAGATCTAAGAGATGTGATTGTGGATTCCATGATAGAAAATTTTGCATGTAAGGCATGAATCAAATCTAAGATGGGTTGGTTAGATGGAGGGTCATCAAGATTAGGGTGAAAAAACAATGAAGCATAACACTTAATTCATGTGGTGGTGCATATTGTCATCAAAATACTTGGTGTCTAGGGATTTTTGGAAAATAGCCTGACAAGTGGGATATCTCTTAAGTAAATTAGATAAAGAAACTTGACCCATGATATAAGAAGAATAAGGATCCTAAGCGTGAAAGATGAGATGTCGGGTTCACCAAAATGATTAACTAAAATTGGACTAAATGCAAGGAAGTGGTAATCCTAGTTAATCTAATTAGGAGGACTAAAATGTTGTAATAAAAGAACTAAAACAATATGAAATAAATGCAAGTAAACTATTCTAAGTGAAATAAAACCCTAAATGTGTAAGAGAGAGAGAGAAATAGCTTAGTTGATTGTTGAGACATGAGGTGTCAGTAGTGCAAGTCTGAGAATAAAATCTGGAAGTGCAGATGAACACTCAAGGACCCTGAAGGACAGATCTGAAGGATTTGAAGTGACTGGGGCACTGGGAGTGTATTGGGGTGCCTCGGGGTGCCTGGTCTATAATCTGGGTGCTTTGAACACTGTAAATGCTCAAAACCTACAATTGGTATGGTCGCAAGTTGGTTTCAACCCTTTTTTCATCACACTGGATCCATGGATGAGCTGGAAAATGACCTGCAATGCAAAAGAGAAGTATCAAACCCTAGAAAAATAAAAGATGCATATGAATGGGTCGGATTGACCTCAGCCACCAAACTAGTGGACTTATCATTGAGCATTGCACTACATTTTGAGACCCGGATGTAGTTTGGTGTGTGTGTGTGTGTGTGTCATGCCCTAGGTGCTCTCATGTCAGTCACACTTTGTGAAGTAGTGAGAAATAATAACTATAGAAAATGTAAATAGCATGTGTGCATGGAATATAATAGAATCCCTCCCCTATGAAGTGTGTGTGATGTAGATCTCCTAGCCTTGATGCATGGCACTATGTGGATGCAAGTGATGCAATGGATGCAACCCTAGATGGAGTGATAGTAGTGTGTAATGTTATGACCTAGGACCCTCATTATGGTCTTATAACTTTATATTTATAGGGCTCTCAAGCTTAATTTTGTAATTAATCCCGACAAGGCCGATTGAGAAAAAGATAAAGATGACCAACAACTAGAAATGACCCAAAAAGGAGAAAGGGGATTTGCATAGATCGGGGCCCCAGGGTGGGACCGGGGTGCCCAAGACAGGATGGGGCACCCTGATTTAGGGCTAGAATGTTGGGGCAGTTGTGAAATGGGTGGATAAGTGTTGGAAAATACATGGGAACTATGAAATAAAATATAAAATAAAGATGGCCAAAAGGTGGGATTAATTAGTACTTGGCCAAATTATGTGTAAAGTGCATAATTAGTCAAAACCCTAATTTAGATATATCTCAAAAATTGTTGTGAATTCATTTTCCAATTTTTTAAAACTTGAGACATCATTAAAGTAATATTATCCCTAGATTTTGATATTTTTAAATTTATTTTACAAAATTTAGTCATTTTAGTGGTTTCATAAATTTATTCCATATCCTACAATTTTTGGAATTTTTCTAAGTTCCTTACATTTTTTGAAATCTTGCTAAATTTTGGCTAGGGTTTTTTCCCTGTGTTTTTGTATATTTGGATGATATCCCATGAAAAAAATCCTAAATTCCTACCCTAATCCATAACCTTAAATCCAAAAAGGCCATGACATGACCACAAACAAGAGGAAATGACAAGAGCAACACCACTCTAGGGAAGAATACTATGGATATGTATTTGGAAGGAGAACTTGGTGAATCATTGAACCTAGGATTTTCTTCAACATATCATATAATAATTTGACATGAGTGTGATTTACACAATACGTAATCATAAATGATGACAGAAGAAGCCCTAAATGACGAATGAACACAATGAAATTAAAACTCATAATAACATTTTCTAGTCCACAACCCACTGACTCTTGACCGGGTCATTGAGGGCCTCCCATTGACCATAATTATAATTCAACACTACTATATCACTCGTCCTATTCTAATTTAGGGGTTAGAAACATGATATTAAAGGTGGAGATGAGAAAATAAGGTGGTAAGGACCCAATCTCTTGGATTAACCAAATAGAGATTATTTTAGAGTGCATCAAGTTCGAAGTGGAAAAAGTTGGTATTGACATCCTCTTGACGTGGAACTAGAATCATTCATATGGTATAGACGGATGTGTGAGTAGAATAAAAATAAGGGTCTTCATGTTACCCGGTTAATGTTTATAGATGAGCTCTAGCTGAACTATATTAACAATGTTACGTAAAACTATTCAAGCCAATTAGAAAATCTACAACAAAAATAGGGACAGTCAAGGATTATTTTAGTAGTTTCAAAATATCCTTATATGTGAATGGTATCTCATAGGATCATCTAAATGATATTTTATTGCATGGTCTCAAGGATAACATCTAACTTTATGTGCCCATGCTTAATACAAGTTTGATATCATAATCCATGATAGTTGCTCATAGGATAAAGGAAAGATATATCCTTAAACAAAGGGCTCTCACCACTCACAACGAGTGCATGTTTCCAACACAATCATTTCCCCAATCTTCCTGACTCGACTCCTCAAAAAATTGAAGAGAAGAAATCAAAAGTTCTATGCTATAGTTGTGATACCAAATGGAGCAAGGGACATGAGTGTGTTAAGAATAAATTGTTCTACATTAAAGGGAATTATGAGGAAGAAGATGAGAATGAAGCAATCGGTGAAGAGGAATATATTCCTAAGATTAAGGTTGTAGAATCCCAACCAGTAATATCTTGCCATGCAATTTTAGGCATTAACACCCCACAAACCCTCAAGATCATCGAATTCATGAAGAAATAAAAGGTGATAGAATTAATTGACTTTGGAAGTACTCATAAATTTATCGATCATAAATTTTCATTGAGCTTAAATTGCTTTATTTATCTAGCCCCATATTTTTAGGTCATGATTGTATATGGAAGTAAAGTTAGTTGTTCAAGAAAGTTCTATAAGATTAAGCAATCCATTAGAGAGTACGTCTTAAATAGCCTCATGTATTCCATTTCAATGGGGTGCATGGACATTGTGTTAGGGGTCTAATGGATTACTACCTTGGGAAGCATTTATATAAACTTCCAAGATTTTTTTACGTGTTTTCATTCTGAAGGGAGGACTTTTGAGCTATGTGGGATGAAGGAAAAAGCTCCACAGCTAGTGGGTTCTCATCAAATGAAAAACATGCTTACGAAGGGTGTAGATGGGTTTATGGAACACCTATTTCCAATGGAAGCTCAATCATCAAAAGGTCATAAACCATCAAGTATTAAAGCAATTATTAATGAGCACTCAATTTTTTTTGGGATATGTCGAAAGAGTTTCCTCCCAAATGAGATCATGATCATATCGTTCAAATAGTCCGAAGAGCATCCAAACACCCAATATTTGACCTTATCGATACCCATATATATATAGAAGAGTGAGATTAGAAAAATGGTATATGAGATGTTGGAAACAAGTATTATTTTCCATAGTCAAAGTGCTTACTCTTCTACGGTAGTGATGGTATGAAATAAGGATGAAACTCCGCTCATGTGTCCAAACTACATAAAGCTCAACAAATCGGTGATAAAAATAAGTTTCCTATTCATATCATTGATGATTTTCTATATGAGTTACATGGTGTTATTTATTTTACAAAATTAGATCTTCAATCAAGATATCATCAAATCAGAATTTGTGATGAAGATATTCATAAAATAAAAATTCAGACACATAAGGGCCACTATGAATTTTTGGTGATGCCTTCTGGCCTTAAAAAATCATTATCTACATTCTAGAGTTTGATGAATTATTTTGACTATTTCTATGAAATTTTTCCTAGTATTCTTTGAAGATGCCGTAATCTACAACAAGAGATGGGAGGAATAACTACATCACACAAATAAGGTTTTGGAAACTCTTGAACAATAACACCTTTATACTAAACCCTCCAAGTTTTATTTTGGAGTCATGGAGGTAGAATACTTGGGTCATATCATTTCCCATGAAGGTGTAAAAGTATATCCTCACAAGATTAAGTCCATTTTGGACTAGAAGTTATCTAAAACCCTCATAAACCTTAGGGTATTCTTAAGGCTTAAAATTACTATTACATATTTGTGAATATCATATCTCACGGATCATCAATTCAAGGTGAATACATATCATGATAGTCTCAAATAAGTCTTAGAGAAATGACTATCATCAAAATAACAATAGAAATAAGTCACTAAATTTTTTACGTTATGGCTTCGAGATCATGTACAAGAAAGGAAAGGAAAATGTGGTGGATGATGTTCCATATAAGAGGGATGAGTCTACATAAGAATTTTTATATGGCATGCCCATATTGTAGGTAGATTGGGTTGATCATGAAGGATCCAAGTGGTAGAATGAAATAAATACCCACACTCTCATTTAGAACCTACAACAGGATCCAAGCATGTTAGAAAAAATTAATATGGAAGGGAGATGCAATATAATACAATGATAAATTGTACTTAAGAAAGAGCTCTAAACTTAAATGTTAGGTTTTTTAGCTACATGGTTCTCCGGCTAGTGGCCATTATGGGTTCCTAAAGACTTATCATCGAATCAAGTAGGATTTCTTATAGGAAGGGTTAAAAGGGGATGTCCAAAAATTTCTTATAGAATGTCGGCATCATTAACATAACAAAGGAGAGACTATTAAGTCTCCATGTGTCCTACAACCTCTATCTATTCGGAATGAATGATGGGAGGATATTTCTATGGATTTCATCACAGGATTGCCAAAATTTGAAGAGAAAAGTGTAATCATGGTGGTTATGGATAGACTCACTATAATTGCTCATTTTTGTGCTTTGTCACATCATGCTACAACAAGTACAATAGTCATCTCTTTTATGGATACAATTCAAAATCTACATGGAACACCCAATATTATAGTCAGTTATCATGACCCTATATTTACTATCAACTTTTGGGTTAATTTGTTTGCATGTTTGAGTAATCAACTAGCTCATAGTTCATCCTATCATCACCAATTAGATGGAAAAATTGAGGTAGTAAACAAATGTTTAGAGGGATATTTATGTTTCTCTACTTGGATAAACATAAGAGATGGGTTCAATGGATACCACTTGTAGAATGGTGGTATAACAATTCATTTCACACCTCATCCAAAATGTCTCCATTTATGGCATTGTATGGGTACTAGGCCCCATCACTCACCTCCACCTTGACAAGGGCCTAAAGTGAGAGCAGTTAAAGAGCACATTCAACACTAATAGGATGTACCCTCTATCCTTAGAATTTATCAAAGACACAAAACCACATGAAGTAACGAGTTGATCATCATCATAATGGTGGCACTTTGAAGATGGAGACTTTGTTTTGCGGTATATATAAGAGTAGGTAACTCATCGATGATTATCCTATTGAGCACTTGAGTCTTATTATATGGTTTGGAGGTTCCCCCTCAAATTGGCCAAGTCATTTTACTTTCATATTCTAATATTTTCTCTCAATTTTAGTGTTCTTAGTGTTTTAATGTTGATGAAATTTATATCTATCCGGGTAATTTTATTATATATCCTCAAATATTTTGCACCAATATCTTTATTTTGTAGCTCTTACTCTTAATGAAATAATGACATTGGAAATACTAACAATTTATGAAACATCGTCCCTTTATATCTTCAATGACAAAAAAAAATCCTAAAATTAATTAAAAAAAATTAAACCAACACCATTTATGTAAAAAGACAAATATAAAATATGAATTTCATAAAAAAAACATTATAATACCATAAAATAATAATTAAGTAAAGCTATCTAATGGAACTTTATACTTATCCTCTTTAAACAATAATGGTAAAGAACATGTTTCAAATTCAAATGTAATAACCAGGTCTTACTACCAAAACAAAAAAGGTAATTCCAAATAAATAGTTCTATATTTCATGACAATAATTTCTCTCAACATTCACATTCAACTAGAATTTGAATCAATAAGAAAAATGGAAAACACAAAAAAAAAATACAACTATAAACATTAAACAAAATGTGTTTCCCCACATTAATATAATCCCATTACATGTATAAGCTTGTTAAAGGGCATCCATCCATAAAAAGAACAATATAGCTATAAACATTAAACAAAATATGTTCCCCCACATTAATCTAATCCCATTACATGTATAAGCTTTCAAAAGGTGCCACCATCCATCCTAACACACACATCTATATTAATTCAAAATATATACTTACAATCCATTAAGTGAAAAGTGATGAAAAGACAAGACACTTGGCGTAGAAAAGGCATATACTTATAGAGAGGGAATAAATAAAGTAACATAATATTCAATTAATGAATGTATGTTATTACAACTAAGATTAAATTACAATGTATGCTATTATGACACTTAAGATTAAATTACACCAATTATTAAAAAATATATCTCTTCAATTTTGAACCTTACAAATTTAAATTTATTCAATTTCCAATCTTACACATTCAAATTTAAATAGTAAAGGACTGTATCAATTAGAGTAAATTGAAAATATTAATAATTGGTTAGCAAAAATTGATGTTTATAGTTAATCTTTTGGCACATGTATTAATAATGTATACTTCAAATTAGTAAATGATACAAGATTCTTAAATCATTTAAATGTTCATTTAATTTAGTGTTTCACATATTCTTAAATGTTGAGTTATAAATGTGCACTTAATTAAAAATGGACAGATAATGTAGTAGATTATTTAATGATGTATAAGTGTTGTTTCGTCGAGTAAAAATCATCAATATTTGTCCTCATTATATTCACAACATAATTAACATTTACAAATGATGGTTTCCATAAACAACAAAAAATGATTTAAGACATTTTATATTCATTTTTAATTCGAGACACACGCTCTCTCTCTCTCTCTCTCTCTCTCTCTCTCTCTCTCTCTCTCTCTCTCTCTCACACACACACACACACACACACACACACACACACACACAATTTGAGGTTATCTAATGGTTTATCATGTAAATGACTTGAGAAAATACTTTAAGTGAATCAAATCTCATGACTTATAAATATGTTATAGTAAGTGGTATTGTAATGCCCACCCAAGTGGCACCCAAACACAAGATAAAAAAACTAAGATAATTTTTTTTTACTCTAACTTACAAATACAACTGAGCGACACCACTAAGGTTCACAAGAACACTCCACATCCCATGGGACAACTACACCATCATGAAGAACATGTAAACAATACGATGACACAAGATGCACATCAATGCCACACTTTTATAAATGAACAAGTACAAAACTATGAACCGACCGCCATAAGAACTCAACATAGGCATGTTCCACAACATGTTCATTTCCATGGTTTAAATCTTTATTACAATTAAGTTCTCATTGATTAGCCTTATAGGTTTAAAGAGCATTAACATGTAAGGTATGAATCCCCTCTTCTCAAAACTTCATAACTCTATTACACATTGTGAATATCTTATAATAAGTGTACACTAATTGGTTCACATTTCAATTGCTATTAATTTGTAAAACTCAATGTTAGTTATAAACATTTTGAACACATATACGTCACCCAACACTCATTCTTATACTATGGTTTCATTTCTTAAAGAGCATGGTTACTCGTCATTTTACTTAGTTTTCACTGCGAGGGAAAAGATCCCATGACGATAAGAGGATAAGCTTGAGCTAATCTTATGTTTGCGGTACAAGATAGAGATGGTTAGGAGCATTTATAAGATACAAAAGAGTCACATGTGGTTAGTGTTCAAGTCAAAAGTTAATGTTCTAGAATATCATGTTCTTGAAGGAAACATCTCATTTTATCTTTAATGTCATAAAATGGAGACCTTGCAAGGAGTTAAGGAACAAGTAAAAATACGAACAACTCACATAACACATTTTTATGATGAATCATATCACAAGACCTCTATCTCCACCATGGAAACACAACAAGTAGTCCACATAACATAGAATTCTCAACACATATGCCCCAAGCATAGATCCAACACACCTATGTGCCTAACATACAATGAATCATCATGCGAAACATAAGAAATAGGTATCGTATAACTCAAAGCCACGACTATACCCACACATTTCCAAGATAAGATCCAATAGTACATACCAACAAAGAGGAGCGTCAAGCCTCAAACATAACAATGCATAACAAGACTCACATGAGTAACTCATGAAACATATATACCAACTCCAAATGTCTCCCAAAACTCCATATGCCTCCCAATAGAGAAAGAATCATAGTGCTAGAACAAATTTGGGTCACTCACCATAGAGCCCTGTCTCCTTATTTCTCCATGTTAGGTCACTCACCATAGAGCCCCATCTCCTTATCTCTCCATATTGGGTCACTCACTAAAGAGTCTTGTCAGCTTATTTCTCCATTTAATGAGGTCGGATCACCCTATGGCCCTAGGCACATAGAGCCCCATCACCTCAACCCAAGTGCCATAGTAACTTGTAGCTCAATATTACACTACCCCATGACCCCCTTGGGGCGTACCCCCATATAACAAAGTGGATCCATAGGTCCAACCACTCCATGGTGAATCCCATGACCCTATTCCAACACATCACAACACTAGAACCAACATAACAATCATATTCAAATGTCAAGTGACAACAAATCCCAAGCCTTGGGATAGGCTAGAAAAAATTTAAACTCCAAGAACAAGTTTCAAACTAAGCAAAATAAATGGCTAAACAACCGCAGTAATGCAAAAGCCTCTTGTTAGCTCAAAATCAAGTTAAATGCCCAAAATTTAGGAATACATCAATCAAGAAAATTGTTGGTTCTTAAAAGAAAAGAGAATAAATTTACGAATAAGTACGAACATAGAAATATCACATTATGATCACTACGTGGCCCTTCCGCGACCACCAAAGGGGTACTCATTGAGTTTTGACACTCGGATATCGAGCCTCGGCTTAAAAATACATATAACCAAAATAAGTATATCTCCATATATCTCCAAATCACACAAACGAGGGTCCACATAGTCAATATCACATAGGATTGTTCGATGGACAACCCAAATAGGAGAGAGCAGAGACACTAGTTCACATAAACATGAGTCTAAGGTGGTGTACATCCACAATATATTGGGCAAGCTCAAGATATACCAAACGGATAAAAGCGAGTTTTCAGTCTATATGAGACTCCACTTTCAAACTCATACTTGACTCAAGGTTATGGTCACTTAGTCTATAACTTTTCTCTCCACGCATACACTTATGGATGTTACCCGTAGGGATCGGTAGTGTAGGGTACACAACATAGCACATAACAATGTTACGATCACATCGATGACTTACACACAAAAATCATAGCATGTTACACATGTCAAACTTACGGGGATAAAACATAACAATATTCCACATCTTACAACATGCAACATTTTCACATAGCACACCAAGAGTGTGAGTATAATACATTAGGGTCATGGAATCACCATATGTCCCCAATTCACGATTTGAATTTATCACATAACAATATGAGTACATATATATCACGAACATAGTGATCTAACATCATGACATACATTCAAATACCATGCAACCTGGTGACATAATGCCATAATACAACACAACACAACAAAAATTATCATGATGTAACATATTTCACTACGAAACACTTTTTCATGCAACACATTGTCCCACATATACAATATCACTAGAACATGAAACATCACAACACTTTTGTAGCTCACAAAACATTTCCTTCACACACAAGGTGGTAATACACATGAATTTCACATTGAATTCACAAGAAGGAGGGAAATTACTCACATCAAGAAGTACATCAATATCATAACAAGACCACACCAAGTGGTAAATACAACAAGTGCATTCACATAATCACGAGTACCACATTTGTCACATCACAACATAATAACACATTACTCCTCCACCATCATGCATGATCCATCACAACACCAAAATGTCCTAGAGGTTCGAGAGTATAAACCTTCACTTTGATACCAACTGTAGTTCCCACCCATGTGGGACCCAAACACAAGACTAAAAATACCAGGATAATTGTTTTCACTTTCAACAACTATGTAAAGATGTGAACTACCTCGTTGGTCTCGTAAACACGTTACAAAATAAGGTCAAACAGACTTCCCAAGAACAACCTAAGGATCTGTTGGACACTCCACATGACAAGGTACATGATTAAAGTTTTTTTCCCATTTTAGGTCTCTGCAAGGATATTTTGTGCCTCCATAAAAACATGTTTTATTAACATTGCACAAGTCGTCTAGAAGTAGTTTTCACTAAGTTTCATGTTTATCCTGCTAACCGCATGGTCTTCATATTTAAGTTTTTATCGTATATAATCCATCCATCTTACGAGGTAAGGGAGAGTAGTGTTTTCATTCATGGTTAATGATCTTGTTGCGTACAAATAGAGGTGCAATTTTTCTAAACAATAACCCATCCCAATTAATTCACCTAAACATTATTTTTCTTTAAATCAATTTACAACTCCATTACACTTCAGAAAACTAGGAACGCTAAAACATGCAAGGATAGATTAATATGACCATGCTTGAAAAATTGAATTGGTGAAGCACACATGGCAAGCATAAGGAGCGACTAACAAATGGCTAATTCAATTCAAAACACCAAAGGCGGACCCAAAGACCCACCCTTCTCCGTGTATTATGCCAAACCATCCAAGTTCCCGCAGAGTGCTTCCACATTTGAGATAATTGCAAGAGATCATACAATGCCAATGCCATTCGCTTCCATAGCCTAACCCACCACGTTATGAAATTGCGGCCTGTTGTAATTGCACTTAGACTTTACATTTGCCAACTCCATTTGCTTAAATGTCTCCAAGGCCTTCTTAAAGAACCCATTTTGTGCATATCACACAACCATGGAACTCCATGAGATGCCATCTGGCTGAGGAATTTCTTGAAAATCCTTAAAGCATCATTCAAAGCATTGTTTTGTGCATAACCTGAAATCATTGTTGTCCAAAGGCTAGACTTCTCTTAGACATTTTATCAAATAGTTCACAACAAAAGCGCAGGGCCAAGCTATCTTCTCTACATCGTTCCATTTTTTTTTTAAACAATAGCCTATATGCTTTGTGTAGGCTTCCACATTTTGTAAGGAAGTCATAACTAGAGAATTGACAAAAAAAAATCAATTTCAATTATTCTTTGGATCTCCATACCCTGTTGTAAAGCTCTTATTTTGGCACAAGCTGACAAAATGTTCGAAAAGGTAAACTCATAAGGTTGGACATCTATTTTTTTGTTTTTACTTTAAATTTGCTTTACAATAACAAGGCCATGGAAATGGCAGATCCTACTGTGAATGCAGAAGGCAATGGAAGGCCAAAATTGCAGAAGGTTGTCTCTTTAATGACATGGAAAGCAAGCCAGATCCTGTGAATGTGTATGTGTAGAAGGAAATTGCAAAAAAATTGCAGGAGTTTGTGTCTTTAAAGACATGGCAAGATGGATATTCACGCAGCCTATAATATGCAAAGGGAGACATCTTTTGTGAGGTAACTAGCATCCTAGAAAGGCATATTCGGTGAAACCAAGGCTTTTGGCAAAAAGGAAAATTATTGCTAAATCGGGCTGAAGACCTAATTTCATTAAAGGCGCCTATAATGGGGAGATACAAGCACAACAAAGATGAATCATGTGCAACTGCGCCTGATAAATCTGTGTAAGTATAGACATGGGCAAAAAGAAGAATGTTAGTTCTAAGTGCCTGCATACCTCAGGAATAATGAAACAGAGTGCGAAGAGATCAAGTTCAATAGTTGAATGCGATGAACATTTGGCATGTGAGCGTTGTGGTAGAAGCAACGAGAATCAAGCTAAAATAATGTAGTATGTGAAAATTCTTGTTGAACACTCTTTTACTCAGGTCAGATTCATTGCATTTCTTTGTGGATGACATTGATCTGCAGAACAGTGAGAAAAACGACCTCCATGGTCACGTTTAGAGCACAGGGATTAACGCTACTGCTATTACCAGCTTTTTGCAAGAGAGAGCATATGAAGAAGAAAAATTGAAATTGAATGTTGTTATGTAGTATAGGCAAGAGGGGGAATCGACTGGTATATTGAGCATCATTCAACCAAAATCATAGTTCAAGCCATGGAAAAGCTTTAAAGAATAAAGCTTTAGCATGACTGTTGACTATTTAGTATGAGGAGGGAAGAATAAAGAATTTTAAAGGAGTTTATCACTGAAACCGATACAAGAAGAGGCAACCTAAAAAAATAACAGCATTGCTCTAAATTTCAGTTTGTTTTAGTGTTCGAGACAAGTATAACTAAAACCAAAATGTTTGAATCAACTTTTGACAGGGCTGAATAATAAGCGACCATGTCCAAAAAAGGAAAATAATATGGAAGCCTGTTGGGGACTTTGAACTAGATTCAAGCGATCTATCTTTATTTTCCAAAAGCATTTAACAAATACTAGTAAATAGAGACTGCAAATGATCTGTGACAGCAAGGAGAGAAGAAAAGTGCAACAATTCATGTGAGAACTTGAATCAAAAGAGGGGTCAAGATATGCAACCAGAGAATGCAATGCACATATGAAAGATGTGTAGAAAATTAAGATGAAATGCGTAAAAAGTGCAGTCTGTATACAATATTGACATTGTTGTTTATATGTGGGTAAGATAAAGAGTAGCATTTTTCAAAATTTACAAAAGGCAGCCAACAAAACACTATACAGAAATGTGACAGTATTCTGTTTATTGCACAAGAACAATTGTGCTTTGAAAACCAGATGCAAAGCACGTTTGTGGACCAGTGCAAAATAGAAGCAGCAACATTATATTCTTCATGAGGCAAGGGTTATTTCGCGAGAGAGCACCGGAAAAAGTTTGTATAATTCCCCTGTTAATGTATCTGCATAGGTGAAGAAAATGGAGACATTAGTGACAAATAGAAAATTTTGTAAATGAAAGAGTGTGATAGTATAATTGTGGAAAGATACAAACCTTATGGGTGGATATCAGTGTTCACGTTGACAATGGTGTTAGTTCGATCAAGCGTGAAAGTTCCTTGCACTGCAAAACTACGAAGGAGATGTACTACGGAGCTTTTGTTTTGCACGTACTCTTCGTGAGTTGTTTGAGTTAGTGGAGGCAACAATTTGGAGAGCAGGGGAGCATGAAGAGTGCATTTGATAGTTAAACTAGATGTTGTTAAGTCACAGATCAGTTGGTGGGTATGGTGAAATGTGCTCTCTCCTGGTTGCAATTTGCACATGTTATTGTTGTTTGTTGCAACGAAAGAAGGCTGTCAACTTCGAAGTTGCAGTTGTTGCATACAATCTGAAATGGCTTAGAGTACACGTTGGAGGGAGTCAAATGACCTTGTACCTGGGCAATGACATGGAGAGAAAAGAGGTAGTATTCAGTATTGTAATAATGAAATATTGTATTGAATGGTAGTTTCAGCAATTCTCATTTTCTTACCTCTGTTGTTGCATTCACTATGGTGTGCATATCTTGCAGTGCTTGTGCAGTCTTTAGCGGGGTGATAAATGTTGATTGACATGTTCTTAGTGCCTTGTTAGGGCTATTTCGCTTAACAATGTTCTTGAACAAATAAATTGGAACTTGTTTTTGCGGAGTTGTTGATCGATTGTATCGAACAAGGCTGCAAATGTCTCAAACAAGTATATCTTGTATCCAATGAAATGTTAGAATGTTTAATTTTTTGAGTAAGGAAGAATAAGCAAAGAGGCTGAAAATGATGGAGAGAATAGAAAGAGTTGGAAGATACCTATGTTTTGTCCTCTATGGAGAGCCCATCTTTAATTTCAAAGACAAACTGTGTTCCAGACCTGCGTGCGGAAGTCACAACAGCTGCAAGTGTTCCAATTGTGTAGATATCTGTGCCACGGAGGAGTTGTTTTATTGTTGTATTTGGTATGAACTTGAACTCGTTGCAGACTGGAGGTATGTTCTCTATGGTACTGTTGTTATTCAAGAGAAGAATGTAGTCACAGTCTCCACGATCGTAAGTGGTCTTTGGCGCTATGGAAAAATGTCTTATGCTGACTCCTTTGGATGGCAGTAGCTTTTGTTGATGTGCCTCAATCTGATGTCCAATCACATTTAGTGTGATGGTCATTTCACCTTCTTTGTCGGTTAAATCTATGTAGAAGCTCTTTGTTCGCTCTTTGTTGAGTATTGTTTTGTATGCAACAACGACATCCCCATGAAACAAATTTCCAACCTTGCGACTGTTGAGGTCATCGATAGATGTCGGGGCACATGGAACCGTTTCTTGCCTGCAAAACATAATGTAAATTGATTAATCACACAATAGGCTGTAAAGAGATGCTAGACAAGATATTTGTAATTTCTTACCTCTTTGTTTGGTTTTGTGGTTGTTCGTTTGCATAAATGGTTTCCAAGTTCCTCTTCATCTTGTTCTTCTAGCAAGAATACCGGAAAAAATGAAATTTTGCAAGTGTAGACGAAAGATTAGAGTACAATATGTTTGCAAAATAAAATGAAAACAATGGATTGTTATTTGAAGGAAAGAATTTTTTTAAGATAAATAGTTTCAATAGTGTTATAGAACATATAATTTGTGTAATGGAATACAAATAGGGCAAGCATTGTATTGGAGTGATCAAAGAAAGAAAGAAATTATAGTAATTTTTTTTTTTTTAAATATTAAAAAAAAAAAAAAAAAAGCATATGCGATACCTTGAGTGAATATTGGTGCTTGCTTGTGTTTGAGAAACCTTTTGTTTAAAACGGTATGTAAGATTCGAATGCTTTCAATTTCCCTGGAAGCACAATAGAAATGATGAAAGTTAATAATATGAAATCGAAGGTTTTGAGTTAATCAAAGCAATTGAGGGAGAAGCATAGAAATTGTGTCGTATGGAAGTATATTGGTTGTGTGGTACCTTGTAATTTGTAAGCAGAACAAAACATTGAATTCGTGAAAAATTATGTAAGAGTCATGACATTTTATATGTCAAAAATGTGTAAGAAGTGAATGTTTTTTCCCATATTTGTGTTTACCGTTCCACTTGTAGTGAAGTTTTTATTACGTTGCAGAAACTAGCCATCTGCAGTCCGGAAAAAGTAGCATCGTGTAAAGCATGAAACAATTGCATGCATGGTGGTTCCAGACAAGTGGAAGCGCATTCAAAAAATATTGTGAAGAGCAAGGAGCGAGCTTTTTTTTCTTATTTTACACAATTAGAGCAAATAGAAGATTTCCGTCAAACATAACGGTTGCTGCAAGAAGGAAAAAGTTTGAGCATAAGTCATGGTCAAAGTGTCATAGGGCGATATAGTATTTGTATAATGTAACAATAGTAGAAGATATTATTGGACTGTTAAACGATGGAGTTTTTTTGTATTGCTACAAAAAAGGTCTAATAATAAGTTTTTTTTTAATACCTTGAGTATATGTATAGATTCAATGTTCATTTTATGTTGTTCTTCATAAACTGATGATAGTTGATATGGTGGAAAATAGAAAAATAGTTCTTGTGAAAGTAAGAGTGGGTAAAACATTAGTATATGCGGGAAAATTGTATGGAAGCGGAGTTGCATAGGTTGAATTTGGATAAAAAAGTTTTAGATGTCCATGTCAAGTGCGAGGAATATGGCAGAATGGTCAGTCCAGTAAACATGTCTTTGAAATATTTTGTTGGAGGCATTGCTATTTGACCATATGTGGTCGATGTGTTTTTTAGTGAATGGATTTTGTTTTGCAATGCAAAAATGAAAGTTATAATTGGACATGTGTTGATTTAAATGGTTTGTGGTAGTATTTTGTTTTTGCATATCAATATTGAAGTCTCCAAATATGTATGTGCATTGTTTTTGAGATGTGTTTGACAAAGCTTGATCGATAATTGCAAGGATATTTTGAAGTGTCGCATTTGGACTTGCATAGAGATTTATAATTGTCAATTCTTGGCCATGAACATGGACAATAGCCAGCAATGCTTCTACTTTTGGACCATGAAGTTCTATCATGTGCAGGAATGGTATATGCATTTTAGCGAAATCATTAAACCATGCACATGATATGTGTGTATGTGATGGAAGTTTGGAAGTAGAATGTGTGCATTGCTATTAGACATGTGTGTTTCTTGAAAGCATAAAATGTCAGATTGCATTAAGCTAAAGTCGTGCATGACATCTTGTACATGAGCTTGAAGGCTCTGTGTATTCAAACAACAAAATAAAGTGCAATGTTGGATATCGGCCAAGAAGAAATCATTTTGAAGTTTCCATTGCGCTTGTGATTCAAGGCGTTTCATTTCAATTGCAACTTGTTTTCTTACGTTGAAGTTTTTGTTTGTCAATGGTTGCAGAAAATACAGGTTCTCTATAGTCTTGACACACGATAGGGTTGTGTAAGTCAATCCATGTCTCGTGACTCCAATAGGGCTAAAGGAAAGTCCGTCTATTGTAAGTCCTTGAGCTCTATGTATTGTGCGTGCACATGCAATTTGGACTGGAAATTGGCTTCGAACTGTCAAAGTTATTTTATTCGGTGAGTGTTGTAAAGGCCTTGCAATCCATAAAATAGGCACAGATTGGGGGTCAATGTGAGTAGGGTGCAAGTGTGTGTGTTTAGTGATTTGATGTTGTCCAATGCTTAAATCATTGAATCGGATCCATATGATGTCTTGATTTTTTGTGGTTGTGTAAGCATCGAAAGTCCCATCTGAGCCATTGACCAATCCATCTTGGATATCATAGTTACCAGCAAAGAGTTCAACCAAGATGCCTTTTTAAAAACAATGGTCTTTGGAAGACAAATTGTCTTTGCATAAGCTCTTGTTTCATCGTACAATGAATCTTGTTCGTCAATTGCATTGATGACAATTTTTGTTCAAGCATTTGTAAAAGCATTTTCTTGTTATGGTTATTGACATCCGTGTTTTTGTAAAAAAGGTATGGAAAAGTAGGATCATTTGGTGGTGGTCTGTGACACGTATTGTTGAGGTACGAAATGTCAGAATATGTGTGTGAGCATGTTCGGATTCTATTGAGGATCGAAACAAAAGTTGGTCCTTTTGTCTGATTGTTTCAGTCAATTCATAGACCTTGACCTTGTTACACCAAAAATCATATGGAATTGGTTGTTTGTCTATATGAGGTGTTTCAAATACAAAGTAGTCATTGATAGGTTGGGCCTGGTAGAAATCACCACAAAAGACCATGTCAATGTTCCCAAAGTTCATTGTGGGCATTTGTTTTATATCCCTGAGTCTATTATCAGTGTGATACAACAATTGGCCACCGACAAGTGATATTTCATCTATGAAGACAAGTTATAATTGTTGATAGTGTTTTGACAATGTATCTAGTCGTTCAACACCCAATGGTAGTAGGTGAGACTTGTTAAACGGTAATAAAAGCACTTGAATGAAATGTTGTTCCACCTGCATTGTAAGCTTGCTTTTCCTGTGAATGCCAAAATAAGACCTTTTGGTTTTAATGGATCACTTTTGGTAGAATTATTATAGATACGAATCAAAGTTTCAAAGATCATTTTGCAGTGAATGTTTTTCCTGTTCCTGCACCTCTGTGAGGAAAAGATACAAAGGAGTTGTAGGATCAATATGTTTTTTGAGTGCAACATCCTTTACGATTTCTTGTTGTTTTTTGTTTAACATTCTCATTTTTTGGTAATATATTGTGTTGTCAGAGATGAATGGATGTTTTCCGATTTCAAATAGTTTAGTTTTCCTTTTGGGTGCTAATGAATTACATAAAGGAAGATCTAGATGTATGTCATATTTGTCATTGACTTCTTGATTTGTTGTTGGAAAGAGGATGTTGTTGAAGCATTGTTTGCTTCATTTTTTATGTCTTTAAGGGCTGAATCTATGTCACCCCATGTAGTGCTGATATCGTGAACAAATTTTGTCTCGTTTTGTCTTATTGTTTTTTGATGAAGTAAGTATGCATCTTGCCATGTCAAGTTCCCATGCTTAAGGTTGTCCTCGTTTATTTGGAATGGAACATATAACAGAAGCTTCTCTCGACAATAATTCTCTTTGTCTACATGTTTGTTGTAATTGACAAATCAGATTACACGCTCTTTTTCTTTTCTGCAGATTGGTTTCCCCTTTGTATTATATCCAGAAACAAAATCGGCGAGGCAAATGTCCGCAATTACTTGTGGTCGTGCAAGGTAATGGTCTATGATAGATTGGCACATAATGTTTTCGGAGTTGTCAGGTTCTTGGTCCAAAATTTTTGGATGCTTCAAAATAAATGTGCGGTCTTCAGAACAAGACGTGTTTATGAATGTGCACTTCCTTGAGCTACCATTCAAGGGTATTGACAACAATATGTGCTGCTTGTTGTGCGGACATTTGTTGCGAATTGAGCATTTCATTAGCTAATCTTTGTATCATCTGAACTACGTCAATATGTGATGTGTAGTGCTCTTTATGTATTCTTTTGAATGCTTTTGTGGTTGATCTGTCAATTTTTGTCATGTATGAACTGACATATGTTGCAGTTGCATATGCATTAAGGATAAATTGTGCATCTGTGTTTGCCTTCCATATTGGTGGCATTTTTTTAAAACGTATTGTTCCATACTTGTGATGGTTTTCTTTGTAGGAATAGTGTTGGCCGTTTGATAGTGCTTTGAATAGCTTGTATGTATTGATTCATCCATGTTCAATTCATGCAGAAACATATCAATTGAAAACAAGTTGTCATATCATTTTTTTGATAGAATAGAGAAAATATGTTTTGCATTTTCGGATGCCAATGGACAAGTGGTTTCTTGCGGTTCGAGTATTTCTGTATGTTTCATTGGAGGTTGAGGGAAATTGTATCTGCAATTTGTTTTTTTACCTTTTTTGCAACTCTCGTATGGCGATGTTCATGCAATTTTGCTATACTAGGACCAAAAGATTTTGTGTCACAAGTTATATAGGTGTCGACAAAGCGTGAAATGGAGGAGTTTGTGTCTTTTCCATATATAGGTGCATCTTTTGTCCATATCAACCAATGGCTATGAGCATTACCTCGGCTTTGAAATTTAGTAACCCAGAAATAGTCAACAATGTCTCCGAAGAATGTATTATCATTACACAACAATTTCTTGAGTGCATTTAGTCGATGTTTATAGTAGCGAGTACATGTGATTGGATCGTGTTTGATGAAAAAGTTTTTGTCATTATGATCATCAGGTTGTGGTTTTCCAAAAGGATAAATTTGCATGTGTTGGTCATATAGGTTCGATAGAGCTAGTGTAAGAGGCTCCCAACAATGCTCAACACTTGAAAAGGTAAAAAAAAAAGTTGGGGGACCTAGTTGTCGTATCATGGCAAAAACATTTTTCTTTACTTGTTGCATGTAGTCTGGTGAAATCCGTATTTTTTTGAAGTCAATATATCCAATATCAGATTTCAATATTTTTTCTAGGTTGGGTTTGTATTTGACATCTTTTGCCAAAAGTTTTCTTCCCTTTAGTTGTCCTTTTCGAATCCGAACCCAAATGCATGCTCGAACTTGGCCAATAATGATCTTAATTGCTTTGAAAAACAAGTTGGTTATATGATATGCAAACCTTCGATCAGTATTCAAGACCTCCCACTGTGTAATTTTATGAGAAGAAATTGACTTCATGACATTTGTGTGATGAGGTTCACCAAAAAAAAGAGTGGGAAAGTTCATTTCCTCTGAATATTTATCTTGGAATATACCAAGTGGACGGTGACCCTCTGTAGGAGCAATTTGTATCAGCTTATCCTGGAGGTCAACTATGTAATTTGCATGTGTAAATCCATGTACCAAAGTATCGCTGATATATTCGTTGTCGTTGTCTACATCCATAATTGTATTGCTTGAATTTGTTTCATTGTCGGAATCATCATCAGTAAGCGTTGGGAGAAAATGATTCCATTCTTTATTTACATGTACTTTTTCCATCCGATACAAAGTTGTTTTGCAAAGTTGTTGTAATGCTATCATGATGACATTTGGACGTACATTTCCTGAATGAAAGGCATTTTTGTATTGCAAACGTTGTTTGAGTTCAACAACAATAGTTTTTGTTTCTTCTACACATCTCGGCAATGCTTTTTGTATTATATCCACATCTGAAGGCACATGTTGATTATGGCTCCTTTTAAGGTGTATTGCGGTTTTTTGTGTGTACAATGTCTTATTTGTGCAAATGTTATTCTCATAGCAACTAGCCGTTCTTCAAGATCAGTAAGTACTGCTATAGGAGGAAGCACAGAGT
This sequence comes from Taxus wallichiana var. yunnanensis, assembly GCA_018340775.1. Lineage (NCBI taxonomy): Eukaryota > Viridiplantae > Streptophyta > Pinopsida > Cupressales > Taxaceae > Taxus > Taxus wallichiana. The sequence goes on along the minus strand of CM031242.1, from coordinate 324,005,942 downwards.
TCAATTCTATGCGAGAAGGCGATGCAAATTTTGGCAAGGTTTTATTTCGTAAGCATCTATAGCAATTGCGACATATTGTTTTGTGTTCTTTTAGTTGTTCGCCTTTAGATAAACTAAAATATGTTTTTTTTACTGGATCTCTAAACACAACCATGTTGGATTTAAAGTTCAATTGATTGCAGATTGGACAACCATGTATTGGTGTATCGTTAATTTGTTTTTGAATGTTCCTATACAAATATTAGATTTTGATTTGTCATTTGCATTCTTGCGAATTTCAATTTTAACGTGAGCCGAATTCTACAGTGGGTAGCTACTATATTTTTTTGGTTGGTGGATTCTTTTGAAGTTTGCAAGTGTGTGTTGTTTTTCTTGCTTCGTATTTCATGTTTGACCTTGCGCAAAGACTTGTTTGACTATTTTCTTTGTGTTTTTTCATGTAATAAGGAATTAGGAGGAATTGATGTTGTTGAGGATGCTTGAATCAAAGCTTCATAATGAGAATGCCCTTCATTTGAGAAAAAGTATAAAATATTGTATGTTGTTGTTGGTTGTGATACGCCAGAATATAATTGCACAACACTCATGGTCTTTGCATCCCACACTTGTATTGTTACATTGAAAATGATTGACAACCATTGTAAGCAAAATTGATTGCCTTCAATTTTTCCTTCGTTATAGGGAAAGGCCATTTTTATAATAAAGCTTTGCCAATTTGCAATGTGCGGTATGCTTTTGATGACATTAATGTCAAGGTAATTGTGCAAGCAAGACATTGCATCCACACTTTGACTTAAATATGCATTGCAAAAAGATTGTGCAACATATCGCCTTAGACAATGAATGTCAAACTCTTGACTATGTAATTCACAAATAGAATTAAACAAGCTTTCACCATAGTTCACAGTAGCTAGACTTTATTCTGATGAGGCCTGCACTTTTTAGAGAATGGTCAAGATTGTTCCAATTGGCTTTAAGTGCAGCACAAGAGTTTGAAACTGTGTTTTTTTCAACTGCAAGAATGCAATCAGGTTTTTTCTTCCAGTACAAGGGTTCATAATGGCCACAAATGGGATTGGCATCATGGAACAACACACATAATGGAAGCATATGGTTTTGTGCATTGAATCGGAAATAGTTATTACCTTTTGTCTTTGACCAAACCCATATTGGTATATTAAGCCATTTTGCCAACCAGTTTATGCAAAAGTTGTCACCCCATAGACCAGCTTCAGTTGCATTTGCAATGGGCATTGCTGAAAGTTTCATTCGACGAAAATATGTTTCCACATCATGAACACGATGCAGAGTGTAAAGTGCATCATGATCTAGTTCTAGCTGGAGTGATTGCAAGGCATCTGCATCTCCTCTATGCAAGGAATGCAAGAAGTGGTCTATGATTCCATTGTGAAGTTCGATGGAGCTATAATGAAAATGTAACAAGACAACAAATGTATCGAATAGGAAATCACCTACGTTATACTGAATGCATCGTCTCTAAAAAGGCTATGTTTTGTCAACACAATGTCAATGTGAACATGTTTCTTTTTGTAGGCACATAGTCATCAACAACAATGCAACCGCAGCTTTTTTTTTTTTTTTGTGTATAATTTTTTTTCAGTCTAGTTACGTAGAAAATAAAAAATAGTCAAAGAAAAGCTTCAGTAACATCAACGAGAATTCGATACTATGGCATCCTAACACCCCGTGCATAAGTGTACAACCTTCATGCAAAGTATGTGCATTGGGTCTGAATTTGAAAGTGGTGTGACAATAGAGGAGGGTTTTGATTAGTGGTGTTTGCTACAAAATTGTTTTAAATGAATATATTGCTACCTATAGAAGAAAATAATGCACACATCAACATTGCTCTTGCTGACATGCATGATAATGTAATCATGGGTACATAGACAACTACAACCATTGGAAATATTTTCATAGATTTAGTATTATTTGTTTTTCAAGATAAAACATTGGTAGTCACCTCGCAAGCGCTATTGAGCCACACGTCAAAATAGATCAACAGTCTTTTCCGACGAATTGCTTGTGTATGCTTCCCCCTATGAAAAAGAAATGCACAGATCAATATTGCTCCTTCCGAGAGGTGTTAAAAAATTGAAGAGCACAAATGATCGATATATAGCTGCTGTAATTTACATATTGCAACAACAAACTCTTTGTTTTCAGCCATCTGTATTGTTTTTGAGACACAAATAGACATAACTTTTCTGATATCCTAGTTTTTTTCCATAATACACAGCATAAACCTAAGGTCTGTTTCTTTGGTTTTTCTATTACCTTAAGGTCTTCATGGTTATCTATCGAGGGATTTTTCATTCAAATATTTGAACATCCCCTGTGTGACTGTAAAACATGTATTGGTAGGAGGTTTGAATGTCTAGTCAACTCTTACATTGCTTTTAAGACTGGGTGCTCTGATTCTTGCACGACCTTCTTTGAACCTTGCAAATCTTCAACATGTGACAGAATTCAATTACTCAAAGCAAACTTCTTCAATCACTTGTTCCATGTGTAAAACAAGGCTCTTACGACATAAGGCTCTGATTGCAGCCACTGCTAAAACAACCTTGAAAGGAGTAATAAAAATAAATTATAGAAAATAAATAAATGACTTCAACATAATTAACAAATAGGAAGGGATTTATTAAGATGGAGGATATCACCGAGACGAGCATGAAGATAGTCATAGTTTGATTGATCCTATGGAGCTGAAGTATGATGATGTGGTGAGATTTTCTTTTTCTTTGATACAAACATGGCATGGTGTTGATATGGTAATTTTGTGAAAATAGTTGATAGGCATCCAATGGGTGCAGAGGAGTCCAAAGACTGTCCTCACATATAGCATATGGTAATTTTCAGATTACACTAGGTGTAAGTGTGTGTTATTTGAAATTAGAGATGAGATGTCATCACAGATAGTTATGTAAGTACTTGGACACACTTGATCAGTCAACAATCCTTTTTTTAGGCGTTTAAATAGCTCGGAAAAGAACTCGGTACAGAAAATGTGTCAGAATTGTATATAAATAAATAGCTTATAATAACTCTATGCGAGAGAAGGTGCTGCGAATAGCAAGTTAAAGGCTTGAATACACAAGGGTCTTCCCTTGGATAAATCTGAAATTGTTATTGTAGCGAAGAAGAAAATGTGACTGCTATATTGTTGACAGCTGCTGCCATTGTGGAATCGATTAGTTACAGAAATGGGTATTCCAAGAAATAGATAATGCAGAAAAGGGTATTTGTCGAAATGAATATTGCAGAAACAGGTATTTGAATTCATTGATTCAAAATAGAGAAGTCATTTGGACACAATTCAAGGAGAACCAGGTCAATGATGTTGCCCGCGAAACCCTGAATCTATGAATTGACAATGTGATTTGTAAGCAAATATAGTCTTATTGTTTCCATTCGTTTCTAAACAAATTTAAAGAATCTTATGCTTTTGCCATAGTCTTCAATGAAGGCTTACAAATGAGGACCTGAATGAGGAGGACAACTTCACTTTGTGGGTTCAATGAAACTAATGCAGCGGACATGGAAGAAGCGGTCATAGAAAGGGAAATGGAAGTGTGTGTTGATGAAGATTGAGGTTTTGATGAGATTCTGGGCACAAGAAGAAAATGTGACTGCTATGTTGTTAACAAAAGCAATCATTGTAGAATCGTTTGGTTACAGAGTTTATCACTTCAACACTGTCCTTGTTTGTACTCTCACAAGCACTTGACAGGGGTTTCATAGCAATTGGAAAACGTTCTTGTCATTTATGTAGTCCTCATTTAGTGCTGAAAAACATTACTCTACCAAGTTCAAAAAGGAAATCCTAGAAATTATTATCCTCAAGTGTTACAAGTGACAAAGCATGTAATTTTCAATCGGTGAACTTAGAAAAGAGAACTCAGAGAAAACATAACCCTAGAACATGTTAGGGAATAACAAAATTGACAAGTATAACCCGGATGAGAAAAAGTGTATGAAACCCGGTTTCGATGAAGTTAGCAATAGGATACGGAAACTTACCATTTGTTGCCCTGCTTTCTAGGTGGGTTTGATATCTTAAGCTGCGCACCAAGGGCTTCTTACCCTTGCCATCTCCTTCCATTCACAATACTTGGCAAGCCTCGAGAATATTACACTCGACAACCAAATCTCGAAACAAAAGAGGACAAATGACAACAATAGAGAATTCCAAAGTAGGCCTAAAAACACACAAACCAAAGTGTTCTTTTTTTTTAAGTTTGAGTAACGTAACATATCCTCCCGTAACCCCAAAGAGATTTGAGATGAATTCGTGAATGTTCAAGATGTTGAAAGAACCTTGGATATGGCCTATCATATATGTAATCTTTTTAAGGGAGCCACAAAGCCCACAAACAAACGAGGTGCAATGTTTCTATCTTGGGATTTATTGTTTCAAAGTATGGTAATGATGAGTTTTCAAGGCTGATTTGAGAATATTAGGGGGTAAATTGTTTTGGGTTATTGAGACTCGAGTTCAAATGCTCTGCTTTGGTGAGAAATTTTTGTTGGGAATATGCGCAAATGGTGTCTCGGAGGTCGTGTAATCCCGATCATTGGAGATTACACTTAATTATCAAATGAATCACCTCAAGCATCCGCTTTCCTTACGAATTGGCCATCCTAACGTATTCAATCGTCTATCTAAGATTGCAAAACACGTAAATGCGAAATTGGTTTTTTTGTGGATAAAAATGAGGAACTGTACTTGCTTTGCGATGATAAAAAAGAAAAGAGAGACATCGATTTTTTCCTATAAAAGAAAGGGAATACATTTAATAATTTACTAACTCGGAGCATAACATCGGAAGAAGGAATCGTGACTAAACACCGAGATGAATGTATTGAGCATCATCTCAGATGGGCGTTCTATAATTTTCACGAGTAACCCGCCGAATGGTAAGACTTTCAAAATATAAATTACCCGATATGCTAAATATAAACCATGTTAATATGTTATACCTCATTCGCAATTTTCTTACCTTTACAATTGATGGAGACAGAGAGCTATGCCCCCAGAGTAGAAAAACTAGAATCCACGTAGCAATTGTCTTCTTCAATGTTGTTTCGCAATGCCCATGCTATTGAAGGTCTTGAAACTCTTGGAATCTGTGCCTCACAAAGAACAATGCCCAGGGTATTTGTCGAATGACATGCATAGCAGGTAATGTCACAAATAACAATGTCCAGTATCCACTACAAATTAATGCCATAATTAAGATATTTATGGTATGTCAGAGCATTATATATGATATCTATTGTACAGTCTAATATTTCTAATGTTTAAACTATAGCAAAGCACCAATTTAGAAAAATATGTTTTTTTAATGTGAAAAATCTGAAATGCTTATAAAAATAAATCAACCAATGAGATAATTAAGTTAAATGTTATAAAATTAACAAATAAATATATTTTTATGATAAACTATATAATAGACATATAGAATGCCACTTGGTATTCTATAATTGGCTTCCCAAGACAAACAAATTGCTTTCTTGATGCCTATATGACCTGCCTCGGCAGGATAAAAACCCATCTTGTGCAGCACCCTGCAATCACTTCAGTCCACGTGGCCAAATTTTGGTGGCATTTTAACAAACAGTTCATGAGCCTTGCTCAAGGGCATGCAACAACAATTTTTGGAAAAATCTCCCCACTTGAAAAAATACCGTCCAGACTCAATTTTCCAATCTCCCAATGGCACAGAGAGGGGAAATTGGCAAGGATGAGGAGTCTATCTTTACACATGTCAATTACGTTGTATCAAAATCCTTTTTCTTAAAAAAGAAGAAGCATTTTGTGCACACCCAGCATCGAGGCAGGCCAGAGAGGCCACATCAAAGCTTAATTCCTCATCCTCCCACAGATTTTATTACTGCTGGATTTAAGGACCTTAACAAATACCAAAGGAGAAAACAACCAAATCTATCTGCTCACGAAAGAAGGAACGGGTTTTGTGGACACCCAAATGAATTGGAGGATTTTATATTGCCCCTCTAATTTTTATTTTATTTTAGATATATCCACAGGCAGCGTGAAGAACCCTTTGAATGGAAACAAAAGAAGATGGAGAGAGAATGCGTGGAAAATAAGTGACAAGCAAGACAAATGCCTGCAATTCAACAATGCCTCCTCACCATGAAGCTTCAAAGCAGACCAAGGAAATGCAACTAGTCATCCTCTAATGCGCATTCATCCTCACAAGGACCAAAAAATTCCAAAATCCTTCTCGCGGATGCTCGGACCTTGAATAAAAACGTTCTTGCCTTAATAAAAATATTATTATTTCATTCCTTGGAAAGAGGCTGGGCACAAGCCCCAAGTAGCTAGAGCAAATCAGGAAGATTAGGAATATTTTATGATTTATATAAATTTAATTGAATTCCTTTCTTATTGTTAATTTCATTATTTGTGTTATTATTTTAAAATTTTCCTTTCCCGAACCTCAACAGTACAAGTCACTTATGTTATCACTTAATCATATTCATTTGAAAATTATCCAGATTATCTTTATTGTTATCCATAATTCGAATTGGTTAGCACAACGTTAATACTATAAAGGAAAAGTATCTCGACTCAAGAATCGAGAATGATCTCGAGTTGTAAGAAATGACCTCACCACATGAGTCTAAAACACGAAGATACACTTAGTCCACGAAGGACAACTCTAATGTGTCCCTCATTATTTGATTATCACAATAGTTTTATTTATTTTGTTGTTATTTTTATTTTGCGATCAAACAACCACTAAACTCGAGCATTTTTCAAAAAACCACACAACCCATTAAGGCTAGAGCAAAGGAAATTTTCTAAGAGTTCGAGGGGCACTATAGGTATAAACTTCATTAGTAAAATGATTATAACGAAACAAAAAAATTTAGTGAGTGTGTGGTCGATAGTTAAATACACATGTGTAAAGACAAATTTATATTATTCACTTAAACGAATGGTAAATATTCATTCCAAACAATTTGAGATTAATCTACACCCTTCGTATACGAGTAATTTGAGATACTTTAGTGTTTAACCAAATAATGTTGGCATGTGAGTTCTTGAGTGTTGTCATTGATGTAAAAGGTCCATTAATGACAAAGGAGGATGTGATAGGGTGTCATGATGATGTTCTAGGTGCATGAGAAAGTATGTGATGATGTGGTACAATCAATATGGTGTGCACAAGTGTACATGAGCAAGTATGTTATGATGTGGTATAATCAACATGGTGTGCACAAGTGTGCATGAGTGACACTAGTGCAAGTTGTTTGGTCTAGTAGGCCTAATCGCGAGGTCTAGTTAGCTTAGATGATGGAATGAAGGCATGAGGCAGATGGATGATCATGACAAAGGCTTGGAGATCATGTGAAGAGTGTGTCGAAGCACTCATATAGGCTTCAAAAGGTGTATGTAGGGTTTGAGCATGATTGTAGGTTTTCATCTAGACCTAGTTCTTGAGCTTGGAGGCATAATGATGCATGTTGATCTCTTGTAGAGGTTATGGGCCCATGAAGGCATGCAGAGGTGTGAGACATGTTATCTCAAAGGTGTTAGGTCCTTTTAAAGATATTAGAAGCAAAGGTATGGTGTTTTCTTCATTGTCTAGGTATGAACTAGACCTAATTCCTAAGACCTAGCTATGCAAGTCATGGTGGTTGAGAAGATGAAAAGCTATTTATGATCAAGTGAGCATTGGAGATGTTAATAAAGGTTGTCTAGTGCGGTGGGAAAATTTTTAGGTTGGTATGAAGAATATTTTGCAAGTTATGAGGTTTTTGGTCTTATCGAGCTCAAACAAGTGTGTTTTCTAGCTCGAAGTGAAATATTTTGCATTGGTTGGCACATGTAATGGTTGCATGGGACCCTGATCCTTTTAGGGAAGTTGAGGCATGGAATTTATAAGATCTCGAGTTGGAATGAAGTTAAAATGAGGGTCTATTCTTTATGAACAAATGTTAAGAAGGTATGTTGGTCAAAACCCTCCATAAACCCTAGTTTACTAGTGATGGAAGAAATATTATTGGTATGATCCCAGAATGCATTTAATCATCAAATGTGATGATTGGAGGATGGAGAGGACTCTCCCATATTTTAGATGGTGGTGGTTTGAGTTCTTGAATGTAGGTGGAGCTCACTCAAATATGTTAGTTTTCAAGAAAGTTTGATTTGCTCCCATGATTGCCATTTGACCTATGATCTAAATTGGTGTTATGAGTTGTTGAGGAGAAATTCTACATGTTTGAAGTGATTTCAAAGCTTGGTGAATCCATTTGGAGGTCTTCACAAGTCAATCCAGAAGATAATTTTTTGGGCCTAAAAGGTAGTTTTAGTAGTCTTGGAGTTAGGTGGTGTTTGAGCACTTATGGAGTTGGTAATGATGGTTGATGACATTAGGGGTGTTGTACGCATCTCATATGACATTATTCATGCTTCTTGGTTGAGCTTTGGAGATGATTTGAGGTGTCATGGAGAAGGTCACAAGTTGACCTAGTTTGACTAGTTTAGGACAACAATGCTTTGTCTGAAGATTGGTCTAAAAGACAAATATTTTGGATTGGCTCATGATGCCTATCCATTATAGAATGAAGAGGGATAAAAATTGATCTTATTCCATGCATTTAGATATCTTGAAAGTGTCAACAAATGTGTTAGAAGGTCAAGATTGAAAAACTAGTTTTTGGGCAGTTCAAGTTGCTTAAAGGTCGAAGAGGTGTGGATGCATTTATGGGTTGAGTAATGATGTATAACATGGTTATATGTGTTCTTTGGGTTAGTGGATTTCTAATTATTGATTTCATTCCATGGTTGAGGTGGTTGGTGAGCATTTGGTCTTCATCTTTGAAGACTGGTTTGTTGAAGGTGGCCGGTTTGAGTAGGAAATGGTCCTCCTTATGGTAGTGTTATGAGAAGAATGGATAATGCAAAAGTTTGTGAGCTGATGGAAGATGTTGAGAGGATGTGTTTAAGTTTTTGAATCCTTTAGATCCTGTGACAATGATGGAGTGTGCCCTTGGAATCCGTGGAGTGCTCGTTGATGGTGTATTTGGTCTTCTTGGCCTAGTTGTTCATTGTTGTGTGTCTTGATGCATTGCCGACCTATATGGGTCTTTCATGTTGATTTATATGAGTGTGTAGGTTTTTGTATGTTGGTATGACCGAACTTATTGGTAATGTCGACCTATTATGTTTGTAAACAAGAGTCTTGTATTTAAGCAAGTGTATTTGTTCATTTTGAACTAGGTATGTGAGAGGGAAAAAGTGCAAAGGTAAAGAGAGTGTGAAAAAGGTTTGAGGGCATCAAGAAAAATTTGAGAGAGAGTATGAATGTTTGAGGAGAGTTGAGAAGCAGAGAAACAAGGGTAATTGATCTAATCAGCCCATGAAGAAGCAAGATTGAGCGAAGTAGGAGAGAGTGTGTTTGAAGAGGGTTTTGAGGTGTGTGAGCTGAAATTATGATCACTATCAGTTGTAGCAGCAACATTACTTTAGTGGTCTTCATCTTCAGGTGGTTGAGTTGGTGCTTGATCATCTTAGGGGTTGGTGCCTCCTTGTAGGGTTGGTGCCTTGTTAAATAGGGGTTGGTGCTCCTTGTGGGATTAGTGTCTCACTAAACAAATCTTGTGTGATGTGTCATATTCATGCAAGTATTTTGGTTTGAGTAATATAATCAAAAGTTTTAGTGGATTTTCTTCCCCTTGAGGGTTTCCCACTTTACATCTTGTGTTCTTATGTACTCTCTCTTGGTTATGCCCATATGAATGATTGTTTCATGTTGTTAAGATCACATTAATGTATGGTTGAATGATTAATGGTTTATGCAAGTTAAATACAATTGGTTAAATTTTTTGAAGGAATTATTTACCCCCACCCTCTCAATCCATTGTGCTTCCAACAAATAAAACCATGGTGGAGTCAAATAGCCAAGAAATAATATTATCTTGTACATATGGGAATGTTTGGGCCCCTTTTTTCCTTGATTAATTTTTTTAAATCAACACAATGGTGCAACTAAATTGATGCCACTTGTCACAAGTCAATGAGAATTTGGTAGAGAATGGAATAACATTACTAATCAATGTCTAGTATATGAAAAATCCAAGACATAACCTTGAAATTGATATTTATTTGCATATTTTAGATATATACATATATTGTAATATATTTATTATATAGATGTGTGTGTGTAGTGGTATAATTATATTATACTAGCACATATGCCTTAACTATAACTATCTTGACATATATCAATATTGAGGCTCTTATATAGAGTTTTTCATATAGATTAGATAGTTGTCTCGTGATCGATACCTCCTAACGTATTTTAGATGGTTGTAATTAAGATATCTATACTAAGTAAATACAAAAATGAAAAGACAAATGTAAATTTTTCATTTGAATTAATTATTTTTAGGAATAAAAGTTTCAAGTTTGGTGGCTAAATAATTAAAATGGTTTTTTGCTTTAAATATATAAAATAATATAAATTTGGTTTTTTTGGTTATAATTTTGAAAAACTTAATTTTAATATTATATAACACATAATAGCACATCTATAATATTATATCGTTCCTTTATTAAAGAATATCAATTTAAAATATAACACAAAGATCAAATGGTTTTGGGAATTTATAAGGTGAGATATATTGTTTACACCATCTATTATGTCTTCTCATAAGTATTTAAAAGGCATCTCACGGCTTATTTTAAAAACTAAAAAGGGACTAAAACAAAATAATTTTGGTTAAATGGTTGTTGTAGTGCATAGATGGCAATGAAACATGAAAGCTTCAATGTATGATGTAATATATGATTAATGTGGAACAAGTGGTTAGGAAATACTAAAAGAGTCATGGGAAGAGAGAGTTTATGCCTTTTGCATTGTTGGAGCAATGAAATTTAAAAACTTTATTTTGGAGTGTAATGCTTATAATGGCATTCAAATCAAATATGCAAGTGATTTAACAACTTCATTATAAGATATGTTCACCAAGGAGAAGGTGAAGAAAATAGGGGAATTTATTATCAATTTGGACTACACGAGAACAAAAATTCAAAAAGCAAAAATGATAGGATTTCTTGTGCTATACACTTTTTGGCCTTATAGACGCGTTTAAAGATATCAATATATCTATGTTAATGTTGTAAAATGTTATGACATATTGTTTCTTTTCGTTTCTTTATTCCTCACAACTAAGTGTGATATTGTGGTAGTTTGAATCAATAAAGAGTTGACTAAACATAAGCTTCATGAGAGCTATAAAATATATGTGACTATTCCATACTCACAAACATGATGAATATTACATGTTTTTCGTTCATTGAAAATTGACACCTGCCTAAATGACTTACACCCTTTTAGAAATTTGAGCTAGGATATGTGAATGTTTTATAAAGGAAAAAATGTGCATTAAATGAATGGTGATATTTAGGACCTTAAAGAGTTGTAGAAGCAAATCCAAAATGCATCAGTAAAGGCATATTTGACTGTTATACGAGATATGAGACATATAATGAAGGAGGCTTGCACACCTAATAACTTTTTGTCATTATCCTATGAAGGTATGTATTAGCCTTCACTTTTTAAATAATATTTTGGTCTTATTCAATTATAGCTCACTATTTTTTACAATCTAATGTTTGGTCTATTGTTTTGAAAAATATATGCTTTATATTTAATTACAAATAATATTCATCTCATATATAATTGGACTCTTTGACCTTTCCTTTCATTCTTCATTAAACTCAAGGCAATTTCCCCACTCCCCTTTCTCTTTAAAAATATATTTCATAGTGACAAAGAACATAACATGTAAGAGCATTTTTTATAAAGACATTTTTTCATAAATTTAAAACTAATGTTCTTAAAGACTTATAAATGTCGTTTGTCTTTATTTTATTTTTAAAATTTATTTATAGTTTAACAAGAACATATTTATTCTTAATGTGTTACTATTATCCTATTATAATAATAATAATAATAATAATATATTGGTTTAGTTTAATTTTGTAATGTATTTATTACAAGTGGTTTGAAAATATTTGTAAAACAACACATACACATATTATTATCCAACAATCACAATAAAAACAAAAATGTTAAAATTAATATATTATGATATATTTTTTTAATCAGTAAACAAAGAGGCTTAAGGCCTCACCATTATATTATATTATATAAAAGGAAGAAAATTTAGGAGATAACGACATTCTGATAACCATCTAAAGATGGATAAGCCAGTTGGTGCTATACTAAACTATATACATATATCAGATTAACCAGAGATTTCATTTTTCTTCCTCATCTGAGGAGTTGGTAACCATCACTGTGGGCATATCCGCATTTCTAGCCTCCTCTTCAACCATTAATGTTGTCAGGGAGTCCGCAAGTTTGGAGGCTTCAAAATTTTCGTAGGGATATTTAAAACAGAGCATATGTCACCGATTTTCTTGCCCTACACCGAGGATTTCCAAGGCCATAACTTTGTTGAGCTATCAGAGTTGGTCCAGTCAGAGCCCAATATTAAATCCGAGATGCTCCATGTCTTCATGGATGATGAAAGAGTTACCAGCACCCAATAGATCTATCTGAACACTGGTGGTTTGAGAAACCTTTAAAGTGTCAAGCCGAGTGGTGGACTAGCCCAGATCATTCACAACTTTCATGACTTCCCGATCGCGCAGCCATATCTCCAAGCCTGGTGGATAGTTGTGCCCTGAGCATATTGGTAGCCATCCATCTAAGAAGCTTAGGGTCCTTGACACCGTCGATGAGCATCTTTTTCCAGAAGTCCATGGTTTCCTTGGTAGTGAGCCTAGTACCCTTGTTGAGGAGGAAACGGCATTGAGGAGCTGACGAAGCTATAGATCATTAACTAAACTTAGGAAGGAATAATGGATGTCATCGATGGAATAGTTATGCACCAGGAGATCCTACATTTCCTTGATTGTATTGCTCAGTAGTGGCCTTTCCTTTCCCGGCCTTGGTCCTCATCTCCTTCTCGACACTGATTTTCTCCTTTTCCATAATCTTAACAAAGCTTCGAGACTTATGATTCAAATGCTTGGCAGAGGTGGGTATTAATACCCCATTTTGCATGCGAGATAAATCTTCCAACACGTGTCAGTAAGATATGACCATCAATGATCTGCGTGGGAAGATGATCTCGCATATGATGTTGATCAAACATATATGTATAATTAATTATGGGAGGAGGTGGGGGTGTAACACGTCAGCCACGTGTGCTGATGTGGACAACCCCTCAACTTGCAATATATCTCCCAATTTAGCAATTAAATATTGAGGATAGATAATAATAAGCCTTTCATTTTCATCATTCTCCACCCCTAAGTTAACAAGTTTATCAACAATCTTATTAGCATTTCTGGGGATATGATTGATGCACTGTTATTGAGCATCAATATGCATTCATCCACAATATGATGTAAGTTCCAATGGTCAACTTTTCCTTTTTAATTGCATTGATGACCATTTGTGAATCACCCTCCACAATAAGATTGGCCCATTTCTTTTCAGGGCAATTTTGAGGCCACACTAAAGAGCTTTGGATTCAAAGATATTATTGGAGAAAATGCCTAATGCTTCAGTGAAGCCAAGAAGAGGTTGCCCCAGAGAATTTCAGAAGATACCACCAGCACCAACTCTACTCGGGTTTCCTTTGGCAGCTCCGTCAAAGTTGAATTTGATGAAGTTCCACGGAGGAGTGCTCCATTTACTTTGAGATTTATCTTTCCTTTTCTATCCAACCCCATTATCAGGGACCCCCAAAAGAATACCCTTCCAGTTTTTGAAAGTGCTACTTTTAAAGCAGGAAGGACCTTACCATCATAAGGGTGTCATATCATGATTAATTCCTTTATTGATCTCAATACTTGTGAGAGGGTGAAATCATTGTTCTTGGATTCATTTAGGAAAATTCTCTTGTTTCTTTCAAGCCAGATATTCTAAAGCAAACAATGGCAGTGATGTAATTCCAAATTTGGAGAAGAGGAACTGAACGAAGTTTGAGATCTCGGCCTTTGATAAGATTGTTGATGGAATTAGGAAGCACCATAGAAAGATTGAACCTTTCAAGCAAGGAGTACCAAATTCTATTAGCATACTCACTGTGGATAAACAAGTGAGTGGTATCTTCTCCAACTTTGAGACAGAGAGGGCATTACGAGGGACAAAAGAAACCACGCTTGCAAAGGTTGGATTGAGTAAGAATTTTATCCAAATATGCAATCCATAGAAATGCATCAGCCTTTAGGAGGTCCCGTTTGAACCACACTTTTTGACGGGGAAAAGAAGAGACTTCTTTATTTCGAAGAGAGAGGATGGTGTATCCATCTTTGACGTTGTATTTTCTAGATTTAGCTCTTGTCCATATTAATGGATCATTGTGCCTACAGAAATGAAAAGGTTGGAGAGTTTTCAGTAGAGATTTATTTTCCTCCTGCAAATCATGGGGGACTTGTAGCTCAATCCAACCATTATGGTCTTGATTGATATAGTGTTGAACCAATGCACCAAATCTAACTTCACACCAAACTTGAAGATTGTTTAAATTATGGGAATTCAAGGGGGAGATAAGAATCCAAGCATCACTCCAGAATTTAGCTTTTGTGCCTCTGCCCATGGACCATCTCAGAAGGGGTTTGAGAATAACCAGAGCTTTGATCATGAGATTCCAAGTTTGAGAGCCAGCTAGATGGTTCCGGATAGTGAAGATCCTTTTTGGGAGCATGTTATCCAAATATTTTTCCTAAGAATAATGCTCGAAGGGCATGTGGGTCCGATAGCCTCCAGAAAGTTTGGCACCAAGGGCCAAATTCATGTCTTTGTTAAGCTTGAATTCCAATCCGCCCATCTCTTTTGGCAGACACGTGTTTTCCCACTTTACAAGAGGTATTTTCTTCTCCTCGGATGTGCCACTCCACAATTTTTTTGCTTGAATGGACCTGATTAGTTTACTTACATTGGATGGAATAGGAAGGACATACATCATATAGATAGGAACAACCTGAACACAAGATGATATCAATTGAATTCTGTCCAGCTAATGAGAGCCATTTACCTTTCCAGTGTCAAGTTTCTTTAGGATCTTGTCAATGGTTGTTTTCCATATATCCATAGAGTTTCTTCCTTGGAAAAGAGGAATTCCAAGATAGGAGCATGAGAGCGAGCCAGGACTGATATCAAGGATCCTGCAAATCAAAGTTTGAGACACTCTATTTGTGTTGAAAAAGAAAATTTTGGATTTTCTTTTATTAACTTGTTGATCAGAGGCTTCTTCGTAGAGATCCAGAGCATTTTTAAAGGCCTTAGCTTCATTGATAGTGGCTTGCCTAACAAGGCCAATATCATCAACAAATTGCAAGTGGGTAATTCTAGGTGCCTCATTAGTAGTAAGAATGCCATTCAACATTTTGCCAAACTCGAGAAAGAACAACCAACGGTTGGGAGAATATGCCATAATAGTGAGTAGGAAAGGCGAGAGAGGGTCACCTTGCCTGAGACCTCTGGAAGAGCTGAAAAAACCAACAGGCTCACAATTAACGAGGACAAAAAATCTTGCAGAACTTATGCAATTGAAGATCCATTTTCTCCACTCATGATTGAACCCGATTTTTTCAAGGACTTGCATGACAAAAACCCAGGTGACTATGTCAAAAGCCTTAGTCATATCCAATTTTATGAACATGTTCCTCGAATGTTGATGTTTAACCGAGTGCAAAAGCTCATGGGCTATAACAATGTCATATAAAATTTGTCTTCCTTCCACAAAGCCCCCTTATTCACGGGAGATGATATTGGGTAACAAGGATTTAAGCCTATTAGCAATAACCTTAGAGATACTATTATAAGAGACATTGCAAAGGGAAATAGGTCTGAAAGAGTCAAAAGCTTCTGCATTCTCATTTTTAGGAATGAGAGCAATTAAAGTGGAATTGAGTTGCTTTAAAATATCTTTGGTATCCCCCGATTCTTGAACCACTTCAACATCGTTTCCCACAATTTCCCAAAAATGTTGATAGAATCCAACAGGGAAACCATCAGAGCCCTATATTATGATATTATTAGAACTTATCATTTAAATTAATATATTATTTAATACGTAAAATTATAAAACATAGTGTGTAATTATATGTTTGGTGATTAAATTATAAAATTGTATGCTAGTTGCTAGAGTCAATTTAGTGTGTTCCACGCCAATGGGGTTTGGGTGGATCGGTTAAGACAGACGGTTGTGTCCGGATCCACCCAGGTTCAAATCTCGTTAGGCACGATCCCCTTCAGGGTGGTTTACTGGTGGTGGTGGGAGTTGCATCACCGGTAGGTTGCGACAGTTATCAGTGTTGGCGGGAGTTGCATCACCAATGGCCACGGCTCGTAGCTTCGGTTGGTGGTTATATCATGGTGCATTACCCAGTAGTGGTGAGGGTAGTGGGAGTATTTGCTGTCAGCTTTTGCACAGTAAAATATTAATAATGGAATGAATATTATCCTATAAATGTACAAAGTATCCTCAAAACGATGTGTCTGTCACTTTTCATGTACAGCCATGAATCTGTCAACAGTAGAATAGTCAGTATGGCTTTTAAACATATAATAACATATATTACACTTCAAAAATTGCCAGATTTAAAGTCAACATGTATTTAATACAAGGATATATAATTGTATTTCATCCCTATACAAAATAGATATCACATCATCATATCAATTTGATGTCAATTTTCACATAATTTAAGTTCCCAGTTTACTGTGTAAAAGGTCTTGTCATTCACACACTTTAGGCCAGGTTCTCACAAGCAGAAGTCCAAAGTGCACCATTTTCAGATACAAGTTGTCTTTTAAGCATTAACTTTGTCACCATTTTCCATCCCAGCTACTCCCATAAATTATGTACCTGCATATTTTCAACAAATGTGAGGCTCAAGAAACAAACATTGAATTGAAATGAGAAATCAAATCAAATTGAACTTCAAATATGAGTATTGAAATAAAATATCATAAATCTTGATCCACCCCTATCAGTTTCACCCAATCAAAAACAAGCACAAGGATCAACCAATTTTACCCAATCAAAAAAAAGCACAGGGATCACTCAACTACAACACTTTTCATATCTCCTATAAATCTAGTTCCTCAACTGCTCTGAAATTTTATTCAGTTAGAGCTATTTTGCTAGTGCATGACAATTACAGTTCCAAGCTGCCATAATCAACTGTTATTCCACATCATAGTGCCACATACAGTAAGTTCTTAACTCTGTTCTTATATTGATGCACATTCATTTAATTTTAATTTTTTTTTATTGTCAATCTCCATATGGGAAAAAACCTGATGATCCCAAAAATCTGTCAAAAGAAGCGCTTGAGAATTCTCTACAGCCCAATCTACTTTGCAAACTAATTCATGTAAGATGTATATTAACAAGTAATTCCAGTCTAAATTAATGAAAACTGTATTTCACATTTATACAGTCAAAGTATGTATCCCCTTGCTGGTGCATACTTTATGCTGCCTTTTCATGTAGACGTATATTAACAAGTTATTCCAGTCTAAATTAATTAAATCTGTATTTCATATTTACGAGTAGATGTATGTTCCCTGCTGGTGCATACTTTATGCTGCCTTTTCATGTAAGATGTATATTAATAAGTAATTCCAGACTAAATACATGAAATCTGTATTTCATATTTACAAGAAGCTGTATGTTCTGTAGACGTATATTTACAAGAAATTCCAGGCTAAATTACGGAAAGGCTCTATGGCAGGGGAGGCAGTCATGGTGCACCCACACTTTGGCGGATTATAGTGGACATTAAAAAAAACATTGTAATCACAAAAATCCGTCAAAAGAAGCGCGAGAATTCTCTACAGCCCCATCTCCTTTGCCAACACATTTGACACGCAGATCACCGTACACATGAACTGGAGTGTGAGGTGTCTCAAATTCCGAATTTTCATGGTGCGGACCAATAGCTGTTAGTAGAACCCCCCACAGTTTACTGTATTCGCTGCCACTTATCACTAAAACAATCACTGTTTCCGAGGACAGCGAAATCCACACATAGGTATATGGTAGTAATAAACAACCACTAATTTTCATGTAGATGTTTATTAACAAGTAATTCCAGACTAAATTAATGAAACCTGTATTTCATATTTACAAGTAGCTGTGTGTTCTGTAGACGTATATTTACAAGAAATTCCAGGCTGAATTACGGAAAGGCTCTGTATTTGCAAATAGATATATAAGAAATATACATCTACTTGTAAAGATACATCTACAGAATACACATCTGGATCTAAATATACATCTACAGAATATACAACGACAAAAAAGGCAGCATAAATAATACAGTTACGTGAAAATGAAGCATTAAATATACAACTACATGAAAAGGCAGCATAAAATATGCATCTAACATGTAATTTTTTGTAAGTATATATATACATATTTCTTCAATTTAGCCTGGAATTACTTGTAAATATAAATCTAATAGTACACATACATCTGCAGGTTTCATTACTTTAGACTGGAATTACTTGTTGATATACATCTTACATGAATTAGTTTGCAAAGTAGATTGGGCTGTAGAGAATTACTTGGGCAGCATAAAGTATACAGTTTCAATAATTTAGCTCAATTACTTTTGAATATTCATCTACATTTAGAGGCAGCATAAAGTATACAGTTTCATTAATTTAGCTCAGAATTACTTGTGAATATTCATCTACCTTTGATTTTTGAAGTATCCATTGCTCAGAACATAGGCACTCATATCAAATGGCTGCACTTGAGAATTACGTTTGATGATTCAATATGCTGAATATCTCATTGTTGTAAGTTACATCGGTTTGGTGAATTTAACTATATTAGCAGGTTTTTATTGACATCATGAGGAGAAGGCAGCTTCCAAAAAGAGTAAGACCTGCATGTGCCAAAATTAGGGGAGCAAGATTTCCGCCAAGTGAAGAACGTGAAGAAGAGGCTATCAATACCCCACCTCAAGATGCCAATGACACACCACATGAAGAAGTAAATGTCAAGCAATAAGAGTGAGCCCTTGACACAAAATGTGTCAAAGCCAAGATACGATTGGAACAAGTCGATATGAATAATGCCATGAAAGATGTTGAAGATTATGGATACTCTACACGTTGCTACTGCTGCAAAAAAAAATGGGGTATACCAGACCACCCTTACTTCTTGGCTAATGGGCATTACCACCACTAAAAGAAAGGGTCCACCAACAATTCTAACAGAAGAAGAAGAGATGGAGATAGTGAGTTGGTGTCATGAAATGGCTGACATGGGACATGGGTTAGAAATTATACAACTTAAGACATGTGTGGCACAAATCTGCGAAACAAGGTCTAACCCATTCACGGATGGTTTTCCGGGTAAGTCATGGTGGGCAGGTTTTAAAAAAAGACACCCGGATCTAACATTAAGGACAGCTGAAGGCCTTGATAAGGATCGAGCAGTGTGTTTGAGGCCATCAATTGTCAGTTCCTTCTACATTAATTTGTCTAAAGCTTATGAGGCCAACCCATATGGACCAAACCGAATATGGAATTGTGATGAAACTGGATTACAAGCAGGGAGGAACTGCGGTATGAGAGTGCTTGCTAAAAGGGGTAGTAGGAGTGTGCCATATATCATCCCAAAAAGTAGAGAATGGATTACCATTTTGTGTTGTGTAAATGCTGCTGGACAAAGTATTCCAGGATTCTATCTTTTTAAGGGGAAGAGCCATTTAGAAAATTATATTGCAGGTTGTGAGCCTGGAGCTTGCATGGCAACACAATCACATGCATGGATGACAAAAGATTTATTCATGAATTGGTTACATCACTTTGCATCATCTATACCTGGTGGAGTGTCTCCTACCAATAGGCATTTACTAATTTTTGATGGCCATGGTTCACATGTTGCTTTGGGGACAATTCAAGAAGCCAGGAGTTTGGGGATTGATTTATTAACATTGCCTGCACACACCTCTCATAAATTACAGCCATTGGATGTGAGTGTCTTTGCTCCATTCAAAACATACTTCAAGGAGGAGAGACGCAAATGGATAGTTGCAAACCATGGGATAGATGTGAAAAGGGCTGAATTAGCAGAGTTAGGGAGCAAAGCATTCAGAATGGCTCTTACACCTAGCAACATTAAATCAGGATTCAAAAGAACAGGGATATGGCCTCTTAATCCCAATGCCTTGGATGAAGACATGGCACCAAGCAGAACATTTGACACATCTTTTCAAGATGATGCTGGTGCAGCAGAAAATATGCTTCATCTATCTAGGGTTGATTTAGAGGAAGTGAAGATGCTCAGATGGTGCCTAACACACAATTGGAGAAAGAATCAGAACCTCAGCAGATGGAGATAAATATAAATGAATGTGTTGCTCAACAATTGGAAACTCCAAACAGAATTAATCAAATCGATGAATCACTATCTTTGCCCACAGAAGAAAGCCCACCCGATTGGATGAAAGAAGCAGCTCTTAATCTTGGTGTCAACTTGAACTTCAATAATGAAGAGGTCAGCCTCTCTTTACCCTCTCAACCAGCAGTACTTCATGACTCAGATTTGGTGCACTACTATGTTGGCAGTCAACCTGAAGATAATGATGCAGATTCACAGTTAGAGGTAGCAGGGGTATTAGGGGCAGATTCGAACCAAACTTGTGAGGCAAACCAAGGACAGAAAACTCTTGGTAGATTCTTGAAACTCCCTGTGGAAAAGGTTAGAGAATCATCAAGGTCAAATAGTGCTTCTGGTATAAGATTGAGTAGGGAATCTCTACTAATTACAGCAGATCAGTACATGGAGCTTCTGGTTGAGAAAGAGAACAGAAAAAAAGAAATAGATGAATTAAAGCAAAGAAAAAAGGAACAAATCCAAGAAGAAGAATTTGAGCGAATTGTTGAAAGGGAGAGGAAGGAGCGAGGAAAAGATTGAAAAAGAATATAGAAGGAAAACAAAGGAGCACCAAAAGTTGATTCAAAGGCGGGAAAGGGAGCAGAGAAAGGAACGCAGGAAAGGATTCAAAGGGATCGAGATAAAGGAGAAGGAGTTTGAGAAGGCAAGAAGAGAGTTAGAAAGGAAAAGGAGATTGAGCGGTCAATTAATCCTTTTCTGATCAACACCAATCTTAAGAGAATTAATGGGCATACATTGCCCTTTATCGATTTCAACACATATCTGTGATCGGAGTGAATGCTTCTCAGTTCGATCCATTTCCAACTACGCCTGCGAGGGATGTCAACATTGGGAGGCAATTGCAAAGTAACACCCCAGCTTCAACCTCAACTGCAGATTCAACGCCGCCCTTCCTCGGATTTTGGAAATAATATTTTCGAAAGTTAATATTTAATTTTGAGGGCTGAATTTTTGATGTGTGGAATTGGCCTTTCGATTTAAAAAGTACAATATAGTAGTAGTAGTTATATGGCCCAAGTATATTGTATGGCCATGTTTTTGTAATGGACAATGGAATGTTTACTGAATGAATATATATGTCTTCCAAGTTATGTGATAACCTTTTTGAAAGATTTAAACTCCTATTGTTTCTGAAAATTACTTTGAGTAACATTGATGGTAAATGTCATTAAAGTAACACCACGAAGCCAATAACACAATCTCAAGTAGAAAGAGAAATACGTGATAGTTACATCACTTTGCCTCAATGAGGGTAAAAACCTCACCTACTGGAAGCATATGGACTGTAGATATTCAAAGAGAATCAAACAATTGCCAAACTAAAAAATGTGTTGATAACAACAAGCATATGCACTTCCATTATCAGTCACTCCAACAAGCATAACAACACCAGTGCAAGACAAGTACAAATTATATTATCAGATTTTAATATGTAAAATCACCAAATTATACGAATCAGTTACTAATAATAGGGGTTGCCATGTCCTTTGACAAATCAGCCTCTTCGACTTTCTTGTAACATTCGAAGGCTTTTATCAACTATGATTGAAATATATTCAGTTATAAATCATATCCGATTATAAATCGATCTCATACTAGTGTAGTTTGAATCAATCAACTCCATTTCATTTATTGCTCAAGGAGCCTAACCCCTTGATTACCTTTAAATATGAACAATTTTCCAATCTTCACATTAAAACGACTAAGGAGGGTTACCATAAAAGAAGTAAATGGCTAAGAACAGAACAGTGTACAGAACGAAACCTCTTTTGAAGCATCCACGGCAAGATTCAAATGACTATTTCTAGTTTTGAAGGAAGCAAAGTTAAAATATCACTTCAAGTAGATATTATTGCTGAAGAAAGAAAACAGAAGTACACTCAGAAGTATGACTAGCTCCCAACACAGAGGTGGTCAGTGTAAACACCCACACACAAAAATCTCAGGCCGAAACATTAGGCAGCTCTGTTGTTAAACTTACCATATCCCTATGCGTGGATTTCACAGTTGTCGAAAACAGCGAAGGAGATGGGGCTGTAGAGAATTCTCACGCGCTTCTTTTGACAGATTTTTGTGATTACTGGTGATTTTAAATGTTCAGTTTAGTGTCCCAAAGTTTGGGTGCACCGGGACTGGATCCCCTCTCATACAGTAAGACACTAACCTTATTCTCTGGGCAATAAACAGAAATCCAAAAAAATTGAGTATAGCAGACTAGGATAGCTGAGATTCTGATGTGTCGAAGCAGCTACATTCAATTACAGTATCAGATTAAAAAGGCAGCTACATTCAATTACTGATGTCAGATTACAAGGCAGCTACATTCAATTACGGTATCAGTGATCAGTAGGTGGTCATCTTCTTATAGGAACCTTACTAATGGTCGTGGCATCAAACTTGTCGGTGCGGATTTTAGAGAACCACTGAACTGTTTTTACATTCATTCAACAAGTATAATGTATATCAAACAATGGGTATGTGCCTGTTGCTATGAGGTTCAAGAAATAGGAGGGTTACAATTGTGTCAGAGAGAGGAAAAGGGAAGGATCAAACCAAATTTTACGCTGCCAAATGCACAAGTTCCATTAAGAGTGATCGAGAAGTAGAGGAGATAAAATGTAATGTCTTAAAAAGAATGGAAGCGTCCGTGTACATAGCTACAACAATGGAAACGTGAGAGCAAAAATCACACTTTGAGCACGCTCAGTTGAGCACAATCGAATGCTACAATGATACAATGATACAATACTCACGCGCTTATTTTGACATATTTTATATAAATTCAACAAGTAAAAAGATTCAACTCTCACGCACTTCTTTTGACACATTTTTGGATCACCCAGCTTTTTTTAATGTTCAGTATATTGTAATTTTCAGAAACAATAGGAGTTTAAGTCTTTGCGAGAAGGAATCACGTAACTAGGAAGACATATAACACAATCTACCAGTACAGAAGAAGTATTAGTAATTGTTTCTATCACTGCCTCAGTGAGGGTTAAAACCTCACCTATTAGAACCGAATCGACTGTTAATATTCGAAGAGAATCAAACAATTTCCAAGCTCTTTTGATGTGTTGATAAACACATTTGAAGGAATGTGTCTGCATCTGCGTGGATCATTCTCCGTCAACCGAACGAGCTCCTCCCCACCACTGCAAGACGCGTACAGAAAAAACTGTCGGTTTTCATATGTAAAACCACCAAATCAAATTGAACTTCACTTTAAAACGACTAAGGAGGGTTTGTCTAAAAGAAGTAAATGACACAGAACAGAACATTGTACAGAACGAAACCTGTCTTGAAGCATCCACGGCAAGATTGAAGATGGCAGATCAGAAGGATTATAACTGAAACACTGAGTTATTGCTGAAGAAAGAAGTCGCAAGTATGAGTAGCTCCCAACGCCGTAGCCGTAAGCATGAACACGTGAAGTCGCAAGAAGAAAATTATCACGCCAAAACCGTAGACATTCCCCTCCTGGTCCGATGGCTTCCACTGTTTTGTTGCATTCTTTGCTGGTTCGAGCGGTATACAGTCTATCTGCTGGAGGCGGTTTGGGAGTAGGTGGCGCCATGAAGCACAAGCATTGAATCCGCGTGGTGGCGTCTTGATGTCGTTTGCTTGGTTGACACGGCGCCTTAACCATTTATGACATCCATATCCCTATGCGCGGATTTCCCTGTCCTCAATATACAGTGAGTTAATGTGCCTTAAGTGGCATCGAATATAGTAACCGGTGGGGGGTGACATTCACCGGATTTGGTCAAGCGCGCGAAAACGTAGTTTTTTGGACACCTCACACTCCAGCTCATGCGTACGGAGATCTACGTGTCTGCTGAGTTGGCAAAGGCGATGAGTGTGCAGAGAATTTTGGCGCGCTTCTTTTGACGGATTTTTGTGATTCATCTGTTTTTTTTCTGTTGCAAATAGTGCGCCAAAGTTAGGGTGCACCGCTGTCTTGTCTCTGTAAATGAATGATGAAGATTCTAGAGTATTTGTAGTTTGTTTGTGTGTAAAAGCTACCCCTGGGTTGAAATTGTTAGGGAAGTGAGGTTCGTGTTTAAGTATTGTTTTGTGAAAGTGATGGAGGCCTTCTCATTCTCGCTCTCCACAGCCAATTTTGGATTTAAGGCGGGGCAGGAAGTCGGAGATGCCAGACCCAGGAAACCCCATTGTCTCACACCCAAATTGACATCATCTCTCGCACGGAAATTACAAGCCATGGTTCGTCGTTAGATTCTATTTGACATCATCGCTTCTGTGAAATGACTTCATTTACACTTTCTCAACATCTTTGGCCAGTTTTTAATTTTTGAGTGATGGTGGTACTTCATTCTCAGCCAAGTAAAAATAATACAAAGACAGACTCCAATTACGAGCCTGGCCCTCTGGATAGTGTGTTCCTCTCCTTCTTCAGAGCAAAAATGGTCAAGGTTAGACTTTTCATATTCATTTTTCTTTTTGATTTCAGGGAATAGTGGCATTGCCTCTGCTAACTTATCTTACTTTTCTAAATCTAGGTGTTCCAAATATTCCGCTTCCTTTTTGAAGGCTAAGTTGTGCATTTTCCTCATTCTTATTGAAAGTCGTCTTTCATCAAAGAAAACTTCCACAAATCCTCTAATATGGTTTGAAGATATTATTCAGCATAATCATATAAAAAGCTAGAACATTAGTTAAACAACATTACTAGAAACTCATCAGTGACAAGGGCATATCTTTCTCTCAAATCATAATTTCATGGTATCCATTTCTCAAATCAGTTTTAGAAACGATGGCCTCTCCCTACAAACTATAGACATCAATTTATTGAAGTGGATACTAATAAGAAACTTTGCTCAGTGATCGTTAATCCATATGCACTTTGCGAGTACCATCAACAAGATAGAGTTCTATATGTTAGATATGCGACAACAAGGTTAAATGTTGGACCCCTTTGTGTCACGGTTTGTAGCTCACCGCATGAAGGGGGTGGTGGGGGCTTGCCCCCACTACTACTATCGCAGGGGTTTGGGGGCGACGACATGTTATGGAGCCCTCCCTAACAGGGGTTTGGGAGCGGAGCCCTCAACACAAAAATTAAGGAGTTTAGGAAGGAAAATCCTAATGGCATTTTTCCACTCTATTTTTAGTAGGAGGAATCCTAACAACACTTTGCCAATTAGGTGTATTTATCTTTGTGGAGAGCCAAAGTAGCTCATATAACAAGTTCACATGTAATCTGTTGAAATATACTTAGAGGAATATAACTTATAACTTGAAAAATTAATAAAAATTTGCAGCAAATGATATTCTGATTTTTCTAGAATAAAACCCAAATAGGGCAGTGAACTGAAAAATAATGATAACTTGCAAACCACTTGTCCAAATCACACGAAATTTTATAGAGAGATTGTTGATATGATAACAAACACTAGAAAAATATTTTTGGATTTTTCTGAATAATAGATAACTATCCAGTAAATTTCAGAATGCCCTAAATTGCTGAAATATTTCAAAAATTTATAACTATCTCGAATACAATTGATACAAATATGAATTTTTGGAAATAACATCTACACAATATATAGAAATGATCCCAACCTCCAAATATGAAAATGGGCACCTGGAAACCCTAGAAAAACCAGCTGCAATCTCCTAGGGTTGACGTCTCCCTATGAAAGCTATGTTGCTAGGATACGGATACGAGTATCGGTTTGGATACGATACGATACACATGATACGTCAATTTTAAAAACACTTGGATACGATACGTCCGTACATATATATTAAAAATTAAATATATATATATATATATATATATATATATTATATTTATTTTTTTTATGTACATCTACTCATTTTACTCATTTTTAGTCCATAAAAACTGAAATAGTAATACAAAACTTGAATCAATGTTCAAAACATTCAATATACTGATTACTTAAGACTTTGCATTTTTATTGATCATGTGGCTACCATACATATGATATACGTATATCATGTCAACATGAATATGAACAAAACTTGAAATTTGAAAAATATACTAGGATCCATGTTCAAATTTTCAGAACATACAATATACTTAAGAATTTACATTTCATATTTATTGTAGGATACATATTTACTTAAAAATGAAATAAAACTTTAAAAAATGAAATAAAACTTAAAAAAGACATATTTATTGCAGGATACGTATGGGATACGTCACGAGATACGTTTGTACATATCCGTGACGTATCTTGTGTTATCCGTGCACGTATCAAGCACATATCCGTATCGTATCCGTATCCGATACGTATCAAAGGGGATTCGAGGGGGTCTTGGGTGTATCCATGCTTTCTAGTATGAAAGGGGTTGGAAACCCTCCAAAACTCCTCCAAAAGCTACGCCAAACTTGCCCTAAGCGTTGGGAAAAATATGAAATGCAAATGGCTGAAATATATGGACAAATGATCTTCCTTGACCTCTGAAGTCAACTTTTGAAAACCCTCGGAAAACCCTCGTAGAATCTTCCTGAAAATTTACTTTGAATGGGCTCCAAATTAGCAAACTGGGGTGGATCTTTCACCGCCGAAGAGTGCTCTGCTAGCTAGGAGTGGATCTCTCACCACCGAAGCTAGGGTTCCTGTGGGATCTTACTCCACAAGCAAAGAGAAATGCAAACAATAGTTGCTCCAATATTAAAAGATGCGTGTGTATGAATGACCTCTTCTTCTCCCCAACACCACCTTTTATAACTTTCCAATGCAACAAAGTGCCCAAAAAAACCCTAATCGACCCCAGGGAAAACCCACATGAACATAAAGTAACTTAAGTTACTTTTTCCCCCTAGGCGCCAAAAGTGACCCCAACGAAGAAATAAAATCATAAAGTACCATGAGTTCCCCCTCAACGACAAAATATAACAATAATTCCCACCAAGTTGTCCAATACTAATGTCAACGATAAAATATAACATAAAGCAAGGTGGTAATCGACGGATATCCATACCCAATAGCCTCCAACGTCGTTAGCCCCTCGGGTATGACCAAGGCTAAGATTGAAAAATGGCCATTAGGCCCTTGGTGAAGGAATGGGGACATTACAGTCCTCCCTTCCCGAAATTTGCTTGTCCCCAAGCAAATGCAAACTAGGATGTTGTAAAATCTTCTCTCCCTCCCAAGTAGCATCCTCAAGTGGCAAGTCTCTCCACCGCACTAAGTACTCTGTGATCATCCTATTCCTGAGCTTCCTTTGTCGCACCTCAATGATAGATTCAGGTTCCAAAACCAACTTCCCTCATCGTCCGGTGGTGGTAAATCCGTTGAAGACACAATTGTAATGCCCACACTAGCAACACAAATATATATTTTTTCAACTTGAAAACTTATAACACTTATCAACAACACTTACATTATCACTTGGGCCCACATAACAATAACACAATGCCGAACCAAAACACAACATGCGTCACTTCGCATGTATCTCCAAAACAAGGAGATGATAATACTAACAAAACATTAGAAATGAGAAAAATAATACCGTAAGCCATAACATGGCTTGTCAAGGGGAAATGGTGCCAATACTTCCACTTATCCCTCCACTAAGGAAGGGAGACTAGCCTTTGGTTCCTCCAAGAAGTCATGCAACCACACATGAAACACACTTATCCCTCCACACTTATCGCTCCACTAAGACTAGTCTCACCAACCTTTGTTTCCTCCAAAAATAAACAAGAAAACCCATACACCATAATAACACTTATCCCTCCACCTTTGGCAATGCAAGTCCCCAACATACACACATACAAAGCATACTTCATGCATACAAGGAAAATACAACACATCCATCAATGCACATGCATTCCAAATAGAAACCAATTAAATCCACCAAGGTTAATCATTAAGAGAAGGAGAAAATACATTCAATCAAATATGTATCACCATGTCAAGCCTTTGTAAGAGGCTTAAAGGAGAGAGGATTGAGAACATTCATAACATTAGCACGCACTACCAAGCCTCTAATGGCTTGCAAAGGGAACTAGGGTCAATCCATGCCACTTATCGCTCCACTAAGGTATGGGGCATAAGTTCTTGGTTCCTCCAGTAAAATAAAATGCATGCCACTTATCCCTCCACCTGGTTTATTACAAAACCCACTTATCGCTCCACTAGAACAAAGCCCACATACCTTTGGTTCCTCCTTAATGTAACACAAGTTTTACTTCAATTTTTATCTTTACTTATCCCTCCATAATGACCCTACCTTCCCCATACACACAAAACACTTGTTAGTCTCACAATGAGTACTAAACAAGTACACAACATATAAGAAATCCACATACTACTCAATGAGCATTAAATAACATACATCCCATCAAATGATGGAAAAATAAAATAGGAATTTACAAGAATGAAGAGAGAGAGAGAGAGAGTGAGATCTTTGACCATCACTAAGCACATCACATGGCTTGCTTTATAGTCATATAAATCTTGTGTGTTAAACATGGATTAAGGAAAATAGTACTCCTTCAAACTCATAATCACATGAATGGAGTAACAATAACTCACAACACATTGGTTTCAACAAGCATAGTACCAAAAATAAGGAGGGACCAATAGATGAATAAGAGAGATGGATAACCCACAAGATACATAAAATAAAATAATTTACTTTTCCTTTTTAGATTACTTGATCAATTACCACCTTTGTTTTTAAACTTGGTCATGAATGTGAACAAGGCTCCTTCCTTGAATATTACAAGTTTCCATTGTTAGAATGTTGATCACTTAGGATACGTACCATTATTTTCATTTTCTTCAAGATCATATTAAACATTTTTAACCGCTTGACCTCATTCAAGGTGTGTGAGATATCCAAAACAATCGCACCAAAATTCATTTCATTTACTTTTGTTCGTAATTCATTTACATTCTTTACTTTTGTCTTAGGTTGGCATCATTTTAGAAACACTACGAAACATATAATATTACTTCTTCCCTTGGTGAAAATAAGCTTTCGAGGGGTATTATCTCATACAACATACATCTTTTTATTGCACTTTGACAACTTAAGAATTTAAGGTATATGTTTTACATGTGGGACATTCAATATAATAATATGAATTTAAATGCCTTCTACAACACTATTCCTCTCATGGGCAACATGTGTTAGGGGTCCTTAACCAAAATCCTCTAAGAGATCCACAAAGTATTAACTTTGTTAATGCTCAAGGGGTTTAAGCTCTACCATGAGACAAAACTTATGGTAATCAATTACCCATGCCTCACAAACTTTTGCACAAACTAAGGTACTTTGATACTTCTTATGAGGTGACACTTCTATTTGCAAGGAGCTTAAGGGGTTCAAATTTCGTAGTTCCAAGTGTAGGAAACTAGGACCTAGGCTTCAATTGTGTCGTTTAAATTTCTTTAATGAGATTATTTGGAAGTGAAACACCCAAAATATATTCACACGGATTTGGATACTCACAAGAGTATTAAGGACCATACACCAGATGAGGATTAGTTTGTTCAAGGGGGATCTAGAACTACGACATCTAGGAGTAAGGATCGTATTCCCACTCAAAGAGATAGGATACACATAGTGTAGTCATGTCCTCGCACAAATGTACCTAAGCCATGGAAATGGGATAACAAGGCTTGTTCCAAGTACAAAACTAGGAAACAATTGACAATAGGTTAAAACTTGGTCATAACACGATAAGGGTCTTCGTACTTAACAAGATTTGACTGGGAGTGAAGTATGATAAGAGGGTTATAACTCATTTCATTTAGGTGGCCAAGGCAAGGTAACTTTCAACCAATGATTTAAGTTTTTAGGATGGAAAACTATAATTAGTATGGTAATGATTGTTTTAATAACTCAATCTCACTGAACAACATTCAATAACAACGGAAAACAACCTTCAATATACACATGAAATAGCTAACATTTAATTTATTTTCAATTTTCTCCTTTCAAAATCGTAAATAATTACAATTATTCAAAATACAAAACATCACATCATTTTATACATTTTACAAGTTTAAATACAACTATAAAGACAATTTCCTTCATTTATCTTACTTGTCGTGTTACCTACAACCTGCAACAACCATTAGAGCATGGGTCAGTGAAAGACGCTGGCATGGAATTCTCCTACCATCAAGCACAATTCATGATTGCTAATTTTTTTTTGCGTAATTAAATACAACACTTTACACATACAAGAGAGACACTAGGTACTTTTAATTTCTTTTCATTTTCAAAAAATAGTGAGATAGGGAGAGGAGAGAGAAATACATCATTTTCCTAAAGTCAAATTTATCAAAAAAACAACCAAATGGAGATTCATGACATCATATGTTAGTGCCTACGTGTTTTTCCGCCAATGAGTTAACTTAATATGGGTCCACGACAGTGTTTTCTGATTTTGTTGCTAGTTTGCAAAACGTCCAAATTTAGCCCAAGTGGCTATAAAACCACGTTCGAAAACCAATTTCCGATGGTCAAAGCACCACAATACCAATTCTATACATTAACCTATATATAGGAATTCACTGGAGTTGACGGAACTTAGAATTGGTGAACTGGGTATAAATGGTGGCTACTTTTTGGGGTCACCGGTCATAGTTGGACT
The DNA here is from genome assembly GCA_018340775.1 of Taxus wallichiana var. yunnanensis. Taxonomy (NCBI): domain Eukaryota; kingdom Viridiplantae; phylum Streptophyta; class Pinopsida; order Cupressales; family Taxaceae; genus Taxus; species Taxus wallichiana. Next base: position 323,974,837 of record CM031242.1, on the reverse strand, counting down.
AGTTTGGTCTAGTCATTCAACGACCGGAGGCCTACAAAACCCTTTTGCAAAACTAACTAATGAGGTGTTTTTCTCAAAACTAATGGTGGAAAACAATTGTTTGTGTAGAAATATTAGAGGTTTACGAAACCGATATCCATTTCATCACTCGAGGCGCAAATGGCAAGCCAAAACCAAACTCAACTTTTAAGTTTCAGCAGCTTCCCAAGACTGCAAAAATGGCTAATAGGGATCCTAGAGGGGTTACGAAATGTGTTAAAACTAACCTGTGAGGTCATCCCATGATTCAAAACAATACCCCACATGAAAGGTACCCATTCAAAGCTAAAGTTCCTTGTTTTTGGGGTTGAAAAAAGATGTTTTGCGAATCTCGAAAAAACTCGTTTTATTTCTTTTTGCAAGTAAACTATTGGTTTGTTTAATTGAAACTCACTCTCAACTTGCCAATTCAAGCGACATAATTATCTAGTCTTATTACTATGGCTTGCCAAACATCTTACTATATGGTTTGAGAGTACAGGTGTTGATATGATTAATCAAACAGGTTGAATGGGAAGAAGTAAATATTTTTCTACGGTTTGTACTACGATTTATTTAATTAAACTGAAGGCTTAGCCTTACTTTTATTAAAATTTCGATATCATTGCAAAAAGGAAAACTAGAAATACAAAAATTATGCAAGATGAGGATGAGAAAACCATGCCTCTTAATCCAAGCTGGCGAGACGCTACACAAGGTTCTCCAAGAAGTTTTATTCCTGACCCGTGAAAGCTCCACATTAAGGCATTTCGTCAAGCGGTTCCCGGGCTTTGTCTAAGCTTCCACATTTTGCATTCATGTCCTCAACATACTTCACTATGACGCCTACAAAACCCCATCCTTCTCCAATATGGTTTGGTGAATGTCCATACTCCATTCCAAAACTATGAAGGCATTTTTTTCACATCTTCCTATCATTGCAGATCCCAAACCATGTTTTATTAAGGCATTTTGACAAGTAGCTCAAGTGCCTTGTCTTATTTCCATTTTTTTTATAAACGATTTACCGTTATCAACATTGCTACATTTTACTTATATGTTTTCCCAAATACGCTCCCACATTTCCAATGTTCCAGCAAGAAGAACCAACAGATGCCTATGCCATTTGTTGTCAAAACCTCATATACAGTAATACTAACTCATAAAATGTCAATTCCTTCCATTTCTACTTTCAAACTCACTGCATTAAATAGAGAGAGGTAAGTTGAATGAGGCGCTACAAGATTGCTTACTACACGTAGCCCGTTGCCATTGTTGTTGTTGGGCAGGAAGGTTTAATCACAACTAGCTTCAATGCTCCTATAGGCACGGTTGGGAGGCGTTGGCTAATGGTAAAACTCAACATTGAATAGCAAACAAAGCAACCATACTATAATATAATATACAAGTTATTTACCGTAGGCAGCCAAATTCAAAGTGGAGCGGTTGAGTCATCCCGTAATGCAAGGGCAAGAATATGGATGAGCCAACTATTGCTAACCATGCCCCAACACGTATCAAGTAGGAAGTGGTCCTTACAACATTCTATTCAGGCATTTTGAATAGTTTACAAGCACCCACGTTTACATACACCTGTAAATAACTCATTGGTTTCTCATCCTGCAAACATGGCGCCCCATTTTAGAAAAACATTCCAGTATTTCTTTACTACTTAAACCATTCTCCAATGAGCTGCAACAAGGAATGCATGGGAGGAGTAGGTCTGGCTGGGAACGCACCTCCCAAAGCATTTGGTAGGAGATTTAATGCCACTTAAGGAGATAAACAACTACATGTCCCTTGAAGTGCAGGCATCGTGTCAGGAAGCAGTAGAATGATTGCAAAACTTCCCATCCCGCACTCAAGTTCCACCAACCGCCATCAATTCCTGCCCACCTACTAGACAAAGTATTTTGGTACTTTATTAAATATTTCATTCATTTATTTGTTTTTTTGTTATGTTATAAAAATAATTTGTTTTATTTATTTTATTAGTTTATTTATTTTTATTACTAGTTTATATGTTAAATTTTGATTACATTGTTATTATAATTTTTTAAAAAATTTTAATTTGATATGTTTATATACGTATATTTTATTTTAATCATCAAATATTATTATTATCCGGGCTTTGTTTTTTTAAAATAAAATTATTTAATATTTTGAAGATGGAAGTATATATAAAATATCTTGGAAGTATTTAATATAAACATTTAAGTATAAGATTAGTTTTATATATATACCCTTTTATTTTTTCTTATACTTTAAGTTATATTTTATGTATATACTTCTAGGATGTTTGAGAGTGGTTTCAGACATCAAGGAGATCAAATGCAAAATCTAGATTTTGGATGGCTCTCCCAAATTTCAGACTCAACCAATTTCAGGTTCCCTAATTTCAGACTTAGCCCATTTTCAGGTTCCCATGGAATTTGGTCTCGATTCAACTAACTTATAAATGTGAGTGCATTCCGACAACACCAAATTGGGGTGTTTGGAAAGACAAGTTACTTTGCAAAGCAACCCACACCTTCACCGGTTAGGTGTAAAAGAGTGGGGCATTACAACAATATGCTGTCCTAGTGCCTTTTTGAGGCATGAAACATGAAAAAAATTGTGTATCTTGTTGTGTTCGGGAAGCTCCAACTCATATGCGACTGCCCCAACCCTTCGTGCTATCCTCTGTAGGGTCCATGAACTGCGGTTTCAACGTCTTTGTCTGCTCTACTTAATGGAGGATTTCCTGTAGGGCTGCCAACGTAGGAAGACTAAATCTCCCACCTCAAAAGACCTCTCTTTGTGCCTATTTGCATAAATCTTCTGCTGATTCGATGCTTTCTGGAGGTTTTCCTTGAGGGCCTTAAGAATATCGTGGTTCTCCTATAACCAATCGCGAGCTTTGGGAGCTCGACTATCTGACAATACTAGATCTGTGAATGATGTAGCATCATACTCGTACAATGCCTGTAAAGGAGTCATGCCAATGCTCATTTGGTAGATGGTATTGTAGCAATACTCACCCATGTGTAGCCATCTAATCCATGCACGCTGATGTCCTGTCACATAGCTATGCAAATAGCCCTCTATCCACTTATCTACTGTCTCTGTTTGCCTGTCCGTCTGTGGATGATAACTAGTGCCAGGAGTCAATTCCGTCCCTACAAGTCTAAAAATCTCCTGCCAAAAAGTGCTCATAAAGATTTTGTCCCTGTTGCTGACAATGTTTTTAGGCAAACCATAAAGCCTAAAAATACGATATAGAATATCTTAGCCACCTGTGGTGCCTTATGCCCCTTAGGCATAGAAAAGAAATGGGCATACTTGGTTAACCTATCAACCACCACATATATACAATCATGCCGTGTACTGAGGGAAGCCCTGTGATAAAATCCATGGATATGCTCTCCCACTTTTGCTCTAGAATAGGAAGAGGTTGTAGTAGTCTGCTGGAAAAGAATGCTCGGCTTTGGTTTGTTGGCAAACCACACACTCTCTAATATGGTTAAGGACGTCATCCTTCAACCCCTTCCATGCAAATCTCTCCCTGATGTACCTGTAGGTCTTGAAATACCTGGATGTCCCGCTAGGGGTGTATCATGCACTGCTCGAAGGATCTTCTCTTTCATCTTGGATTCTGGTACAAGGAAAATCCTATCCTTGTAGTATATGAGGTCATCCAAGATCCTGTATCTATCATCTGTATAATGCCATCCATGATCTCACATGCAAACTGATTTTTGGAATACTCAACAAGTATGTGAGCCTTCCAATCTGCTGAAATATCAGACATAGAACTAAGCATAGAAGTAAGGTGAGGCCTCCTAGATAATGCATCAACAACAACATTATTCTTACCTTTGGTGTACTCTATGTCGAAGTCATATGTTTGCACCTTATTCACCCATCTCTCTTGCGGTCGTTGAGATCCTTCTGCCCCAGGAAGAACCTCAAATTGTTGTGATCCGTACGAACCACGAATTTGCTGCCCACAAGGCATTGTCTAAATTTGGCCAAAGCATGCATAATGGCCAACATCTCTTTGTCGTAAATCGAGTACCCCCTCTCCACAGGGCTCAATTTCGACTCTCGTAGGCAATGGGATGCCTATCCTACATAAGAACTGATCCAATACCCTCACCTGATGCGTCACATTCAAGTATGAATGGACGAGAGAAATCTGGCAATGCAAGAACGAGACATGAACTCATCACCCCTTAAGGTGATCAAAAACCTGTTGTGCTGATTTTGACCAAGCAAAAGCCCCTTCTTGGTCAAATCTGTCAATGGTGCAGTGAGAGAAGTTCTTCACAAACCTCCTGTAGTATGTGCATAGCCCCAAGAACCCTCTCAACTGTGTCAATGTCCTAGGCGGTGGCCAATCCAATATCGCTTGAATCTTTTCCTTGTCAACCTTGACTACACCTCCACCAATCACATATCCCAAATACAATAACTCTGTCATACCAAACTCACACTTAGAAGCTTTTGCGTATAGTGAGTTAGCTTCCAACATACCCAACACCTCATCAAGATGTCTAATATGATCCTCCCAAGTTCTCTTTGTAGACCAATATGTCGTCGAAGAAGACCAATACAAACTTCCGCAAATGGCGGTTGAACACATGGTTCATACAAGACTGAAAAGTGGCGGTGCATTAGACAAACCAAATGGCATCACTAGAAACTCAAAGTGACCATAATGACATCTGAAAGCCGTCTTATGCACATCCTCCTCTCTGACCTTGATCTGGTGATATCTAGATCGCAAATCTATTTTAGAAAAATAGATTGCCCCTGTAGCTCATCTAATAACTCATCAATGCGTGGCACTGGATACTTATTTTTGATTGTCTTCTTGTTCAATGCACGGTAATCTATGCACATCTGCATGGTTCCGTCCTTCTTCACCAACACTATTGAAGAAGCAAAGGGACTGGAACTAGGTCTAATATGCCCCATCTCTATGAGCTCATGTATAGTCCTCTCGATCTCGTCCTTAAACCATTTGGGATGATAGTAAGGAGTAGTAACCATCGGCTTGCTGTCCTCAAGCTCAATCACATGCTCAAATCCCCTGTCTGGAGGCACACCTGGAGGTATATCACCAAAAATTGCACTATGTTTGTCTAATAAGCCTTGGACATCTACATGGTACTTTGGTTGGATTTGTCCTCTGAATTTTTGGTCATAACTAAGCATTGTACTGCCCAATCCACCCTGTTGTGCTTGTAAATCTTCTCGATCCGCTTGGTCGTGACCACCCTGGGTTCATCTGTAGATAATCCCCTCAAAATCACATTCATCCTGTTGGACTTAAACTTCAGCTCAATAGTTTGAAAGTTAGTTCGGAACTCTCTAAGAGAGTGGAGCCACTGCACCCCCAATACAAGGTTGGTCTCTCTAATACCAACAATATAAAAGTCATCGGTAACTATATAGTTACCCATCATAATGCTCAGCTATGGGACTCACTTGTGTGCACCTCATAGACTCTCCGTTGGCTACAACCATGTTGAAGCCCTCAAAATCCTCTGTCTGCAAACCCCGTCTCTCAACCAATGACACATCAATAAAGTTGTGGGTAGCCCCACTATCAATGAGCACCACCCTGCAAAACTCCTCTGATCCTGAATGCCTTGTACCTCGGGGTACTAGACAAAGTGGCAATAGTCTCTTGAGGGAAAGTCTTGTTCTCCTGCTCAATACCAACACTGCCCAAAGCATCTCTATCTCCATCATCCAATCCCTAAGTCGCTTGCTCCTCATCTCCATCACTGTCATCCTCCTCAAAGTTGTCAATGAATTGGGCCTTTACTTTCCCTGTGCTATCATGTCCTGGAGCCCAAGGTGTGAGGTAATCGAAACATGGTTTCTTTCACCTCAACTCATCTCTAACCTCTCGGGTTATGAATGGCTTCTTAGCCGTATTCGCCTGGGTGGAGGCACTTTCTGCTGAGAGCCATCCGGTCTAGATAGAGGTACCCTCTGTTGAACTTGAGGTGGAAACCTCGACTTTGGAGTAGATAACTCCAAATCCCTGTGCTCTCCTAATAGCATCATGCAATGAAGAAGGCTCAAATGCCTTCACAAGTCCTACTAGTGCATCTGTCAACCCTGCTATGAAGAGTGAAGTCAATCTCATCTTTGAAACATCAAGAACCATGACTGATAACCTCTTGAAAGTCTGCAATGTACATGTCTAAAGAACTTGTTTGTCTCAAATGAGTCAACTCTCTGAAATACCTGTCAGGATCCCTCCTGTCAAACTGCTCATCAACCTCTGTGTGAACTCCGCATAGGTACCAATATGCATGTGCCCCTATGTAATAAGACCATGATGCCACCAGTCATGTGCATCTCCCTCAAGGTGTAGGATTGCAAACTTAATTGCATCCTCTTCGCGCATGGGATTCAAGTCAAAGTATGTCTTCAACTTCTGAATCCAGGATTGCGTTGTACACTTCTTAGACCCATCGAAGTGTGGAATGGAAATCTGTCCCAATCTCCTCTGTAACTCTGGAACTTGAGTAGTGTGATCCCTCTTGGGCCTACTACCGATCTTCATCTTAAGTACTTGGTAAATCCTTCACTCAAGGATTCATATTTCAGCCAATAAGTCTCTCATCAAAAATTTCTGATTGTTGTCCCATTTGTGTATTTTCAGTCTTTCAAAAATGTGGGCTCATGCATGCTTTGGAATGTGCATTATGGGAACAGGAGTGTGCTGCCCTGAATTGCTATTTTCACCTCTTTGACCCTGCTGCCCCATGTTACTATTTTCTCTTCTTTCACCATGATTCTCAACTCTGCCCTGTGCTAATCTTTCGGTGAGCTGACTCAAATAAAGATTAGTGGTCTCCTGCTATTTAACCATATTGATAAATAATTTTTTCATCATCTCTTCGTTTAGCTCATCATTGTCACCCATTTTCTGCCCTTCTTTTTGCGGTGTATTTCTCTTGGAATAGACTTTCATTCACACCCAACAAGCTAGCGGAAAGCTGACTCTGATACCACTGAAATATCCCAAGAGGAATATAACTTATAACTTGACAAATTAATAAAAATTTGTGGCAAATGATATTCTGAGTTTTTTGGAATAAAACTCAAATAGGGCAACGAACTGAAAAATAATGACAACTTGCAAACCACTTGTCCAAATCACACAAAATTTTATAGAGAGATTGTTGATATGATAACAAACACTGGAAAAATATTTTTGGATTTTTTTGAATAATAGATAATTGCCAGTATATTTTAGAATGCCCCAAACTGCTGAAATATTTCAAAAATTCATAACTATCGGAATACAACTGATAAAAATCTGATTTTTTGGAAATAACATCTAAAAAATATATAGAAATTATCCTATTATCACCAAATTACAGCACCTTCTAATTTGTCATGTGTGTGCATAAGCTATCAGTGTAATTGGGTAACATGGGACCATCTCTCAAGTTGTGGGCCCTGCTACTTGAGATGCACCTCCAGAGATGGCTGGTTCCTTTTCCTAATCTAGGTACTAAACTACTCCTAATGAAGGAAATACAACTACTCCTATTCTACCAATTCTAAGGGACCAGGGAGAGAAAGAGTGCATGAAAAGGGAAAAAATCCTACACTAAAGAGGTGATAACACCAAGAAGAGGGGTGAGATATCTTGCTGAGGGAGTAAGAAGAAGGAAAATGGAGTTGGGAGAGGCGAACAGGCATGTGACACAATCCCAAGTCTTCATTCACCCCCAAATCTCTATGAAACACAACAAGATCCTGTAAATGAGAGAAAATGCACTGAGAATATAACAATAATAGAGGCAAAGGAAGACAAGAGAACAAATGCAAGGGTTGAGAGAACACCAAAAACATCAATTTTATTGCTTCATGAAAGTTGCACAATCCATTACATTTGCAAAATAGAGGCACAAATACATTCTATAGACCCATGTGAAGGCTTACAACTCAATGGAATTAAGAAAACAATTTTGCAAGAGTTTCCCCATGTCCCAAAAAATCTCCCCTTGTCAAAATGAGAAGATTACAATATATAGAAGTGATGAGAGAAGAGAGGAAGAAGAGAAACTCGGATTTTTGCTCCCACCCACCAACAAGCTGTCATTGATTGACCTTTGAAAAAGGCATGGACACCTTTGAAAATCCCTTCTCTAATGTACTCTAGCTTGTAGAAGAAGAAACTGGTCTCCATACCTCCATTCAATGCATTTTCAACCACTGGAAGTGTTCATCGACTAGGAGAACTTTCCTGCATTTTTGGCCCACCTACTCCCACCAAATTTATGAGTTCTTGATTTCGAGTATAGAGGACGAAATCAGATTCCAACGAGTATAATTTGTCCATTTGGTTGAGTATGGAGAAAGTTATGATCATTTTAGTGTAGGTCACTCAATGCTCATTTCAATGACCTCGAGCTTGGGCATTTAATTCTCTAGAACTAGATATTTTGCTTTTTTTTTTCCCAATCACATTTATTTTCCGACATTTCATATTTTCATGATGTGAAATCGACATTACAATCCCCAAAAATCAAATTTCATTTAAAATGGTGCACTTGGGGCAAAGTGTAGTGGTGATGTGGCTGCCTTGGCTTGGTCACAACTTGCCACATGGCTCCCCAAGTCCTCTTCGTGTCACCCTGCTGTGCATTGCCCTATTAGCTCAGGCGAGCTGATGCTTCCATTTCTCCGGCCGCTTTGTTGTGCGGCTCTGTCGACACTTGTGGGCACCAACGTCCCCCCACGCCTGAGTTCCTTTTGGGCTTGGTTCTTAGACGGACTCGCCGCCCGCACTACATTGCACTGACTCCTCGGCGAACTCGCCGAGCTATCTACCGCCTCCGCATGTATTGCGGATCAGCCTCCGCATGGGAACTAAGTCCCGTATAGCACAAAATCTAGGCAGTCATGAGATAAATCTCCCTCATTTACCGGTGAGGCTCCTGTGTCAGATTTGTCAATTAAAGTATGCTAATATCTAAATGGGGTTTTACTTTAACTACTCAGTTCATGAACCATAACTGAACAGTTCTGCAACAAGTAAGCAGCTGTTTAAAGAAAGGAAATATTTATAGAAGGGGAAAGAAAATTATATAAACAAAAAGAAGAAATGGAGAAGATGTGCATCCCAATCAATAGATAGCAGAGTTGATTGTATGCACATAGAAGAAACCAATAGATATAAACACAGAATTTTAAGCAAAGGTAGCTCTAGATCTAGATCTGAAATAACACAAAGTTTATTAAAAGATCTAAGATAAAAAGCAAGAAACATAATACATCGTGACACAGTTCTGGAAATCTGTTCTGTATATTTCTTTGCTTCAAGTGGCTCTCAAGGGTTTCAACACAAAGTCTAGAACACAAGGTTCTTTGCTTACAAATTCCGATCATTAACCGAAGGTTCTTCCTCTACTTATAGTAACGCAGAGGGGCAATTACAAGTTGGAAGCTTTTAGTTGAAGCTGGCACATGTGAAAGTTGGAAAAGAAACAACTGACAATCTCCATCCTAGAATTCCTCTTTGCATGACATGTATGATTTGCAATTGAAAATAGAACCTTCTATTTTGCACGTCCGCCACCTATCTCCAAGTAGTTGACTTCTTCAAGTAATGGCTTTTAAACCAATCACTTAAGTTGTATAATTTAATTGATCGCTCAATTACTTTGTCGGAGGAAAGAAGAAGGAAGAGGAAAGCTGCAGTCTTGTCCTTTTTCATGTGCATGCAGCTGATTCTTTTGCCTTTGATTCTCACCAAACTGGACCGGGAGCAGTTGGATCTGGAAACAAATTGGATCTAAAAACAAGCTGGATGCGGCTGGATCTGGAAGCGTCTGGAAGCAGCTGGAAGCAAGTGACCGTGATTTGCTTGCGGGTATTGCCTTTGACATGTCTTCGTTCTTATCCTTGAAGCTTTTGCAGTTCTTCTCCAGTACATGCATCAATGCAATGTTTGCCGTAGATAACTCATCATCCTTATTTTTAATTGCATATGAGCAATTAAAAATTCTGGAAAGCACTTCGGATGAATGAAAATTCAATGAAGGCTTCAACTGGAAGATGGGAGCATTTGCACAAGATCTTGGAAGGAATTTTCCACGCACTGACTTCTTCACGGGTTGCATTCGAAACAAGAGGATGAAGCCTTTGTGTCGGAAGCTTTTGCAACTATGAGATCTGGATCTGGATCTGCATATGGATTTGCATCTGCATCTGGATATGGATTTGCATCTGCATCTGGATATGGATCTGCACCTGCATAACAAACTTTGACAACTGGGTTGTGGATGGAAAAGCTGCAGTTCAAATAATTCCACTGCTTTTAATCTGCACGCATGAGTGAAGTTTTTGTACTCATGAGTGAAGTCTTTCCTGCTTTGGATCTGTCTATCAATTCAGCAAGAGGTTCCGACCCTAGATTCGTGTCTCCAATATTTGCAAATTTAGAAATGATGCATGACTCCGTTGTGCTTTCTTTTTCATCTTTCTTTGCCATAGCTTTGTCTATCTTTGTTTGAACAATTCTTTTTCTTCTTATTTGACTGGAATTCTTCAAAATTGGTGCAGATCTGGATAATCCTTCAGATTCGGAGGAAATATTCAATGTATTGGACATTGATATAAGTTCCTTTTCTTTATAAAAGCACCTGTATGTAACTCCTGCAATTAATTCAGACAAAGATGGCCACTGGAACATGAACAGTGAATTTTAATAATAAAAATCTGCACTATTCAAGCCTGCTGCCCCAAAAATTGATGTTTTATTTGCCTGCAAAGTGAGCATGAATTTTTCCAACTTCACCTGAGCACCTGTATCACTTCTACAAACAATTATGCAGACACAAATCAACCTTCTTCAAAGCATGCGCCAAAACTAGAAGCTTTTAGCCTTGATTTCACCTTTGTCTGAGCAAAAATCCTCTTCAAATGGGGCGCACTTTTCCTCCGGGCTGCACTTCTTTACCTGTGAATTAATTAATTCACCCTTATGGCAGCCCATGCTTATATAACCCTCATAATTCTATAATTAATAATTGCCCTTCATATTCCTGGCAATTAATTAATTAAAAATCACGCCTCTTTCTTTAAAAATAACATGTTTAATGACAGCCATCCATTAAATTAAATTAAATCAATTTAATCATCCACTTTTCACTTCACTTAAGCTTAAAAGTGTGCTTTGACCATATAGCCACCGAAAACAGAATTTAATTTAATCACTTAATACTTTAAAAGTATTATTTTCTTCTCAAAGGGGCTGCATTAAATAAATGAAATTTATTTAATTTTGGAATTCTATTTTTAAATTCCTTTTGTCCACTTCCCTTTATTGACTTTTCCACAAGTTTGGGTGCCAGAATTGGGTGAATAAATATTAACAAATATTTATTTAATGCATTATTATTCATCCAAGGTGGGTCGCACTTTTTGGAATAATAGAATTCTATTTTTAAAAACACATGGCAATGGGAATTTTTACCCTGCAAGGCAGCCCCGGAAATCCCATAATCCACTTAAGTGATTTGACTTTGACAATGAGATTATTTACCCTGCATGGCAGGCAATAAAATCCCATGATTTCACTTTAAGTCACTTTTCTTTTATTTCACTATGGGAATTTTTACCCTGTAAGGCGGGTAATAACCTCTAATTTTCCCACTGCAGTTTAAGTGACTTTTCCATCATGGGAAAAAGTACCCTGCAAGGCAGACAATAAAATCCCACCTGCCTGCTGCTTCTATTTTCCCCATGATCCACTTAAATCCTTTGTTTTCCAAAAATGCGCCCAACCCTGCAGGGGCTTTTTAGTGCACAACTTCGCCTTTTCCCAGTGAACCGGACCTTCGATGGCGACTTCCTTCTGGCCCAATGTGCGTATGTGATATTCGAATACTCCAGGCCAAGAATCGGGCTAACCCGACAAAGGAATTGATTTAGAGAAATTTCACAGAAAACGAAACGGAAAACACAAAAACACGAAAAATTGCCAAAAGTCACAAATAAAGCCCAAAACTTATTCCTAGTTAAAACCCTTCTGGTATATAGGAATAATGATATGTTCGATCACAACAGGTTTAAATCGGAGCACAAATTGCCTCAAACAGGGCTCAAAATAATTAAATACAAATTTCCCGCAGACAAATCCCGATGACAGAATATAACAATTTTGGGCATATGGGTATTTGGTGAAAATGGCTAATATGGCTCTTTGGGAAAATCTTGATGCTATACAAGAACTTTTAGGCAATAAAAACACAAAATGACCCATTATTTTAAAAGTACGAAATTTTTTCGAATAGGGTAGTCATAGATTTCAGGATGAAATATGGGTACACCACTACTCCTCGGCGAGCTCGGTGAACTCGCCGAGCTATCTACCCGCGTCCACATGTATTGTGGATCATCGACCTCTGCGGGGAACTAAGTCCCTGTGGTCCCCATTCTTTTTGGGCCTTGTGTGCTCGACCGGCCGCATGGTGCATCGGCAACCATGCTCGGTCAGCAGAGCCCTAGTCCTTGCGGGCCCTCGGGCGCGATTTATGCACTGCCAGTGCACGACGTTGACCCGCCTCGCTCAATGCAATGTGGCTTTGACGGCCTTGTGGGGAACCTAACCCCCGCCAACTGCGTACCATTTGGGCCCCCGGCACGAAACATCCGATGTGGCGATGATCGGCCCCCTTCGCGCGACCGACCCGCTCCAACTCGCCAACTCGCTCGACGAGTTACTCCAAGACCCGTTGCGCGCAAACTTAACCCTATGCACAACTCGCCGAACTCGGTGCTTGACCCGATCACTTAGCTCACCACTGACTCCCACATGGCTTGCCGAGGTGTTTTCTAGCCCTTAGCCAATTTTGGCAAAATTATCAATTTTCTTGGATTTTGATCAAATTTTTTGGAAATTTCTTGAGCCAGGGGGCTAGGGAAAATAGAATGAAATGACCTAAAACCATTTTTGCCAACTTTATCCATTTTTAACCATTTTTGCAATTTTTGGCGAGTATGTACCTCTAAAGCCTTTAGAGAAGGAAAAGCACCCAATGATTCCGAATGCCCAAAACCGATTGCAAGTGCTCCGAACATGGAATTTCACCTAGATCCTTCGGATTCTCCATTGAAATCTCGATCCCTTTGCCCAAGTTCAATTTTCTCAAGCTGTCCATTTTACAAGGGGGTAAAATGGATAACAGATCCCAACCTCCAAATCTGAAAATGGGCACTTGGAAACCCTAGAAAAATCAGCTACAATCTCCTAGGGCTGACGTCTCCCTATGAAAGGGGCTGGAAACCCTCTAAAACTCCTCCAAAAGCTGTGCCAAACTTGCCCTAAGCGTTGGGAAAAATATGAAATGTAAATGGTTGAAATATATGGGAAAATGATCTTCCTCAACCTCTCGAAAACCCCGTAGAATTTGCTTGAAAATCTGCTCTGAATGGGCTCCAAATTAGCAAACTAGGGTGGATCTTTTACCACCGAAGAGTGCTTTGCCAGCCTAGAGTGGATCTCTTACCACCGAAGCTAGGGTTCTGTGGGATCTTACTCCACAACCAAAGAGAAGTGCAAACAACAATTGCTCCAATATCAAAAGATGTGTGTATGAATGACCTCTTCTTCTTCCCAACACCACCTTTTATAACCTTCTAATGCAACAAAGGGCCCAAAAAAACCATAATCGACCCCTTAGGGGAAAACCCACATGAACATAAAGTAATGTATGTTACTTTTTCCCCCTAGGTGCCAAAAGTGACTTAAGTGACCCCAACGGAGGAATAGAACCATAAAGTACCATGAGTCCCCCCTCAACGACAAAATATAACAATAATTCCCACCAAGTTGCCCATTACTAATGTCAACGATAAAATATAACATAAAGCAAGGTGGTAATCAGACATCCATACCCAATAGCCTCCAACATCGTTAGCCCCTCGGGTATGACCAAGGCTAAGACTGAAAAATGGCCATTAGGCCCTTGGTGAAGGAATGGGGACATTACATCTATTCATCTTGAGTTAATAAAAGACTGATATCTTGCACCATGGATGTTTCCCTAAGCACTCAATCGGGGTTTTACCACATAAATCTAGCGTGTTCCTCTCTTGCATGTTTGGCATTCTGTAAATTTCTTTTATCTCTATCTCTGTAAACTGTTGTTTTGTTATTCAACTTTCTGTTTATTCATTGCTGCAAAGTCTGTGGTTTCCTAACACTATATGGAGATTCGAAAATCTGAATGAAACCTTAATTAATTATTGTGCTTCTTTTTCATATTCTTAGGATAGCAATTCTGCAAGTAGACCATCTAGGAACACATCCCTAAAACTTTGAAATAAGGTTATTTTGTTGTCTATAATGAAGATCCGATACCCATTCATTTCATCTGGAATGTAAATTAAGTAGGGATACCAAAATAAATCCTTACTACCACATACCTTAATCATTTTTCATCTCTGAATTGGAGAATACCGTTTCAAGGATAAGTCATTTCCTTCTTAAAATACCATCATATCTATCCACCTTGTCTGCTTTAAACTCTTGCTTACTATTGTGCACTTGTATGGGGGATGCCTACATTAGTAGCATAGGTGTCCTAGTGTTCACATCCCATCAGGATTCTATCTTCTAACAAAACTTCATATGAATAAGGGGTTTGAAGATTAATTTGTTAGATACATACCTATGAATCTTTGTTTTGTGTTTTCGATATGGGAATCTTTTCAAACTTTTTGAGAGGAAAGTATGAGTGCAGGCAGAATCGATCAACATAAAAGCCTATTAATTTTCCCTCTAATAAATTAAAGAGTTTAGAAACTTGTTGAACGAGTTTTTATCATTTTGTTTTTCTTTGAATCATTTCCTTAATGGTTGCACTCTTACAAATCACATTACCTGTTGTATTTTCATTTTATTATCATTGCCCTCTATTTTATACGCCTCCTAGCTTTCAGCACATGACATTTTAATACATTGCCCCTACTAGCCTTGCCAGATGATTTCTTCTTTTGAGCTCTCCTTCAGATCATATTTCCAAGAAAAAGGGGTTTTAAGAAACCAAGATCTAAACGAGTGTGATAGATCAACCACTTATATTTGTAAGGTAAAACAAAAAATAAAGCAGATAAAGGACATTCAATATGATGCTCTAATTTGAATGTGTTCCTCCTTAGATCTAGGGGTATGTGATAGCCAAATTGATGCAGTCAAGGATAGGGGCAAGTTAATGCCTACCTTGTCCTTGCAGCTTGGGCGTAGATCAGTCTAGTTGCAGAACTAATTCAATTGAGATCACATACATCAGAGTATTTCAGTACTGCAGAGACCTTTCAAAGCTTGAAATGCATAACAACAACCTCAACATTCATCTCAGTCTTTATAAGCAACTAAACAACAAAAGAATTTGACTTAGGTATCTATACAACCAACTAGCTTCAACTTTTATGCTAAACTCCCACTTCTAGCTTCATATTATCTCTCTTAACTTATTGACTTGCAATTTGGGTTAAAAAGCCATTAAAAATCTGCTCTCAAATTTCTCAGAGGCTGACCTCAGGTATCTTACTCATGACAAGGTGTACAACCTCTTGTTGCTCTTACAGAGAGCTTTATCTCTGAGCACAAACCCAGTCTTCCACAACATGTATGATCTCCCAAACTTCTTCCCCATGAGAAATCCCTTCTATTTTGCTCACCTTCTCTTTTTCCCAAAGAATCCTTTTCTAAATTCCTGATTCCCCAAGAACTTGAAGTGCCCAAGATGAGAAAATCAAATGTTTTAGATTGTTACTGTTTATTTGATGTGGGCGAAACTACTACTTAATGTAGACTGGTGGTTTTGTGAATGGTGCAATGTATGACTGGCTTAATATTTCTCCTATTTCTCTCAATCCACCTTGCTGTGCTTTTATCTTTTGCAAAATTCCTAATTGCTCCCAATTGTTTAAACAATCCCAAGTTATTCATTCCCTATCTGGCTCTAGGGACATACATCCTAGAAGAGGGGTACTATCATTTTCTATAGGTTTGTGTGGATCCCATATGAATTCTCTGTTGTAAACTGCTTCTTCCCTACCTGCGCAATACCACGGTCTCCAAGATGGCTTCTCTGGGTTAAGTTCCAACTGCATCCTAAACCTACTCCTAACTAATTCCAATCCCCTATCCTTCGTTTCCTCTTCTCTTTCCTCGTTTGCTTCTATCCTCTTCTTAATCCCACTCTCAAGGTCCACGGCTGCTTTTGCACCCTATCGTTTGCTTCCATCCTCTTAATTTCTTTTCTCCTCTATCCTTTTCAGAGGTTGCTCTCCTCCTTCCTCATCCACTCTACCTACTTTACTCATAGTTGTAGTTGGTTTATACTTTCATCGTAGCACTCAAGCTCCCTCACCTATTGCCTTTGTCTTGCTTCTCTTAGCAGTCTCTCTAATCTTCTCTTTTCCTCTCTCCGATCCTTCTCAAACCCCTCATGGGCCCACTTTGGATCTGGCCCCTTCCCCTTCCCCTTCATCTCCCTTCTTCTAGGATTACATTCCTTTGGTGGTTACCCGACTACTTCATAATGCGTGGAATCGACACTATGGCCTTTTCCACAGCTAGCATTTTTACCAAGAAAGGGAGTTGCTTCACAAATTTCCCTCACATTCCACTAATGAAACATTCTTCCATGGAGGCAAAGGAAGAAAAATTTTGCACAACAATTTCAGTTACACACCCATCAACTGTAGTTTGCATCCAATGGTCTGCAGCCCTGGTCCATTCATTATCTCGATTGCGTAGTTTCTCTATCTTTTCCTCTATCCACACGCAGTTCTCTTTGTTCTCATGTGTACAGCCATAGTTCGCATTCGCATACTCGTATTTGGCAAACCCAAAAAAAATTGACTCGGCAAAAGCTCGGGAAGACTTGGCCAATATTTGAGAATATTCGACAACTTAAATAATACACAAGTTTCTTTAAAAAACATAAATTTAATGCAAAATATAGCTACAAAATGTATCAAATGAGTCTGTAAGATGTTGGGGAAGTGTTTTCTATTAGATTTGAATACAAATACAATACAAAATCACATCATCATGCGAATACAATAGTCAATTGATAAGTGTTATGAATTTATGGCGATTGTCATTGAAAATTATCAGCATAAATTGCATATCTATGTAAGTTACAATTTACAATAATTTATATTTTCCTCTTCCCCATTCTGGAGATATATTGGGGAGAGGGTTTAT
Source organism: Taxus wallichiana var. yunnanensis (assembly GCA_018340775.1). Lineage (NCBI taxonomy): Eukaryota > Viridiplantae > Streptophyta > Pinopsida > Cupressales > Taxaceae > Taxus > Taxus wallichiana. Next base: position 323,957,577 of record CM031242.1, on the reverse strand, counting down.
TGCCTCTACTAGTCCCCACACTCGGTTGCGGTTGCTCATTCCTCCTAGAAAATTCCAACCGTGGCTCCACCACCGGTAGTAGATGGTGGTGGCCTCCTCTGTTGCATGTTCGACATCACCTCCAAAGATGTCATCCAATCTAATATCTCTTGATAGTGCTTCTCCCTCTATAGATTCACTCTCGAAAACAACAATCTTGTCCTATGTAAATGTAGGGATTTCCTCTTCTTGCCTAGTCCAATCATTGTATGGATTGATTTCATCCAAATCAATAAGCTCTTGTGATGTTGCATCCACCTTTTTGTGCGAAGCCGAAGACTGTATTGCACAAAAACTAAGTCATTGAGATGTTTTTGAGTCAACTTGTTGCACTTCTTCATGTGAATGGCCTTAAACAAACTCCAATTGCGCTCACATCTATAAGTATTACAAGGTTGAGATAAAATTCCGAGGGCTAGCTTTTGAAGATTTGGGATATTTCCTCCCAATCCTCTCACCAAAACCTATAAACAAAATATTTAAACGTTAATAAGTATTTAATAAAATTAAATTTGTAACTTATAACATATAAGTAAACATTCTAATTTTTGTTACCTAGTGATTGTGTGGTTCTCCCTCGAATAACTAATGTCAAAGAAAAGAGCCTCCCCTAGCATGCTTGTAATTATACAGCTCTAAAATAATGAGGTCTCTTTTCCCAACCTCTGGTATCATCCTCTCAATGCATGTTGAGAGGCCCTCCATAACCTCCTTGTTCACATTTGTGAAAGCTGTTGGAGAAGAAAAACTTGGGGTTGAGGTAGTACCCTATTGTATGAATAGGTTGGTGGAGTTGATTGTTCCACCTTCGATCAATTATCTTCCAAAAGGGACCAAATTTGACTATATCCCCTCTATAATAGTTTTGGATGGCCTCTTTTGCCCTATCCATGGCCTCATAAATGTATTGCATCGGGTTTTGCTTCCCATCAATCAAGCGCAAAACTCTCACCAATGGCTCCGACACCTATACACAAATTAAACTTTAAAGTTACAAACTTATAAATAAGTAAATAACAATACATTTAACAAATTAAAATAAAGGAATCAATTTGAAATTTAAATTGAAGTTTGAAGTTACCCGATGATCTTTATAGCTCTCTTTGCAAAGACATCATCAAAAACTTTATTCGCAAACCTCTCTCAATTGGTTTTCCTTGAATATTGTTAGTTTAGCCATGCTTGACTCACAAACATTTGCTTTAATGTGACAACATACTAGAAATACTTTCTGCAACATGAAGTTAGTTGCAAACCTTGTGACATCGGCTCGCACAATTTTTTCCCCTTGGTGTGTTCTCTCATCAACTAGAAATACTTTGCAACATGAAGAAGTTAGTTACAAACCTTGTGACATCGACTCACACAAGTTTTTCCTCTTTGGTGTGTTCTCTCATCAAGTTGAGAACTCAAGGGTGATTATATATGTACTTGGCTATATTTCTTGCATCTTTTATAATCGGCCTCACCCAATCAATTTTGTCTATCCTCCAAAAGAAGGTCAAGGCAATGGGCTGCATAAGTGCTCCACAAGAGTGATGGATGCCTCTCTTGTAATAGTTTCCCAATTGCCACATATGATGTTGCATTGTCGTGACAACAATTGTACAACATTTTGGATACCCACTTCTAAGACAACCTCTCCAACATAAAACTCAATTTTTCGCATTTTTTCTATGTTAGAGACTTCAATTGACTTCAAAAATACCATCTCATCATTTGAAGCCACTAAAAATTGATGAGGGTACGGTTCCTTCCATCTGTCCATCCATCTAAAAGAATGGTGCATTTGTATTTTTGTCATTGCTTTGTTTGATCTTTTAAGATTGTTGTTGCATCAAGAATCGCACCCTTGAGCAATTTCCTGCTCAAGTCTTTTGGAGAGGGCGCCTTGCACCCTATTTGCAATTGTGAATGACATCACCAAGTACTCCCAAGACGATCTCTTCACCACATTGAATGGAAGGCTGTAGTACCAGAAATTTACACATGCCTTATTTGCTTCGTCATGTGCATCCTTGTTTCACTTATACCTTGCGGTGACTTGGTTGTGCCCTAGGTATGTTTCTCGGTGCAAAAAAATTATGTATCCCTTTGCTTGAATTCAATAAAGCAGATGTGCCTCCTTTGCTTCGTATGTGTGGACCGCGAGTAGAGCCCATGCAATCGTTGCCGTATCATCCTCGAGAATCCTTTGTGTAATGTCCCTTTTTGGGGACTCACAAGAAACTATGCAAAGTTGAAGATAAACAACACTTTTCAGATTTTTAGTAGGCTGTTAGTGACTGAAATAAATAGGTAAAAACCCTTAACTGCTGCCAACAAACACCCTTCTAGGGCAGCGACCCTTTTGGGGTTTCAAACCCACTTTTGTGCCCTCAAAACCCTTGAAATCAGCTACCTCTAAGTCTCTAAAATCATTATATATTGCCAACAATCATATCATGCAAGAAAACTGATTTTTATAAGCTTGGAAGTGAGAGATCTGATTTTTATGATAAAACCCTTAACTGCAAAAATTAATTAAATAGTCCAGAACTGCAACTAACTTCCACAAGCTTGGAAAAATAGCAAATCACCACCAAAATTCATGAAACTTCATAACTTGGCTCTTAAAAATATAGAGAATATTATTCCAATCTCAAAACCATGAAATTGTTGCAAGAAAGTACTGAAATGCTCCCCTAGGTGGGTCGCTCCACTTAGAACAGCCAATAAACATGCCAAAACACACCATAAAGCAGGTCGCTCCACCTCAAAAAGGCCAAATATGCATTAACAACAAGAAGTAATACAAAGATCTTCAATTATTGATCAAATGACACCTTAGGGCAATTCGCCTAGGGCTGAAATAAAAGATAATAGCAACAAAAGATCCCTCAAGGGGTGGAGACTCCCGTGTTGAAGTCTTCCCTAGACTTGGTGAAGGGTTTCGTCCTCACACAAGACTCTCAAAGGTTTTCGTCCTTCGAAGAGGGAGAGATATGCTTCACAAACAACTTTTCCAAGAGATAATAGAATTCACATAATGATCAAATGGCCAAGCAACCTCCTCTTATATCATAAGGTGATCGACCACATAAAGTACTTTTATTTACCTAATTTGTTTTTAAAGCCTACATGCTCCAAATTACTTTATATTCTAATTAAATAAGTTCTTTGTTGGAGCGCTTGGCTTCCTAATAGGAGTATATGACAATAATGAAAATATGTACATAGAAAATGTCATCCAAGTCTTCCCCTTGCTTCCTTCCTTGAACCCACGGGGAGGAAAAATGGGTTAAGGTCTTTAATTCCGTTAGTCTCCAAAAAGGGACATGACACTTTGCCATTCTAGGTCTAATGGCTTCGTTATGGCTACATGCACCCTTTCCCTCTGTAGTTTCTTCTCCTTCAACTTTGCTAGCTCTGCCTTCATCTCTTTCTTTGCCTCTTCTCGTAACATTGGGACATACCACAACATTGCGGCAAACAATGCATGCATGATGATACTTTAGGTGATTGATGCCTCAAGAAATCGTATTTCCGCAAAAAGCGCAAACCACAACCCTCGAACCACTCCATGTACAACATACTTCCATGTAATGGTATGGGCATTTGTGGGAATGGTTCTGCCGTGATGTGACGCTGACCCATATGCCATTGCTAAGCTCTAATTTGCAGCATAATGCATGTTTAAAAAATTAAAAAACTGTAAATTTAATTAAAAACAACTTCATAAAATCATCAAAAAAGTTAAAAAATTGTAAATCCAATTAAAAATAATATTATAAAACCATTTAAAAATTAATTTTTTTGGCTTTGTAACCTTATGTAATCATAATTACAAATTTGTAATTGTAAACCTTACAAGCAAGAATAAATTCCCAAAAATTAAAAAAATAACATTTAAAACAATACATTTTGGCAATTTCGTTCATTAACGATGATAGACAAACATACATAAGTTGATATGATTAAAATCATTTGGAATTGAATTGAATGCATTCAAAATTGCAAATGATGTTAAATATACAATAAATAAATAATATAGAGCGAATTTACATTCTTGAAATGAAAGAAAAAACTTACCTCCAAATGAAATTCTTCAAATTTGCTATAAAATCCCTTCAACTCATGCAAATGATGCTCAATGGTTGTGTCATTACAAGTGAGGGAGTGTGTTGCCTTTAAAAGATAAATTTCAGCATTTTTTCTGCGTTTTTGACGTTTTTCGTGTCTTTCCTCGCTTAGCGAGTTTCAGTGTTGAGACTCATCGAGTATTGGCAAATATTTGCTGAATATTTTCGAGCGAATATTCGCAAATACTCTGCAAGCCCGAGCGGTGAATTTTCTCGGCGATTATTTGTCGTGGCTAGAGTTGGCGAGTATTTGCCAACTTGGCGAGTACTTGCTGAGTTGGCATATTATGCCTACAACAATAATACTCCGAGTCTAGATAGCCAATTGGTTAGTTTCCTGGAAGCTCGCACCAAAAGATCTCATGAATGTCTCCATATATGTGTGTTGTCTGATCCTCTTCATAGGAATTCCCGTCACGACCTCATTTTACGTAAACCGGTTCATTTTCTCTTCTTGCCATCTCTCTACATCTCTTTGCCCAAGTAGCCATCTTAACATTTTAGCGTCCCAACAACAGAACCATTGTTAGCTTGACAGTCCTTGGAATCACTCGTCGGGACATGCTACAAGTTGTAGTCTAGAGAATTTTCAAACTAGTTCATTTTAGCTCTTAAATCAGTGCACAATTAGGTGTGTTAAACAAAGCATATAGTTTACACAATAGCTACATGTTAAGAAATACATAAGGAAAATACTCGAGAGAAAAAGATGGAACATAAACTGGAAATTATATTACTTTAAAGAGCTACTAACATGAACCAAAAGTAGACTAGAATCCAACAGAACCGACCCACGACATAATGCACTTACATACGATTATACATTCCAAGGTGACTATTGGCTTTCCAACCCCTTCATCTTCTATGTTCTACCAAGAGGGACTCTTCGCATTCTCCTTAAGATTAGAAAACATTACATGTCTTCTACTTTGTTGTATCTAGACTATACATATAGTTTAAAAATTGCAGAAAATACAAATTTATACACAATACATCAAGTCTGATTTTTGGTTCTACTAAACTCCCAACATCTTCCACAACCTATTTGATCTCCAAATTTCTTCCGCTAGATACCCACCTTTCGCTCTACTCTCTCTCTTTTCTTCTCAAAGAACCTACTTCTACATTCTGAAATCATCTCTTCAAAGTCCTCCAAGATTCTTAAAATTCCCAAGAAGAGAAAATCAAACATTTTCGACCATTGGTCTTATTGTTTATCCAACGTGGGCAAAAACGTCGCTTATTGAAGTTGCCATTATCGAGACGGTTTTGTTCTTGAACAAGTAACACTCTATTTGAGCCCCTTTTGTTGATTAAATTGATTTTCCTTTTATTTCTTGGAGTATATTGGAGTTTAGAAGCTTTACATGGATCCCTATGGATCACTTCAACCATAGAATGAAAAAAACATTGAACTCGACACCACTTTGACATTTCATACTATTTGGTTGATGCAAGATTGTTGGTACCCCCTTGGATGCTCTGTATCACAAATCCTTTTTATGAAATGGTCTTTGAACCAATCTCACTTGGCCTTTCTCTTTGGTCGACTAAGTCCCATCGTGGTGGGGGCCTGTGGCCTCCCCACACCTTTGAATGCGCGTAGTTGATAACCAACTCGTCTTTGCAAATTATTGTTTAGTTCGAGTACTCTAAAGGTCTATATGGATGCGATGCCTTCTACCTCGTGCGTTTTAGATGAATTCTTATCATAAAGGTAGGTATATGATGATTGATCTGATCCAAACTGATATGTAATTATGAATAACCATTAACTCGATTTCCACAATACATTTTTGTAATAACATCAGTTCATTATCCTAGCTAGCTATTGAACGCTTCTTTAGCTGCGTACATTACTTCGACAGTAATGGTTTCAATGCCCTTTTGTCGTGCTAATTTCTCAGTATTTATTTTTACCTTTTCTCTAATAAAACGGGGGATTTTACTTAATTCTAGTCGACTTTCAGGATTCCAAATTAGGCCTGTATCCGTGGATAATGATTTAGTTATTACTTCTTTAGTATCATGCCCACCAAAAATATCTAGAAGATGGTCCTCCATACCCAAAGCAAATGAGTTATAAACTAGATCAGCTATTTGATTAGTACCTTCGTAACCTAGGAAGGGTCGGTATCCCAAAGGATTTTTTATATATATCTCTAAATATTCACTCAAGTGGAGGAGAAAAGGGTGAAAGCGTTAATCTCCCTCTATTTGGGGTGGTTGGGAGACCGGTCCGGAAAGAAAGAAGGCGGGGCCCCTCTCTATTTGAGTTCGGGGCCCTGGCTAGTAGATATAGGGGGCATTGACTTGCAGGAGAAGGGGTATATTCTATGGAGGGGGCACTGATAGATCAAGGAATATTGTGCTTGATAAGACCGATTAAGAAGCTGATTATCATCTTTGGTCTATCGCGGTGGATCCAATGGCCTATCTATCTAGAATCTATGGCCCGCCATATAGATATACACTATAATGGAGGGTGAGCATTGAAATGGTTATCTCAACTTTCCATTGGAGGATCTTAAGGGGTAATATGCCTCAACACACTAGAATTATCTTTCACATGTAGCTCACTTTATTCCTTTGTGTTGGGGCAGTTAATCATCTATATGGATGATGAATTTGTATGTTAGGATTGTGAACTCTCAATTACAGAAAAAGGAAAGTTCATGAGTTTTCTTAGGTTGAGAGCAATATTAAATAGAAGTTGAAGAGACTTTGTAACTATTTATTGAAAAATCGTAAGTTCTAATGCAAATATTTGTCCATATTATCTTGTGTTTTAATTGCTTACTTTACATATGTTTATGGGTGCTTTGTCTCCGGTTCAACATATAGTATCAGATCTTATGCATTGTTGGGCTTGTTAAAATGAATACGACCTTAAAACAAGTTTTCTAAACCTTTTGATGTCAAAAACTCATAATCTTGACAAATTGGTTAGAGCCCATTGTCTCTCGATAATGATCCATATTGCCTTTGTGGCGCCTCATTATTTACCCTTTGTATATTCCCAACATCCCATTGATGGGCATTGCTTTATTTCATCGTATTGCAATCATCTTTATTTACTTTTCTAAAAACGTTTCATAAATTGACTCCTTATTATCACTATCAAGAGACTTTCATGTTTTGTATTGTAAGACCCGAGGAATCCACAAAGCCTTGTACAATCACCTCTAATGGCACCTATTCTACATTCTACCATTTTTCCATATCAATTGTGGCATTACATGGTTATGTTATCCATTGAGAAATTCTAGCACAAGCATTGATTTGTTTAACACATTGTATTATCAATCTTAGCACATTGTTTATTTCGTTAGATTCACACTTTGTACATTACCCTTAACTATCTCATACAATCTCTAGACATAAATATGCCAACATTGGTAATGAAGAATGCAAATCACATATTAAACATGTTCTAACATCAAAATATACATCTATGAAGAAGAACACATGGATCAAATATCAATCTCATATATGTACAATGCCTTAATATAATATGATACAACATATACATATATATATAAATATATATACATACAACATATACATAAATATGTGTGTGTGCGCGCGTGTGTGTATCACATGCCTATAACATCTAGATCAGGGTGTGAGGCTACACTATGTGAAGATCCAACCTTTCACGCACTAAAGAAGGGTTCATGAAAGAGTTTGTGCCTGTTTACACAATCCTCTAACATCTCCTGTGCACCAACAAGGTCTTGTATTAGCTCTTCAACACATGTTTGCAACTCCAACACTCAGTCCTATAGCCTCCTCTCTCTATTACCGCCTCCCATATGGTGGTAATATGAGCCTGCTGCTTTGCAAGAAGAGGCTATTGAGTCTTTTACCCTCTTGTTTCAATGCATTAGTTCTAGCCACCACCTTATGGAAGAAGGGACAACACTATCTCTCTTCCTCTCCAATGCCTTTCTGCAACTGCTCCCACTAGCTTGGAGACCCCTACATATCTCCGAACCGATGGAGCAATCGGGTCTTGTATCATAGTAGTATTATATTGTGGCAACATCCCGTCTCAGGATCTCATGGTGAGTGGCCTACATCAATAATCACGACTTTACCTATTGTATCTACACACAAGCAAAGGTATGCCATTAATCATGTCTTGCTTTTCAAACATCTTAAATTCTAAAATTTACTCTATCATCGTGTCTACGTTTTCTAGTCTAATATACATTGTAAATACCAAATTTTACTTGGATCACCTTTGGCTGATCAAGGACTCCCCATCTTGTTGACCTTTAAGGGATCCTTGTCAACTTTTTGGGCTAATAGACCCAACTACCATTTCCCCCTTTCTTGAAACAAAACTGATGGTTGGAGTCTTGACAACCGTGCATACCGCACTAGATATTGCATCAAATATCTCGTAACCACGAGCCTAAGGGGCTCAAGTACCCTCCTCTTGGCCTCTAGGTCCTCCACTCCCGACCCCAAATATTGGTCCTTCTCTCTCTCCGCCCTTTGCTTCTAAGTTGGGGTGGCATCATCTACCATGGGATCTGTATCGGACTCCTTGCCAAATCTATCCACTCCATCGGTCTTTGGACCTCTCGCAATTGTGCCACCTATACACCACTTGGTAATTGAGTTACGTTAGACCAATGTTCTACATATGTCTTCTCCCTCGTGCATAAGCACCCTCCAAGTTCTCAAAATTGGTACATGTAGTTGTGGTCCGAATCCTCCCTCCCGTAAGACTCGCTCGCATGCCTTGCTTGATACGGGGCAAGTCTATCGGTGTAACTAGGTGAGGTAATCCAAACTGTTCTTGAACGCAATCACACAAATGTCACTCCACTCGCTAAGAAAAGTGACATGTAAGCTCCATAACATTGTGGGCTCTAACTTTAGGTGGTCAAGAAGGTCACGTGTCCACTGTACCAACATAAGGGGTCCTAATAATGTCTTCTCAAGCCATTGTATGTCATCTCGGGTAACCAACCTGAATTCGTATCAATGGTTTTAGAGCCCACTCCTTGACTTGTGGGAACACTACTATCTATAAAGTGTCCTCGTAAATCTAGTCACGGGAACTGCTCATAGATCCATACACTAAAAGAATAACTGGTCCAATTGTTAGGTTCTCTAGATAAGATATAATATATGTCATTATATATCTTAACTAAAATCATAACACCCACACTATACATTGTGCCCTTCTCAAAAGTTGTGTGGCACATCACTATGCAAAATAATTGTACATCTCCACAAGATTTGTGACATAAAATTTTAGTGATCATAAGCCTAATAATCACCTTTTTATAGTTTGGAATGACAAAAACATACGTGTCACTCAATTAGACCATATAAGTGTGCGAAATATAATAATCAGATGTATCAAGCCTTTGAGTCAACGCTTCTATTTGTTATTGTGTCTAGAATGTCACTAGTCATTGGTGTCCCCTCAATAGATAAACCTAGGATTGCATGCACACCTGTTAGAGGTTAGATGCACTCAATTGTATTACCACGAAACTCCATCTAAAGGTGTTGGATCGTGGCTCCCAAACATCAATAAACATAACTAGTAGATCTGCATCTAGGGATATCTGATACATCTCCATGATACCCATGAATTCCATCTGTGAGAACAATTAAAGTATCATATAATTGATTTAATCAAGGAACTATACATGTAAAATTATTAACCGTGAACAAACAATTGTGTATATAATCAATTAAATACAATAGGAATTTAAGTAAGAAACACACAACATTGTGAATACATATTTATGTGGGGAAAAATCTTTTGGGTAAAAACCCTTCTAGAAGCAATATCAAGATTTATTGAAATCTTTAAGAGGAACTTGCAACTAGTCTAGTAATATGTCTGAGGACTATGAGAACCCAACATATCTTCTTCTCACTTCTCCTTTACAATCATCCAAATATCTCTCATGTATGTCCAACTGTAATAATAATGTCCACAAAGTGTAATTCTTACAAAGGGTGAATATGTTTACATAGTGGGGTGATTAATTGCATCCGTTCAGGCCATAATGTTCCACCTTTTTAATAAACATATATAAGTGTGGTTTAATAATATACACTTCAATTTATCTCTTATTATGGTCAACATAAATGAATCCCTAAGGATGTAAAAGGGGTCATCATAAATGAATCCCCTAAATGTAAGTTTGTTATAACGGGTTCAACATATATGAATCCCCACAAACATAACATGTTCCAAGACTCCCCCTTAATGTTAAGTGTGGATGCATGCCAATATAACCTTTTTGTATAAAAGGAGTGACAAATCCATAAACCATAGTGAAGATTTAGGCTAACATGTTTTTGGACAATATGTAATCTACATGATAAGAATTTTATTAAATGCCATCAATATTAGATGTCTCCAATATAGACATGATGGGCGTCCCCAACTATCAAACGATGTGCTTTTAATATTATTCTTTTAGTAATCACATACTAATTTACAACCTAAGTTCCTCGTGGATAGTCACAAAACCTTTTATAATACAAGAACTTCCATAATTACAATGCTTTTCTGGGTTCTGGGTAAATAAAATTGTGTTTATACAAAATCACTTTGATATGCTTATAGAGTGATGCAAACAGTGATTTTGACAATGCTTTTACAATATAGAAGTATAGAGAAGACGATACAAAGGCCGTTTAGGAGGGGGCATTGATATGCCACTCCCTCTCAATGGCATCTTTGAACGGCGTATCATTGCTTTGAATTTGTAGAGTTTTGCAAAGCACATCAATCTTTGTGAAGATATCTACAATTTGATCATTTGTGGGACAAAATTGCAGATCAATATTACCATTGAGGACTTTTTCTCTAATAAAGTGCATATGTATTTCGATATGTTTTGTTCTTTCATGTTGACCTAGATTTTTTTGCTAGAGCTATGCCACTTTGGCTGTCACATAGAAGTGTAGTACTTTCTTTGACGGTCATAGAGAGTTCCTCCAACAGTCTTTTAAGACACATTGTCTCTTTAACTACTTTCATAACACTTCTATACTCGGCTTCTATGGATTAGATAAATTATGTTGGCTAATTTTTAATGCTTTAAGTGATAACATTTATACCAAATTTAAACACATATCCAGAAGTAGATTTTCTATCCATAATATCACCAACATGGTTAGTATCACAATAACCAAATAATTTAGCATTATCAAAGTGAATAATAAACACCGCAATTAAATGTATATTTGATATACCGTAGTATTCTTTTGGCCATGTTCCAATGGTATTAATATGGACCCTGCATGAATCTAGAAGAAACTCCTACAACATAAAAAATAGCTGGCCTAGTAATGGTTAAATAAATAAAACTTCTAACTAGTTGCTTGTATAAGGTAGGGTTAACCTTTTCACATGTGTGTTTAGCATACAATTGAGTGCCAACTTCAATAGGTATAGACATAGATTTGCAGTCACTCATATTAAACTTAATGAGTAAGATATGATTATACTGTGTTTGAGATACCACAATTGAGTTTTTATTTTGAAATATAAGGATACCTAGAAAGTGATGAAGCAAGCCTAAATCTTTCATCTGCAATTGTTGACATAGTTTAGATCTATATTTAAGAATTAAGCTAGTCTGATTGCTAGTTATAAGAAGATCATCAACATATGAAACAATAAATATAATTTAATTATCTTCTATTTTAACAAATAGATCATTATTAGAATAACAATTTGTAAACCCTAGAGTTTTAAAATAACTATTAATCTTTGAATACCAAGTTTTAGGACCTTGTTTTAGACCATATAGGGATTTCTTTATTCTACAAACATAATGCTATTCAAATCCCTTAGGTTGAGTCATATAGATCTTTTCTTTTAGATCGCTATTTAGGAGTGCATTTTTAACTTCCATTTGGTGTATTTCCTATCCTCTTTGGGCTGCAAGAGCAATCATAGTCCTAACCATTCTCATTTTTGCTACATGAGCAAATGTTTCCACATAATCAATGCCCGGTTTCTGAGTGAAACCATGAGCAACCAACCTTGCTTTAAATTTATCAATCTCCCCTATGGAGTTATATCAATCTAACAATACATCTTTCAAAAGGAAGGATTAGATCCCAAGTTTGATTTTTGATTAGAGCATCATATTCAGATCTCATAACATCCCTCCATATCTCATTTTGATCGGCTTTTTCAAATGTTTGAGGTTCACATTCATACAAGGCCATAAGGGCATGATAAGAATGATGAATTCTAGTCTTTTTATGGAGATTACCAAGGTTAGAATCTTGTGAAAGAGGTTGAGCCCATCTAGGTCTTTTAGATTGGTTTTGAGTTTTCTCCCCTTCAACCTCATCATCTAGACTATTCATAATTGGATTGTTTTCATCTAATTCATTATTTTCTTCATTTAGAGAAATTTGAGGAGGTTCAAAGGAGGATACACAAAATGGTTTTTCAAGGACATGAACATTCCTATTTTCAATGATTTCTCTTTTATATGGATCAAATATTCTTAAACCTTTAGTTTTCCCTCCATACCCAACAAATATACAAGAGTAGGAGGTAGGATCAAGCTTTTTCCTTTTAGATTTAGGAATGAAAATAGAAGTAGGGCTACCAAATATTCTAAGATGGGAAACATTTGGTTTCTGATTTGTCCATACTTGGTTTGATGTTAGGCTTTGGTAGGAACTCTATTTAAGATATGAATAGTATTGTTCATAGCTATTTACCACAAAAATTTAGGAACTTTGATAGAGTGAATCATGGTTCTAGCCATTTCAAAAATGGTTCGATTTTTCTTTTCTTCCATTCCATTCTATAGTGGAGGATGGGGAGTGGTAAGGTCTCTTTGAATTCCACAGATATGCAAAAGACACCAAATTCCTTACTAATATATTCACCGCTATTATCAGTTCTTAATTTCTTAATTTTATGATTAGAGATATTTTCAACTAGGGCTTTAAATTCTTTAAATTTAGATAAAACTTCATTTTTTTTCTTTATGAAGTATGACCATATCATCCTAGAATAATCATTAATAAATGTTACAACATACAAAGCACCACTAAGAGAAGCTACCTCAAGTGGTCCTCTAACATCACTATGAATAAGATCTAAAGGATAAGATGAATTAGAATCATGATGTTTGTGAAAGGGATCAAAATGTTGCCTATCACGTAAGCATCCCTTAATGTTTCATGATTAAATTTGATTTTGTGCAGTCCTATCATAGGATCATATCTTGATATATCGAAAGACTCTTAAAATTAAGATGACCAAGTCTTTCATGCCATAGTTGAGTTTCATTTGTAATTTGAGAGGAAAGACATATTTAATTAGAAAAACCATCAAAAATATATAAGTCATTCTTTTGAATACCTTCAACAATAATGCAATCAGAATGATCTTTGATAAACCATTTATCCTTAAGTAAAGTAACAACAAAGTTATCTCTAGTAAAATTTAACAAGATAAGAGATTTTTGTTAGGAACAAAGATAACATCATTAATGAACCCATTAAAAATTTAACTTTACCTTGACTTTTTGCTTCAATGAAGGAGTTGTCTCCTAGATAAATTCTTTCACAACAATTTTTGACATCTGTGAGAATGTCACTCATGTAAGTCATATGCCTTGAGGCACCACTATCTAGGATCCATTCATTGTCGTAAGAAGCAATAAGTGCAATAGTTTTTCAAAATTCTGATTTGAATTTTGATCATTATTGTGATTGTTAAACTTTTTACCTCTATTATTCCTAAAGTTTCTATTATTAGAGCCTTTTTATTTTGATAACAATCTTTTTCCTTATGACCAAAATTTTCATGTTTGTTGCATTTTCCAGAATATTTGACTTTAGAGTTGTCAATTATGTCTTTCTTATTCCCTTTATAGTTAGAAGATTTAGGATTCAACTTCAGAGATCTATGATTATTAAGAACATACTTTTTCTGGTTTTGAGATGGAAGGGCTCGAGTAACATTCTTTTTCGAGTCAAAATTGGTCATTACTTGCTCTTCTTGGATGAGAAGAGTGGACAATATATCAAAATTAGGAATATTAGCTTCATTTTGCTTCCTAATTTTGATATTTAGAATTGAGAAGAGAAATAAAGTTCCTAAAGTTTTTATGAATATTCATTTGAATTATAAAATACAGTAATTGATCTTGAATCAAATTACAATTACAACCATCTAATTGCGATTTTTTGATTTTAGCAAGAAAGTTTATGACCTTTTCATCTCCTTTCATTGGAGTGGTCATTAGTTCTAGGATAAGTTTTATAATTTTAGATAACCTAGTACCTTCATGCATAGACTCTAGGTGTTTCTAGGCTTCACTAGGAGATTTAAGGTTTCCAATATGAAGTAGGAATTAATTCTTGACACTGCTGCAAAATAATAGACAAAGCTTCTTGAGTTCTTTGCGATAAGCATTGGTTTTCTCGAGAGGTTGCTAATCTGCCTTAAGGAGCTTTCTCAGTCCCATTAACAATAGCCCATAATTTTCAAGCCATAAATTCAACCTTAAGTCTAATTTTCCAAATATTATAATTAGATCCATTTAGCATTTGAGATTTATCAATATTAAAATTGCTAGATGATGTGATTTTTAGGTTTTACACCAATTTAGGGCAAAAACACAATTTTCCAAAATTCAAAACAATTTTCAAGCAAAAAATAATAGATGTTTTTTGAAATTAAACATATTTAAAAACTATTTTCTAATGTTAGAGTTTTCAAAATGAGGGTTGAGACAGATTGACCAAACAAGCTAAAGTGGCCGATAGTGTAAAAACTAAAATTTATAAAAAATATTGATGATTTTAAACAAGAATCGGCCATGCAAGGCTACAATGGCCGATTGTGTAAGAATAAGAATTTTCAAATTCAAACAAGATAGGTGATGCAAGGCTACGGTGGCCAATTGTGTTAGAACACGAATTTTCAAATTCAAACAAGATAGGCCATGCAAGGCTATAATGGCCGAATGTGCAAGACAGCAAATTTTCAAATTCAAACAAGATAGGCCATGCAAGGCTACAATGGCCAATTGTAAAAACAAGATTTTTCAAATTCAAACAAGATAGGCCACACAAGGCTACAATGGCCGATTGCGTAGGAACAAGAATTTTCAAATTCAAACAAGATAAACCATGCAATCCTACAATGCCTGATTGTGTAAGAACACAAATTTTCAATTTTGAACAAGATAGGCCATGCAAGGCTATAGTGGCCAATTGTGTAGGAACAAGAATTAAAAAAACCAAAAACAGAAAACTGACCTCTTAACACATGATATGGGTTTGGATTCGGGGAATTTTTGAGGCTTAATTTTCTGTCGCCTTTGCTTTATAAAATGATGTTTTATTTGTTTTGCTCTCATTTTGGCCGCCATAAGTAGAGGAGCGATTGAGTCGGCCTAAAGATTGGGCGCCCTTGGCAAGAGAGAGGACCGGATCTTGTAGAAGAGTAGAGTCACCAAGGAGCCAAGAGGCATACTAAACAAAGTAGGGGAAGTAATTTCTTCTTCTACAACACACAAAGAAGAGATTAGAATAATTTTTTAAATTATTATTTACCCTGTATTATATTAATATAGGGTTTGCAAGTAGAATTTATTTGTAATAGAAAATTTCTTTTTAATCTACTTGTACACAAAGTAGGATACAGTGACAGGGCATGAGGGAGAAGTTGATTCAAATAACTTCCACCACCGTGCAAATCATAATACAAGAATATAGGTAGATCAATTTCTTCCACACTATCAAAGACATGGAAGAATCTTAAATTGCTTCTACCACCCTAATTTAAAGAAGAAACTTCACTCCAATTCCTACAACCTGCAAACTCTTAGACAATACCACTAAGCTCTGGTACCATGTCAGAACAATTCAAGAATCAACTAATTGATGCAGTCAAGGAATTATACAAGTAAAATTATTGACTGTAAATAACAGTTGTGTATATATACAATTAAATACAACAAGAATTTAAGAACACACAGCGCATTGAACACAAATTTATGTGGGAAATCCCTTTCGGGTAAAAACCCCACGGAAGCACTATCTAGATTTATTAAAATCTTTAAGAGGAACTTACAACCAGTGTGTAATACAGACTATGAGAACACAACATCTTTTCTTCTCACTTTTCCTTTACAATCATCTGAATATCTCTTGTGTATGTTCAACTGTAAGAATAATGTCCACATTGTAATATCTTACAAAGGGTGAATATGTTTATATAATGGGGAAATTAGTTGCACCTATTGTGGCCATACTGTTCCACCTTTTTAATAAACATATATAAGTGTAATTTAATAATCTACACATTAATTTATCTCTTATTGGGGTCAACATAAATGAATCCCAAAGGATGTAAAAGGGGTCAACATAAATGAATCCCCTAAATGTAAGTTTGTAGTAACATGTTCAACATAAATGAATCCCCACAAACATTACATGTTCCAACACCATCTTGGCCAATAGTGCTCTATTGACCTTAGACAAACTACTCAATAACTCAAGCAACCATGAGGCATCAATTGTCCTCCATAGTCTAGTCCTATGTCACAAGGTTCGTTGATTTTTTTCAGATAAAATTCGAAATTTGCTGATTTGTATTCAGCTACCAAAAAATCGCCAAACTTTGCCAGTCTTTTTGGTCTCAATTTCTCCGAGCTTCTGTATTTGTAGTGGATCTTCATTTCCAAGATCAGGTGAACCTGTTGAAGCAAGGCTTTGTGAGGTGAAGGATATGGGTTCGTTATAGTTAGGGTTTGTGTTAGGGTCGCAGGATATGTCCCTCCCCTTGCGTGGACTGTTGGCAGTGGAAGAAAAGGACTGTAATGAGCAGTAGTGTTCACTGTTATATCATTGAGCATCTTGCAGCCTGTAACTTGAGGGAAGCGTTGATGGGAAGGGTCGAGTCTCGACTATGTTTACTGTAGTTTGCTTTTAGTTTTAGGGTTGTGTTTTATACATATATTTTTAATTTCAAATTTTAGGTTTTAGCTTAGGTTTTTATTTTATGTTTTTAAAATAAAAATATATAAAATCGATAGCATGGTAACATAATAAAAAGCATTAATTGATTTTATGGTAGACGTTATTTATATATACATATTTTACTTTTTATGTATGTTTTTATTATTAGTTTTATTATATATTTTTTTAAGAATTTAGAAATTAATATGATTTGATTTTTTTAATTACTATTTTCAAATTATTAATAGTCTATGCCACGTTACTAATACAATAAAAGTTTCAAGATTTTTAAAAAATAATTATACAATGTCTTTTTATGTTTTAAATTTTAATTATGTTTTTATTTTATTTTATATTTTTATTAATATTTTATCTATTGGTCCTAGAAACACCCTAGAGGGTCCCGTACCAGCCTAAAGCGTGCAGTAATCGGCATGGGGTAAGAGTCGGTATGCTATGGGTATGACATTAGAAACGTACCCACGGGGATAGGGTACGGCACGGCACGACAAACCATACCCGGACTGTACCCTATCCCGTGGAATACGTTTCCAGCTGCATCTCGTCAAAAAAACTTGCCAAAGAGCGTTTCTTTCCTTTTTTGGCAATTCTTTCCTTTTTGAATTTTGGTGGAAAAATCACAAGTAGAGAAAAAAATTGCCATTTTTGGAAAGGGTCAGGGAAGATGTAGCGAAAAAAACTTGCATGTGCCATAACTTTCATTCGTGACTCCGTTTCAAGTGTCGTTTTCTCTAAAAGTGTATATTTTCTCGAGCTCTATGCATTGATGGCAATATTTTTCTTATTTTCATAAAATTCATTTTTGCACCTTTTTGGACCAAGCAACTTCTTGCAATCTTCCGAAAGAATCATGAGCTTTGATCGCTTTGTAGACAGATTAGTAATTAAAAATAATGGATAGCTTTCCAAAACTCGGCAAGTATCCTCCCGTGCTCGGACTAATCGTCTCACCGCCACTTGGATCCATATTCTTCCCGCTTAGTTATGATGTTTCGGGAAATATGTCGACAATACTATCGTTTGAGTGGATCAAGGAAGGTCACCATGAACAATCAAAACTCCTTGAATCTTATCACGAGTCACTAAGATAAATAACTGTGATAGAGAAATAATAAATTTCAATAAGTATGCAATGTATGAGAATTAAATTTCAATAAGTATGCAAATGCTTCTTTAAATTTATATATATATATATATATATATATATATATATATATATATATATAAAACGTACCCAAAAGCGTACCATACCCAAGATTTTTAAAAATTTGCCATATCGGCGTATTGTACCCGTACCGTATCCGTTGATCATTTAGGCTCCGAGTATAATGGCGTTTTATTTTCGAACTTTATCCAACTTGTCAAACTTGAACCAATTTTATCCTCGTCGAACTTGAACCCCGTCACATAGGCCTAGTTTGTCTCTGCTCTTGCAAAAGGCAAACAACATGACACAATCAATATCTCAATCCACAAATTACAAAAAAATGCAAAGTAAAGCAAGCAAACTAACAAAAGCAAAAACTTCTAACACATCAACCATCACTATTTTTATACTTCATAGGCCATTTACTCGATTGTTATTGGTCATTTGTCCCTTTTATATGTTACCAATCATTCAACTAAATGTTACTGACCATCTTCTGATTCGAAGGTGTGCTCGACAATTTAGGCCTGGTCAAAGACATACAATCACGCAACCTCATCAATGCCCCTATTAAATAACACATTCAATGAAATCCAAATCTACCTAGAATCCACTAGTATTTTCCCCTAATCTATATTTTGGTTGACCTTGGGTAAAATTCTGTTGGGCAGATTTGTCTAGAGGCACATTTTTCTAATTTTAACATAACCACTCAACCCAGATTTAAGAACAAAATCTGCTTGCATGATCGATGTTACTAGGCCCACAAGTGGTACTCCACATCCACCTCCCTCCACACCCGCCATTGTCTCTTGTATTGTTGTGAACAAGTAGCCTAGATCTGAAAACCTATTCAAATCACAAGTAGCCTAGATCTGAAAACCTATTCAAATAAAAAATAGCAGCATGCCAAATGAACAGCTTTGAGCCCTATATATAGCCTCTAAATCCAAAAATTTCAAACCTTCAAAAGTTATCTGTCATTTCCTAAAACAGTGATATCTTTGCAAGTGTTGATTCTATTGAAAAACCAAAATAAGTGTAGGAATGTCAATGCTATAAGGAATTTTATGGTAGTAACGGTTTATTTTCCTTTTTTTTTCGAAAAATCAGTTATTTTCTAGGCTTGCCAAACCCATCCTAGAACCTAGTCACTAGACCTGATCTAGCACCAATGATCGGAGATGGTAAGAATTCTACACCAGCAAGGTAAGTGAAGGTACATATCTTTATTTATTTGCTTTTATTTATCCCAGTCATTTTATCTTTTTGGGTGCATATGTTCTTCACCAAGCACCATCACTTATTGCACTGTTGTGATAGGCGACGAGCTTTGGGGAGGCATGGGGAAAGGGGGCAACATACATATACACTTTAAATTCACCTTATCGATCGACACTTTTCTTGTCCATGCCTTATTAGCACGCTAATTTCCCAAATTTGATATTGGGGTAGGCCCACTTCGAGTACTATTTGAAAGATAGGTCATGGGTGTCTTTTATGCCATCTTCATACCATCAAATTTATCCTTCTTTGCCTCTTGGTCCTTCCTCTAACCATTTGGCTGCTCACAGCCAGCGTCTTTGGCCCGGTTGAGGACATTCTATTTAGCACCCTATTTTGGATGCCGTCATTAACCGGAGCCGATGATGTTCTAATTTCTTTCAATGTCTTCGGTTGGGAAGATGACTCGGCCTAAAAGTATTTTTTTAGGGATCCATACCCCTATTCATAGGTTTCCTTTAGTCATTTCCCAATGATCACCTTCTTCTTTGCTTATGCTTACAAATCCCCTTAGGGAAGAAGAGGAATTATGCTTAAAGAGCTTAACCAAAAGGAAGACAAATTGTGAATAGGCCTTGAAGAATCAAGAATAAGGGCTATGCCATTGAGGTACACCAAGTCTTTGGAGCTCCCAAATGTGGTTTACTTAGGGTTTCTTCTATCCATCTTGACTTCACCTACAACCATCTCTCACAAAGTGCTCAAAGCCAAGGGGAGATTAATGCATCAACAAGTGAACTTAAGGTAAGTATCCCTAACCCAACCCTTTTACTTTGTGCACAATCAGATTACGAATGCCATATGTTCAATTTATTCGACGTTAAAGCACATATTTATTGTTATTGATTTTATTACTTTGTATATATTATTATTTACGACCCTCGTCTTTACCATTGACCTTGACCTAATTCCCATAGATCTTGCTTTATCATCCGACAGCCCGAATCTAATAAGTTCCTCTACCCTTTTCTCTAAATAGAGATTGTATGTGTAGGTCCCCTCTTTTGTTAGATCAATTACAACATTTAGTTATTTACCTTAGTTGCACACGACCCTTGTCTATAGTGCTATACGGATTTGTGGACCGACAGTATGTCGGATCTAGAATGGTCTTCCACCTTTCACTTATTTACAATCTTGTTATATGTAGAGACCTATTTCTAGACCTAAAACACATAATGGCATCAAACATGGATGTTGAAATGTAGATGCACCGAGAAATATGAGATGTAGGAATTTAAGCCCAACGTGTACCATGTGACACTTGTAAGATGTGGATTGAAGACAATGCACCCAAATTGTCATTGTTTGGTTTCATTTAAATTCAATTGGATAAAATTTCAAATTCGTTTTCATTTATGAGGCTCTATCAATCCTTAATTCCAAGTTTTATATGGTGTTTTGTGGCACTCAAGTAGTAGAATGTTAATATTTGACTAAGGTACAATGTTATGTTGTGGAGATATGGAACAAAGTTTGTAGAGATTATGGGTTGTGTATTTAGCTTTTGGGTGACAAATACCAATGGGTTTTAGTGTTAAGGTCCTAGGGTGGAGTATTTAATAAGGTAAGTTAAAAATTACTAAAATGGTGTTATCATTAGTAAATTTATTGGTGTTATGAGAGAAAGTTGATGTTTATTGGAGGAGGGTATTATGTCAAGGTATCAAGTCATGGTCAAGTTATGGAAGAAGTATCAAAGTGTCTTGGAGCAACCTCTACAATCAACTTGCAAGTCAAAGTAGGGTCAAGAATATCAAGAATGATGAATGGTGTATTATGGATGCGGGGAGGGTGCATGCCTTTACATACCAAGAGTTGTAAAGAGATGGAATGTAATGAAATTACTTGGATAGATCAGCAAAATCATGACAATGATTAGAAATATGAATATCAATCGCAAAACAATAGTAAAGAACTTCCGATAATAAGAGCAGGGTATAGCAGATCCACACAATATGTTTGAGAGTAGAGAGAACTACTAGAAATATATAACTGGGCACATTCGAGGGGCAACCTCCACAACCTTACAATAAGAACAAAATTTGTAGTATGATCCTCCAATACCAACAAGTACCTCCTATATGTATCCTACTTAGGCTATGGATACTTCATGGGCCAACCCTACCACCAATATGAAGCTATAGAAATTATCATATGACTAAATAAAAGGTTATATTAGCTTGGTTACACATACCCCAATGCACTCCATAAGTTAAGGGCGTAACATGCCTCTCCCCTTCAAACCAATGGTGTCCTCAATGTTGACAATTGTTTGAGGCTTATGTAGGAATGCTTCATTCTCCCATGTCACATCCTCATTGCCCAAATTCTTCCACTTGATCAAATACTTCGCAATTACCCTATCCTTAACCTCCTAGTCTGTGTTAGGAGCATTTCCTTAGGTTCGAAAATGATTTTGCCTTACTCATCAAGCTCTTGTAACTCTATCTCTACTGAAACTCTGCCCAATGACCTTCTTCAACTAGGAATCATCAAAGACTGGATGCACTTTTCGCTGATTGAGGTAACTCCAGTTTTTATGTTACACTACCAATCTTCTACAACGCCTGATCAGGGTTGTAATACTTAGGTGAAAATCTGTTTTCCTTCAACTGTTTCAAGGACATTTGCTTATATGGTTTTAATTGCACAAAAACCCAATCCCCTACTTCAAATGTCTTTCACTGTAGTGCTGGTCAGGTTGTTGATTCATTGGTTTTGCGTGTTTGCCAACTTCTCTCTGAGACTAGAGAGTACCTCTTGCTGGTGTTGATGTTTTCTTTGATTGCTTGAACCTTTGGCTGAACCTTGAAAGATAAGGTGATGCGGTGGATGGTACCCATACAATGCCAAAAATGAAGACATTTTGGATGAGGTATGGAAAGAAGTGGTATACCAACATTTTGCTAGTGGCAACCATTGAACCCATCTCTCCTGTTTATTTGAAGCAAAACAATGGAAATAACCCTCCAAGCACATGTTGGCGAACTCAGTTTACCCATCAGATTGGGTATTATATGACGAGCTATGAGCCAACTGAGTACCCAAGCATGATGATAATTTTAGCCAAAAATTGCTAGTAAATATAGGATTGTGATCACTTACTATGGTCTTTGGGGTCTCATGTAGCTTTTGAACTATATCCATCAAAGTTGATGTTACTGTACTTGCTACAATGGATGTGACAAAGAACAAAAGGGGCATATTTGGGGAGTCGATCCATGCCAATGGTGATGACATATTCCCCCTCATAATGGGCAATCTTGTGATGAAGTCCATGTAAACCTCCTCTCACCTTGAGTTAGGAATAGATAGTGGTTGCGAGAAGACATGGGGTGTTAATTGTCTTACCCTTGTTTTGGTGCCACGGATATTTGTAGTTCCCCTTTGAAGCCTTCCCAAAAGAAATATTGCTTGATTCTATGATAAGTCTTCAAGAAGCTTGAGTGCCCATTTGTTGGAGAAGCATGGAGCTTTGCAAGAACTTTATGCTCAAGGGTTGAGTTCTTGCATAGGTACAAGAGTTCTTGCACAAGTACAACCTATACTTGTACCATAGAGTGTTACCTTTCGATACAAATCTGTCGGACACCTTGGATCTTGTTAGAGCTTGTGACTGAGATTATGTGTACATTTGTTTCATTTCCCATTCCGATCTTGCCTCTTCCTCCCAATTTTCCTGTAATATGGATATGGTGCACCATAGTGCTTCTATGGACTCATCCCTCCACAATAGTGCATCAACCACTACATTCCCCGTTCCTTTCTTCTAGATGATCTCCAAGTCATATCCTAACATCTTCGTGAACCATTTTTGTTGTTCATGACAACCTTTGTTCCAAGAAGTATTTTAGAATATCACGACTTTTCTTCACCTTTAAGGTTTTTCCTGTTAGATATGGTCTCCATTGTTTGATTGCATGAAGGATAGCCATCATTTCCTTCTCATAGACGGGCTTCAAAAAATTCTTACTTTTGAGTTGGTGACTCTCAATTGCAATGGGTTGTCCCTCTTGCATGATTACTTCCCCATGCCATACTCCAAAACATCACATTCAACAATGAAGGATTTGGGAAGATTTGGGGTAAAGCTAGAACCCAGTGGTAGATATGGCCTCCTTGATTCTCGAATGCCACGATGGCTGCCTCATTCCAATGGAAGGAGTCCTTCGAGTAAATATGGGAGTGGTGTTCTTTATGCTGACGTAATTTTTATAAATTGGTGATAATAACTTGTGAGCTCGAAAAGCTCCATAGGTTCTTGAGGGTTCTAGGAACTTTCCATTCTACCATGGCCTTGATCTTGTGAGGGGCCACCTTTATGATTTCATGCAAAACAATGTGACTCAAGTGCTTCACTTCCTTGACTCGAAAAGAACTTGGAAGGCTTAGCATAAAGAAGTTGTTCAAGAGTTTCCAAAACTTGATTCACTTGTTGCAAGTGTTCTTTACATTTTGTGTTGTATATTAAGATGCCATAAAAAAATATCACGACAAATTTCCGTAGAAATGGTTGAAGGCAGAGTTCATCAAACTTTGAATTATAGGTGCATTTGCGAGGCCAAAGGTAATCACCATAAATTCATAGAGGCCCTCAAGGGTTTTGAAAGTTGTCCTATGTATATCCTCATCTTTGATTCTGATTTGACGATAACCCGAGAAAATATAAAGTTTTGTAACATTTACAACAGCATGTAACTCATCTAGTAAATCATCAATTGTTAGAATTGGGAATTTATTTTTGATGGTGTACTTTCAAGTTTAATAGTTTGGACACATACGCTAGGTGCCATCCTTGTGCACCATGGCGATTGGAGAGGAATAAGCACTCTAGCTATGCTAGATAATACTTGCCTATATATCTGGTATGTAGCCACCTTTGTTGGTTGTGCTTTAATGAAAACAATTGCGCTACAAACCCATTTGCCCCCTTTTGAAGAATCTTCTACATGTGATGAGAACTAACCAATTGTGGGGACCTTGTATACAACCCACATAGCTCAAATGTCTTGCCCTTTGAATGATAAAGGTATGACTTTATCAAGATTGTGTTGAGTTGTTGAAAGATTAATTTCATGGGTTTACCAATTGTATTCTGTGATAAGTGATTGTTTGTTCGAAATTTTTTATGATTTTTTGAATTTTTGAATATAAGATTTTTTTGGATTTTTGTGAGTTGAAAAATTTGAAATACAAATACAAAGAAATGTAAACAAACCTGAATACACAACAAAAAGGCTTATTTAATAAACCAGGATGAAAACACAACAGGTGTAAGCGACAAAAAAACACGAAACAAGCATTGCAAACAAACCCAATATGAAGTTTGAACATGAAGGAACCACACCAAAGTTATATGTGAACTAAGATGCGAATACATTTCCTGCAATTGGTCTATAGTAAAAGTAAAAAAGTACAACAAAATAAAAAACGACAAGAAACAAAAACATCGTCACAATGTTGACAAACCACAATAATACAACACAATTTGCAAAAACGACGTCTAATGACACTCTGAATGTGTTCCACATTAAAGAATTAGACATATATGAATGCCCCAAGCGATAGCTTAGAACGCGAGAGGATTGGATCGGGTTGAAGAGCGGAGTAGGATTCAAAAGATACTCTTGTCGGATCCCATTGAAGTTTGATCTGTATTGGATTAAAATGTGAAATCCAAATGTGCCCCAAACAAAGTTATATTGCGAAAGGGTAAATGATTGCTTGCCTCGAGCATAGATATACACCACGTGCAAGAAAAATGATTAGCGAAAGATGATTTGGAACGATCATGAGTAAGCTATTTGTCAAATGGCGAAATTGTTGAATTGTATTATTTAGTTGCTGAAAGTTGTTCAAACATTATGTGAATGTTTTGATTTTGTCATTTTATCTTTGGTTTTGGTTTTTGGAACAATTTTATATTGTTTTTATTTTTTGAGAAACATATTCGAATGCTTTTAAGTTTTGTGAAACATTTTTGAATGTTTTTAAGTTTTTTAAACTCGGTAAAAGGGTGCACTGCTTGAACACGTGTGCAAATAATTATAAGCATTCCATTCCATTGGCGAAATGTAGATGATAAAATGATAGGGTGTTTCACTCCGCTCGTGACTCCACGCAACTAGGAAGATGCGAGGGCTCATCACCGAGAGCAAGAAGGACGTGATAACAAGGTGAATAGTGATATGAAAGTGAAGATGATGGATGCGAAGACACAAGGTGTAACAATGATCCATATGAGAAAAATGTAACTCATCTCTAGTCAAGATTATTTGACTGATTCCAAGATGATTCCACTTTATAGGTTTTGACTAGACTTAGATCCATTGATGGCCTATTGATTGACAAGATCCAATTGAAGGAATTGTTCTCTCTTAACATAAGCAACTTCTTGGGATGTTTTTGAATTAAGCACTTTTTGATTCTAAAGGCTTTATTGGTTAATTGTTTTTGTTTGTTTTGAAAGGGACCCCTACACCTTGCCCCATGCCATCTAGTAAAAGGCAAGGGCTCAACACCGAAGACAAAATGTAGGCGAGTAAGGACATCTTCCTCCGTTCCTAATCTCATACTACTAGTAAGAAGTATGGGCACATCACCGAGACTGCGAAGGATGAAAGGTGTAATGATTTTATAGTTTTTTTGTATTTTTAGATTGATTTTTCCTTGTATTGTCGATATTGTGCTTGTTGGGAAGGAACATTCTATCCCCAAGTCTCAGCCTCATGCAACTAGTAAGACGCAAGGGTTCAACACCATGGACTGAGATGGACGATCAAAAAGGTCTAGGAAAAGAAGTTTGAGCTTTCTGTTTAAGGTAGAGCTTATTTGAAAGGAGGAGTTTCCATCAGTAAGCTTTGAGACAAAATTGTAGGTAAAAAGATCTGAAATGGTAGAAACCATAACAGGTATGAGACACACAATGCCCAATAGGAACAAGGTTAACATGTGTCGTGATATGTGAAGAATGTGAAGATATGATAATGGTATGATTAAGATATACGCAATAGATGGAATGCTTATAGTTATTTGTACTCACTTTTACGCCACGATCTGCAAACAATACTTTAAGGAATGGTTTAATACAAAGTTTTATTTTCTTTTTATGTTTTTAATTTTTTTGAACTTTGGTGTATGAGGATTTGAAATGGACTTATTGGAAGAGAAGTTCATGTTTATTGAAGTTGAATGGTCCTGATTTACAAGACTTGGGCGGACGAGATCCAAGTTAATGGAGGGAATCGAAAGATTCATTAGGTCTGAATTACGAGACTTGGTGGACAGTTCCAAGTCAACAAGGTGAATCAAAAGATTCAAGAGGTCTTAAAGTACGAGACTTGGATGGATGGGTTCCAAGTCAAAGGAAAGAATCGAAAGATTCAAGGATTTCCAATTTACGAGACTTGGGCGGATAAGGTCCAAGTCAAAGGAGAGAATCGAAAGATTCAATAGGTCCTGAAGTACGAGACTTGGGCGGACGGGTTCTAAGTCAAAGGAGAGAATCGAAGATTCAATGAGTCCTGATTTACGAGACTTGGGCGGACAAGGTCCAAGTCAAAGGAGAGAATCAAAAGATTTGATAGGTCTGAATTTGAGACTTGGGCGGACAAGGTCAAGCACAAAGGCGAGAATCGAAAGATTCGATAAGTACTGAAGTATGAGACTTGGGCGGACAAGGTCCTAGTCGAAAGAGGGAATCAAAAGATTTGAGAGGTCTTGAAGTACGGGACTTGGGCGGACGGGTTCCAAGTCAAAGGATGTGTGATTAGATAAGTCTTTGATGAGATCGAAAGACCTATGTGATGTTAGAGGAGGATTGTCGATGCGGGGAATATGTTGAGATTCATATTCATTCGTGAGTGAAAGAGTGCGAGGAAAGAAGGATTGATCTCTAGATGTATATCCAAGGTTGTAGAGAGCAAATATTCAATGTTTCTCCTTCTAGGCCGTGGATTAATTGATTTGATGAAAGATTTGCAATTAAAGTGTGAAAAGGTTGTATAAGGATATTCTTGGGTATATGTACCTTGTAGAGTGCACGCATGTAGATGTCTTGACAGGTAGGAATCATCGTTGATGAGATGCTTGCAAGATTGATTGTGTGAGGTATAACGAACACAGAAGGCTGCATTGTTGCAAGTATCCATGTTTGTTGTGGTTGTGTTTTTATAACAAGACTAGAGATGTTAGGCATAAGAGCCAGAATGGAAAGAAAAAAATCAAACTCAATGGTGCTTGATGATGGACCCTTTTCTGTAGAGTCTACAGTTATATCAAGGGTTGAAAGGGAGTTTTGAAGTTCAAGCTCTTGTTTGATGGCGTAAGGTTGTTGTCAAAGCATTCAATGTCTTTTGGGGACGAACGAAAGAAAATCTATAGAAGAGAGATTGGTTTGGAGGAGAGATACTTGACCTTCGTCATGATCTCGTTGAATTTCAAAGTATGTATAGAAGTGGGGACAACATTCAACTCTTTGTTTGAAGTTGTGGAAGTTGATGTGTCATCGGTTGTGAGAGCTTCATCATCAAGCTCTATGGAGATGACTCCGTCGTCAATTAAGTCTTGAACATAATGACGAAGAGGTGTACAATTATCAGTAGAATGGCCTTCCATGCGGTGGTATTCACAATATTCGATGCATTATACCACGTAGGCTTGGGTTCCCCATTAGAAAAGGGTCTTGTAGTTGGATATTCAATCATGTTAGCCTTTTCTAATTGATGAAAGACACTAGATAGACTTTCTCTCGAGGCGTGTGGCGATGTTCAATGGTGTGTGGAGTAGTGTCATGATACGAGGATATAATGGATTCATTTTAACGTTGTTCGAAGATTCACCATGTTCAGAGCTTTGCTGTTGTACCATGGTTAGGTGGGAGGTCTCTGACCACTACGTCTCCGTTGTCAATGAGGTCTTGGATGTAATTGCGAAGCTATTTGCATGTCTATTTGATGACCATTAATGCGATGAAAATCACAATATGTGTTAGGTCTATACCACTTTGGCTTAGGTTCCCCTTTAGGGAAGGGTTGCGTGACTAGGGTAAGTGACCATATTGACACTTTCTAGTTGTAAGATGCTTGAAAGATTTTCCCGAATGATGTATATTGACGTTGTTTGTAGTCACGAGGAGGAATTTCTCTGTTTGGAATGGTGACGGATGGTTTAGACTTAGTTTAGATTGGTTGTTCTTTTAGTTGTGCATGTTGCGATTTATGCAGTACACCATCATTGCGACATTGCGATTGCGGTTAACGTACCTAGATTTATCGTGATGAGTGCTAGTGTTGTTATTGCTGTGATTGTGCCCATTGCCTTTAGAATGAGGCTTGATTAAGCCTTTAACAATGAGGGCCTTTTCAATTTGAGTCCCCTTTTCGATAACTTCCTCAAAGTTGGTGAGGCAGTGCATTTGCATGTGAAAGGATAACTCGCTGTTAAGGTTTGGTATGAAGATGCTAACCATGTGCTTTTTCGAGGATTGAACATGGGAATTGACTTGCGATTCCTCTCCATCATTGTAAAAAATCGTGCAAAGCTTTCGTTTGGTTGTTTTGCGTTGCACAAGTCCATCATTGTGATTTCGAGTCAAGGTTGAATGAAAAATGTTTAACAAACTTCTCTCGAGAGGTCCGCGAAGGTAGTGATAGATCCCTTTGGAAGGTGTAAGAACCAATCCAAAGCTTGTCCTCCTAAACTTCTAGGAAAGAGGCGTAAGAGAAAGATATCGTTATATGCCACTTCTTGGCATGCCATGAAAAATTCTTTGATATGCTCTCTAGGATCGGTTTTGCCCTTATATTTGTCAAATTTGGGTGTCTCGAAAAGAGCATGGGAAGGGTATGCATAAGATGTCCATGTCGAAAGGGTATGGACACAATTCATCAAAATTGAATTGTTTGCGTTGTTTTTGCATACTTGAAATAGTGTCTTTCATCATTTTCCATTCTTGAGCAAATGGTGAATTGGTTTGTGGGATAAATGATGAACTATCATTCTTAAGATTGTTTTTATCTTTATTGGTCTTAGAATGAGTTTTGAAGGTGTCGTCACTTTTCTTTGTGTGTTCGTACCTTTGATATCGTTGTTAATGACTTGTAGAGGATAGGAGAGCCAATTGTTTCATCATTGCATTGATTGATTCAATCAAGCAAGGATTGGTTGGGGTTAGGGGACAAAGCACTAGATTTGCCTTTATTATCGGCGCTTGATTTTCTTGGTCTTGCCTTGTTATGTTCGTTTGACTCAAATGGTGGACCCTTAGGGGATTTAGGTTGTCCTCACAAGGTTTTTAAAACATCCTCATCAAAGTCCGAGGGAAATCTTGCTCCCAGTGCAAGGAGACGAAGCAGAAATTGGTCTTTGTTTGATCGTAAAAGATGTTCAATGTAATGTCCCCAGTTTTTTGAAGACCCTTAGCCTATCTTTCCCCGTGGGCTTTGGGATGTTCCAGGAAAAAAATTATATTAAATAATTAAATATTATTGCTTGGAGAGTGATTTTTATCATTTGATATTATAAAACAATAATTATTTAATTATGTAATTTATTTAATTTAATTCCCACAATGCAAAATTAAAAGGGGAATTAATTAAATAACTTTTAGGTGGCTTTTAAATTTTAAAAATGACCCTTAGAAAAGGGGACGCCACACCTAGGGAGGATAAACTATTTTTATTAATGATTTCCCTCTCCTAGGGATTTTGAATTTTGTGCCTCCTTGTTTATAAAAGGAGAGCTTGGATTCATTATGAGGGTTATGTTGAATTGATCATTTGATTTTCACTCCATGCTTGGAGTTGGGATGCATGCCCATTAATGTTCTCTCTCTCTTGCGTGGGAGTTATTGTGCTAGTTTGATATTCAATTGAAGTATTTTCATGAGATTTGCAAATCTACTTGTTGGTGATGCCCTTTCTAGCTTTGGCGACTTGTCTAGAGCATTGGCGCATTTATTTGAAGCATAAATCTGCATTTTTGTGAAGGGTTTGTGGTACTTTGTGACTGTTATTATTGCTGCAATTTATTAGAGGCAAATTGACTTGGTTTGGGGTTTGATCTATCATGTTTTGAGGTTGTTTATGCTAGATCTATTTGCTGCTGTGTCTAATCAATTATTTCAGATCAAGGGCTGATTGTTTGAGTGTTTTGGAAGGGTTGTATGAGCTGAAATTAATTTATAGCATTTATTCTAACCCTAGCGACTTGGAGGCAGATTTTGGGGGCTGTTTTGGAGGGTTTTCGGTGATCAGAAATTTCAGATTGTTAGTTCTTTGGAAAGTGCATAATTTTATCATTCTTCTGCAAGTTATTTCATTCAAATCGGATAAAGATTGTGGGAGTTATTAATTTTCAAAGTTTACAATCATTTTCAGCAGTTTTAATTTATTTTTCTACTTCTGCAAAGTTTATTGGTTAAAGGAGTGTAAATTCCAGCTAGATAGCCCATCTGAACCCTTACCTTGGCTCACTCCAACCCTATCTGGGTTGCATTGAAGCCGACACTGGGTTAGTTGAGGTGAACCTAGAAGGGTTTCTCTTCTAAGTTTGCTTCTCTTGCAAGTAGATTAATAATAATTAATTAATATCCCCTTGTGGGATATTACATTCGATTTGGGCTTTTTCCTCAAAAGAAACGTCATTTTGATGATCGCCGTCTTCATTGTCGATGTTGTGAAAAGTATTTCGTCGCTTCTTCCAAAGGGACTATAGTCACGATGTCTTGTTCCCACCATTTTTGAAAGAGGGGAGGAACAAGAGGTGTGATAGAAAACTCAACTGTTATCCATATTTCGCCCCATGCCAAATATTGGATCAACCACGATCTCGCATAAGAAGAAACAAAGTCAAAAGGCGGACAAAAAGGGCCTCAAAATTGGCTAAGTATAAAGGTGTAAGCGGAGAATGCCAAGTGTCAGTATGGCGTTGTTTCAAGGGGTGAATAGAGAAAAGGTTTCTAAACGAGCGCCAAACTGCCGCGTGTCCCAAGGAAAAAGTCAACATCTGGGCCCGAGTCAAAGCCAAAGCGAGAATCGAAAGAAAGGGGCAAAAGATAAATTGCGGACCCGTAGGCCCGATTTTTGTTCCAATTTGGCTGCCACGTGTCCCATATCAAAAGGGGACCCATTTTTCAAGTTGTTTTCCCGGCCTCCCTATAGGCCCGACACAAACTTCGAAGGGGGCATATCTTTCGACTCAGGGCTCGAAATATTGCAGATCTGGTGCCGTTGGAAAGATCTCGGCCTCACCCATGCCATGGGGTCTGAAACTTTAATTTCGAGGAGGTTAGGTGAGGAAGAATGGGGGAAACGTCTTGAGCTTCAATGCGGGATCTTCTTGCCTCAACAACCAGATCAGATTTTGATCGGTTTCCGCCGTTTCCTCTTCCTTCAAGGTGCCGAACCAAGGATTGATGCAGTAAAGACGGATTTGGGGAGAGATTTCATCATAGGCATTAACAGCGGTGGTTGAACTTCAACCTGCTTTTCCCGCTTCTCTCTTTTCTTCTTTCAAGTTGAATCTATAAATACGGGGGCAGGATTCTTTGTAAAGGGTTGGACATTCTTTGTTTTGCGGGCTCCCTCTTCCTCAAAGAAAGGGATCCGTGGGGTTCGGGCCTTATCGAATTGCATTACGTTTACGCCTCTTGGCTACTTTGTAATGGATTGTATCCATCTACGGTCTGATAAAACACGTCCGTGATCGCTTTTAGATCCTCTCTTGTCTTCATTATTGTATGCATTTTGTTGGTTTGTGTCTATTAGCAAAATAAGTGTTCATCATTCCTTTGGTGCATCACCTCGTAGTTTAGCTTTGTTTTAATTTCTGTATTCCTTCTATCCCTGTCTCCTTGGTAAAGGTTAGATTAGGATTAACAACAGATCCTCTGCAAGCTCTCACGCATGCACCTGAACAGAGGAATAAGGAACCAACCTTTAATTTGGAGAGCTTTTCCATTTTGCAAGGTCCCACACCTTGGGGAAAGTTCAATGTTATGCAATCACACCAAATGAGTTTGCCTTAGAAAAGCAAATTTTTAGAACTCATTTGGGGGTGCTGTGATTTTGCATTAATAGTTTTGGCACGCCCGGTGGGACTAAGAAGTCTCCATCTTATTACAGTAGGGATTGATGTACACTTGCTGTGATTCTGGCTTTTAAGAAGCCTTAAAATTGTACATTTGGTGACTCCAAAAGAAACAAATCTACTGGTTTTAGCAGCCCAAGCTTGGAAGATTCATGAGAAAAACCTGGTCTAGAGCAAGGAAAGAAGGTATATTTGAATACTTGCGTCTATCCCTAGGCAGAGAAAGGAGAGGAAGAAGAATCAGAGGTCTCCATCTCCACCAAGCAGAACCTTGTCAACACCTCCACTTGCAAGGCCTTTCTTTCAGTCTATAAGGATTCTTAGGCCAATCAGAATGGCACAACCAAATCCATATGTCAACTTCACCGGCAGTAGTCCACTCGCCTTGATTGCACAAAACCCAGTTCCGATTGCAGCATTAAAGAGCATCCCACATTTCACTGGGGAAAATCAAACTTCTCTTGGTGACCATGTCCAAGATATTGCAAATGTCTATACAATCCACGAGATCCATGAGATGGACATTGCAGTCAAGCTGCTCGCCTCTTCATTCAAAGGGAAAGCTTTATAATGGTTCAGAGTCTTCATGCGAGACTCTATCCAGAACTGGAACCAGTTGTGCATAGCCCTTCACAATCAGTTTGGGGAAAAAGGTGATAACTTGTCTTTGTTGGAGCAACTAACAACAATCAAGAGAGCCCCGAACGAGTAACTGATGACTTCAACCTTAGATTCCAGTGGACCTGGGATAGGATTCCAACAGTAGTAAAGCCCACTAATGAAGGTGCCTTCTTATACTTTCTTAGGGCTTTAAATTCTAATATTTCTCTAATGATTCAATCAATGGGGGCACCATGTTACTGCAGCCTATAGCCTCTCCATAGGGGCTGAGAACCGTTTGATTCAAGCTGACAAAATCGCTCCTAGGCCATCCATGCCTCTGTACCCTGAGTTAGGAAGCCCAAATACTAGCCGAGCGCCTACATTAGCTCCTATACCCACCCCCAGGAGTCAAAGCTCAGTTGAAGCTTCCACTTCATCATCTAATACCGATAAAGAGTTTCAGGAAGTGGTAATGAAGCAATTTCAGAACTTTGGGAATGAGCTAGTGACCATCAAAAGACAACAAGCTTAGAGTTTCAGGCCATACCAGCCCCAGGCTCAATATCAAGCCAGACCCCAATATCAGCAGAATAGGCCACCACCTCAGACTGTAAACCAAAGTCGAACCAAGGACAACCCCAAGTTGCTAGACCTTTCAGGCCATATGATCCTAACACAGCTTCAACATCAAGGGCATTGGTCCCACAGAACAATATGGCACAGGAATATGATTGGTGTTTTCCATGCGAACAACCACATAACCAAGCAACATGCTTTAATGGTGCTCTAAATCAGGCCTTGATGGTGCAAACCAAGTATGGTGCCACAAGAACCTGGCCAAGAGGAAGATCAACAACAAGGAGCTCAACAAGGTGGCCCCCAAACGAGACTATGCTTGTCAATTGGCAGGCCGAAGACTTATGTGGGATGAATCAGTTCCCTTCTCAAAGTGTAGCTACCAATACACGGTCCAAAAAGAGAAGTATTGGAGAGGGCCGACCACTGAGCTTAGGTGACCCTCAACCTTCCATCGCTCCACAAGGTCCTGGTGCTCCAAGTACAACTCCCAACATGCTGAACCAATCTAGACCACCTCCCAAACCCAGTCAAGCACCGGTTGTAATAGCCCATGTGCAAGAAAGAAATGTGTCTAGGAAGGGGCAGCAAAAGGACAACACATTCAATATTATTGAGTAGATGAAAAAGACAAGTGTGAACATTTCACTATGGGAGTCACTTTGGCCATTCCGGGGTAGGGATCTCATTGCAGTGCCACGCAGGGTGGTCAAGTTCAAATCACCCCCTAACTAAAGCAAGAGAAAGTGTTTGCCAATGTAGTTCAACCAGGGAGAAACCATGGAGAAGAAGGTAAAAACATGAGACCTCCTCCCTTCTATGTCTCATTAATTATTGGAGACAAATTAGTACACAATTGTATGATTGATTCTGGGGCTAGTAGTTCTGTGATGCCCAAACAAATAGCTGATCAGTTGGGTCTCCATATGAAGTCATCTCTAGAGGAGTAGTCCAATTAGATGGGACAGCAGTAACTATTGTGGGAATCATCAAGGATCTGAGTCTCACTCTACACGCTTGCCCTAATGTGACTGTTTTGCAAAACGTGTCAATCATAGATTTGCCGCCACATTTTGCTTTGTGTCTGTCCAGGGACTTCACTGCCAAAATTGGAGGCTACCTGTCTACTGATTGGTCACATATGCTCTTTAGGACAAGGTATGGAGCGAAGGCCACAATCAGATCTGAACCTATTGCTGAATATCATATTGAATCCTATGTGCCTAGCCCAATCAACGCCAACTGCTCAACTTTTGATCAAGAGGACCTCCTAAGCACTTCTGAAGCAAATACCAAGGTGGGATATATCCCAGACTTGACCCTAGATGAGTGGGCCAACAAAAACATGCTTTTGACCCCTATAAGGAGATGGAGGAATTTGAACTGGGTGTCTACTGCCCACATGAAGAGAACCAGCCTCTTCCTGACCTAATCAAGCCAGAATACAAGGATGACAATGAGGTATGGCAATTGTTCTTTGATGGTTCAAGGAGTAGACAAGGAGCTGGAGGAGGAGCCATGATTGTGTCCCCCAGAGGTATGAGATATTATTCAGCCTTTGATTCTAGTTCGCTTGCTCAAATAACACTGCTGAATATGAGGCTTTAGTCCAAGGTCTTCATTGGGCAAGGAAGCTGGGAATCAAGAACTTGCAAGTATTCGGTGACAACGAACGGGTAGCCAATCAGGTCAGAGGACTTAATGCTGTAAAAAATGACCTGCTCAAAAACTACAAGAGTAGGGTATGGGATCTCATGGAGGATTTCGAGGCCTTTAGTATTGTGTCCATACCAGGAAGGAGAATGAAGCTGCTGATAGACTTGCAGCAGTTGGAGCAACGTTTGATGTGGTTGACAACATCAAGAGGGACAGAGAACAACCACATATCCATGTGGTTGTGAGGCCAACAATGCTCCAGATAATAATACATGCTGGCAGGTGTTTGAGAATGATCAACAAATCATTAACTTTCTACAAGAAGAAGTTGAATTCTCAGCTATAAACCAGAGCAGACTAGAGCAGCAGTACGGGAATCAGATAGTACAGTTGCATACAAACAAGCTTCCTAAAGGCTTAGTGACATTGAAATCTATTTTCAATCCTAATGATCAGTTTAGAAAAGAGAAGGCTAACATGCAGATCAAAGGAGAAGATTCAGAGTCAATCCCAGTTGGAGAAGACAAAACACTTCAAATTGGCAAAGTGGCCACCAAACAAGAAAGGTATGAATTCATACAACTTTGCCAAGAATTCCCTGATGTGTTTGCTTGGAGTTATGAGGACCTAAGAGGATTCAATCCAAAACTAGCACAACACACAATCGAACTGGATCCAGCTGCTCAGCCCATCAGGCAGAAGCAGAGACTAGTCAACCCACATATTGAGCCTCTGATGAAGGAGTTGAACAAGTTGATAGAGGCAAACATCATATTTCCAATTAAACACTCAAGTTGGGTTGCAAATCTAGTCCTAGTCAGAAAGAAAAATGGAGAAATCAGGTTGTGTGTTGACTTCAGGGATTTGAATAGAGCCTCCCTCAAAGATCACTACCCACTCCCTTCAATGGAGCAAATCTTGCAAGTAGTGTCCTGGGTCGAAAGGTTCTCCCTCCTAGATGGCTACTTAGGGTACAACCAGATCATGGTGAAAGAAGATGATCAATTCAAAACAACTTTCACCACCAAATGGGGCACCTATGCATATAAGAAAATGCCATTTGGATTATCCAACGCTGGAGCCACTTTTTAGAGGGCAATGGATATGGCATTCAAGGGATTAATTAACCAAATAGTGCTGATCTATTTGGATGACATCACTTTTTTTTCCAAGAATGCAACAGATCATCTCTTCCATCTGAGGCAAGTTTTTAGAGATGTAGGAGATTTGGGGTGTCATTGAACCCCAAAAATGCATATTCTTGGCCCATGAAGGCAAGCTTCTAGGCCATATCGTATCAAAGGAAGGATTGACAATTGACCGGAAAGAGTTCAAGCAATAAGAGCATTGCCATTGCCAAGTCACAAGAAGGCTCTTCAAAGCTTCTTGGGAAAAATCAATTTTGTTCGCTAGGTTTGTTCCAAACTTTGCTGCCCTTGTTAAGCCAATAATGTTGATGCTGAAGAAGAGCTTAACATTCAGGTGGATAATTGAAGGAAAAACAAGTTTTGAGGCTATCAAAGAAGCCATATCACAAGCCCCAACTCTTGTGAACCCAAATTTTTCAAAGATTTCATATTGTATGCCTTTGGTGGCAGCGACACAATTTCTGCAATCTTGGTGCAGCAGAACAAAGAAAGTATAGAACAACCAATTGCTTTCTTGATCCAGAGTCTAGAAGATTATGAGGTGAGGTACTCCTTCATTGAGAAGCGAGTCTGACGGTAATAAGAGGATTTTTACTTTGAAAAACATGAGATAAATCTCCCTCATTTACCGGTGAGGCTCATGAACCTAGTATCTATATGGGGTTTTACTTTAACTAGCTCATGAACCATGATATGTAAGTGAGCAAGTAAGCAATTGTTTAAGAAAGGAAATATTTATAGAAGGAAATAATAAAACACGGGAAGAAATAGGGAAGATGTGCAACCCAATCAATAGATAATGAGTTGATTGCATGCACATAAAGAAACCAATAGATATCAACACAAAAATTATAAGCAAAGGCAACTTCAGATCTAGATCTAAAATAACACAAAGTTTATTAGAAGATTCTAAGATAAAAAGCTAGAAACAAAATGCACGTGACACAAAGTTCTCCGGAAATCTGCTCCTTTATATTCCTTTGCTTCAAGTGGCTATCAGGGGTTTTAGCACAAAGTCTGGAACACAAGAATGCTGCTTACAAATTCTGATCATTAACCGAAGGTTCTTCTTCTACTTATAGAATGTAGAAGGGAAAGTACAAATGGGAAACTCAACTGAACTGAAACATAAACAAGAAGTAAAGATAACATCTGGCAATCATCCTCCTCTAATTTCTCTTCAAGTGACACATCTGTCACTTAACTAATAGAATTGTTCCACATAACTTAAAGTAATGGTTTCAAAACCAATAACTTTAAAGTTTTACAATTACATCGTGGAGCGAAAAAGAAGAAGAAAAATAGAAGAAGAAAGGCACGCCAGTTGTAGCACCTACCTCTTCTTTTTGTTTTGATATTGGATATACTTGTCGAACATGTAATTCAACATCTTCCCATCTCTTGTCTTAGCCCCTGACTTCCTTTTTGTCTGAAGCTATGCAATGAAGCCTTCGTTGATACCACGATACATGCTTCCACCTCCTCCAAGCTAGGCCCGAACTTTGCAATATCTGACTGCAGTGCCACCAGTCTGCTGATGGAATTCATCGTGAAAGGCTTAACGGCTCCATCAATTCTCCCTTGCACCATCAGAAGAGACCCTTCCAGGGAATTAGGCACTCTGCTAGGAATGATCCGTGTGTATGAAGTAACATTTCCGACCACTTCCTCATGAGTGAAAGCAATGACATTGTCTGGTAAAGATGATGTCATACTCTCAAGTGCCTGCATCCTCTTGACATAATTTATAGATCTCAAAGCGGAAGAATATTGCAAACTCATTGCTTCCCCTTCTCAGTGATCCATCGTCAGGAACAATCTGTTCCTTGATCAACACTTCTCTCGGCAACTTATTGATTTCGGCCAAAGTACTCAGGTTACTCTCAACAATTGTGTTCAATATCTCCGTGCTTGTCATCGGTTGCTTGACTGATCTCTTTGCATCTTTCATAACCTTTAGGTGGGCTGGCACCTCTCCGAGTTGTACAAAAGCTTGACGAATAATCAGACTTTTCCATTCGTCGATAGCTTTACCTGGTTACTTGCATCTTCCATTTCCTGCATCAGATGATCACTCACTTGCTTTTGAGTTGAAATTGGCTGAGTGGAAGATTTAGCAACCTTGGCAATGATCTCGCACAACTGAGATACCTACTTTTGAAGTTCAACTTTCTCCGCCTTTTCTTTGTCAAGCCTAAGGAATAGAGCATCTATATCGATGTCTGTGTATATCTGCTTGATCAATTTACTGTGGTGGCTTGACCTATGGGTACTTGGTTCTTGTTATGTCTTCTTCTGCCGTGAGCTCATCTTCTTTCTTCCCTTCTGCTTTGGGCCCGACATCTCAACAAACTTTTTCACCCTGACTCCTCGATGATCAACCTTGAAGTTACCTTAGCAACTTTAGGTTTTTTGTCTTTTTTCGCTTAGACTCGGGAGCAGCTGCTGCAAGTCGTGTTCCTCCAAGTTGATTTCCTCTCTAGCCTCTCGGAACCAAGCTGCAAAGTCAACCATTATGAGAAATTACTTCTCGGAGAATGAGAAGTTCTTTGAGTGTACCACTATCTCACGCTCTGATTCCTCTCCATCTGAAACCGCTACAATGTTGTGGCTGCCATCCTCTGAAGTCATCCAAAGACAAAACTCTTTCAAAGTCTACCATGGCCATGCGGCTTCAACGTTTCTTCAGGAAGAGGCGCTGAACGGAGTGGCTGAGGAGAGAAGATGAATGTTGTCGGATTCAACGGAGGAATGGTGTGTCTTTGAGGTGCAATGATCGGTGAAGTCTTGGATCTTTGGAGAAGCCGGAACTAACATCATAGCCGTAGAAGTGATCTTCTCCTTGAATGAGACCTTTTGTGCACTTTAATCTTCTCAGGCCTTCTGCTGCTTTCTCTCCTCCGTGCTTCCTCTTGAGGGAATCTCCTGTGCCGAAGTTGCCCGTGATTTGATTCATCAATGCTTCATCAAGGCAAGATATCCCTTCGTGACCGGTTTGAAGTATTCACCGAGCAATGGCGAGACCTTTCCTCAATCGTATGGCAGCCCCCTACGTTCTCCTGAAGTACAACTCTATCTCCTCCCATCCGATGGTATGTGTCAAGTAACACAGGCCCATCATCTTTAAGATCGCAAGTATCCGT
Organism: Taxus wallichiana var. yunnanensis; assembly: GCA_018340775.1. Taxonomy (NCBI): domain Eukaryota; kingdom Viridiplantae; phylum Streptophyta; class Pinopsida; order Cupressales; family Taxaceae; genus Taxus; species Taxus wallichiana. Next base: position 323,917,757 of record CM031242.1, on the reverse strand, counting down.
GCTAATCCAAAGTCAAACACTTGCCGTGTTGATAGCTGCTGAAATCTTTCTTTCTAACCTCGTACTCACTTTTGCACTTCATCCAGAAATCTTCTAATGAAGGCACATGTGCGTACTCCTGGGAGATCGTCTTCCTGGCCACTCCAAATGGATCGAAGTTCAGCCGTGCTGGGAAGAACTCTTGCTCGTACTCAGAGAACATTTCCGCTTCCACTCCTCGGGCTTTATGAATGCTCTGGCAGCTATAATGGCCCACAGTGATCGGGAAGAAGCCCGTAGACTTGTGCCGTTTCGACTGAAGGTCGTGCATCTCCACAAGTTGTCTGCTCAGCTCCATGGTGACCAATCTATCATTCGGATATCTGGGCAACTTAACTGGTTCTCCAGAAAAGCCGGTGACCCTGAGGTATGTGAAATCCGCAAACTGAATGAAGAGACTGCCAATTCTGGACACAACTTCCCACGCTTCCTTGCTCACCCTGTTGGCCTTTAGATCGCCGTCCAACCTGCAAATGAATTCGTAGAAGAATCCATCGTTGACCACTTGTAATCTTTCTTGCATGCAAGTACAGATAAGTTGTGGGTAGCACTCGAAAATAGGGTCCTTGGAAAGAACACCACATCTATCCAGCTTGGAGAAGATGCCTTGTGAAGCTGCTGCGTATACCAAATAGGAAGTCATTTTGAAGCTGAAAGTACGCCTCACGTTCGGAGTTGCTCACCAATGTTGTCGCTAATGATTTCGACCAATTGATTATTGAATCTGCTTTGTTGATTTCAATGGTCTGATGAAAGCATACATCCATGTGCGGAAGGTGTGAGCGTTTGCTTCGCCATTTATCCTGCATAACAATTTGGCAATATCATCCACCTCTTGTACTAGATTGGATCGTGGAAGAGTTCTTGGGAACTTGGAAGGAGATCTGGGCTTCTTCATGTATCTATTGTTCATTATGCTCACGCAATCAACTCTATGCTTCTCCCCCACTTTGCCGGCATCTGTATATTAATAGAAGTCACCACCTTTCGTGCCGGAATCTTCAAACAATAATTGATGAACTGTGCGTCCAACCGGATTATTGTTTTCCTGTAGCATCTCGGACTGATCTAGATGATGGATGGTAAGACCTAGCACACTCCATGACAAACTCGACAAGCAATTGGGTTTGTGAATGGAAATATTTGCAGCTCGAATAATTCCACTGCTTTTGATTGCACGCATGAGGAAGTCTTTCCTGCTCTGGATCTGTCAATCAATTCGGAAAGAGGTTCGGACCTAGATCTGTGTCTCCAATGTCTGTGAATTTAGAAGTGATGCATGACTCTGTTGTGCTCTCTTTTTCATCCCTCTTTGCCATGGTTGTATCTATCTTTGTCTGAACAATTCTTTTTCTCTTTATTCGGCGGAATTCTTCACAACCGGTGCAGATCTGGATAATTCTTCAGATTCGGAGGATATGTTCAATGTATTGGACATTGATTTAAGCTCCCTTTCTCTTATAAAAGCACCTGTAATGAATTCCTGCAATTAATTCAGACAAAGATGGCAACCGGAACATGAACAATGGATTTTAATCATAAAAATCTGCATATATCAAGCCTGTTGCCCCAAAATTTGATGTTTTATTTGCATGCAAAGCAAACATGAATTTTACCAACTTCACCTGAGCACCTGTATCACTTATGCAGACAATTATTCAGACACAAATCAAGCTCCTTCAAACCTAGGCGCCAAATTTGGAAGCTTCCAGCATTAATTAAACCTTCTTTGAGCAAAATTCCTCTTCAAATGGGGCGCACTTTTTGTCTGGGCTGCACTTCTCTGCTTTTGAATTAATTAATTCATCCTTATGGCAGCCCCTACTTATATAATCCTCATAATTCTATAATTAATTAATGCCTCTCCTATTCCTGGCAATTAATTAATTATTTAATAAGCTTTACTCTTCAAATGGGGTGCCTATTTTGTGCATGCTCATGGCTGCCATTAAATAAATTAAATTTATTTAATTTTAGCCTTCTACTTCCAGTTAACTTAAGCCTCACAGTATGCTTTGACCTTAGCCACTGAAAATAGGAATTAATTAAATCAATTAATACTTAAAAAATATTATTCCTCTCCCAAATGGGGCGCACTTTTTGACATGAAGGGGCTGCATTAAATAAATAATATTTATTTAATTTTAGAACTTCTAATTCTGACTTCCTTTGTCCACTTTCCCTTTGTTGACTTTTCCACAAGCCTGGGCACCAAAATTGGAGAAGAAATTAATTAATTTAATGCATTTAAAGCTGCCCTTCTTTCCCTAAAGGGGTCGCACTTTTTGGCATGAGCAATTTCTATTTTTAAAAGTCAATTGACAATGGGATTATTTACCCTGCAAGGCAGCTCCGAAAATCCCATGATCCACTTAAGTTGTTTGACTTTCATAATGGGATTATTTACCTTGCAAGGCAGGTAATAAAATCCCATCAATGCCTTAAGTGATTTTTCTTTTATTTCACAATGGGAATTTTTACCCTGCAAGGCAAGTAAGAAATTCCCCTTTGCCTGTTGCCTCTAATTTTCCCATTGTGACTTAAGTGGCGTTGCTTTCATGGGAAAAAGTACCCTGCTAGGCAGGTACAAAATTCCCACTTGCCTGCTGCTTCCAAAAATCCCATGATTCACTTCAAACCCTCTTTTTCCAAAAATGCGGCTTGCCCAGAAGAAGCTTTTTGGTGCACGACTTTGTCTTTTCCGAGAGAACCAGACCTCGATGGCGAATTCCTTCTGGCACAACGTGCATAGGTGATCTCCAGATACTCCAGGCCAAGAATCAGGCCAAACCGCAAAGGAATTGATCCAGAGAAATTTCACAGAAAACGAAACGGGAAAACACAAAAACACAAAACGTTGCCAGAAGTTACAAATAAAGCCCAGATCCATTCTGGTTAAAACCCTCTTGGTATATGGGAATATTGACATGTACGATCACAACGAGGTTAAGCGGAGCACAAATTGCCTCAAGCAGGGCTCAAAATAATTAAATACAAATTTCCATGAGCAAACCCTAGCGACAAAATATAACAATTTTGGGCATTTGGGTATTTTGGAAAATGGCTAATATGGCTTCTTGGGAATATCTTGACACATTACAAAACTTTACGCAATAAAAACACAAAACGACCCATTATTTTAAAAGTATGAATTTTTTTAAATAGGTAGTCCTAGATTTTAGGGTGAAAGAGTGTTTAGCCATCCCATATGTTCTTACACTTAGAGGGACATCGATGACACCTTTGAGATGTTCAATCGAGGTGGAGAGAGTGCCAAGAATTTTGTTGATGGAGGCCATTTTGCTCCAAGAGTGACAACACTCAAAATCATGAAAGCGAGGATATTATTGGCAAGAGTGTTTAGTCAATACACATGGATCAAAAGGTGCAAGATTGTGCATTCTTTAAAGGCAAGGAAAGGCTAAGAACACTTCCATCGCACCCAATCTCAATCGACCAACCTTTTATGCAATGGGGATTAGACTTCATTGGAGTCATCAATCCAAACTCAAGCTAAGGTCACAAATGGATTACGACGGCATATTATTTCACCAAATGGTGAGGGCAAAGGCAATCAAGGAAGCAAATGAGTCTAGTGTCTGGAGATTTCTATGAAGGGATAGTGACCAGATTTGGAGTGCCAGCCACCATCATATCAGACAATGCATTAGCATTTATAGGTTCCAAGATCACAGGATGGGCCGTCAAGAACGGAACTTATTTGAGTACTTCATCAAACTATTACCCTCAAGGTAATGGCCATGCTGAGTCCACCAACAAGAACCTGCTAAAGATCATCAGAAGAACTCTTGATGAGAATCAGAGGACCTGACACACAAAGCTCAAAACGGCCTTATGGGCTGATAGAATAATGCCCAAGGGATCTACAGGCAGCTCCCCATTCAAGCTCGTCTATGGGAAAGAGGCAACGTTGACTATATCACTTGAGTTCACATTGGAGCTTGTGAAGCAACTAGAGATGTCGAATTTGGACCAATGGAGGCTAGGTATGTGGAGTGATGGAATTAGAGGAAAAGCAGAGCATGCTCTCCAAGCAATAAAGAAGAATCAGGCTTCAATTAAGAAATGCTTTGACAAGAAGACAAAGGCAAGGACCTTCCGGGGAAGGAGATCTGGTTTTGAAATGGGATGCGAGATCGAGCAAAACCAGAAGGCATTTCAAATTTGACGCCATCCAGAGTGGCCCCTATATGATCACAAGATGCAAAAGTAGCATCTGGAGTGGCCCCTATATGATCACAAGATGCAAAAGTAGCAATGCTTTCCAATTGTCTACATTGGAGGGTGAAGAGTTGCAGATTCCAGTAAATGGGATCTATTTTAAGCATTCTTTACTAAAAGGGGAGTTCTCACCTGTACATATTAGTTTAGTTTTCCCTTTCCTCTAAGTGCTTGTACATACATTGTCTTGCTTTGTAGTGTTGATTGCTTTTCTCCTAAGTGCTTTGCACGCTCTGCATGTTCCATTTGGAGCATATATGATTTCAAATTTTGTATATAGTGTGGTGTTGTTTTGTTGCTCTCATGTAGTGTTTGGACTTGGCATTTGGTCGAGATCAGTTTCAGTTCTAATGGGTTTCAAGCGGCCAGTCGATTTTCAAAGTTCGGATCGATGTATGACTATCACTCATGACTCCATGCCCAACGGATATGACAAGGCAATTGGTCTTTTCATCTAGCAGGCAGATACCCCTGTGAGTCGCCAATTGTTATCCATATTTCGCCCCATGCCAAATATTGAATCAACCACGATCTCGCATAAGAAGAAACAAAGTTAAAGGGCGGATAGAAAAGGGCCTCAAAATTGGCTAAGTATAAAGGTGTAAGCGGAGAATGCCAAGTGTCAGTATGGTGCTGTTTCAAGGGGTGAATAGAGAAAAGGTTTCTAAACGAGCGCCAGATTGCCGCGTGTCCCAAGGAAAAAGTCAGCATCTGGGCCGAGTCAAAGCCAAAACGGGAATCAAAAGAAAGGGGCAAAAGATAAATTGCGGACCCGTAGGCTCGATTTTGTTCCACTCTCGCCGTCATGTGTCCCATATCAAAAGGGGATCCATTTTCAAGCTGTTTTCCCGCCTCCTATATAGGCGACACAAACTTCGAAGGGGCATATATTTCGACTCGGGCTCGAAATATTGTAGATCCAGTGCCATTGAAAATATCTTGGCCTCACCCATGCCACGGGGCCTGAAACTTTAATTTCGAGGAGGTTAGGTGAGGAAGAATGGAGGAAACGTCTTCGGGATTTCAATGCGGGATCTTCTTGCCTCAACAACCAGATCAGATTTTGATCTGTTTCGCCGTTTCCTCTTCCTTCAAGGTGCCAAACCAAGGATTGATGCAATAAAGACGGATTTGGGGAGAGATTTCATCAGAGGCATTAACAGTGGTGGTTGAACTTCAACCTGCTTTTCCCGCTTCTCTCTCTTTTCTTCTTTTAGGCTGAATCTATAAATACGGGGGCAGGATTCGTTGTAAAGGGTTGGACATTCTTTGTTTTGTAGGCTCCCTCTTCCTTCTAGCAAAGGGATTTGTGGGGTTCAAGCCTTCTATCAATTGCATCACGTTTTTGCCTCTTGGCTACTTTGTAATGGAGTGTATCAATCCACAGAGCAATAAAACACGCCCGTGATCGCTTTTAGATCCTCTCTTGTCTCTTTTGCTTTCATCTGGTATCCCACTACATATCTGGCTATCTGTGTTTGTTTATTGTATGCATTTTGTTGGTTTGTGTCTATTAGCAAAACAAGTGTTCATCATTCCTTTGGTGCATCACCTCGTAGTTTAGCTTTGTTTTAATTTCTGTATTCCTTTTATCCCTGTCTCCTTGGTAAAGTTTAGATTAGGATTAAGAACAGATCCTTTGCAAGCTCCCACGCATGCACCTGAATAGAGGAATAAGGAAGCGGCCTTTAATCTGGAGAGCTTTTCCATTTTGCAAGGTCCCACACCTTGGGGAAAGTTCAATGTTATGCAATCACACCAAATGAGTCTGCCTTAGAAAAGTAGATTTTTAGAACTCATTTGGGGGTGCTGTGATTTTGCATTAACACAACCCATAAAGCAAAGTGAATGCTAAGATGGAAGAGGGAAAAACAAGGAAATACTCGACCCTAGCAAAATGAGTGCTAAGAGGGAGGAGGCGAAAAGGGGTTAATTGATTGCATGAATCCTAACGATATGAGAGTTAAGATAAGGGGGACTAAAAGGGGTTAGATGTGCTCTACTCTTTAACAAAAATAAGGGAGAAGAGACTTAACTAGGTGAATGTGATCAAATCTTAACAAAATGAGCGATAAGAGTGATGAAAAGATGCAAAAGGTTTACTCTTAACAAGATGAGTGTTAAGAAGAACAAAAAGGGGTTGAAAGGTTAAATGTGCTCGACGCTTAACAAAAATGAATGTTAAGGGAGAAGAGACTTAACAAGGTGAATGCGATCAACTCTTAACAAAATGAGTGATAAGAGTGACGAAAAGAGGTGAAAAGGTTAACTCTTAACAAGATGAGTGTTAAGAGGAACGAAAAGGGTGACTTCTCAACACTTTACAAAATGAATAATGTTAAGGTAGAAGAAGGGATTGAAATGTTAGTTTAGAGGACTCTTAACAAAATGAGTGCTAAGAAAGATGAAGAGGTTTGAAAGGCTTTGCGACCCTTTACAAAGTGAATGTAAAGAGGGAAGAGGTGAAAGAATTTAGTTTGCTCAACTTGTGACAAAATGAGTGCTACAAGAGGAGACTTAGAGACATGATGAAAGATGCTCAACTCTTAACAAAATTAGTGTTAAGGGAAGAGACTTAGGAAATGTGATGGAAATGCTCTATTCTTAACCAAATGGCTATTAAGAGGGAAGAGACTTAGAAAGAAGATGAAGGATGCCAAATCTTAACAGAAATGAGTTAAAGGAGGAGATACTGACAAATAAATGGGAGCACTTAAAGAATGACAAAGTGAATGTTGAAACAAGAAGTGAAGAAATGATGATGAGAAGGTCTGAATCTCACGAAAGTGGAGATAAGAGACGAAGGGAATGTGATTGATGAAGGTCCTCAAGTTAGAGAAAAGTGAATGCTTTAAAAGAGAGGAATGAAAGAATAATGAAGATGTCGACAATTTAACAAAGTGAATGTGAAATGTGACGATGTAAGATGATGGGAGAGAGATATTGAAGATGTCGACAATTCAACAAAGTGAATGTGAAATGCGACAACATAAGATGATGGAATGCTTAAAGTTCAACAAGATAATGTTAAACTTAAGACTTATGAAAATGAAAGATCAAAGTGATCACGAGGGTGCTTGACTGTGATAAAGCAAGTATCACGATGTCAAGACTTAGATGAAGAAGGATGAAAGTGCTCAAGTTCGGATATGGATGTCTGCAACCCAAGACTTAGACTCATTTACAAAGTAACAAGGTGGATGAGAGAGAAAAAAGTGAATGACAAGAGTGAAACACAAGTATGTAACACGTAAGAAAAATGAAAAATGATGTAGTGAAAGTTGGCCTCTACCTTAAATTGGCTTGGTCAAGGTGTGTCTTCCTAGGTGGTTCTCTCAACTAGGTGTCAACAATATACCCAAGCGAACACGGTGCTATTGCTAGCTGTCGACTTTACTTTACCCCCTTTGAAACAATGAGCAAAGATCTTGCTCAAATGAATTGCTGACTTGGGGTCGCTATTACTAGATATCCGTGACTCTAATTTCATAGGCGTACAAGTTAGTTGGGAGAAAAGGTGCCCGTTTTGTTAGCCAGTTCTCTCAATTTACCGACTACTTTGGGGTTCCTGTGGTACTCAAATGAATTTTATGGCTTAAGCCAAAGCACTTCCCACAGTTATAGCAATTGGGCAATAGCCTTGTCAAACACACTTGTAAATACAAGTGTGAATTGTTCATTTTATCTTGTTTAAAGATGAGATTGTCTTAACCGCCGTTTTTGACCAAGGCAACTTGCGAGTTAGTAGACTATTTTTAAACGTCATTCAAAGCAACCTGCAATTATTATTTTGAATGTTTTATAGTCTTCGTAGAGCCGGTCCTACAAATAGGGATTAGTACGTTTTCCCGAGGTAGGTAGAGGACAAAAGCGAAAGAAGCAAACCCACGTTTTTGATTTCCAAGATCATTTAAAAAGTGCGAGGAAAGAGGATACGCGTTGAACTTGCTTTGATTAAATAAAGGTTAATTATGAAACAATACTTGAAAAGGATCACGTTTTTGATTTCCAAGATCACTTGAAAAGTGTGAGGAAAGAGTGTACGCAGTGATTTTTCGTGGTTAGTCTCACAAAAAAATTGACAACAAAATGAAAACCCTCCAAAAGGTGTCAATTACGGTGCACAAATGGTTAAACGTGTACAAAAAGGCCTAAAACTCGAGTTTAATGGAATGAGAACGTCCAATAACCCTATATTAGCAACTTTAACGATTAGTCTAATTGAAGAAATTGACGGGAAAAAATAATGAGTATGGGCCTAATTAAGGTTAAAAAACATAATTTAATTAACTAATTAAAACAATCTAATTGACAAATTAAAGTAAATAGGTAGATCTAATCTAATTAAATTAAATTAGAATTAATTAAGAAAAAGGTTAACATAAACTAAACCTAAGACAATTGGTTAAACTTAAATGAATAATTAAAGAAATTAAATAAGAACGAAACTTAAGTAAAACTTATAAAGTGAGACCTAAGAATGTTATAAACAAAACCTATAAACTAAATGATAACCCTAAACTAATGTCTTATGTGATGGCCTCGATGGTTTGGTATTATTTTGTGTGCGGGGGAAGGTGCTTGGAGCGGCGGGGGCTCAATGGTAGGGTTGTTTGCGGGATAGGGGTTGTGTGAGCGGTGGTCGGGCGGCCTCTGAAGCATGGTGGTGGTCGGATGACGGCATGAGGGCTTGGAGCTCGGTAGGGAGTGATTGTTCGAGCAAAGGCTCAACACGAGAAGTTAGCTTCGCTTGAGAAGAGATGAATCAAGGATCGGGAATGAGGGGAGTTAAACAAGATCAAAGCAAAGTGGGGTGTAAGATAGGGTTGGGCTCGGGAGGGAGAGTGTAGATAACGAGGGGTCGTGGGTGGGTAGATAGAGGTTGGGCTTGGCTCTGGGTGAGTCAGTCGGGGAAGGGCTAGGTTGGTAGGCGGGTTGGGGTAGTGGGTTAGGTAGCTTAATGAGCTAGCTCACCGAGTGGGTAGATAGGGAGGTTTAGAGAGGTGAGAAGCTTAGGAGCTAGCTCGTTGAGGTGTAGGGGAGAGTTGGGTGTGTGAGCGGGTAGAGGAGAGTTAAGGGGGTGGTTAGGGCTATGAAGAAAACATGGGGTGGATAGGTGGACAATGTGGCAATTTTTTGAGTAAACTACTAATTTTAACCATGACTAAACCCATCACTAGAGTTGGTGATAAAACACCTACGTGTGGGGGAAATTTTGTTTGGATTGTTTTTTTCCTTTTAAATCTGATTTTTCCCTTTCGGATGCTTCCAAAATGTAGCAAAACACCTGCTCAAACACAAAACAAAAACAAACAACAAAGAAAAATACCAACACACATCTGCAAATAGAAGATATTAACCAAATAAAGCCACATACTAAGAAATAATACAAACTCTAAGAATTAATTTACACCATAAAATGTGAAATCAATAGGAAGATAGAGTGTGGGTAAGGTTCCACCGGGCATGCGAGAATGAGAGCACGGAAAATCCAACTAAAATGGAAGACAGACAAATAGATATGCAAACCTTCCTGTCAGTTCTTCCTTGCAAACCTCGAGATAAGGTTGTAAGAAGCTTTGAGCTTGTGTAACCTTGTAAATATTTGATTGTGGGTGCTCTTGAAAGTGACCTCCAAATGGGGATTTGACAATGCTACAAGCAGAGATTTGGCTTGGATATAGCTTCCAATATGTAGATATTGGATTAGCAAAATTAGCAGAGTAAGTGTATAGGAAATCCAAGAGAGTCAAGAGGATTTTCAAAGGGACAAGCATTCTCTTTTATAGAGGCTAAGTAGTGGTTTGAGAGTAGTTGTAGGTGGTTGAATGCACATGCTAAAAATAGCAGTTGAGGGAGGTTAAACAATTCAAATGAATTTATTCCCATGAGGGGTAGTAAATAAATTAGGTTGGCGAAGTGCATTCGAGAAAGGTGGTTGTACGTGCAATTTTATCGCCCCACCTTTCTAGGATTCTATAAGTGCAGTTGATTGGAATGGTGAAGTGGAGTCCAAGTGGGGTCCAAAGGGAACCTAAGTGGTAGTTGACTAGGAAAATAGGTGTTTTTTCCTAATTAGATAACTAATTTAATTAGCTACAATGTGCAAGATGAGATGTCCCCTTTTTGGACAAATAGAAAATTACAATTTCAACTCAAATCGAACCAAGAAGGATTAGATCCTTCGGAATCAACCTAAAATAGTCCAATGTCAACCAATTACAACTCAAATGGGGTTGGAAGTGGTCAAGGTGGTGAGCTAGATTAGTGGAGACAGTCAGATTTTTAAACTTTTCAATTCTGATTTTTATTACAGCAGTGAATTAATTTGAAATAGTTGCCAACAACTGAAAACTTCAAAAATTCATATCTCAATCACTACTACATATTTTTCCATGAAACAAAGTGCATAATAAACTAGAATTTTAGAGCTTTCCAATGAAGTCAAGATTAGATTTTTCTAAGCACTTAAACCCCTTCAAAATAACATCTAAACTTTCAGATCGAGCGCTAGGGTTAGCATAAATTAATAAATTAATAACCAACTTTTCCTTTTTATGTTTTCACCCTCCAAAGGCTTGTTTTGATGCACAAAAATGCCAAGAACGGATCTGAACTAAAACCGCAATTTTAAAGCATTAAAATGTGTCACAAACAATTAATAATCCAACCCCAGATCGCATGACTTTTAAAATTATTTGCCCCTAAACCAATTAAGCAAAAACCTTCAAAATTTGGATTTTGGGCCACAAAATTATGAAGAATAATATTCCAAAATTAGTTTTCGCACAATGAGACACGAAACCTAATTTTGCCCTAAAAAGTAGGTCGCCCAGCACATTTAGGGCATCAAATCATCTCCAAAAATTATGAAATTAATTGCAAAACATAGCAGATCTGAAAACCAACAAATATGCTCCAAATCATGCAATAATAATCAGATTTGCACCATAAATAAATTTGCTAGGGCAAGGAATTCTTTTCCAAGCAATTCACCACACACTAGATGCAACACACACAAATGGATCCTTATCAAAATCAGATTTGCTTCAATTCCAAGTCGAATGAGAGAGCACAATGAGACCTAGGGAATACATCCCATTTCTCCAAGCATGGAGGGACATAAATGATCAAATCAACATCCCCAAAAATGGCCATGCAACCTCCTTTTATAACATAAGGGGGTGCAACATTTGAATGATTGATCTTTTCCCTTTTGGAGGAAAACAAATAAAACTTAATTAAAATATTAAAAGACTCACTTAATGTTCACTTTATTATTTTCTAATTAAGTAATAAAGAGTAACTAACCTATGTGCACATTTAAAGACTAAATAAGACTCCCATTTGTAGTGCTAGGCATGCCAAGGGGTTATAATGCAAATGAAAGAGATGAACCGATATATTAGTAATGCCTCGGAAAAGGGGACATTACAAAAGATAATTAATTAATCATTTATTTAATAAATGACAATTAAGCTAGCTAAAGTATGTTAGAGACTAATTTAATTAATCATAACTAGATGAAATGATTAATTAATTGGCTTAATCAATCGTAAAGGGATATGACCTAGGATGTGAACTGGGATAATACTAAGAAGTGTGTGATTTTAGGGTGTTTACAACACCTCTTGAATTGAAACATTCGTTTTATTGTCAAAACTATCATAGAGATGTTTCAAGAGCTTACCTTCTTCATTAAATTTCTGTAGGTGTTGTTTGGCTTGGGTAGCTATCAACTTAGCTTCCTTGGCTCTTCTTAACCATTCATCGCACCTCTTCGGGTTCCTCATTATGTCCTCTCGCACTTGACCTCAAAGTAGCTGGTTTCTTTTCAATATTCAGATCCTCTTTTGTTGCTGATTGTGGATCATTCAATTCTGCCTCATATATGTGATTTATGTACTCCTTTTCTGCTGAACTCTTTGTGCAATCAGCGAATGGTGCTTCCTTCACAATTTCTTGCATCTTTGATTGCTCTTCTTTCTTCTTCAACCTTCTTATGTATTCACACAGTCCTCTATTATTTGGATTCCTCATTTCAAGTAATTCCAAGTAACCATCAAAGGAAATTTCAGATTTAAGATTATCAGGCATCCCTTGATATTGGTCAAGGATCTTGGGGGCCTCAATTTTGTACTGTTCTATTTTTATCAACACCTCTTTAATGGGATCTATATTTTATTCCCACTATAAGAACTTTGCTTGAATAAACATTGTCATGGATTCCTTCTCTCTTTGATCCATAGGTTGGCGATATCATTTCTACGATATCATTGTAATGTCTGTTAGGGCATACAATATGAAATTCTAGAAATTCCCACAAACCCTTACACAAAAATATAACCACAATATGATTTTTATTCAAAAATACAACAATCTGAAATATTTATTTATTTATTAAATATCACCGAAGCAAAAATACCCACAATGTGCAAAGCACTTAGAAAACCTCTTAGCACATGAAGATGATGGAAAAGATTTTTTACAACCAAGAACCAAATTTATTTCTATTTTATTTCAGACCACAAAATAGGAAAAATACCCATGTATGATTACAATAAATTTTATGATAAATGACACCCGGTGTGGCATGAAAAGACCAAATGACATGCATGCAACCTATGATTGAAGAAATCTAAACATGGATGATTCCCTAAATGCAAGTTTGAAATCCCAAAGGGTGTAGACAGCCCTAGAAATGGCTGCAAATGTCTCCAAAGACCTTCCCAAATTCGATTCCAGCTGATAGGTGGCTGCTCCATTGTAGAAACACTAAAAATCGGATCTGCATATGATGCCCTAGCTGCCAATCTCTGAAATCACCCTGAAACTGTGCCCTAGCTCTGAAAATCTGGCCTTTAACTCTGAAAATATGATCTTTAGCTCAAATGTGATCTCTGTGTGAGATCACCGAGGAGGTGAGGGTTTTTCGTCCCCAAAATCTGAATGCCAATGAGGGTTTTCGTCCTCAATAGCAGAATACACAAGAGGGTTTCCATCCTCTAATGCAAAGGTTGGAGCAGCAGCTCAAACTCTTCATGAAAATTATGATAATGACCAAAGATGTTCTCCAAGTGACCCCCCTCACTCTCTTTTATAACTTTTCCTGTCATGTTCCACGATGAAAGAGTCCCAAAAACAACTTTCCCCTTTTCTATTTTAATGTTGACTTACTTTATGGAAAAGTCACTTTATTTTTATAAAATAACATAAGTGCCTTCTTAAAAGTCACTTTCTAATTTGTCATTATGAAATCACTTTATTATAAAGTCACTTTTTCACCCATGCACATGAGTTGTTTTTATAACAACTTAAATTAGTCTAGTGACCTATTTTAAGAAAAGGGGACATTATATTAGTTCCTTTATTATTCTAAGCATTTACTATTTTCTGGGAGAGCCAATAATGAAGCTTTTAGTGTTTTATGGTTTTGCTATAATCTCCCTCATTGCCTATTTGCCTTAATCCTACTCATTGTCCAAAAGCCTTTTGGATTTCGTGCTGTGGAAGAAGTCTTTGGTCCTTGCCTTCTTGTGTTTTCCCCAAGTATCAATGTGTTGCTTGTTGGTTTCTTCTTTGCTTTCAAGTATTGAACTGTTGTTGATCCCTTACGGTGAAGTATTATAGTAGGAACTTTATACAAATTTTGTACTGAACTGAGGCATGCTTGATACATCATCTTACCTTTGGTTTGAGGTCTTACAAGTTTCCTTTCCTTGATATTTTTGTGAGAAGAGTTGAATTGTGGTCTCAATTTGACAATATCTATGTACATATCATGTATTGTATCTTCTGATATCTCTTATTTTTTTGTCCCTGCAGATAGTTTCTAGACATGTATTTACATGGTTTATTTTTTTTTTCCTTTTTATAGCCTATTCATGGTTGCCTTATTTGTGTATTAGCATCTTACTAACTTGTTTTATCATTATTTGGCAATTTGTTATGTTGTGTGTGCCTGGGAAAAATTTAATTGGCTCTGATACTTGCAAAACACATACAATGACAGATGCAGTAAATAATTACAGCATAGTCCATCTTGAGCAAGGAATAAATAAATAGCTCTAGGCCCCAGCTTGGGACAGGGAGGTCATCTACGAAAAGCCATCAATAACCATATTCAGGCCCTTTCATGGGACACAGTAGAAAACTGTTGCCGGTCTTTTCTCAGGATACAGAATAAATATGGATCCCATCTCAAGACACTGAATCTACCAAATTTGAAGCTGATCTCAATCTAGCTCTAGGTCCCCACCCACTTGAGATATGTAATATAACAGAACTGGGTCCTATCTCGTGACACAAAATACTACCAAAAATGGTCCCCTTTTGGAACTTTGAAAATACCTAGAGCCGAACACATCTCAGGATCAGGAATGCTGCTGAAATTGGTCCCCCCTCTCAAGACAACATGTTAATGGAATTAGGCCCGTCCTGGGAGAGGGAAAAATCTAGCATCAGGACATACCTTGAGACAGAATATTCCAAACTTGTGTCCCATCTTAGGATAGGGAAAATTCAAAATATAGTAATTCATTGATGAGTAGTACATCTATGCTACCATAGTTCATTCATAACTGTCCAATAATCATTTCATCTATCATTTGTGTAAACACAATAATATGTTTAAGTAATACATGATAGAGGTAGTCAAATCTGGTCAAACTGGTCAATGCACCTTACAGAATATTTAAAGCGACAACAGTTTGATTTAGTCAACATCAGAATATTCAAGTCAACACCGCAGAAGTTTGCAGTCAAACAACCAATGCAGCCAGTACCTCAATGAACTTAATCAACACAGCCTATTTGACAGCGGATAAGGGTTATTGGAGGCCTGTAGGTTCTTCACTAGGTGATGTTAGTGATGAGGTTAACTGTATGGAGTTGTGCAATGTACTTGGAAATCCTCACTTTCTGTCTTCCAGGTTAGTGCAGTTAAAATGAAAGAGAAAGGATGAATAACGTATTTGTGAGAGTTAATGATATTTAAAGATGTTTGTTTGAAATTCAATGTCATGACACGATACAAGTCCACCCAGTCAGCCCCTAAGCACATTTAATATTAGCTATAAATGCCAAGCTGACAGGAGAAGGTAATATGATTTTTATTGCTGAAGTTTTGGAAATTTCATAGTAAATGAGAAGATGTTATCATAGTAATATCATGATATGTAATTGATGATGTTATCCTCCTTTCTAGGGCCACCTATGTATCCCCGTATCTCTCTTGTATCACACTATCCTCTAGCAGTTTGAGTATATAATTAACTAATTCTTTGTATAGTGAGGGTCTGTACACTAGGGGCTGTAACATTTGCTATGAAAACTCAGCACTAGAAATGGTTTATTGAAAATCAGCTGGTCTTATGTGCCCAATTTGTGCTGTTAGTGATCACTTAGTGTTTAGCACTGTCCTTTTCCGTTGGGGATTCTGTGCAGTGAGATATCATTTCTGATTCTTTTAATCTGCCAAAACCATTATTAGGGTTTTGAGGTTAACCATTGCATGATAAGGTTGCTGCACTTTAGTGTGTGCTACAGGGCTCAGTTACCAAGTCTTTATGATTTCTTTGATCATGATTGACTGCATATGTCGGGATGTGAGAATTTTTTCCACTTTATGAGTCCTCACTTAAGACTCTTGACCTACGCTTTCTCAGTCCTCTTGGATGTGCACTTCTTCACTTTAGCAATAGTGTTATTCCTTCAGGTAAGCCTTGCGTTTTTATATTGATGCTGGACTACATGTCAGTGTGGTGTTACTGATACACTGGTCACCCCAGATAAAGCCTGGCTCCAAACATTATAATTGGGAGCAGCCGTTCAAATTTATATAAATGGCACATTCAGCATTTTTGTTTGTTTTGTCAACCAAGGTTTACTATGGATCCCACAACCTTGCGACATAAATGGGGGCCCAGTACCTGAGCACAAGTTATTATATTCTACCGATGTGCTTTTGGATGCACATTATCATGGTTCACGCGATGTTGTGTCTGGCGTTCTGATGGTGATTTGAATCTGTGTTTTCATTGTGACAACATTTGGCCTTTACCACTGAATCACACCTTCCGAACTAGAAAATTCAACATTTTTATAGTTTATATAAAGAAATAGTTAAATTGTGTAGGATTAGTCCCTTCATAATTTCCAAAAATGGTTTCTTAATCTATATAGAAGCCATGCTCCTTAGTGGGACTCTTATGTGCATCTGTGATTCTTTTATCCTATGTTTTGTGATTGCTTGATGTCCAAGGTATACATGGTTTTCCAGCTATCTTGGATAACTAATGATGTTATGGAAAAGGTGCAAATATATGGATCCCTTATTGAGAAGAATATGTTTTCATACAGTGTTTGTGGATTCGCCTCGACTCACAAGGTTTCTTCTATGCCGTAGGAAGTTGGGTGGAACTCAGAAAAGCCTGGATATGATGGACTGATTGAGATTGCAAATCGTCTAATGATGAAGCATAAGAACAGGCTAGATACTGAAGAAGCTACGGTAAAGTGAAGACAAATATTCTTAGGACTGAACATTACTCTTTGAGATTGTTAGTTCCTTTATGAGTCAAGGTGAACACCACTTGATTCAGCTTTTAAACATTTTTTGACAGAAGGCTTAGCTTTTGTAGTAAGAAAGTTTTCTTCTACTCACCTATTTTAGATACAGGTAAGAATACTAAGGTCATTATTTCCTCCCCTTGTGCTGCTACTGTTTCGTCTGTTGGTAGCACCACTTGCAGGGGGCAGGCCTGCTGCCATGATGACAGGTTTGTTTTATTGTTCATTGTCCAAGTTGAAGAATGTTGATCTGAAAGATGACTTACATTTCCTGATTTTATCTCTAGTTGGAATACAGAAGTTAGATTGTGTTTTCTTTAGTCAGTGACACACTTTTTAATTTTCCATGGCTGACTTAGAGTAGCATCTAACCACACAGGCTATAAATGCACAGCTTCGAGTGTTTAATATCAGGATGCAAGTATTAAAGAAAATAGAAACCATCTCTTTATCAAAAAGGGATTACAACATAGCAAATTTTTGTGTTTGATTAATCACTTTCACCTGATTTGGGGTATATTCTAATATATATCTTTTATGGTGCAGCAAGGGTGACTGCAGCTACATGTCAATGGCTTATGGGACGTTCGACAGTCATTGCTCTTGATCTCCTGATGGATCTTGTAATAGTGGGGTAATTATTGGGTATTAACCATGCTATAATGGAATCTAATTATCAATCTAGTGTTTTGGTTAGCCATTTGCTTCCTAAATATTCTTCCCAATGCACACCCTAATCTATTTATCCTGTATCCAAAGCCCATGGAGCAAATGGAAGAGGAATGAAAATTGAAAATAAAATAAAATTTTATTTCTCAAGACAAGTCCTGTATGGTTCGACTGTTTTTAGAGTCATGGAAATATAGAAAGCAACCTTTCTTTTGGTCAAAAAAATAAAAATAAAAATAAAAATCAATCTTTTGTAGCAACATCCATGTTCAATCTGAAAGAGCCTGATGGTAAATCAAAACCTTCATCTGCATGGAGAATTTTGAATTATTCTTTAAGTATGATCCGACACTTCTTTGGATTCAAATCTGACTTGGCTGCCCAACAATACTTCATGCACTCAGTAAGAGCCAACTGATGTGACTCCATGTTTCTGTAGATGCATCAATCGTCAAGGAAGGACTCGAAGTTATTAGGTGACATCTTGATAAAAATATGTAGGATGATCCTTTGAAATGTAGCTGTGCATTGCAGAGATCAAATAACATTCTATTGTACACAGACTTCATCTCCCACTATAAAAGTGGTATTTATTTTCTCCTATTAGTCTTATGCTGATCTGGTTACACCTAGAGAAGCTGTCCACAAATGAGTCAATCTCATGCCCTGCTATTTCTTCGAGAATGGAGCCTGTGAACGGAATGGGTTCATTGTAGTTACCGCAGTCAGACTCTTGAACTTGATGCAGATTCTGATTTGTTTCAATTCTTTCTACAAAAATCTTCCAGTCGTGATTTGGGGATTTCTGGCATTTTGCAGAATATTTCTCACATTTTTGGCAGAATATTTCTCATGTTTTTGACAGTCGCGATATTCTGGTTGAACTGTCTGTGGTCCTGGTCATGAATTCTGTTTATACACAAAAACTCCTAATTTTGAGCACGTTTTGCCCACTAAACTCTTGTGATTTGCATATCTCTATTTTGGTAGTTATTTGCATGAAAATATGGTCGTGATTCAAGCAAAAGGCAGTATCTAGGGCACGGCAATTCGTACATAACGTGATTTTGTGGGTGCTAGGGCACAGGATTCATGCATACATAATACTGCTCAGGGCATTGATAAATTCTCATATATATTTGTGGGTTTTGCAGGTCAGACCAGACAGTCTCATTGCTGCTATTATATACTTTTCCGCTCCATTTTTATTCTGCAGTAATTTGCGGGTTGGAAATTCAAATTGGTGTAAATGGTGAATAGACAAAACCTTGTTCTATTGGAGGCGCAAAAGTTAACTGGACAAGATTATAATATTTGGAGCTATCAAATCTTGACCATTGCGAAATTTCGTGATTGTGATAAAATAACGTGGTAACGAAAGTAGGCCTGCTACTAATTTGGTGGATTATGACAAACTTCATAAGGAAGCCCTATAAATGCGGAAGTTGTTGGTATCTGATGAATTGATACTAGAGGTCCGCAATGCCACTTGTGTCATGTCCCCTTTTCAAAATTAAAATAATCGGGAGACCCGTAGCCTATTCCTTATTTCCCATAGGCTAAGGGATAAAGTTAGGGAAATAATTTAATAATAATATTTTAAGTTGTCCTAGTAACTTTATTTTTATAACATTGTAAAAGGGCGACTTATGTATTATTATTATAAAGGGCCTAATGTAATGTTTTATTAAAAGTGTTTCTAGACACTTCTAGAGGGAATTTTAGGTGGAAAAGAAATTCAAATTAAAAGGGTGATTATAAAAGGAAGAGTTGGGAGGAAGAAGACATTCCATTTGTTATTGTTATCAAACCCTATTTCAGAGCTTGAGCATTCTATGTTCAATTTCTTCTCCCAGGATGAAAACCCTAGGAGTGCGGAGATTCGAGAGGACAAAAACCCTCTTCTCCTTTGAGGTGATTCCATCCAGGATCTTTCTAGTTCCAGATGAGGTTGACAATTTTTAGAGATTTTCAGTTTGTTACAGTATTTCGTATCGTTGCTTTATAGTACCATCACAACTGCATATTTCGTGAGTTGGGTTTGCTGTTTATTTTGGTAGTTTGAATAATAAATGAACCACAGTTGTTGTTGTACATCTTTGAATATTATATGCAAAAAGGGGTTTGCGGAACCATTGCTACCCATTTGATATAAAAGATTTAATATGAATATTTAATGTTGTTGTCCAACATTCAGTAAATACTAGTTTGGCTTATGTTCAATGCTATGTGTAAGGGTTTCATAGTTTTCATTTTGTTTTGAGCGCAACAATAGTGCATGTATGCCAATTGTTTGTGAATATGTCAATGCATACTTGTGATTGTTACAACTAATCCGAAGAACATAAATAATTTTTTTGCATAGATTATTGGTTTATTTTGAAAGGGACATTACGGTGGTATCAAAGCTAACATCTTACCAGCGTGCGGGTTTGAGAGTAAAATGCAACCTAGCGATAGAGTAGACAGATTTTACCAGAGGGAAAGGAGGTTGCAAAACCAAGGAACATAAGCAAAAATAGAAGAGGTAGAGGAAATGGGTGAAAGAGGAAAGCAGGTGCTAACTGATGAGGAAAAAGCAGAGATCCAATACAATGCAATTGTTAACATGAGTCAAGGACAACAAAAAATGACAAACCTCATGGCTCAGTTATTACAAACAATGCAAAATATGAATGCACCAAGACCAACCCAAACCCCTATGGGTGAAGGTAGTGCTTTAGGTAATAATAAAACAATGATTGGATCAACACCTAGGCCCTTCCAGCCTAAATTTCTTCAGAGAGAAGAGGAGCAACTAGAAGAAGAACAAAATCTGAACAAAGATAATTTTGCAGCTTTGTTTGATGAGTATAGAGCCCTTGGACCTGATTTCCATGCAGAGATGTCTCTCACAAATTTCTGCAGTTTGAAGATGAAGAATGGGCATAAAAATGAGAGAAGATCAAACACAAACCAGCCTCACAGGGATCTACAATAGAGGTTAGGTAAGCTAACTATTCCAACTTTTGATGGGTCTAACAAATGTACAACTCGTGCTTGGGTGCAGAAACTAGACACATATTTCTCATTGAACCCCATGTATGAAGAAGAGGCCATCAAGTTTGCCACACTACATTTGGAGGGAATAGCACATGAGTGGTGGTACCATGGTCTAGTGACCCAGGGACATAACCTCATCAACACATATGAGGAATTCAGCTAGAGGCTCATTGAGAGATTTGATAGGAAAGACCTTGAGATCCATTTCAGAGAGTTAGCACAGATTGAGACAGTATGGTACAGTGGATAGCTATGTGGTAGAGTTCTAGAGACTATCAGTCATGGTTCCCAATATCTCCGAAAGGAGGCTCACTATTGTGTTCATGGAGGGCTTAACCGAACCTCTCAAAGGTTGGGTAAAAGCTTTTGATCCACCCTCCTTACAGGATGCCATTAAGAGAGCTCTCACATTGGAGGATTCAGTGCCCAAGAATAAACTCTATGCAAAAACACCACCTTTGGGGCAGCAAAAGAAACCTTTCCAAAAGGGGGGATTTCATCAAAAGGATGTGCCACAAAGATCAAGCAAGGAAGAAGAATCCAAAAATGAGCTCGGAGGAAGAAGCTTTGTTTCACTTGCAAGGATCCATGGGCACCTGGTCATAGATGCCTTGGCAAAGGCCAAGTTCACTACATAGAGGTAATATTTGATGATGACACTGATAATGAAGAACCTGAGCCACAAATAGTAAGGGAAGAGCACAAACTGAAAAGATTAAGGATGAGGACACAAATGGGGGCACACTTGCAGCTCTTTCAGGAGCACTTAGATATCATCCATTCAGGGTTTGCTGAGTGCTAGTTGGACAACAGATTGCAATGCTCATTTAGGGATCACTTTTTAGTCGTCTATGTTTACATTGTGAGTTTGAGCTTTGCTTCAACTTGAACAACATTTGAGGACAAAAACCCTTAGCTGTTCGAAGATCTTGGAGGACAAAAACCATCGTGGTTCCCAAGGTTGAATTTGAGGATGAAAACCTTCTTGTCCATAAGAGTCATTACACCCAAGGATCACCTTTGTGCTTAAAGAATTGAAGTCATTTTTAGCATGCTACATTGTTGCTACATTGATATCCGCCCTAACTAAGATTTCTACGGTTATCTATTACTGCAATACTAGGGTTTCAAATTTCTTGTTTTAGACTTTTGGACATTGCTTGCAGCTAGGGCATCATTCTTCAACAAGCTTGGGACGCCATTTCTAGCCATTTAATTTATTTGTACATCATCTGTACAAGCACATGTTCTACCCATAAGGTTTGTTGTTTGTAAATGTCAAGAGGGCATAAAAATTTAGGGTTACAATTCGATGCACGCATAATTTTGGCTAGGGTTTTAGCCAATCTATTTTGTTTTGTACTTTGCATTACAATATGGTTTTAATAAAAATTCTGCTCTCTGTGGGTGTTCAACCATGTAATGTCCTTTTCGAGGGCTGAAACACACAAGAAAGGATTTCACAAAAAACCCCAAGTGAAGTAAACTCAGATTTTTATACCAGCCAAATGAAATTAGGAACAGCAGTGAACAACAGTCTGATTTTTAGGACAACAACTTGCAAAGAGTGAAAATTCAACCAAATATCATCATAGAAACCATCCACAACATAGATAAACACTTTAAGAATATTTTAGGGCACTTTTCACCATGAAACTCAACCAAATACTCAGCTGGAAAATTATTTATAAACAGCAGAAGTGCGGCCAATAGAAGTGACCAAAAATGAGGTCTCCAAACCCCAACAATGGCAAAATATGGAAGATCCCAACCTTATAAATTATGATAAATCTGAATATCAAATAATAATGAAGTTTCGTGCCCTAGAAGGCACCCAAATGCTCTCTAACCCTAGTCGCTCCCTAGGAGAGGGGCTCCAAACAATGCCAAAAACCCTTGAAATGACTCCTCCTTGATGCCCTAGTTGCAAACCAACAAGATGGTCTTCAATAATTGCCTTCACACCACCAACTTGGAGAGTTTCCGTTCTCCAATATGCCACAAGGAAGGGTTTCGTCCTCCTTGGATGCCACACTAATGGATTGTCGCCCCTTAGTGGAATGGAATTAGAGCAATCAGCCCTAGAACCAAGTATAAAAGTGTATATGCCAAAATTGATGATGCAAATGAGCCTATGTGACTCCTTTTATACCCCTTTGGTGGTGCCAAAGGTCTAAGGGGTGAATTTTTATGTTGGGAGCTCTCTAGTCCAACCGACCTGCCTTAGGGAGGAAAATACAAAAGAAAAACATTAATAGCAATGAAAGAAAACAAAAATGAAACACAAGGACTTCCCTTGTTCAATTTCTTCTTGGCCACGAGAAGAAAAATGGCAAGAAGTCTTCAATTGGAATTAATTTGAAAAAGGGGACATTACAAACCACTTTAATTATTTCTATAAAATTCCAAGTTAAAAGGGATTTATCCTCAAATTTCAGAATTCAAGGTTTATTTAGAACCTTAGATTTATTTTTGATAAAGGGTTTGTTGAAAAATCCCATAATTAAATATTTCACTTGGAAGGGGACATTATTGTGGTATCAGAGGAAAGATCTTGCCAACTTGTGAGGAGGAATTAAGGTTTTGATGCATGCCATTGAAAAAGAAGCCCAATATTATCGGAGGAGAAATTAGACTCTATGGGAAAATGCCATGGGAGACCGAGAACAAAGAGCTCTTCTTACAGATAAAATGAGTTTGCCACAGGAAACAATCAGCCGGGGTTAGAGGGATTTGAAAGGAATAATCTAGAAAATAGTGAAATAATTAATCTTAGAATTAGTTCAAATGCTGCAGAGTATAAATCAGAACAAGGCTACACAAAGACAAGGAAAGATACAAACTAGAGGCCACCCAAATCATTGACCAGTATCAAGGTATGCCTGATAGTTTTAAATCTCAAATTTCCTTTGATGAGTACCTGGAGTTACTTGAAGTGAGATATCCAAATAAAAGAGGTTTGTATGAATACATAAGAGAGCTGCAAGAAATTGTGAGGAAGCAGCCCATGGAGGAATCCACCATGCAAGTTGAAGGTGAAGGGTCCTTAATAGAAAAAGGTATGACTTTTGATAAACAAAATGTTTGTATTAATGATGTAAAGGAAGAACATGCATTACATGGTGAATGCCAAGTATCCAGAGTTGAAGTTGTTCCAGCCCAAGAAGCACCTATCAATCTTCTAAGCATTGCTATGTTTGAGTCATTACCATATGAGGTTGACATTTAGAATAACTATTTTGATGAGCATGTAAGTAAGAATAATGTTTCAGTTGATGCCCAACTAATTCTGAGTCACAAGAATGGTTGTGTCACGGAAAATCTCTCAAAAGCCCCTACTTCTAAATCAACAAAAAGAGGTAAGCATCTTGATTACAGCCCAAGGTATGATAGTTATACCCCATATTTTTGCTCCATACTTTGACCTTACAAGATTCTTGTCATCAAGGAAAGCACTTTTATAATTTCAGTTCAAGGTATGGGGATGATAGCACAGGTCTATTTCAGTTTTGCCATCATTCTAAGAAGGGTAAAAGAATGAAGATAGATCCTTTGGCTCAAAATGCATTTTGCATAATGGTATGGAATCTAGGTGATATTTTGAGATTTATGAAGGGTAGAGTTTCTAAGTTCACTATCATTATTGCTAATAATCTTGTCATGCCATACAAATGGATAAGAAAAAAATCTGAATTGACCTTAGATGAGCATAAGGAAAATATTGTGAATGATAACATGATTCAGTGGTGGGAGCACACGGGTCAAATGCAAGGAACCAAAGCTCGTCACCTCACATCAGATAATGCTCTCAAGGCAAGTGACAATGGAGCAGATCAATTACAAGGATACATGAGTCAGTATATGGCAGCAATTGAGGGCTCTTCAATAACAAAAAAGTTGGATTTCAATTTATTCAGGAGACTTGTGAAGCAGAGATGTCTTCAAGCAGACCAACGGTCAACTATAAATGTCTGTGAGGCAGTCAAGATGCTTCAGCAGGTCCGTGAATAAGTGACTACTGCTGTATTGGATTCATCAGAGCTTTTGGCACCAATTGTCCAAGCACATTATACAATGAGATTGACATATAGGATACTGTGATGGGATATGAATTGGTGTCCCCAAAAATTTCACTTAGAAATTTTGGGATACCCCTTTAAAATTTTGGTCTTTTTGTCTTGTGCTGATTTGCTCAGGATGCCTTCAGGAGATTGCAAGAAGTTGCTTGGTCCAAAAAGGTGCAATAATGGATTGTATGAAAATAAGAAAAATGCTGCCACCAATGCGTAGAGCTCGAGAAAATATGCACTTTTAGAAAAAACGACACCTAAAACGGAGCCACGGAGTGAAATTTATGGCACTTGCAAGTTTTTGCTGCTACATCTTCCGGACCCTTTCCAAAAATGGAAAATTTTATTCTATGCTTGTGTTTTCTTCACCGAAAATCCAAAAATGGAAAGAAATGCTTCTTAGACCAAAACGTGGAAATTAGAGCTGCCCCGCAGTTGGATTTTAATGCTGCCTTCCACCTTGGATTTCCACGCCAATTTTAAAAGCAGAAGTCATGATTTCCACGCCAATTTTGGGAAATTAATTCCAAGTGCAAGTCGCATTTTTTGAAGCTGCTTGTTGGGTCAGAGTTTAACATGACGACTTAAGTGGAAAGTGTGAAACTTGGACTTGCCTGACAGGGTGGAATTTCACACCTGCTGTTGCTTGTGTGTTTCACAAAAAATATTTAATTCCAAAACAAGTCACACTTTTTGCCTGCTTGCTGGGTCAACGTTTAACACAAATAACTTAAGTGGAAAGTGTGAAACTTGGACTTTCCTGATAGGGTGGAATTTCACACTGCTTGCTGCTTGTGTGTTTCACACAAAAAATATTTAATTCCAAAACAAGTCGCACTTTTTGCCTGCTTGCTGGGTCAATATTTAACACAAATAACTTAAGTGGAAAGTGTGAAACTTAGACCTGCCTGACAGGGTGGAGTTTAACACAATCACTTAAGTGGAAGGTGTGGAATTAGAAGCTGTCCAGGCAGGGTGAATTTTAACACTACCTGCTGCTTGTGTGTTTCACACAAAAGCAAATTTATTCACCCAAACAAGTCACACTTTTTGCCTGCCTGTTGGGTCAGTGTTTAACACAAATCACTTAAGTGGAAAGTGTGAAACTTGGACCTGCTGACAGGGTGGAATTTCACACTGCTTGCTTGTTGCTTGTGTGTTTCACACAATTCCTAGCCAAAAATGGTGACTTACTTTGGCATTGTTGCATGCTTTAAAAGGGATTTAATTTAATTATTTTTGGCAAGTGTTGGCGCCAAAGATAGGGAGGAAGTCATTGCATGCAAAATCCCTTTTAGAAGCTTGTGCATGTGCTCCCAATCTTCCAGTTGAGGCCTTCATTGGATTTACTTATATTTGCCTTCACCTAGAGTGCTTTCCAAAAGTCAAAATTGCTCATATGCAATTAAAAATAAAAGGTGATGAGTTTTGTTTGAATTGTTTACGGCAAGCATTTTACTGGTACACGTACTGGAGAAAAATTGCAAAAGCTTCAAGGATTAAAGGAGAAGGCAAAGTCGGAGGCAACACCCATGCAAAGCAAATCACAATCAGTTGCTTCCAGATCTAGTTTGGTGAGAATCAAAGGCAAATAGTCAACCACATGCAGGAGAAAAAGCACCTCAGATTCAAGGCAGAGATATCATCCAAATCATTCATGAGGTTGGATCAGCATGTAGAGTATGGAAGAAGAACAAGACTGAGAGTGTTGCAACTTTCTTCTAATTTCTTCTCCTCTTTCTTCTTCTTTCTCTTATTTTCTTTGACAAAGTAATTGAGTAATCAATTAAAATTGTAAAACTTAGGTAATTGGCTTTAAAAGCCGTTGCTTCAAGTTACTGGAAGAATTCAATTACTTGGAAATAGGTGGCAGACATGCAAAATAGAAGGTTTTATTTTCAGTTGTAAAACATGCATGTCATGCAATGAGAAAGTCTAGGGAAAATATTGCCGCTGCTTCCCTTTTTCATAGCTTCCACATGGGGCAATTCATTGAAAGCTTCCTATTTGTAATCGCCCTCTATGCGCTATAAATGGAGGAAGAGCCTACGGGTTAAAGGATCACATTTTGTTAATCAACATTCTTGAGTTCAGACTTTGTGCTGTAGCCCTTGATGTCATTTCTGTGAAAGGTGAGGAATTGAATAAAGGTGGATTTCTGGAGAACTTTGTGTCCATGGTGCATTTGCTTCTTATTTCGTATGGATCTTTAGATAAACTGTGTTATTTGAGATTTAGATTAGAAGCTTTTCTTTTCCTTTACTTCTGAATATTGTGAGATCTACTTGTTTATTTAATCTATGTGTATGAGACCAACTCTGTAAACTATTGGTTTAATTACATATCTTCCTTTCTTCTTTTCCAAATTTCATTATTTCCCCCTTCTGGAAATACTTTATAAACAATTGCTTACTTGTTGCAGAATTGCCAAGCTATGGTTCATGAGCTTTGTAATTAAAGTAAAACCCCGAAAATAGTTATTAGGATTCACCTTTACTAAATTGATAAACATCTTACACGGGAGCCTCACCGTTAAATGAGGGAGATTTATCTCATGACTGCCTAGGTTTTTCGCTGTGCATAAAATTTAGCCAACATGAACTTGAATAACGTGAGGAGAATTAGTCTCAAAGTACAAAAACTAGTACAAGAGTGGAAACTAATCTTTTCAACAAAATACAATGGGATGATGACTTCCCGTGGTTTGAGTGGTACGTAGTTGAAGATCCGATTAAGGGCTTTGAGTTAATTGTAGTATGGATGGATAAAGTAGTTGAAAGTTCTGTTGAAATGGACGAGTCTGAAAATGTTTGTACTTATGAAGCTGATGTGGCTAAATCAAGTTCAAGAGTAATTTCAAAGGTCAATTCTCAAAATGTTTCCTGTGAAGGCATTCAGGTTGTGCAGAATTTGATAGAAAGGTGTCTACAATTATATATGAACCAGGGAGAAGTACTAAAAACCGTATTAAATCAAGCAAAAATAGAACGAAGTTTTACAAGTCATGTTTGGGAAATTAGATGAGCAAAATTGTGACCATTTTAGTGCATATTACACAAGGCCGAAGTCTTGAAGAAACGGATCACAATATTCAATCATTTGCTAGAGAAACAGTATCAGCTTATGAGAATGCCAGGGCCACCAACTGCTCCGTTGAGTTGAATGCAAGTTCAACATGGCATTGCAAGAGTTATGACATCGCTAGGTCGTTACAAAGAAATTCATTCAGAATTCAACTCCCAAATGAAGGGTTCACCATTCTGGTTGTTTATAGTTTGGATATCCCATATGCTTGTTGTTGTTGATAGAGACAAAGGAGAAATTGCAGAAGTCAAATTTCAGCAGCATCAAGAGTTTAGCAGCCATGTAGAAGCCAAGAAGGGGGAGAAGATGAAGAACACAACTCGTAGCAAAGGGCACATATATCCTTTTGCTTAGGGTTGTCTACTCATAAGAATATGGGATCCTGGTATCACTCGAGACAGGCCAGTCCCAATTCCAGGTTCTGGAAAGCAAGTGACAAATATTGCTCATGTTAAAGACCTATCAAGCAAGCTTGTTCTTGCTGTTCAGAAACAGTTTGCTGCCCATGGAAGTAGTTTCAACGCTGTTTGGACCAAGCTAACACATTTGATGGGCTTGTTAAACTCTTTACTAGAGTTGCGGGAAAAGAAGCTGATATTGTTCATTATGATCTGAAGTTTTTTACCATTGATAATTTGATACAATGTATCCTGCTATACCTTCTAAACAGTAGCTAATTGAGGCTTTAGAAAAGGTCTTATATTCTGAAAAACGCTTTCCAAGTGTTGTCACAGTTTCGATGGTACAAGCTTTAAAGAGTGTTGATTGGAGAAATTATGTTTTTAATATGAAAGACATTGAGGCAAAGTCAGTTTTTGTGATGCTTGGCTTAAAAAGGAGCAAGAATAAATTTTCTCAAGTAGTGATTGTCAAGGAAGCTTTGGTGATGGCATTGAGTGAACTGAAAGAAGAATGGATAGCCGGTATTGCAATAAGTAATTTTGCAGCAGGCATTTGTGCTCATAACAAAAAAATAAAGACCTCAAGCTCTACAAAACTGCTAAGACCAAATTCTAGAGATAAATTCCAAGTGCAATCGGATGAATTTGGCAGTCATTCTAACTTCATGAGTGCTGATTTACAGTTTAGTTTCAGATTCTCTGAGGCAACCAGAAATTGCAAACAAAAAGCACCTGATGTAGGTAGTGGGAGTGTAGTATCAGAAAGGGCCATTATGGGTAACACACAACAAAATGTGAATATTTTAGAAGTCCTGGAGGAACAATTTCATTCTAGTTCTTAGTCAAACACCTGATGAAGTAGAGTCTATTCGGAACATGGAATTACAAGTTCCCACGGATGTATTGGGATCCAAGTATTACGAGAGATGGCCATTTGGGAGAGCTCGAGCGATTGAGCTTGAAATTACTTGACGAAAAGCAATTTTGGGAAGGGCGGACTGTCATGTTCTCTTTTTTGAATTAAATAAATCGGAAGCGAGAAGAAGATAGAGAGAGTCTGGAGAATTAGAGAGAGAAAGATAGGGAAAAGGACCCTGTTTACAATTACATTCCATCCTTTTATAGGCTCATTTGGCCCAAAAGTAGTTATTTTAACTATTTTCCTCTAGCTCACCCTAGTTCATCTAAACTTGAGTTGAATAATACATCAATTTGGCACAAATACACTATTTTATCATTACATTACAATCATTCAAGTTTGAAACCTTTATACCATCTCCTCTTGGCGAAATTTGAGAGTTTAATTAGAAAATCAAAAAAGCGGTCTAAGTAGCGATTCGGAGAACGGGAGGAACTCTAGAACAATTCCATCCGGGCTTTCATCCACCGACTTGAGCCATTGCTTTGTTTGGCGATCCTAGCAGATTTTCGGAGAACTAAGGGAATGGAGAAACAATTCCCCGGGTTCTCGATTGGACTGACATATCCGATCTTAACCCTTTCCTTTGCCTGTCACTGAGTGCGGAGTTGCGAGTAAAAAGCTGCTGAACCTGTGGGGCTGTTCTCTAAGTTCCGAGGCGGGTGACTTAATGAATTTAACCTTCTCTTCCTTTGTCGGTACACTGCGGGTTTGCGGGGAATGCAAGGAACTTGCATAGTGTGTAATATCCCCTTTTGGGATATTAATTAAATTTTATTAATCTACTTGCAATGGAAGTAAATTTAGAAGAGAAACCCTTCTAGGTTCACCTCAACTAACCTAGTGTCGGCTTCAATACAACCCAAATGGGGTTGGAGTGAGCCAATGTAAGGGTTCAGATGGGCTATCTAGTCGGAATTAGCACTTCTTTAACCAATAAAATTGCAAAAGTAGAAAAATAAATTAATAATGCTGGAAAATAGCTGAAAACTTTGAAAATTAATATCTTCCTTAATATTAACTCTTTTTGCATGAAACAAATTGCAGATGGAAGATAAAATTAGGAGCTTTCAAATGAACCAACAATCAGAAATTTTCACCCATTGAAACCCACTCAAATCAGCCCCCAAATCTGCAGAACAAGTCGCTAGGGTTAGGGAAAAATAATTAAATTTATTCCAGCTCTT
This sequence comes from Taxus wallichiana var. yunnanensis, assembly GCA_018340775.1. Classification (NCBI taxonomy): domain Eukaryota; kingdom Viridiplantae; phylum Streptophyta; class Pinopsida; order Cupressales; family Taxaceae; genus Taxus; species Taxus wallichiana. Next base: position 323,887,534 of record CM031242.1, on the reverse strand, counting down.
TTTCCTTCACTTCCTAGCCCAATAAATGTTGTTTCAGATCTGCAATAAATAGTTTATGACAACAGCTCGGAAACCCTTCAAAACCCCTCCAAAACACTTGTTATCAAATACCCAGGTAAGTTGACTTGCATTAAATAAATTCCAGCAGTGTTAGCAAGCTAAAATATTATAAAAATGATCACCACATGCCCCAATTAGATGCAGAAACAAATCAGATTGTAACCCTCATGTGAACCTCATAAAATCATGCAAGAATGCTTCATACCAAGTCGATTTATATCATGAAAAACCAGCAACAATTTCCAGAATTTAATTGATCCCAAGATAACTCAAAAACTCTCCAAACAAGCTCATGCACTCTCCAAAAATGGCGACTCACATATATAGAAGGAAAATGCAAATAACTTATCAATTCAAGCTCTCAAGGGTACACACACTTCACAATGGATGGTGTTGATGAACACCTTTTATTTTTTGATCACTAGTGGGCATACATCCCTCTTCAAGCATGAAGATAAGTTATAATAACCGTCAACATGCGAAAAGGGGTGCCCATCATCTTCTTTTATATCTTTTCCTTGCTTAATCTCCAAGGTTCCTTCTCCATTTTGATGCTAAAGTCTAGGAGAGAATCTTCATTTTAAAATTTTCTGGAAATCACACTCAAAAAAATATTAAATGCATGGGGAAATTAAATGATGTCCATATGAATCGACCCATGCTCAAGATAAATCGATTTATTCCAAATAATAATTATTAAATATTCCCAAGGAATTCGACTTGCCTTAATTTATTTCAAAAATAATTAATTATCCCAAGGAAAATCGATTCCCTTTCTCTTTTTTCGATTTGCACAAATAAAAATATATTTTGATTTTAAAATCTATTGTGCAAATCGATTTTCTCTCATTTTTAATTTTTATTTGAAAAGGGGGACATTACAAATTGTTTCGTGGGTGTGTGGCGGGTGACTTATCCGTAACACTCTTGTTTTTGCCATGTTCCCGATCTTTAGCTCATTGTGCCAAGGAGTCGGGCATGGTGGAGTTCCGAGGCACACAAGGAAATATGGAATTGTTCAAAGAGTTCCAATGAACACTGACTATGTCGATGCCATTGTTTTACGTTGAGTTTGGTGAATGCAAAGTTTCGGGGAATGCAAAGACCATTGGAACATTTTCCCAAATGCCAAAACAACCCAACCTCAGATTTTCTAGTGCAATGCGGTCAAAGCGGTAATGTAGGGAACATAGGAGCAGTTCCACTTCCTCAAAAGTTTGATTTTGTGCAGATTGGCCAAATTTTGACAAAAATGGCTAACTCTTTAATAGAAGAAGCTTAACAAGAGGGTGGAAACATGACTAAAACATGAAATTTTGCCCATGACAAAAAGTTTTAAAGTGTTATTGATCTTATGACAACATATGGCTCTTTCTTTCGGGGACATGAATTGCATTGAGCGAAGTACAATCTAGGAACAATTTCGAACTCTAGAATCTCAAGGTTCATTAGACCAATGTTTTATCCATTGGTCAACATACCAGTTTCAACACAAACATAGGAAAACACTCTCACTTCACTACTGAGAGACATGTTGGGGTTTGATGAGTTTTGTGCCCTCAAGATGGGCAAAAAGTCAAAGAGATTCCACAAGCAACCACATAAGAACCTTCAACAAAGGTTGGGTAAGGTTTCACTCCCCAACTTTGATGGTTCTAATACCATTACTGATGATAGCTTGGTTGCAAAAGACGGAGACTGCTCCCTCAATCCCATGCAAGAAGAAGAGGCCCTCAAATTTGTTACCCTCCATTTGGAAGGCATGGCACATGAGTGGTGGTTCCATGGTATGCACACCCAAGGCCATGATTTGATTCACACAATGGAAGAGTTTAGTCGAAGGATCATGGAGAGGTTTGATAGGAAGGACCCGAAACTTCATTTTAGGGAATTGGCCCAACTCAAACAAGTGGGTAATGTTGATGAGTATGTTGCAGACTTCCAAAGAATTGCAGTCATGGTTTCCGATGTTAGTGAGAAGAGGTTGGTTGTCCTCTTTACTGAAGGTTTGGTGGAACCTCTAAAAGGTTTGGTAAGAGCTTTTAACCCTATGACTTTGCAAGATTGTATTACTAAAGCTCTAGACTTAGAATGTGCAGCTTATAGAGGGACTTATGGGCCTAAAGGACAGCATTCTAATGCCTCACAAACGCTGTCCAAAAGTGGATTTAGAGGGCAGCCAAGGTCTGATTTACAGCAGCCCCTTAAAGTGCAAGGAGGGCAGCCCCTTGGGTCATCAAAAGAGGCCCCAAAGAGGTTCAATCAGTCCTATATACCACCATACAAAAATCAGCCCCAAAACAGTTCACAAAAAGATGAAAGGGACGAACTAAGAAGAAAGGGATTGTGTTTTGACTGCAAAACTCCATGGGTAAGAGGTCACAATTGTAAAGGTAAAGGTCAAATCCATTACATTGAAATTATTGATTCAGACTTTGAGTTTGACTTTGATTTGAACAATGCTAACCATGATACTAATGAAGAAGTGGTTGAGCATGTGCAAGAGAATGAGGAAATGGAAAGTACCCTTGCTTCTCTTTCCGGTGTGCCCAAGTATCATGCATTTAGGGTGAAGGGCACCATTCAAGGGCAAAGAGTCATTACCTTGGTTGATAGTGGGGCCACCCACAATTTCATTGATGGAGGTCTAGTGAGGAAAATGGGTTTGGAAACCACAAATTGCAAGGCTTTCAAAGTAACTATTGCGGATGGGACTTCTCTTCCATGTTCTACAAAGATTGCACAACTACCTCTCATGCTTGGAAAGCACAAGGTAATTGATGATTTTTATGTTGTTGATATTGGAGATATTGATCTTGTGTTGGGTGTTCAATGGTTGCATTCTTTAGGTGATTTCACACAAAACTACAAAACCATGGAGCTAAAGTTCACTAAAGATAACAAGGAAATCATCCTAAAAGGTATGGCAAATGGGGCACCACAAGAGGTGTCCATGAAGAGGATGGAAAGGGCTTTTAGAAGGGGTCAAATTGAGTGGGCAGCTGGTCATTGTTATATCACAAGAAATCAGAACAACAATCATTAGAAGGTGAGTTACAAGTTCTTTTAGAAAAACATGTTCAAAAACGTTTTGATGATTTACCACATGGGTTATCTCCCATAGAGTGTTTGAGCATATTATAGAGTTAGAAAAGGACACTAAGCCCGTTATGATCACTCCTTACCGTCATCCAAGAGTTTATAAGGAAGAAATCTACGTTACAGAAACGCAGGCGGGGTATACGTTTGGCGTAAAAACGTTTCCAAAAAGCGTTTGGAGGGGGAACGCGATGAAACGCCTCTCAGCGTTTCGGCTTACTGCAAAAAAAAAAAAAAAAGAAAATACGGTTTTAAAAACGAAAATACGCTTTTAAAAAAAACGAAAATACGGTTCATAAAGGTAAAAATTTTTGCGTTAAATGCCTTGAAACCCTAACGCTGCTTGGTGTAGCTTGCTAAACACACTTCAAAAAGTTATATAATGACCTCTTGGGTCCATTCTAAATCACACTCTCATTTTTCTCTCACTTGAATACATTTGCATTGTGAAGAGCAAAGAGACATCAAGGAGCAGCTTCAAGGAGGAGTTTAGCATTGTTAAGAGCAAAGAGACATCAAGGAGCAGCTTCAAGGAGGAATTTGAATCGGATTTGGAAGGTGGGATTGACTTCAAGGAGGAAAAACCGAGGTATTTTTCAAGTTTTTTTATTTGGCTAAAGAAAATGTTAATGTGATCAATGATCACGAATGATGTGTGCATTATGCACACATCATTCGTGATCATTGATCATGATGTCAATATGTATATTTAATTTAGTAATTTTAAAACTCTATGCTTAAAAAATAAAAAAATGTAACATTTTCTTTGCGTGTTAAAATAAAAAAACATATATTCTTTTTTAAATTATAAATATCATCCAAACTGTATGCTCTCACCTCGCACCTATACGGTGACCTTGGTGATCAAAAGCAGAATAGGATGTGTAGGGTTTTTAAATTTAATTTTTTTTTTTTTTTTTAAAAAGTTTATTTTGTTTTTTAAATTAAAAAATCCGAACTCTGTGTATGCTCTCACCTCGCGCCTAAACGGTGACCTTGGTGATCAAAAGCAGAATAGGATGTGTAGGGATTTTTAATTTAATTCTTTTTTTGTTTTTTAAAAAAGTTTATTTTGTTTTTTTAAATTAAAAAATCCGAACTCTGTGTATGCTCTCACCTCGCGCCTGAATGGTGACCTTGGTGATCAAAAGCAGAATAGGATGTGTAGGGTATTTTTAATTTAATTCTTTTTTGTTTTTTTAAAAAAGTTTATTTTGTTTTTTTAAATTAAAAAATCCAAACTCTGCGTATGCTCTCACCTCGCGCCTAAACGGTGAACTTGGTGATCAAAAGCAGAATAGGATATGTAGGGTGTGGTTCTATTTAATAATTTATTGTTATCTAAGTTTATGTTTTTATTTTTCAATGAAGGTTTGATTCAATGGCATCTAGTTCAACTTCAGTGGGAGGGCATGGGGAAGGGGAAGAAAGCCAAAGTGGGGGTGTAGATCCTAGAGCTCCTCTTTGGAGACATGTGCAAATTGTGGAGAACCTTGTTGGCGGTGGCTCTCGGGTTTGGGTATGCCATCATTGCAATATACAATACAAATCCTCTTATACCCGACTCAAAGCTCATTTAATGGGGAAATCAGGAACGGGATTAGAAAATGTAACAAGGTTGAACATAAACATATATTGGCATATATGAAAGAGCAAGAGGACGCTGATATGGCAAGCTTCAAGAACTAGATTTAAAACTGCTCCTTTGTGAAATAGGGGTTCACAAAAACCACCCAACCCATCAAACCATCCTTTTATCCAAGTTGCAGTTGAAACTCCAACAAAGGGAGAGACTTTGTCACGAAAGAGAATTTCCAAAGGCCCATTAGAGCAGGCATTTGCAAATGAGAAAAGGGATGTTGTTGATGAGTTGGTTGCTCGATGCATTTATGCATGTGGGCTGCCCTTCAATGTGTTGCGCTCACCTTATTGGCAACAAATGGTGAGAGGTATTAATGATGCACCAAAAGGGTATAAAAGCCCTAGTTATGAGAAGGTCGAACCACATTGTTGGCGAAAGAAGTGGCCCATGTACATACTTCTTTGCAGCCAATTAGGGACTCATGGAAGGACTCAGGGGTATCTATCATTTCAGATGGATGGAAAGATGCCCGAAATAGACCCCTAATCAACATTGTTGCAAAGTGTGCCCTAAAGGGGCAATGTTCTTGAAGGTCATTGATTGTGAGGGTGAAGTGAAAGATGCTCAATTTATTGCTAATATTTTGATTGAGGCTATTGAGTCAGTGGGCCCTGCAAACGTTGTCCAAGTCATCACGGACAATGCCAAAAATTGTAGAGCAACAGGGCTGATTGTTGAGGGGAGATATGAGCACATTTTTTGGACACCTTGTGCAGTACACTCCTTGAATTTGATGTTGCAGAAGATTGGAAAAATACCATGGATTGAGGAAGTTTATACAGAGGCAAATGAGATCCAAATGTTTATCACAAATCATCATATGTCCCAAGCTATCTTTAGGAGGTTCTCGACATTGGAGTTGCTGAAGGTAACCAAACAATTTCCTAGTTTCTAATTTTTATTTGCTAACTTTTTATGAAATATCAAATTATCAATTGAATTCCTTTTAATTTTTTTTTTTAATTAACTTGCTTTAATTTATTTTAATAGGTTGCTGAAACAAGATTTGCCTCTCACACGCTCGTCTTGAGACGACTTGTGAAGGTAAAGCAAGCCTTAAGGCTTATGGTGATTGATGATGTTTGGTCCGTGTGGAGGCAATCAAACACAAAAAGAGCCATCAAAATAAAATCAAGTGATACTTGATGATATTTGGTGGGCAAAGGTTGCATACTTGCTTAGTTTTACTGAGCCTATTTTATCTATGATTAGATATGCGGAGACACGGATAATGCTTCAATAGGGGAGATCTATGATGGCATTGACTCTATGCTTGAAAAAATTAGAGACATCATACAACAAAAAGAGCAGGATCCTGAAGAAAAATTCTACAGTGAAGTTAAGAACGTGATCATGAGAAGGTGGAATAAAATGACCACCCCATTGCATCTCCTAGCCTATGCCCTGAATCCCAAATTTTATAGCAGTGAAATACTTGCACTACCTGGTAGGCAAAAACCATATGATGACCATGAAGTTGCAAGTGGAGCTAAGGCAAAGCATTCCAGAGGCTTTTTCCTAATCTAGATGTAACTAGTACGATCCGCTGTGAAATGACGCTCTTTGTCTCTTCATCTAATAGTAGCATGGGTGAAATAGATGCAACACTTGACAGTACAAGATGACCCCATGCATGTGGTGGTGTGCACATGGCCATGATGCCAAGTGGTTGCGACTGTTGCCATTAAAATCCTTTCACAGGTATCAAATATTAAAATGAAATCAAAAGTTTGTTTATTAATTAAAAATGTATGTTCGTACTTAGTAAATTAATACTATAGTATTACTAATTGAAAATTTCTAACTTCTTTTTTGTAACAGGTGGCTAGCAATTCCTCAGCAGAACGGAATTGAGTACATATTCCTTCATCCACTCAGCCAAACGGAACAAGTTAGCATCCAAGAAGGCCGAGGATTTAGTGTATGTGCATTCCAATTTGCGCATTCTATCACACAAGAGTGAAGCCTATGTTAGAGGTCCCAACAAACTTTGGGATATTGATCCTGAGACTAGCGACTTTGATGCTTCTGCTGCAACTCTTAGCCAACTTTCACTGCTTGGTATTGATGAAGAAGAATCGGGATCTTTTGCAGAAGGGAGGGAGAGTGGAGCTAGTGGGAGTGGAAATGTCGGTGCTAGTGGTGTTCATGGAGATGATTATGACTATGAGGAAATCTAGATGATATATTCTAGAATCTAGATTATTATTATGTATATGTGAATCATTGAATTGTAACCATGTTGGATGATGACTCTTTAGAACTTAGAAGTTCAAATTTCAATGAATTCAAAATATTTTGAGTGCTTTATCAATTATCTCTTATGGTCTACAATTATAAAATGAGTACTATGCATATATATATATATATATATATATTTTATAATATATTTATCACGGACGTTTCCGTCGGCGTTTCGTATCAAGTTTTTTGAAAATTGCCGTTTCGCGTTTCGTACCCGTTTGCGTTTCCGAGTTTCTGGCAATATAGGAAGAAATTGAAAAGACCGCTTCTTGAGATTAAGGCCTAGTTCTAGCCCACATTGATTATAGAATGTTGAACAAGAGGACCATCAAAATAGGTACCCCATTCCCGAGAATTGATTCGCTCAAATATCCATGTGCATAAAACAACTTTTAGATGTCATTTTGGGCATTTTGAATTTTTGGTTATGCCTTTTGGGTGAAGTTTTTTGAAAATTCGCTTCGTTTTTTCTTCTCGGCAATATTGAAAAAGACCATTAGGAGCTTCTTGAGATGGGACACATAAGGCCTAGTTCTAGCCCATTCGCATCTTCCGTAGTCTTGGTCAAGAAAAAAGATGGTACTATGAGGATGTGCATTGATTATAGAATGTTGAACAAGAGGACCATCAAAAATAGGTACCCCATTCCCATAATTGATGAGTTACATGGTGCTTCTTTCTTTTCAAAAATAGATCTCAAATCCGGGTACCATCAGATAAGGGTAAGGGAAGAAGATGTGCACAAAACAACTTTTAGATGTCATTTTGGGCATTTTGAATTTTTGGTTATGCCTTTTGGGTTAACTAATGCACCGGCTACTTTTCAATCTTGCATGAATCATGTATTTAGCCAATATCTAAGAAAGTTTGTGCTAGTGTTTTTGATGACATTCTTGTGTATAGCAAAACTTGGGAAGAACATTTGACACATTTGGATTTGGTTTTATCTACTTTGGGACAACATTCTTTCTTTGCAAAAAAATCTAAGTGTGAGTTTGGTTTAAAGGAAATTGGATATTTGGGGCATATTATTGGTGCTAATGGTGTGCAAGTTGACAAACAGAAAATTGCAGCGATTATGGAATGGCCTACTCCCTCTTCTCTCACACAACTAAGGGGATTTTGTGGTCTTTGTAGCTATTATAGAAGATTTGTTAAAGGTTTCTCACGGTTTGCAGCTCCTTTGACAAATTTGACCAAGAAAGGGGCCTTCAAATGGTCCAAACCAGCCCAAGAAGCATTTGAAAAATTGAAGGAGGTAATGTGTTCTTGCCCGGTTCTTGCAATTCCATATTTTTCTAAACCTTTTGTGGTAGAATGTGATGCTTTGGGTGAAGGAATAGGGGCTGTCCTAATGCAAGAGAAACACCCCATTGTTTTTGAAAGTAGGAAATTGAAAGAGCATGAAAGGGGATATAGTGTGTATGATAAAGAAATGTTGGCAATCATGCATGCTTTGAGTAAATTTAGACAATATTTGGTATGTGGGAAGTTTGTCATTAAATCTGATCATAACAACTTGCGGTTTTTCCTTAACCAAAGAGAATTGAATGATAGGTAGCAGAAATGGGTAAGTAAAGTGCAAGTCTTTGATTTTGACATTGAATATGTGAAAGGGAAGAATAATGTAGCTGCAGATGCACTATCTAGAAGGCCCTATGGGATGGAAGAAAAAATGGACCAGCCATGTGTGCAATTGCTTGAGGGCAAGCAATTTTGGGAAGGGAGGACTGTAATATTCCCTTTTTAATTAAAAATTAAAAAGAAGAGAAAATCAATTTGCACATGTAAATTTAAAATAAAATATATTTTTATGTGCAAATCAAAAATAAAAGAGAAATTCGATTTCACCTTGGGATAATAATTTCTTATTTTAAAGGTGAATTAAGTGACTAAGCAAGTCACATTTTTTTGGGAATGATTTAATGTTTGGTATTTAAAATAAATCGATTTCTTCTAGGCATGGGTCGATCCATATGGGCCCCATTTGATTTAAATTCCCTATGCATTTAATATTTGCTTTGAGTGTGATCTCCAGGCACTTTTTAAAATGATATTCCCTCCTAGCTTTTGGCGCCAAAGATGGAGAGAGAACTTTGGAGGATGTGCAAGACAAAAGATATAAAAGAAGATGTGGGTACTCTTTTTCGCATGTTGACGGTTTATTAAACTTATTTTCATGCTTGAAGAAGGATGTATACCCACTAATGATCTAAAACAAAAGGTGTTCTTCAACACCACCTTTGAGTGAAGTGTGTATGCCATTTGAGCTTGAATTGATAAGTTATTTGCATCTTTTCTTCCATATATGTAAGTCGCCATTTGAGAGTGCATGAGCTTGTTGATGAAGGTTTTGAGGGATTTGTGTGAGGATTTCAATCTGATTTTTACAGCTTATTATTGTGCATCAAATCAACTTGTATGGGTGATGTTTGTGGTGCAAATTGGTGGTATTTGAAGCAAGTTCAAATCTGATCATTTCCAACTTGTTTATTTAATTAATATGGCCATGATTTGACCATTTTTATGCTCATTTATGTGGTTGGTAATTACCTTTGCTAAATCGACTTGTGTAGAGGGTTTCAACAATCATTGCAAGGGGTTTTCTAATATTTTATGAGCTGCTGTTATAAACTGTTAATTGCAGATCTGAAAACTGCATTTATTGGGTTAAAAAGTGAAGGGAAAGTGTTGGATTAAATTTACATCTTGTGCCCTAACCCTAGCGACTTGTTATGCAGATTCGGGGGTTGTTTTTAGTGGGTTACAGTTGACTAAAGATTGTGGGTTCATTTGAAAGATTATAATTTTATCTTCCAACTGCATTTGGTTTCATGCAAAAAGAGTTAATATTGTGGGAGATATTAATTTTTTAAGTTTGAAGTCATTTTCAGCTATTTCCTGGCATATTAAATTAATTTTTCTACTTCTGCAAGTTTATTGGTTAAAGAAGTGCAAATTCCAACTAGATAGCCCATCTGAACCCTTACTTTGGCTCACTCCAACCCCATTTGGGTTGTATTGAAGCCGACACTGGGTTAGTTGAGGTGAACCTAGAAGGGTTTCTCTTCTAAGTTTGTTTCTTTTGCAAGTAGATTAATAATAATTAATTAATATCCCACAAGGGGATATTACAAGAGATCATGATTTCTAGGCAAGATTTGCATTGTTGATTTATTTTCAGAATTAAAAGAGAAATCAGTAGTGAGACAAGATAAGAAATGGTTAATAATGGTCTTCTCTTCCTGTTTATATTCCAAAGGATGGGTAGAAACAAGATTGATGCAATCTTCATTGTTGTGAGAAGGTTCCATATACTCATTACCATCTTACGCTTGTGTTGAGAGAGATTGGAAGAAGGCTCATGTGCTCTTCGACGTATCAACAAATGTTTGGGAGTAACATTGAGCTCCTTAATCTTACCTTCTTTTATATTGAACACTTGTTCATCATATAAAGAATCAAAATCAGCAAGAGAATCATCAATAGTTACCTTGATTTCGCTTCCTTGAAGGCCTTCCAAATAGAGGAGAGAAATTCACTTTTTGTCTGTTGTCATGGTGAGCAGCAACCTCAACCAACATGGAATCACTTTTTCAAAACAAGGGCTTTCACTTCCTGTGTATGCTATATCGTCGAAGGACTCTGATTTGGGCAAAAATGAAGCCTCAATTTGTTTATCTTCTTTTTCATCCAAAGCAGTGTCAATTTGACATTCCTCGGAGGGAGCAAGAAGAAGACATTCACAGTGCATAGAATCATCAGGAACTGCTTCTAGTACATGATTGTTCTCTTCCTTGTTATGGAGTGTCTTGAATTGATCCAAGGGTGTTTCTTCAAGCTGTTTTGACTCTTCACATGCCTTCACTTCGCTGTCTGTTTTTGCTGCTGATTCAGGTGCATTAATGGCCTTCTTTTGTGGCATATTAGAACATTCTTGGGAACCTTGCTTCTTGTTGTTTATTAGGGTGCACAATTTCAGCCAAAACTGGAGATATCCTTGTTAGTGTTTGAAAATCCATACCTCTATAGAAGTTTATCAAAATCGCCCAATCACTATCACTGTCATTTGTTGACATGGGGTGCCAATAAGTGTTTTCCATTTTTTGGTAGTATGTTTTGCTGTCAGCCTTCGTTCCAGGGGAGGTTCCTTGATATGAGAAACAAAAGTGACAAAAGTTCGTTCCCCAGCAGAATCGCCAAAAACTGTTGGTTGGATTTTATGTCGCTGAATATGCCTAATGGAAGCACATAAAAACCTGCAACAACTAGGGAAAGTCACCTATCGACAAGGTGGCTTTCCTCTGCGTTGAGGGGCAATTCCCTCGTATGATGGTTTTTGTATTTTTGGTGCTTTTAACCGAGAAAGCACAAAAGGGCAACAAAATTGGAAAGAGAAAGAAAAAGAGAGAAGGGGAAATGAGAAATCTACAACAGGTTGGAATCAAAAAACTGCTGAGATGTCTCAAATATAGACATGGAACAAGAACTCTCTATCTCATAGGAAGAGCATAATACAATGATTAACACAAAGTCATAAGGCACAAAGTCTTCATCACCTCCAGAATGCGTGGATATGGCACAAAGTCCACGTACCTTGACAACCAACACCAAGTCTGAATATCAGAGCATCGAACACACCATGAAGGAAAAACATCAATGATATCATCCAATTATAAACAAAATAACAAAATTTACAATCGAGAGAACATAAATGCAACAATGCTAAATAACATTGTATTCTTATATAACGGAGAAAAATAGTGTACACAAAGTTAAAACCATTCTTCTCCTACTGGAAGCAAATAGAGGGAGGCCGGGAGAATCAAAGAGAGAAAGATAGGAAAAAGAACCCCGTTTACAAATACATTCCAACCTTTTATAGGCTCATTAGGCCCAAAAGTAGTTATTTTAACTACTTTCCTCTAACTCACCCCAGTTCATCTAAACTTGAGTTGACTAATACATCAATTTGGCACAAATACACTATTGTATCCTTACGTTATAATCTTTCAAGTTTGAAACCTTTATACCATCTCCTCTTGGCGAAATTTGAGTGTTTTTGAGAAAATATGTCAAAAGCGGTCAAGGCGGCAATCCAGGAGAACAAGAGGAACTCGGCATCTTATGTGGGCCTTCGTCCACCGACTTGAGCAATTGCTTTGTTTGGCGGTCTGACAGAGTTTCTGAGAACCGAGGGAATGGAGAAATAGTTCCCCGGGTTCTCGATTGGACGACATAACCGATCTTAACCCTTTCCTTTGCTTGTCACTTAGTGTGGAGTTACGAGAACTATTGGAAGCTGCGTGGAACTGCCATTCTCTAAGTTCTTGAGCCGACCGACTTAACCGACTTTAACCTTCTCATCCTCATCGGCACTTGTGGGTTTACGGTGAATGCAAGGAACTTGCGAGGTATTAGTGGGTTCGTGGCGAAGCCGACTTATCCGCAACACTACAATTTTTCCATGTTTCCAAAGTTCTTTCGATGTACGACTTAACCGATGCTAGTTCATTGGGCCAAGGAGTTGAGCATGGCTGAGTTTCGGGGCACACAAGAAAATATGGAAGCTGTTCAAAGAGTTCCAATGAATGCCGACTATGCTAATGCCATTGTTTTACGTTGAGTTTGGTGAATACGGAGTTCAATGAATACAAAGACCGTTGGAAGATTTCCCCAAGTGCCAAAACAACCCAACCTCATTGATTTTAGTGCAATGCGGCAAGGCGGTAATGTGGGGAACAAAGGAACAATTCCACCCATAGTTAGCATACTCGGCTAGTACTTGCAAAAAAAAAGAGCAAACGAATATTCGCCATTTAAACTTGCCACTCGGGCTTGCCGAGTATTGGTGAATATTCGCCAATACTCGGTGAGTCCGAGCTAAAAACTCGCTAGACACGGATCGCATACACGTGAAAACACGTCTAAAACACTCAAAAAACACGTTTTTTCCCTTTATAAGGCACCAAAGCACTTCATTTTCATTCACACAACCATTTGAGCTTGCATTGCATGTGTTGAACAGATTTTTGAGCAAATTCGAAGAGGAAATTTGGAGAATTGCATTTGGAGGTAAGTTTTAGTTTTATTTTTAAATTCTTTCAAGTTTTTGCAAATTTGGTATATATTATTTAAGTTTTATATATTCATATTGTAATTTAAATACATCTAATGTAAAAGCGAATGCTTTTAAATTTTTAATAGTCATTTGGAGACGGAGGTATGTTTTTTTTTTTACACAAATTCGTTCTAAATTATTTAAATTTTATATATTCGTATTGTAATCGATTCATCGAATATGTTTTGTAATTTTAAATGCATTCAATTTAATTGTAAATCATTTTAAATTTTTAATACTCATTTGGAACTAGAGGTATGTTATTTTTATTAAATTACGGTGAAATATGGTTATTCAGACACGTTTTTAAAAAAAAATTAATTAAGCTTACGTTTTTTAATTTTTTAAATGTGCATTGTGTTGCTGATTAGAGCTTAACAATGGCATCGGGCTCGACATCAAGTTTGGCATCCGGGTCAAAGCATCACTAAGTAAGAACCGTTCTATGCGAACGCCGTACCCTCGCTTGGAAGTATGGTGTACGTGGAGCAATTCAGGGAACAATGGGCAATTTCAGTGGAAAAACATTTTTTGGAGGCATCAATAAATCAAGTATCACCTTGCATGTATTGTTTGTTGGGACGTTGTGGTTTGCCCAATGTTACGGAAGAGGCAAAGCGAGAGATGAAAGCAGAGCTGACAGAGCTAGAGGAGAAGAAACTAGAGAGGGAAAGGGTGCATGCAGCCATAGCAGAAACTGTTAGACCTGGGGCTGGAATATGATGAGAGAATTCAAAGGATGATGCGGAAACAATTGTGGGCTCTACTCGTAGTCCATGCATATGAACCGGAAGAGGCACATCTGCTTCATCGAGTTCGAGCAAAGGCATACATAACTTTTTGTACCAAGGAACATACTTGGAGCACAACCTTCATTGCAAGGTACAACCTGGAACAAGGATATGCACGAGGAAGCGGATAAAGCATGTGCGTATTTTACGGTATTGCAAATGACCTTCCATTCAATGTGGCAAAGAGCCCGTACTGGGAGTACTTGGTGACAACATTGACAGTTGCATGGAGAAAGGGTACAAGGCACCCTCTCCAAAAGACTTGAGTGGGAAATTGCTCAAGGGTGCAATTGCAGATGCAACTACAATTCTAGAAGATCAAAAGAAACAATGGCAGAAATACGGATGCACCATTCTTTCAGATGGGTGGATGGATGGAAGGAACTACACCCTTATTAATTTTTTAGTGGCTTCAAATGGTGAGATGGTGTTTTTGAAGTCTATTGATGCCTCTAACATAGTAAAAATGCAGAGAATTTGAGTGTTATCTTGGAGAAGATTGTATTAGAGGTGGGTATACAAAATGTTGTGCAAGTTGTCATAGACAATGCAACAACATATGTGGTGGCTGGGAGACTACTGTAGGAGAGACGTCCATCTCTTTTGGACTCCAGACGGCTCATTTCCTTGACCTTCTTTTGGAGGACAGGCTAAATTGATTGGGTGAGGTTGGTTGTAGAAGATGCAAGAAACATAACAAAGTACATATATAATCACCCTTGGGTTCTGAGCTTGATGAGACAACACACAAAGGGGAAAGAGCTTGTGCGAGCCGGTGTCATAAGGTTTGCAACTAAGTTTTTGACGTTGCAAAATATTTCTAGTTTGTTGACATCTTTGAAGCAAATGTTTTTGAGTCAAACATGGCTAGACTCACAATATTCAAAGAAAGCTAATGGAGAGAGGACTGCAAAGATAGTTTTTGATGATATCTTTACAAAGAGAGCTATAGAGATCATCAAGGTAATTTCAAACTTCGATTTATATTTCAAGTTGATTCCTTTATTTTAATTTATTAAATTATAAATATATTGTTATTTACTTTTTTACTTTATTTATAAGTTTGTATCCTTACATTTTAATTTGTGTGTAGGTGTCAAAGCTATTGATGAGGGTTTCACGTTTGGTTGAGGGTAGCAAAACCCTATGGGGTACATTTATGAGGCCATGGATAGGGCCAAAGAGTCTATCCAAAACTATTATAGGGGGGATATTGCCAGATATGGTGCCTTTTGGGAGATTATTGATCGGAGGTGGAACAATCAACTCCACCAACCTATTCATGCAGTGGAGTACTACCTCTACTCCAAGTTTTTCTTCTCCGATGGCTTCACAGATGTGAACGGAGAGGTTACGGAGGGCCTTTCAACATGTATTGAGAGGATGATACCATAGGTTGAGACGAGGGACCTCATTATTTTAGAGCAAAAAAATTACAAACATGCTAGGAGGATGCCCTTTTCTTTAGGGTTAGCTATTTGAGGGAGAACCATGCAAACACCAGGTAATAAAAATTAGAATGTTTACTAAGCTACTTATGTGTTACTAGTTACAAAGTTGATTTTATTAATTACTTGATTATCTTGTTTGTAGGTTTTTGGTGGGAGGATTGGGGAGAAAATACCCTGCATCTTCAAAAGCTAGCACTCAGAATTCTATCTCAACCTTGTAGCACTTCTGGATGTGAACACAACTGGAGTTTGTTTGAGGCCATTCACACGAAAAAGCGCAACAAGTTAACTAAAAAATGGCTCAACGACTTGGTTTTTGTGCAATACAATCTCCAGTTTCATACAAGAAAAGTGGAGACCACATCGGAGGAGCTTATTGATTTGGATGAGATAGATCCATACAACGAGTGGACTAGGCAAGAAGAGGAAATCCCCGTGTCCACGAGAGGATGAGATTATTTCTTTCGAGAGGGAAGTTATGTAGAGAGAAGCACTAACAGGAGATATTGGATTGGATGACATCTTTGGAGGTGATCTCAAACATGCAGCAGAGGAGCTACCACCATCTACTACCAAGTTGGAGCCAAAGGTGCAACCTTCCAGGAGGAGCGAGGAGACGCAACCGAGTGTGGGGACTAGTAGAGGCAATAGACTCTCTCCCCAATATTTCTCTAGAACGGGGAAGAGGAAAATGTAACTTATTGTATATTGTAACTTACATAGATATGAAATTTATGATGATAATTTTCAATGACAATCATCATAAATTCATAAGCACTTATCAACCGGCTGTTGTATTCGCATGATGATGTGATTTTGTATTGTATTTGTATTCAAATCTAATAGAAAACACTTCTCCAACATTTTATAGACTCATGTGATACATTTTGTAGCTATATTTTGCATAAAATTTATGTTTTTAAAGAAATTTGTGTATTTTTAAGTTGCCGAATATTCTCGAATATTCACCGAGTCTTGCCGAGTCAATTTTTTTGGGTTTGCCGAATATTTTCCGAATACAAATATGTGAACTATGGTTCCACCTGCTCCTCAAAAGTTCGATTTTGTGCAGATTGGCCAAATTTTGACAAAAATGGCTAACTCTTTAACAAAAGAAGCTTAACAAGAGGGTGGAAACATGACTAAAACATGAAATTTTGCCCATGACAAAAAGTTTTAAAGTGTTACTAATCTTATGACAACACTTTGGCTTTCAACATTTGAGGACGAAAACCCTTGGCAGTTCAGAGATCTTGGAGGATGAAAACACTCTCGGTTTCTAAGGTTGGATTTGAAGATGAAAACCCTCGTCCATAAGAGTGATACCACCCATGGATCACATCTGTTCTCAAAGAATTGAAGTCATTTTCAGCTTGCTACAATGTTGTTATAGTGACGCTACAATGATATCAGCCCTAAATAAGATTGCTACAATGATGCTACAGTGATATCAGCCCTAAATAAGATTGCTACAATGATGCTACAGTGATATCAGCCCTAAATAAGATTGCTACAGCGACGCTACAGTGTTACTACAGTGACACTACAGTGATATCAGTCCTAAATAAGATTGCTACAGTGACACACTGCTGTACTAGGGTTTCAGTTCTACCGTTGCAGACTTTTGGACATTGCTTGCAGCTAGGGCATCATTCTTCAACAAACTTGGATGCCATTTCTAGCTATTTAATTCATTTGTATGGTTAGCCATACAAGCACAAGTTCTACCCTTAGGGTTTGTTATTTGTAAATGCCAAGAGGGCATAAAAATCTAGGGTTACAATTCTGATGCATGCATGACTTTGGCTAGGGTTTCAGCCAATATATTTTGTTTTGTACTTTGCATTGCAATCTGATTTTAATAAAAATTCTGCTCTTCGTGGGCATTCAACCACTTTAATTATTTCTATAAAATTCCAAGTTAAAAAGGATTTATCCTCAAATTTCAGAATTCAGGGTTTATTTAGAATCTTAGATTTATTTTTGATAAAGGGTTTGCTAACAAATCCCATAATTCAACATTTCACCCGGAAGGGGACATTACACCCCTTTGCTAGATGAGACATAGCTTGCAATACCCAAGCTATCTTATGAGGGAGCCAAGCTTGATTAGTTTGTGCTATATGAGAAGATCAAGTTGTAAAGAGACCTGAGCTTAGTAAACTGAGCTCTACACAATGACGAGTAGATGTGGCTTTTGCAAAGATTGCCATACCATTTTGAAGGGTTTTGGAGAGTCGAGCTTGCCCAAGTCTGAGACAAGTTTAGGTGATAGAAGAGTGTCGAGCTGTCTAATGAGTTAACTGTGTTACAACAAAGGAAACTGAGTTGAGGTGGGCAAATAAGCTTGCCGGACCTTTCAAAGGGAAGTCGCCAAGGCAATGTAGAGAAGTAGCTCATCAAGGAGGATGGAACCAACTCGGTAGAGCAAGGGTGAGCCAACTCGCCTGGCTTCAATGGGGCCCACCATCAACAGAGAATTTTCTGATGTAATTTTTTTATTTTATTTTCTTCAATACTTTGCGAAACTTTCTGTGAATTTTTGAGATTGCAGAATTTTATCTATAATTTTTTTTTGTAAATTTTTGTTCCAACTTGCACACAGTCCTGTGGGGTCCACTTCTTGAAGGGGCAGAAATTTTCCAATATAGTTTACTGCAATTGCTGTAAAATGTAGAATTTTTCCTGTAACCTCGCTGTAAATATTTTTGTTTCAATCTTCAAATAGAACCTGTAATTTTTTCCAGAATTTTAAACATCTATAAAGGATTTAACCTGCACAAAAAACTTAGAAAACACTCGGCTCTGGTACCATGTCAGAATAATTAAAGTCACAGAATTATATGTTTTCTAGTAATTATGAAAGGAGGTAAATGAAATACAAATCTGTAGAATATGAAAAATACAGTAAACGATACATAAATTGAAATAACAGTGAACACATTGTTTAATGTGGGAAAAACCATAAAGGTAAAAAACACCATGGAAATGCACTAACTTATATTAATAATTTAAGGAACTTACTGTTGGCATGTGTGTCCAGCGCTCCCGTGAGTTTCATGACATGGACTAACCACCTCTCGTAGATCCTAACTTTGGCGATTGTAGCGGAGACTAACACCTATGGGTTTTGGTCTAACGGCAATCGTGGTCCAACAAATGGTATCAGAGCGACAGGTCTCGAGTTTGAAACTCACTCGGGTAACGCTGAGGGGGAGATTGTTGGCATGTGTGTCCAGCACTCCCGTGAGTTTCATGACATGGACTAACCGCCTCTCGTAGATCCTAACTCTGGCGATTGTAGCGGAGACTAACACCTATGGGTTTTGGTCTAACGGCAATCGTGGTCCAACACTTACACAATGACTGACATTTACAGACCAAGAAATTTAGTACAAATCTTTTTCCACACATCTTACAATTTTTACTTCACATGATCATAATAATTCCTGTTCAATATCAGTTGCATATTTCCATACAATTGAATTCCACGTTATAAAAAGGTGGGTGATGTATATTTCCATACAATGGAATTCCATGTTTTTAAAAGATGGGTGATCGGTTATAACTGTGAAAGATTGTACCGAATCACTCACCCAACTAATCATACTAGCTGGACAACTCTATATTTAAAGTATAACTTAAATTTATAATATATGTTTATAAAACTATAATTGTTTATGTGGAGGTAAAGTTTGTGGTGAATGGGGCACATTGATAGGCGTGTCCCC
Organism: Taxus wallichiana var. yunnanensis; assembly: GCA_018340775.1. Classification (NCBI taxonomy): domain Eukaryota; kingdom Viridiplantae; phylum Streptophyta; class Pinopsida; order Cupressales; family Taxaceae; genus Taxus; species Taxus wallichiana. Next base: position 323,868,395 of record CM031242.1, on the reverse strand, counting down.
ACAAACATTACATGGTCCAACAAAAGTTTTGCTTGAGCAGGGTCTTCTCTTCTTGACTCATCTCCAACATGTTGCTATCGAAATTAAGGTAGATGGGAGAAGGGTTGCCCTTATTCATTGTTGATGGAATTTGAGATTTGGAGAAGGTCTGATCTCCATCTATTAATTTTTTATTTGTGTTCTTGAAAAAGTTGAGGTGGTTGCCCTAGCTTCCTCCATAACTTCCATTTGTTTTTGGTTTTATTTGTGACCCTGAGGAAGTTGGGGTGGCAACCCCAACTTACCCCATGAAAAAAATTGATTATTGTTTTCATCTGCAAGCTTGAGGAAGTTTGGTGGCTGCCCCTATTTTGACCAAGTTTTTTTTTTTTGATTCTATTCTTCTGCAAGCCTAAGTTGTAAGTAAGTTGGGATGGCTTCCCCAACTTCCCCCATGAAAACATTTTGATTTTTTTTTTGAGCTGATAGGAGAATGAATGGTCACACCTTCTTTGTTGTGCAGATTATTGTGAGCTAGTGGAGAAGGGATGATTTTCCTGCTTTTCTTGAACCTAAATTTTGAAGCTCCTTTCTAAATTTTAGCCTTGTGGAGAATTGGGCCACTTGAAATTTGAAATTGGTGCAAGTTGTCTCACCTTTGGCACATGCAACTTTGTAGTGAATACCTTATTGTCGGCCATAAAGCCTCTGATGTCAATAGTGCATGAGAACTGATGTTCATCCTTTTTCTGCCAAACTTTCACTCTTTGACCGTCAGAGAAGGGTCAAAACCGTTCTTTCCTCCATGGGGTAAGTTCTGGTATTTTCCTTCAATTTTCATACACAACTCTCAAACTTTGAGGTGAATGATGAAGGCTTCCCATCCTTCCTTCATTTTGGGAAAACTGGAGACACTCTGTGTGTTGCCAACTAAGAAAGGTCCCTGACTCCCTAGTATGCAGGATCTTCTGGATGACTAGGGATGCTCTTATATCCATATCAGGAGTACAATACAAATGAGTTGGTTATTCTTTTCTGAATGAAAATACAAGATTATTTAATCAAAAGAATGTCATGAATCTAAAATCCACTTATGGACATGTTTTGATTTAGTATTTAGAATACAATGGATGGGGGAGTAAATATGCAGGGATATTTGATACCATATTCACTTAGTTTCTTCAATTTTCTGGTAGTTGTATACATGCGATCCAGTTCAGCGTCGTTAGATTATCTCACATAATTCTACTTTAGTGGTATGATTTTAAAAGAATCACATGCAATATCATAAGACCTTAGTTGTAGTGTAAACAAATGTCTGTCGAGTCTGATGTTTCAATCATGTCACATAGGTATTAGTGGAGAGATGCCGGTATTTGGAAGCAAGCAAGTGTGCAGGAATTTGTATTCATACTTGTAAACTGCCTACACAGGTCAAGACTTCTATCTCAGTATCTATATGCGTGTTCAATGTAACTAACTGTTGATGCAAAGAATCTTCAAATTTGAGTCTCTTTATATTCAAATTAGTCTGTCTATTTTATTTTTCTTAAAGGATTTTCCATATTGGACATAATTCATCCTTCTTAAATATAAAAAGATAACAAACTAGAAAAATATAACAATATATGTTAGCTTTGGGAATGGAAAATTGAGGATTCCAAAGAAAATCATGAGAAACCATCTCTCACACTTGTGTATGTTGTATGGATGCTACAACAATTCAAAAATAGTTAAATATTGATTTTGTTTGTGGAGTCTGCAGATGTTCATTAAGGAGTATATGGGAATTCCCCTTCACATGGAGCCGAATTTCAATGACTTCAGCTGTCAGGTAATTCAGACATTTCAGAAGTTATTTTATACTTGTGGCATTCATGGCTACGATCTTGATTGATATGTTTATCATTTACACGTGTTCATATTATTGTGTGCAACCATTTACCCATGCCTGGAAATTTTATCAAGAATGGCAGTGTTAGAGCCATATGAATCAAAAGAAAATATAAAAGGTGCAAGGATTATAGTTTTCTAGTGCAGTTTTAGTAGATCTATGTTATCTTGAAGCTTTGTTGAAATGTTGGAAATTGTGCTGATAATGCAGAGCACCTAAGGATTTTGTTGCAAAACTCTCATTGGAGCCTATCTAATTATTTGATTTTGCAATGTTCAAGATTTCAAACTTAACCCGATATTATGCTTTCTGCTTATAGGATTTCTCCTACATGACATAGTTTACATTGCAATAGTTGGGGTTTTCATAGTGGGTGAAGTATGTAGCAATATAATCACTAATAATTAAGCTATATACATTATTGCTATCTAGCAATAATAGTAAGCTATTGTGCTGTCCTCAGTCTAGACTGCACTGGTATGCTTTGTACCGTCCTGTACCAGATCCAAAATGTACTTGGTACGAGTTCCCGGTACGGTACCCTCCTGGTATGCTGTGGGTACGTACCCATACATTTTTATTTTTAAAAGTGAAAAAATAAAATGAAATCTAATTTAATAAAAATAAACCCTAAACCTAATTCACCTACCCACCCCTCCTAAAGACACCACTACAATGCTATTTATACACCCCTTTGCCTCCATTCTATTCACACACACATTTTCATCTTTTGCAAATTGGGAGCTTGAAAGTTGAAGGAGAGAGATAGAAGCTTGGAGGAGGACAATAAGAGTTTGAAGGAGGATCAGCTTCAAACAACAAAGAGGAAGGAGTGATTTCAGGTATTTTCCATGCATCCATTGTTTTTTTTTTTTTTCTATAATCAAATTTTTTTATGTATTACTATTAACTGGTATGTGATCAATGATCAATGACCATGATCAATGATCAATGATCAATTACTATTAACACATCATTCATGATCATTGATCATGATCTATCTATATTTATTATTTATTTTACGTTTTCTTTTTAATATTAATTAATTTTTAAATTTAGTTTTGTATTTGAAGTTTAAAATTTCAGGGTTTGTTTTTTTTTTTAAATTTTAATTTGTTAAACGTCTACCCTCTGTGTATGCTCTCACCTCGCACCATTTATGGCGAACTTGGTGATTAGAATCAGAGAATGACGTGTAGGGGTTAATAAATTAATTAAATTTTTAATTAGTTATGTGTTTGTTTTTTTAAAGTTTTAATTTGTTAAATGTCTACCCTCTGTGTATGCTCTCACCTCGCACCATTTATGGCGAACTTGGTGATCAAAATCAGAGAATGATGTGTAGGGGTTAATAAATTAATTATATAATTTGTATTTGCTGTTTTTAATAGTTTATTAAATTATTTTGCAATTTTTTTAAAAATATCTCTCATTGTAGGTTAAAGCAAATCAAAAACTGTAGCCATGGCATCAAGTTCAGCTTTAGGGGGCATGGGGAAGCAAGTCATGAGGGAGGCACACAAGGAAGTGTTCGGGTCCCACAAATGTGAGACTGGATCCTTCTTATCCTTTATGGAGGCATGTAGAAGTGTTGGAACTCATTGTTGGTGGTGGTGTTCGTGTTTGGGTGTGCCCCCATTGTAACATAACATTCAAGTCCTCATATACTCGATTGAAGGCTCATATAATTGGGGTAACGTGAATGAGCATTAAAACATGTAAGAAGGTGGACAAGAATAAAATATCTATGTACTTAAAAGAGTAAGAGGAGGCTACCTTGTAAACTGCAAGAGCTCGCTCTAGAACTGTTCCTTTGTAATAAAGGGGTATAAGAAAACCACCAACAACACCATCATACCATCCTTTCATTGACAATCACACTGAAATTTTGTTTGATGAAATTTCTTTGGATGAAGAGGCCACATCACGAAAGAGAACAAAAAGACCTCTAGAAAAAACATTCAACTTGGAGAAGAGAGACATTGTAGATGAATTGGTAGCTTGGTGTATTTATGCATGTGGGCTGCCCTTCAATGTGTTGAGGTCACCATATTGGCAGCAAATGGTGAGAGACATTAATGAAGTGCCATAGGGGTATAAAAGCCCTAACTATGAGAAGGTTTGCACATCTCTCTTGGTGAAAGAAGTGGAGCACATACAAACTTCTTTGCAACCGATTAGAGATTCTTGAAGGATTCAAGAGTGTCTATTATATTAGATGGATGGAAAGACTCCGAAACAGACCTCTTATCAACATTATTGCAATAAGCCCTAAAGGGGCAATGTTTTTGAAGGCAATTGATTGTGAGGGGGAAATAAAAGATGCACAATTTATTGCAAACATTCTAATTGAGGCTATTGAGTTGGTGGGCCCTCAAAACATTGTCCAAGTCATCACGGACAACACAAAAAATTGCAAACTATGGGGTTGATAATAGAGGGTAGATATGAGCACATATTTTGGACACCATGTGCAATACACTCCCTCAATTTGATGTTGCAGAAGATTGGGAAAATCCCATGGATTGAGAAAATATACACAGAGGCAAGCGAAATTCAGATGTTTGTCACCAACCATCACATGTCTTAGGCCATTTTTAGAAGATTCTCAAGGTTGGAGCTGTTGAAGGTAAGGGAACAATTCATTAGTTTTAAGTTTTTAAGGTTTTTATTTTAAATTTTAGTTCTAAATCAATTTGTATTGTTATTGAATTCTTTTCATTCCTTTTTAATATTTTATAGGTTGTTGAGACTAGATTTGCCTCTCACACACTCATCTTGAGACGACTTGTGAAGGTAAAACATGCTTTGAGCAATATGGTGATTGACAATGTTTGGACCGTCTGGAGGCAATCAAATACGGAAAAAGCCCATAAGATAAAGACATTGATCCTTGATGATGATTGGTGGGCACAAGTTGAGTATTTATTGAGTTTCACAGAGCTGTTCTTTCTATGATTAGGTTTGTAGACAAAGATAGTGCTTGCATAGGAGAAATTTATGATGGAATTGACTCCATGCTTGAGAAAATGAAAGAAATCATACAAGCCAAAGAGAAAGACCCTGAAGAAAACTTTTATAATGAAGTTAAGAGTGTGGTCATGAAGAGGTGGAACAAAATGACCACCCCATTGCATCTCCTTTCCTATGCCTTAAATTCCAAATATATAGCAATGAAATAGTTGGGTTACCTAGTAGGAAACCACCATATGATGACCAAGAGGTTGCAAATGGGACTAGGGCAACATTTAAGAGGTTTTTTCTGATCCATCTATATCTAGTGCAATCTGCAATGAGATGGGGATGTTTGTATCTTTAGAAGGTAGCATGGGAGAGGTAGAGGCTCTTTGCGACAAGTCCACCATGACTCCAATCAAGTGGTGGTATGTACATGGCCATGATGCCAAGTACCTATGACCTATTGCCATTAAATTGCTCTCACAGGTATGAAGTTTGTTATTTGATATTCTGATTACCAATTGAAAATTTAAATTTAAGATGATAACACTCATTTTTGTATATTAATAATACTTTTAACTTTTTTTTGTGATAGGTGGCTAGTAATTCTTCAGCAGAGTGAAATTGGAGTACTTATGGCTTCATTCACTCAACCAAATGGACCATGTTGGCATCCAAGAAGGCTAAGGATTTGGTATATGTACATTCCAACTTGTGCCTCCTAATGCACAAGATGAAAGAGTATACTAGAGGTCCTAACAAGCTTTGGGATATTCAACCTGAAACCACTGACTTTGAAGCTTTTGTACTGGTTGTTTGTCCAATGTTTCACTACTTGGCATCGATGATGAACATCTAGGGAGCCCTTCACAAGGGTTGGATAGTGGAGCTAGTGCAAGTGGGAGTGGAGCTGCAAGTGCCATTCATGGAGATGATTTTGAGGATCATCTAGATGATATATGTTCTAGCCTTAAGCAATTTGAATGTAATATGCTTTGAATATTCATGAATTAATACAATGTATTTGAAATCTGTTTTCCATGAACGATGAAATTATGAGTCCGTGTGAATTTATTTATGACTCATGAGTATCGAATTTTAATAAGTATGCACTTTTCTTTAAATATATATACATATATATATATATATATTAAGTTGTAAAAATATATTATACGAATGTACCCACAACGTATCATACCTAGGGGTTTTAAAAAATTGTCGTTTCGTAATCTGTATGCCCGTAGCCGTAGCCGTATTTGTATCTTGGCAATCTAGTTGAAAGTTATGCAAATTTTTTTACCGGGGAATGTTTTGTGCACCTACGGAGGGAATTGGTGTCCCCAAGATTTCACCTTGAAATCTGGGACTACCCCTTTAAAAAATCATTCTTTTCAAGTAACGGGTCGTTTTGTGTTTGTTTTGCCTACAGTTGTTTGCATTACTCTAAGGTATCCCTAGAGAGTCATAAAAGCCAAATTCCTCAAGTACCCACATGCTAAAACTCACTCTATCCCTTCACTAGGTTTTGTCTGAGAGAATTTTATTTATTTATTTATTAAATAAATAAAGTTCTTTTAAAAATAGATTGAGATAAAATTGGAGGATTTAGGTTATATAAAACACTTCACCCCATCATTATTACCATAGAACATTCACCCTGGGGAAGAATTTTTGCAGATCACTAATTGGAGAAATTTTCGAGTAATTGCTTGCAGTTTTTTTTGTTTTTTTTTAATTTCTTTTTGTCTGTGTTTTGGTTTGTTTTCTCCGGCAATTCTTGTAGCCTATTCATTCTTCCTGCCAGATCTTTCCCTAGGCCTAGGGTTTTGAAAAGCTATCTAGTATTTTTAATTACTAATCTATCTATAAAGGCGATCAGAGCTTAGGATTCTTTCAGAAGATTGCAAGAAGTCACTTGGTCCAAAAAGGTGCAAAGCTGTATTTTATGAAACGAGAAAAATATTGCCATCAATGCATAGGGCTCGAGAAAAAATGCACTTTTAGAGAAAACGACACCTAAAACATAGTCACGGAATGAAAGTTATGGCACATGCAAGTTTTGTTGCGACATCTTTTCTGACCTTTTCCAAAAATGGAAAATTTTATTCTATTCTTGTGTTTTCTTCACCAGAAATCCAAAAAAGGAAAGAAATGCAGTCTTCATGCCAGTCGCAATTTTCAAGGTTTTCTTCCGTGCCCAATTTCCACGCTACCTTAAGTGACGATTTTCACGCAATTTTAAAGGCAGAAGTCATAATACAAGTCACACTTTTGGAAAAGAGCTATCTTTCATGTAAGTCGCACTTTTTGGAAGGAAGGATTTAAGCTGCCAATGGGAATTTTGGTAGTGGCAGGTGGGCGGAATTTCTTGCCTACCTAGCAGGTTACTTTTTCCCATCAAGTCAAATCACTCAAGTTGCCAATGGGAATTTTAGATGTGGCAGGCAGGCGGGAATTTCTTGCCTGCCTTCAGAGGTTAAAAATTCCCATTATGAAAGTCAAGTCACTTAAGTGAAAAGCGGGAATTTCCTGCTTGCCTTGCGCAGGTAAAAATTCCCATTATAAAAGTCAAGTCACTTAAGTGAAAAGCGGAAATTTCCTGCCTGCCTTGTAGGGTAAAAATTCCCATTATGAAAGACAAGTCATTTAAGTGAAAAGCTGGAATTTCTTATTTGCCTTGCAGGGTAAAAATTCCCATTGCTTTGACTTCCTATTTTTAGCAATTCCTCTTGCCAAAAAGTGCGACCCATTCTGGCATAGCTAAATTCCTAAAAGATGATTTTTTTTTATTAATTGCTGGGAAGCTTCGAATTTTGGTGCCTAGGGTTGGAGAAGCTTTCTTTTTATTATTCAAAACATCTGCATGTTGATGTGAGTGCAGGTGAATAAAATAATATTTTTAGCTTGCTTGGCATGCAAGCAAAGTCTAAAAATAGAAGGCAGCAGGCTTTATAATCAAATCCTAGTGAAGAAATTAGATATTCATGCTATAGAATGCATACTTGTCTGAATTATTTGCAGGAATACTTCATTTATGCCCATATTAGTGAAGAAAACAAAAGTCAATATCTGATACATTGAATATATCTTCAGAACCAGAGGAAGAAATAAATCCAGATCTCATAATTGCAAAGGCTTATGGCAAAAATTCATCATCTTGTTTCTAACGTAGCCCAAGTGGAAGTCATTAGATGGAAAATTCCTTCTAGGATCTTGTGCATGTGCTCCCAATCTTCTAGTTGAATCCTTCATTGAATATACTTGTATTTGCCTTCACCCGGAGTGCTTTCCAAAATTTAAAATTGGTCATATGTAATTAAAAATAAAAATGATGAGTTTTGTCTGAATTGTTTACATCAAACATTGCACTGGTGCACGTATTGGAGAAGAACTACAAAAGCTTCAAGGATAAAAGGGGAAGACAGGTCAGAGGTAGCACCCATAGGCAAATCACAATCAGCTACTTCCAGATCCAGTTTGGTGAGAATCAAAGGCAAAAAGAGTCAACCGCATGCAGACTATGGAAAAAGAACAAGACTGGGAGTGTTGCAGCTTTCTTCTAATTTCTCCTCTTTCTTCTTTCTTTCTCTTATTTTCTCCGACAAAGTAATTGAGTAATCAATTAAATTGTAAAACTTAAGTGATTGGTTTAAAAGTCGTTACTTCAAGTTACTGGAAGAAGTCAATTACTTGGAAATAGGTGGCAGACATGCAAAATAGAAGGTTCTATTTTCAGTTATAAATCATGCATGTCATGCAAAGAGGAATTCAGGAGGAAGATTGCCAATTGCTTCTTTTTTCATAGCTTCCACATGTGGCAATTCATTAAAAACTTCCTATTTGTAATTGCCCTCTATACACTATAAATAGAGGAAGAGCCTACGAGGTTAAAGGATCAGAATTTGTAATCAACATTCTTGTGTTCTAGACTTTGAGCTGAAACCCTTGATATCTTTTTGAAAGCTAAGGAATTGAAAGGAGGTAGATTTTCGGAGAACTTTGCGTCAACGGTGCATTTTGTTTCTTATTTCTTTTTAGATCTTTGCATAAACTTTGTGTTATCTTAGATCTGAATCTGAAACTTTCCTTTTCTTTAAATTTTGTATTTCAAGATCTATTTGTTTATCTATGTGCATGAGATCAACTCTGTGAACTATTGGTTAGATTGCACATCTTCTTTCCTTTCTTCCCGTACTCAATTATTTCCCTCTTCCACACATATTTCTTTACAGTTGCTTACTTGCTGCAAAATTGCCTAGCTATGGTGCATGAGCTACACGGTTAAAGTAAAACCAACAAATAGATATTAGAAAATATAATTGACAAAATCTTACACGGAGCCTCACCGGTAAATGAGGGAGATTTATCTCATGACTGCCTAGGTTTTCAGTTGTGCAGAAAATCTAGTCAACAGGAGTATACCAAATTTGGTCTAGATAAATAAGGTTTTGGTTTCAGCTATTGTATCACATGCTCCATATCTTGTTATTTAAACTTTCATATTTTTTAATAATATAATAAGCATGGCTAATGGATAACCTCTTAAGAGGATGACGAGTGCAAATAATTATTTCCTTGAGGTTGTAAGCATAAAATCCCAAAATCCCCTAAGGATCAAGCCTTATATTTCTCCCAAGCACGAGACCAAAATTTCTTTAAATGAAACAAAGTAATTAATGTTATTAAGAGCTTTGGGAGAGATGATTCAAAAGACATTTTGGTAAATGTTGTGGCTCTAAAAATGATAGTACACCATCAAATTAGCGTTCATGTAGCTCCATTAATGTTTGAAATGGTATACGAAAACATGCCTGGATAAAAAGACATGATATTAAGAAGTCACCACAAAAAGGTCGGGCAGCCATTTAATATTATATAGAAGGGACTGAAAATTTGATATGATCATTTGATATGTTTTGGGTAGACAGGCAAGCGACCGATGACCCCTTGTTAAGTTTATTGTCTAGGAATGAGGCTAAATAGTGTATAATAAGGTTTAGTGCTCTTTTTCAAATACACACTCTTAAATTTTCTCTGCTAGCAAATCAATAAGTTGCAGAACAAACTGGAGTGAGATTTCGTAACAATATAGAGTATTCTGATAATATTCATAAAACATAACACAAAATGAGGTAAAATGTCAAAATTTAATTGATCGAATGTGGCAATATATACACGTGTGGACCAGCCAAATACCATTGTCTGAATGAGAATATATTATAGATTCGGCAGTTACTGCTGCCTACCAAACAAAGCTGATTTATAACATACAACAAATGATTTAGGCTGTAAAACCAACATTCAGATATCGACTCAAAACAAAATAAACTGATTATAATAATGCATTAAATACAAATGGAATGCCGACTTATTAATTATTCTAGTATGTAGAATTTGCACTTAGGATTAACACTTTTATGTAGCGATTTAGTTCTATGGCAAACAACATGCTTGGGGATCATTCTTGACCACTTCACCTTTTATAGATCCTCCCACCTAGAATACTTTCACCCAAAGTAACAAAATACAACACAATACAAGGCATACAACATTGGCACAATGTTAGCTGTCATCTCATGACATCCGGAGACATGCGGCCCTTCATGTTTATTGCCCTAGAGCATCAATAATTTAGGTCTCCACTACCTAGTGTTATCTAACAACAAATAAACAATTCATCGAGTAGTGCTATGTCCATCTCAAAGTAGGAGGCTATACTAGTGCTTGATCCATATCGGACAAGGAGGTCCATCTCTGACAGGATACATAAAACCACACCGGTCCCCATCCTGGAACAAAATAATTATCAGAATTAGTCCTTATCTTAGAACAAAAATAATACCAGAATTGCTGCCCCATCTCTCGGACAAGAAAAAGTGCTAGCACTAGGCTCCATTGCTAGACAAGGAGTCATAGTAGCTGTTCATTTATGTTATAGTGCAACAACATTCATCCCATCTCTCTCTCTCTCTCTCTCTCTCTCTCTCTCTCTATATATATATATATATATATATATATATAACATTTATAATAATAAACTTACCCATTTATAACAAATATAGTACCATATTTTATGCGGTTAAATAAAGTAAACATATAAGATTTGGTCAACCGTTCGAGAAAATGTGCATGCAGTTTTCTGGTCATACGTTTAACTTGCAATTCACACACGTGAAGTCTTATTGGTTAATGCGGTCTCTAATGGAAAGAGTCAAGAATCAACTAAAGGTCAAATTAGTCAACAAATAGGAAGTTAAGTCCGGCACAATGTCTTCTAACATTAGCCATACATTCGCCACTTATTAGTCCTTCTGTCTCATCAAATGAGAAACAATTGACTTGATTGGTGTCATCATTGATGTCCATTTATTATAATATTGATGTTTTTGAGGTAAAATAGGCTGACATGGTAGAATTTGGCCTTGTCATCATTAGGGTTGAAATTAGTAGTGTTGAATATTCCTATAACATTTTGAAGGCACTTGGTCAGTTTAGTCATAGATTCCTACGAAATGGTTATCAACGAAATGGAAATGGGCTTTGGTTAAATGGGATGCTTTATGCCATCCTAAAGAAGAAGGGGTCTTGGTTTTGTTGGGTTTCAGAATGGAACATGGGTTGAAACCACAGTCAGGGGACAACAAGTCCCTCCTCTTTAATGGGAGAGGTTCCCTTATTGAAAGCAGGAAAAACAAATGTACAGATATACAAGTCTTAATGTTTGGACCCTGATATTCTGGAATGTTCTCATACTTAAAAGATTATCAATCAGAAGGAATGGAAGAATATGGAGATGGGAGAAGGAAGAAAACAACAATGCTTTTGGGAAATATAGATAGTAGAGTATCTCCCTACTTACATTGAACCAAGAAAATATAGAAAAGGATCAATTACTTCACCACCGCAAATCTGTAGACACAAAGTTCTAAAGATTCACACAGACTAGAACACAAAGTTTCTATTGAATGCAAAACAAATGATCCATTGAATCGAGCAAGGAGAGAGAAAGATATAACAAAGGAAATAAGAAAAGAAAAAACTTCTGTATTGAATTACTTCAGAATTTACAACCTTCCCTAGAAAACTAGAATCCCTTTTCCATGGCCAAAACCATGTTCTTATAACAATTCGTGTACATCCATACTTTGTCCCTCGAAAAGAATATCCAAAAGGAATAATGTTTGTTGTAGATCCACTTTTGGAAAGTGACATGAAACAAATGCACTCATGAAAACCGGAGGTTCAAAAAGGCGAATATTTCGTCGATTCGAGCATGATTACTTTAGCAGGGGGCATCTCATGATTTTCTTCTTCATGTGGTCCTGCCATTTCTACCTTTTTAACCACTTTCATAACACTCGAGTGCTTACTAGTAAGTTTTCTCCCTTTTATCGCGTATGCCCGATAAACTCCGTTTTCTGATGATCAAACTTTACATCCTTTAAATTTATCGATTTGGCTCCATAACAAACCCCAATGCATCTCATGAATAAACGACAAAGATACAGAGAAAAAGAATGAAGAATGATCCATTTTGCGTTGTGCGAGCTCGGTTCATTAATGGCGTTAAAAACTAGATGAGTGCATTTGGCTCTCTTTTCCCCCTTTACCTTCAAATTTGAACCCTACACGTGGCAAGATCCAAACAACGATGGCCCCGGGGAGAAAGCGCATTTTCGACATTTGGGAGAAAAACGTGATTTTTCATTTTGCTCCCCCCCGCACTCCACCAAAAATCGGACACGTGGTGCCATCCGAGTGCCATTTGAGTTTTCCCATGGGCGCAGTTGGTTTTCTATGGTAAAGGTCATGACTGATATGCTTGTGATGAAAGACCCAATAGAGTGGTGGTGGTGGAACCATTACAATAAAGCACCAATTGCAATCATTTGGAATATTATTACCTTAAATTTTTTCCATCTCCTCATCTTGTACAAGGAATTGAAATACTTACAATTTTATTTATTCATTCAAGAAGAACCGACTAGGTTCAAATAGAGGCGAGAGAACTTGAACCATATTCATGGTACAAGGTGCATCCTCCAACAAAATGGGACCAAATCCCACGGATGGAGCAACAAACATCGCCTTGGAGGATGAGTTTGAGACAAACAACCTAAATGACATACTCCCTATTCAATTGCCTCGCAAAGGAGCCAAATATTAAGAGTGATGCATATCTAGAGAGCATCCAATAGAGAACCTAGAAGTTCATAACATAGTTAATGCAATAGTTGATCCTATTCCATCGGATGAGATAATATTTAGATTCACATTTGTGTTTTTCTGGTTTTTGCATACCTATTTTCAAAATTTTAGTGTGTTACAATGTACTCTTGATCCTACATATGATGATATGAGATGAAATACCAATATAATTACTCTAGTGATTGTCTTTTATTGGCATCTAATTTCTTTATCTTATGGCATAAAGTTTTAAAGTTTTTTTATATTGATTTTACATGTTTTAAGGTGTCATGGCCATTGTATACACTTGTGTGTGTGTGTGTGCGTGCGTGTGTGTGCAGTGCATGCATGTGGGGGCGTGTGCATGGGTGTGCGTGCATAGGCGTGCGTGTGTGCATGGGCGTGTGCGCATGGGCGTGCGTGTGTGTGCGGGCGTAGACGTGTGTGTGTGCGTGAGTGCGTGGCGTGGACGTGTGTGTGTGCGTGAGTGCGTGGGCGTGGACGTGTGTGTGTGTGTGTGCGCGCATGAGTGCGTGGGCGTGGACGTGTGCGTGTGCGTGAGTGCGTGTGCATGTGTGGGGGTGTGTGCGTGGGCTTGGGCGTGGGCGTGTGCGTGTGCGGGCATGCGGGTGCGTGCGTGTGTGTGGGTGTGTGTGCACATGTGTGTGTGTGTGCGTGCATGTGTGGGTGCGTGCGTGTGTGTGTGCGCGTGCGCGTGTGTGGGTGTGTGGGTGTGGGTTCATGCATGTCCGGTGCGTGCGTGTGTGCGCGCGCGTATGTACAATGGCGCATTGGTCCCTGTCCCCATCTCCTTGTACCCATCTCTTGGTAAATGCAATTACATCTCAAGTATTGAGTTACTTGATGCTTTGAAAATGAGCTAACAATTATTCTTTTTGGTTGTCTTCAATATCTTCATTTCAATCCCTTACTAGTAGATTGAAATCAAAGACGTCTCTCTTTTGAATGGATGGAATGGAAGGGGAGACATGGGAGGGCGTGACGAGTGTGAGATATCCCTTGGACAACTCTATACCGGTGCTCGCATACCCAGTATTGGAGCATCTTGTATGCCTTTTGTTGGTAGATGAGTATGTGGGCTTATGGTTTTTTTATTTATTTTAGTAGGGAATATTTCTTTTAATGCCAATATTATATTGCTACATTCGATTAGTTTCTTCTTGAAAATGATTAAACTTGTAGCATTTGATGGTTCAAAATATTTTCTATGGCGTATTTATACCAATGATTAGGTTATTGTAACTTGAATAATTTATCATCCTGTAATGTCCTCATTTCTCAAGACCCTTAGCCTATCCTTTTATTTAGTCTTGAGTATTGAATTCCCATGCTTTACTAGTAGATTGAAATTGGTCTTTGCGAGTTATTTATCCTTCTCATTTTATTTGTTCAACACTTCAGTCGTTTCCTTGGCCACAATTTCATCTTCATCATGTGACTTGACTAGTTCTAAAACTCTTCTTTGATCCTATTTGCACTTGTAAAATAAACTTGATTGCCAAGAGTTTGTTCGCCTAGTATCAATTCCAGAACTTTGCTTTCACTGTCTACATGGTTGCTGGTCTTCTTTGTTGCAGCTGAAATGCCTCTTCATCAAAAGTTTCTTATAAAATATTTTCTTGATTTCAATCTTATGTTCCTTGCACAAGTTTCAATGGTCAATAAGTCGTTTTCTCATACTTAACAATCTAATGCTCTTGCTGAATTTATAGGTTGATGCTTTCAAATCAAACTTTTTATTAGTCATAGAAATCATGTTCCCCCTTCAAGCGGTGGCTGAATTAAGTGTTATGAGCGCCTTAAGCAATACTAGAGATAACGCCTTATATCTAAAAAACGAATCTTATAATAGAAAAATTAATTAACCGCAACCAAATATTGGATTACTTGATATGTTATGCCTCTACCATCCAAGAAAAACTTGCTAATAAATTTAGTTAGTAGCTGCCACTGCCTAAATTCCTCGGCTAATTCTCTAACATATAGTCTATCATAATCCTCCTTTATTGATATCTGTCCCAACTATTTTTTCTCAATTTCGTACATATTTACCTTTCTTGATATCTCCTTCGAAAATAACTTGCAAGACTTCAAAACAATACAAAGTATTAAAATACAAATGTATGAGTTAAATTTAACAACAAAGGCACTTGCCTAGGTTTTAGGGCTAGTTAAATATCATAATCTTAATATAATTATTTAATTTTTTTCAATGAAGAGAATCAAATTGGTATGTAAGGGTGGCCACTAACTCTACTAGCATATATGGTTAATAAATTGATCTACTCTTTATAAAAACCATGATAAAATAAAATAAATTGATGCCCCCTAAATGTTGGTGCCCTAGGCAGTTGCCTAGTTTACGTAGGCCTTAACCTCCCACTTCCTTCAAGGGATAACTTCTAGAAAATCTTCATAATGAAATCTCAATTCCTTTTTTAAAGTTTATTCTATTACTAATGGCCTTTATTGTCATGCATAGATTGGATAACAAGACTCGAGTTAGCTCTAATTCTTAAAACATCTTATGGTCCTCACTCTAGTGCCAAAGTCAACATAAATTGGTGATATTTAATTTTACTTTCAAAGTTTTTATTTTCGTCTTATTTACTTTGGAATTCTCTCTACAAGAGTAGTGTATTTGTTGCAATAATATTTTTATGGCTTGTCCTTTGTCTAGAAGTATATGTTCCAAAAATTTGTTGATGGAAACAATACCATATTTGGTAGAGGTTTAAAATGTAATTCTTATAAAAATTATGTTGCAATAAATGTGATGGCACAATGTTTCACATATTTCGGGTCCATAGTGGAAAATGGTTGTGAATGAATTGAGTCATTTTTTTCTTTGCAACAAAGCATTTGAGGCTAGCCTCAAACGCTTAGTTGCTTATTCGATGATCCCTAGGTTTGATGATTTTTAATTGGAATATGATCCTTTAATAGTTTTGAAATGACATTCTTGACATGCTTTTAAAAGAAATGAAAAGGGATTTTTGTCCGCCATTTTCAAAATGGGTCATAAAAACAAATGATTGAAATCCTTGAACCAATGGCTTAAATACTACAAGACCTATTGTAAGCACCACATTGACATATAAAATGGTTATCCATTATTAATATTTGTACAAGAGCAAAGTTAGGGAAAAAATATTTATGCTTTTATTGCACGAAATGAACAAGTATTATTTTGGGTTTTTCATACCGTTGTTGAGGGAGAGGATTCAATGGATACTTTTTCGCTAATGACATCAAACATTCAAGATGGAAGGAGGCAAACAATAATGGAGACAAAGTTGGGAGGGTGCCTCTATATCTTGACCATTCACTTGATACATTATTTTGAAACCGATGCTCCAAGTTTGTGAGAATATCTTACTCGGGGTGCAATCCAAAACCTTCACCATTATAATACCTTTTATTGATCAAATATCTCTTATATATGTATGCATATGTATAATATGTGCATTGGCATATTTCT
Source organism: Taxus wallichiana var. yunnanensis (assembly GCA_018340775.1). Taxonomy (NCBI): domain Eukaryota; kingdom Viridiplantae; phylum Streptophyta; class Pinopsida; order Cupressales; family Taxaceae; genus Taxus; species Taxus wallichiana. The sequence goes on along the minus strand of CM031242.1, from coordinate 323,851,875 downwards.
TAAGCTAACTCTTCGTTGGGCTAACTCATTATTATTATATTTAGTACTTGACAAGCTTGTAACTTTGCAATCATATCAAATTCAAGAAACACCACTATTTTGCAATAATGAAAGTACAATTTATTTTGTAAACAATCTAGTTTGCAATTCCAGGATGAAGCATGTTGAAGTCCATTATCAATTCATTAGAGAACTTATGTAGAATAACAAGCACATTGAAGTCCATTGTCAATCCATTTTAGCATTGAAGAATATTTGGGCTTTTGACAAAAGCATAGGACAAGTTTGTGAAGTTTACGGGATGATACAAATAACCTTGACTTGTTTGAATTCTCATCTTCTTCAAGTAAAGTAGTATCCACATTTCTTTAGGTTGTGTTGGTGAGATGTATTTCCTCTACCGATTCAAGTCTCCAGATTGAAGGACTAATCTTCAAAAGAATATCGTAACACCTTTTTCAATCAAAACAATGCCTAAATTCATGAGCATGGATATCTTGCCCAGTATTCATTAAAGTCTCTGTTTCTTCCCACTTGTCTTTTTGGGTTGTGCATTCTTTCAATGAGCCTTAACTTGCACTATAAGTCGTAACTACGACTACCATGCAAAACAACGTATTAAATAATAATGAGGATTGTGGAAATAATCTATGAGTCTAGATTTAGCCATTAATAAAATACAAGGTTGCATTGATCTCATTTTATAATGAAGTTACACAAGTTCTTTCTCCTTTGATTGCCATGATATATAATTGCCTAATTTGGAAAGTTTGATCAATTGCTTACCACACACTTCAAGGATAGGAATAATATGGGATTTAATTAATCGAGAGAAAGTATGAATATAACATAAACTCGTCTATGAAAAAGAACTTGAGGAATGGCTACATGCATGGGATGAAATGAAATCAGCAAATAGGCCAACTTTAAATGGTTAAAAATGGAATGAACGAACTTATTAGGGTTTGTTTTGCAAGTACTAGCAAGGCTGGTATGTTGGGTGGGATATGGGGCGGTGCTAGGTAGGAGACCCAAGTTCAAGTCCCAACAAGCCGAGAGCCACTTTATTACTTTTAAAAGCTTGACCTTCTTAGTTACCAAACAATTACTAACAAGGCCATTTGGATGCTCTTTTCTTTGCTCGGTTTGCATCTAGGTTTAGGTGACTCCCACCTTCACTCTCGAATATCTATCTTAAGAACCTTAATCTAGGAGTGGTAAGAACAAAGGACCTTCAAAGTGGAAGATTGCACTAATAGGGAAGGATGTAACTTTTATTATCTATATTTTGAAATGACAAGAATATTGATAAAAATGAACCTAAATAGTAAATTATGATGGGGCCCATTGATGAGTGGGTTATAAATCCAAAGCACCGATATAAGTCAAAGGAATGGTACTTAGCATAAGAGGATGATGATACTTCATGTAACCCCATAATGGATCCTTTTCTTGTAAACTTCTAAACAAACCCAAAAAATACAATGCATGGGTTAAGAGGTGAAATCTAAGCTAACTTATAGGAAAAAATTACACATTTGGAAAGATATCACTAGATCTCTACCTTGACAAAAAAAAAAACGTAGAAAACCCAAGTATAATAAGATAATTTACAAATGGAGAAAATCTATTGGGAGAATATTTCATAAATGTCTAAACATTATGTATTGCTTAAAGTAGTTAGTGAATAGAGTGCATATATTTGGAATCAATGAAATAGTTCTTAAAAAGTTCTTGATATGTTCTTGAGTAGCGGATGTTGTGTTACTACAAAATTTGATGCCTCAATGTAGTTGCATATTTTTACTTTGGTTGATTCTTTACAAGAGACGGACATCACTCTTTGAAATCTGATATGTTGCCTATGGTTTTTTTGTAGTTCAAGTTTGGAGTGGAGACTCCTCCACCATGTAATGACAAATCATTACAAGTGACTTGCTTAGAGATATGTCCCAATAGAGTCAAGCGTGAGAAATATGGAAGGGTTTTAGATGTTCAACAATGCCCCGAAGTCTAATTTCATGGACAAACTAAATCTCTTCAAGAAATCTAAATCTTTCGTTGGCACTTCTATGAGAGATTCTAACGTGTGGTGAGACTTTAAATTATTACTAATATATTCACTTGATCACACAATTTGCTCATAATTCTTAATTAGTGAAAATGAAAATTACTTTTCCAAATCAACTACTATGGATCTCCCCATCTCTAGTAGATACTAAAATTCAAACCTTGTATACATATTCTCATAACATCAATACATATGCTTAGCAATTTACTAGTTTGTGTCTAAAGCCTAATTTCAGCTATAAATGTTCTATACAATAAACTATGTCCACGTTAACAACCCATTTGTAACATCATTTTATTTGGTGTCCTTATGAGTGTGATTTGAATTTCTTAGTTACTTGATAAAGAAATGGGATCTATTGTGTCTTTATATGATACCGATTTTTAGTTGGATTGATTCCATCATGATGTATTTATCATAATTACAAATTGTATGCTTCTAAGGAGATGGGCCATATAGTAATTAAATAGTACAATTGTAGTTGATGCTAGTACAATAATATCATAAAAGAATGCAACAATAACAAATTTTGTTCATTAAAATTGCATGAGATCGCCATATATTTTGGGAATGATATGGTCAACTCAAATGTCATGGAGTTTAAATGTTTTAGTGTGATCCAATCAAAAACTATATTTTGCTAGGTGTAATTAGAGATGATAATCAAAAGCTACATTTTGGTACATGTAATTAGATAAGGTCTTGTATATTTTACCATCATGGTGCAAGGATGTTATATTCATTTAACCCTTTGCTAGAATATTAAACCCACCAAAAAGGAAAATGAAATATGGTTGTGTGACATTCACAAACATGACTTAACAACCAAAAAAAGGAAAATTATAATTTCATTTCCAACGAAAATATAATTTTTAGAGTGATGGATTTAGCAAGAAAATGAAAAACATGCTTCCAACGAATTAATATATCGTTGGTGTTGTCATAGTGACACAATGGGAGTCAAGTTGTAATGATAATTAGATAACACATAAAGTAGCAACAACACTTATAAATGTTTGTGAGAGGTTGATATACATTTACATATAAGGATCCATTAGCATGATCACATTGTAGATACCAATGTTAACTTGTATATAGTATGTGCATAATGTAATAAATTTTTGAAATGACGATATGTTTCTACTATATTATTTTGAAATAGATAATATGTCAATTTCATAATATAAATATAACAATTAGTTATAAGTTAATATAAAATTGAGATGCCATATACAAATTAAAAATAACTCTAAATTACATCCTCTTCCAGGAATGGCCTCAAATTTGGTCATCAACTTTATTACCTTGGCATGTGCCTCCTAATGAACTTTTGAACTCCATTTATTTTTTACCATTGAATAAGGTCACCAAATGTGTGCATTAAATACTTAGTGATTTATGTGTGGAGGTGTCATCGCCATTGGATTAACATGAGTAAATAAACTTTTGAGTTCATGAGAAACTTGTTTGGAGATGTATATAGTGTGCACATTAATGTCTTCTCTCAAGGCCAAAGCAATCTAGAACAAAATTCTATCTTATGGTTTTACACCCATTGCATATTTCCATACTCTAATGTAGAGTAAAGAAAAAGAGTAAGATTAATATTACTCCTCCAATGTGGCATGTGCTTAAGCTGGG